>CM053625.1:233340665-233396377 GCA_028646595.1 Phalanger gymnotis
AGCTCCAGGACCATATGGAAGATTTGTTTCTAAGGGGCTGCTGTTTCCCAGAAATACTTTCTCTACCTAAGAGGTTCAGTTCCAGAACTCTTGGCCTCAGGATACAGGATTCCCATCACTTGGCCATTAGGTTGCCTTCTTCCGGAGCTATTTGGTTAGGACCCTGTGCTACAATGACATTCTTTTATTGCTTCTCCATGATTCTTTATGACTGGGTCCTGTCATAGAGGGTCTAGGAACTATTGCTACACACTGTGGTGGTACTTACTGATGTTTCCAAGGTCTCAGGAGTTAGGGATGGGGATAATATACAAGCACTTGGGTGAGGGGCAGAGGGCTATGTTGATGTAGAGGCATCCTCTGCTGTCAGGTTTCTGCTCTTATTAAATCTCAATAGAAAAAAAAAGGAAAACAGTTAATCTTAAATGAAGATTTCATTTATAGGCTCACCCTAAAGGGGAAGGGTCTGACCAACAAGGGATGAAACCAATCAAATGACCTCTAGTCAATTCTCAGTAAAATGTTAAGGAAATCAGTGCACATATTAGGGACTTTGGGTGTGAAATACTCCATATTAATTATATATATATATATATATATATATATATATATATATATATGTATGTATATAGTCAGACTTTTTTTGATGTGCTTGTTAGTTTTGGTGAATTTCTTTTTCCTTTCTTTTTTCCTATCTTCCTTCCTTCCTTCCTTCTCTCTCTCTCTCTCTCTCTCTCGATGGCTCTTTGGGACAATGTAAGGGGAAGAGAATAAGCATTTAAGTAGCATCTACTATGTTTTTGTCCTTTTTGCAAATATTATCTCACCTAATCCTCACAACAACTCTGCGAGGTAAATGCTATTATGATCTCCTTTGTACAGTTGAAACTGAGACAAACAGAGGTTAAGTGATTTGCCCATGGTCACACAGCTAACAAGTATCTGAGACTAGACTGGACTGAACTCAGGTTTTCCTGACTCCAGACCCAGTGCTCTATCTACCATGCACCCACCACTCTAATAACATTGGGATAGAGAAATGATACATTGGGAAATGTAGATGATGCAAAACTAAAATATATCTGTAAAAATTATTTTAAAAAAGATACATTAAGGAGAATGTTTCAGTACACATCTCCCAATCTTCTCAATGAAGTTGTTAATGGACATGCCCATGCTGACTGCAAGGAGGTACAATAAAAGTCCCAAAAGATCATCTCTGTATAACCTCATTAAATTGATCAGGGAACTCTCCTGATTAGATCCCTACATAAACTTGAGGATTCAGATGGACACAGATGGAAGAATGAAAGGTCTGCTCCGAACAGGTCTTCCTTCTTTACCAGATAACCTTCCTGGCCACCACTGCCATCCCTGATTTCGATTAACTGGTCACTCTAATTACATGGTAGGGCAGGTAGGTGGCACAATAGTTAGAGCACTGGGCCTGGAGACAGGAAGACTTGAATTCAAATCCAGCCTTAGACACACACTAGCTGTGTGACCCAGGGAAAGTCACTTAAGCCTGTTTACCTCAGTCTCCTTGTCTGTAAAATAAGTTGGAGAAGGAAATGGCAAACCACTTCAGTATCTTTGCCAAGAAACCCCCAAAGAGGATCATGAAGAATCTGAAATGACTGAAAAATGACTGAACATCAACTAATCAACTGGTATTTGTTCTTTCCTCGGATTAGCAGATTCTTACTTCCTGCTGCTTTAATCCCAATGATTTGGACTCCTGTGTCTTCTTCCTACACCACCATCCCCACCCACCTCAACCGTACTCTTCCCTATAGATCCTATTCTCTCTGTTATCCCCTTCCATTTTGCTCCATAAAATGCCCATTCCACTGTCTATAAACTCTATTTTATCTTAGGTTTCTCCCTCTCACTTTCTCATCTCCTAGCATTCAGTGAAAACTGGACACTCTTGTAAGATGCTGCATCCTTTGATACACGACCATTTCTGGTTTTTCTTCCTCTTATTCTCTTCAACACATTGGGGCAGGAGGGACAGTCGGTATACTCAATGCTCCTCATTGCTCTCCATTGCCATTTATAGATCTTTCCTCTGTTACCGCCAGTGAACAACTGTCCCTTCTTCAGGGTCTCTCCATTTTGTCTAACATCCTTGTTGCTTAGTTGTACCAACTTCTTTCCCAAAGAAGTCAGTACTGACTCGTAGTCTTCCTCAACACAAAAATATCTGTCTCCAACCCTGGGATCTTCGGCATTCATGCTACTGTCCCTTTGAACAGAATGACTTCATCAACTTGCTCAACTCCCATGGCTTCAACTACAGCTCAGCCATCTTAGTTACTCCTTGGTCCTCCCCATCACTTATGATCTCCTGTCTTTTCATCTCCCCTTCTGCCTTATTGCTCCTAAATCTAGTCTAGTTTAGATTTAGTCCCTCCATTCTTCCTGGAACTCCTCTTCTTGCCCCCTCTCTGCTCTCACTTTCTACCTTTTAGTGTTTGATTATGAATCAAACTTGTCTTACTGCTGTTCATAATTTGATAATCCACAAACCTAGGCAGACCTCACCTTAGAACACTGTGCAAATACCAACCCAGAGAAGATTCTTGTCTAGACCACATTTATAGAACCAGAGAGATCTAAAGACTTTTCTGGTATTTTGTGCTTATTATGACAAATTAGGACCTATGCTATTATTGCTAATCCATTAAATGTTCTCACTTGTGCATATATGACTGAAAAGTTCTAGAAGAAGAAGAGCAAAGAAATACAAAGTTGTCCTAAAATCTGTAGAACTGCTTGGAGATCAACAGAATAATGCACTTTCAGAGTTAGTCTGCCACCTCATACAAGTGTCATTATTGGCTTATTCAGTCCTGCATACCAGGATAGCCTGGAGAGCCTGGGGTCTGTCCTGCACAAAGAAAATGACAGTCTATAACCAATTGCACTTTCCAATGTTGACCTGAGCAATAGCCAAATCCATTACCCAAGCTGGAGGTCTTGGTTTTGAAATAAGCTGTCATTGAGAAGTTAACTTATTATGTGATCTGGAGAAGGAAATGACAAAACATTCAGGTATCTTTGCCAAGAAAACCCCAAATGGGGTCATAAAAAGTCAGACACGACTTGGAATGGAATAGGTTACAGAAACAACTATAGTGATAAATAGGTCACCAGGTCCCAGAAGAGCTGAGTTTACTCAACTGGCCTCCAAACTAACTTATTATAATATAGTAAGTAACACTGTAACACAGGGAAAATTGGAGAAATGGTCACACATGTAGCCAAATGGCAATGTTAATATTTAACAATGTACCATGTACCTTGAATGTAGTTGCATATATTCATTGATGCATGTATTTATTACTTCCTATTTTGAGCATGCTTCTTCTTTTTTGTCGTTTCTCACGTTCACTCATGTACTGTAGTTGTTACCTGTTAGCTACGAATAGCTCTGAGGCCTGTTTATTCATGTATGTGCTGCTGTTTCTGCATATTTTGGTATTTCATAGGCCTACTGATGTTATTGCTTTGCTATTAGGCATATTTACTTGTGGTCTACAGATATGCATGTATTGTTGTAACATGTGCATGGAATATATTCTATGTGTAATTTCTTTTTTTCTTGCATATGATTTAGATCTGTATTCACTGTAGCAACCTGTCAAGTGATGCTTTACAATAGGCTATGCCTATTTCATGTGTCATTTTATATTTGCTGTGAATGCCATCTGACACTTACTAGCTGTGTGACCCAGTGTTTGCCAAGAAAATCCCAAATGGGATCATGAGGAGGCAGACATGACTAAACAACAACCGGGCTAATCACCCTTGTTCTATTAAGTGCTGATGTGAATTTCAATGCTGCAAAATGTAATTGTAGATGTCAAGTGTATGGTGGCCAATTTTGCAAGGGATTGAAAAATTCCTGACCCTGGGGAGTAATGAATTGGGACATCAGAGATTGATGTCTTCGGGCAGACATATATTGTCCAGTATCTCCTTATTTGAGTCCCTGTGGGTTGTGACTGTTTCAGAGATAGTAGTCTCCCTCCCTCTTATGCTAAAGAAGGGGAAGAGCTTAAACCTTGTGAGATGCAAGAAGTAAGCAATCACAATGCAGGGAGGACAGGAAGAGCTCTGGAAGTGTCAAACTCAGAAGCGTCATCACTTTAGACAATGAGAAGTAGAAGAGATGGCACGACAAAGCAAGAGTTGTTGCCCAGCCCTGTCAAAGCCTCCATGCTTAAGCAGCTTCAGCTGTGACACTACATTGGCATGAGGAGAGGAATACATGGAGATTCTGATATCAGTACTGTGTAGTCAAGAATGCATGTAAACCAGATAGAAAAATTATTTTACCTGTGGCTTTGCAGAGATAGAACCTGATGAATTCTACATCCCTGTCCTCTACATCTTCCCTTTACTATCATGTTCTCTCCAGGGGCAGAGTTGAATCTACTTTACTAATCCTTGTTTAAGAGTCTGTTTGCTTTCTGCATTGTCACTTGTTGGTCATTATTATAGTACTGATGTGTGTATTTCCTTAGGGGGACAAATGGTCAGATAGGTAGCTAGAGAGAGACAGAGACACAGAGATAGAGACACAGAGACATATAGAGACAGATACGGAGAAAGATTTTCATGACTACTGGGAACACAGCTAAATTAAAAAGATTTTATTTATTCATATTTTGTGACTTCCTAAATGCCGAAAAAAGACTGAGCAAATCTAGATCAAAAGAAACCAAGGCTCATCTGAGCCTTATAGCAGCCCCTGTGTATGAAAGGATAGAGTTAGCTGCTAAGTGCTTCAAGTACCTTTGATCCCTTTATTCCTCCACAGGAGTTGAAGATCTTCAAGCCCTGAGAGTAATCAGTGCTTATCCTTGTGTTACAGAATCATAACTAGCCATTTTGGCACCTGGGCAAGCATCTTGAACCGCACACTCAAAACAACTTGGAAATTCATGATGTAAAAGTAAAGCAAATTCAGGTAAGCAGAAGAGGGAGCTAGTTACTTGAGTGACTCAGACATTAGTGTTATTAACAATTTGTATCATCTGGTAGCTTCCTATTTTAGCTAATTATTCTTGCTAACTAGGTTCTAGGTTCAGATGTTTCTACTCCATAAGTGGGAATGCATATGCTGCCAACATCTAAATGGAACAACTTTAAAAATTGTATAATCTTTAAAATTATTTCAAATTTCTGGACTCTTTAAACTCTGATGCCTTAGGGCAAAGTCCCATTTGCCCTAATCATTGCTCTGTTTATAGATAAGTAAACTGAAATTTAGAGAGGCAGACTTCCTCAGAGTTACATAGCTGGGAAGGAGCAGATACAGAAATACAAACCAGGACTTTTGGTATTACACAGTGGAAAGAGCACTTAACCTAGAACCAGATGGTCTGAGTTTCATTCCTAGCTCTGATGTTTACTGACCATGTAACTTTGGGCAAGTCATATCCACTCTAAGGGAATTTCAGCTTCCTCCTCTGCCAAAGGTTAGCACTTACTGGAATGTCAGACATCCATTTATATAATAAGGAAGGCATTTAGGGGCATCTTCTTTGGTCCCTTAAATCCTACTGGGGTAGCAATGGTCTACTTCAATCCATAGGATGGAAGTGATCTTGACCACTGGGATTTTTTTTTCTGGGACTCTGCTCCGTGTTTGCTTGCCAATGGTCCACTTTTAAGTGTGAGGAAGTGATAAACCAATGAAGAGGCAACCTTTTAAGGCAAGTCTTGATATTAGGGCAGGCCTTGTGCGGAGGGGAGTCTGTGGCACTGAGCACTTAGCTATGTGTGATCCCAGACAAGTCAGGTCACCACTCTGCTCCCTCATCTGTAAAATGATGTCCATTTCAACAAGCGTTTATTAAGTGCCTATTATGAGCCAGGCACTCTGCTTTATAGACCTCCTGGGGCCCGTCTGCCCAGCCAGCCCATTATCTTGCAATGGAAATACATAAAGACAAAAACAAAAAGGTACCTGCCCTCAAGAAGCTTATGTTCTATGGAGTGGGGAAGGACACAACATGTTCACATCTACACTTCCTTTACACACAGATAAGTGTACGTCTGTGTGCAGGTGCATGCATGTGTATGTGCGTGTTGTGAAGACAAGCTCTTATTATATGCCTACTCCATGCCAGACACTGTTCTAAGCACTAAATAGTAATAGTTAATATTTAAATAGCATTTGCTACATGCCAGGCACTGTGCCAAGCACTTTACGAATATCTCCTTTGATCCTCACAACAACTCCGGGAGTTAAATGCTATTATTACCTCAATTTTATAGTTGAGGAAACTGAGGCAGACAGAAATCCAGTGACTTACCCAGGGTCACAAAACTACTTAGTGTCTGAGGCTATGTTTGAACTCAGATCTTCTGGATTTCCATCCTAGCCCTCTATCCATTGCATCATCTATAGCTGCCTTGTATAGTTAAGTACAGACAAGTATACACCAGATACAAAGTAATTGCAGTAGGGGAGTAACAAGGGTGGAAGGGCAGGGCCCTAACATTTGAGGAAATCAGGGAGACTTCGTATAGGATGTGGCCCTTGAGCAAAGACTTGAAGGAAGTCGGGTGTTCTGAGAGGCAGAGCTGAGGTGGGAGAGGATCCTAGACATGGGATATTCCTGGGTAAATGTATGGGGATGGGGAGTGGGGAATGAAGTGTCATGTATGGAAAGTAACAAATCAACCATTTTGACTGGAATGCAGAACAGATATGGACAAGTTACATGAAATCAGAATAGAAAGACTGGTTGGAGCCAGTTTGTAAATGACAAATAGAAGATGTCTACATTTCTTCACAAACAGTAGGGAACCACTGACGTTACTAGAGTATGACAAATGTGGTCATACCTTGTGCTTTAAGAATATCATATTGGTAGCTGTGTGAAGGCTGAATTGGGAAGGGGAGGGAATTGAGATAGGGAGCTTAGGATGCTATTAAAGATGTCCAGGAAAGCAGTGATGAGAGCCTGAATCATCACCACCATCATCACCATCATCATCCTCATCACCATCATCATCATCATCATCATCGTCATCATCATCATCATTCCACCTACCTCAGAGGGCGGGTATGTAAGTATTAAATGAGACGAAGAATATGAAAGTACTCTACAAATGTCCCCTAGCACTACCTTGACTTTTGTATTTAATATAATGGAAAAATACACTTGGTTTGGAGTCAAAAGACCTGGATTCAAAATCTGATTCTGCTATTTAGAACTTGTATGATCTGAATCAAGTTACTTTATGTCTTCGGGTCTCAGATTACTTACACGTAAAATGAAAGAGGTAGACTTGATTTCCTCTAAGTTCCCTTCTAATCGGGGGCGGGGAGAGGTGGGGGGGAGCTGTGCTAGAGACAGTTCATGCCATCTTTTGAGAGCCAGTGGTTAAATTTTCGGAGTGAGTATTTACACCTTGGAAACAGACATATACTACAAATCAGAGCTTGATGTATTGTTTTGTTAATTTTCTGGACTTAAGAAAGTGATGAAGAAAATCATTAATAATGCTGATTAAACTTTAAAATAGGTCATGCTTACAATTTCCCCCTGGAGTGTTGTTTGTTAAACATTTACCGACATATCCCTGTTTCCAGCTCTAAATCCTGAATTATATCCAACTCTGTGGCTCACCTTTTTCAGGTCACAGGATTGTCTCATTTGACTTGGCCATATTAACACTGCAGTGTTAAGCCAACTCTTGGCAGCAAGTCCTGGTTTAGAAATTTGATTTCCTACCCTTGAAATTGAACTTTCACAAGGTGGAATTTTCCTAAAGAAATTCCTTGTTTTTCACAATGCCAGGCAGTGGTTTTGTAGGATGCTAAGTCCTGCCCTTCTGGATGGGAGCCAGGACCTGTAAGGTTTGGGGGAAGGGCTGGTTTCTCAGATAGGCCATTAACAACTTTGATGAAACACCTTCAGTCAAGATGACTGAAAATGGCCTGGGATGCAGTGGATGAACAAGTCACACCTCCCTCTGCAAACGCAGCCACATCCTAAGCATCCCAGGCTCGATCAGAAGCCTGGTTACACTTACCTGTGCCTGGCTTTATACTTTTTAGAGTAGGTTAGCTGACTCAATCCTTAGCCTCCTTCAAGTCCCATCTTAGGCAATGTCTCCTACAGGAAGCCCTCGATGATTTCTCTTAGTGATCTTTCCTTTTTCAAGCTATTATCTAATCACATGTTCCGTCCCTCCCCCAGTAGACTGTAAGCTATTGAGAGTAGGAGCTAGTTTTGTTCTATGTTTTTGCATTCCCAGTGAGTGTCCCAGCAGAGAGTAACCCACATATAGTAGTTGCTTAATAAATGTTTGTGGGATTGAGTTGCAAACTCGATGTGAAATATAGCGTGAGAACAGATCGTTGTTTTCTAATCTTTAGCAGCAGCTAGATACAGGGGCCATTTGGTCCACGGAAGGTGGTGGGACCACCCAGAATGAAATGCATCAATCCAATCCCCAGATTGAAAACCTTCTCTTCTCTGACTGTTACATGCTTCCAACTCTGTGGAAAATGATGGTCCAAATGAGTGATTTAGTAGAAGGAAAACACTGGATTAGGTATCAAGAGACCTGATTTCTAGACCCAACACTGCCCTGACTTAGCTGTGTGCAAATCAGTTTACTCTCTAGGCCTCAGAATTTCCCTTTGTAAAATAAGAGGCCTGGGCCAAAAAATTCCCAGGATCTTGTATTGAGGGTTATCAGGGGATTTTGAAGATGAAGCTAGAATTGATTTTATATAACATGCATAAATGCAAAGTAGTCTTGTGGTCAGGATAGCTTCAGAGGAAGGGAAAGAAGCAAACAAGTATTCGTCAAGCACCTACTATGCCAGGAACTGTGCTAAGTGCTTTACAAGTATTAACTCGTTTGACCCTCATAACAACCCTGTGAGGTAGGTGCTATTATGATCCCCATTTTACAATCGAGGACGCTGGAGCAGACAAAAGTGAAATGACTTATCCAGGGTCACACAATTAACAAATGACTGAGGCCAGATTTGAATTTGAGTTTTTCTGACTCCAGGCCCAGTACTCTATCCACTGCACCGCATAGCTGCTGTTGGGCGAAGAAAATAAAGCCAATTTGTAGCTTAGCCACTTAATCCCAGGCAGTGTTCCCCATCTGCCTGACTTGTGTTGGAGCCTTCTGAGCTTGTATTGGTCTGATCAGCCATAGTCGGAAACCCTGTACCTTGACCTCAAAATAGTGATATTATTTTGGTCCTCTTCAGGAAGGAAGGACAGCAACCAAAGCAACTCTGAGCAGTTCTTAAAACTGATCTATTTTCCTTCTTTCTAGTGATCAAAGGAGATAATATTGGTCAAGGTCTTAGCACGGCACCTTGCATATAGTAGGCACTTAATAATTGCTTATTCCCTTCCCTCTTTTCCTTCCCAATGTGATAAAATTGAAGTTGATGTCTTAATTGTAGTTTTATTTTTCCTTTGCCTGTATAAACACTATAAGTGGTGATGATTAATTTTCATTTCCTATTGTTCATATTCATCTAAAGCCTGATGCCCTCTAACCTTGAAATCTGAAGTTTCTAGGAAAGTGAAACCTAACTCACTAAATGCCCTTTCTCTTTCTTTCTCATTTAGGGCCTTAGGAGCAGAGTAAATCTAATCACATATTTAATTTCTAAACCAGGCTTTCTAAATCAGAACCCTCTATAGTACGCCACAGAGTTGAGTTGACCCCTTCCTCCCAGTGACTTGGAACTGAAAAAGAGCACTGAGGCTACCTAGTTTAATCCCCTTCATTTTACATATGGAGGAACTATGTGACTAAATGACTCATCCAAAGTCACACAGCTAGTAAGTGGTATGGTCAAAATTTGAACCAAGGCCCTCTCACTCCAAAGGCAGAAATCTTTCCACTGCCCAATTCTGCTCCCTCTCATCTCTTGGTTTTAGTGACAAAGACCCAGGTGAGAGGAAGCCATGCAGAGTGGTAAGTATGCCACATTTGGAGTCTGAGGACCTGGATTCAAATCCTAGTTTGGACACCAGTCGTGTGACCTTCGCAGGACATTCACTTCTCTGGGCCTTTGTTTCCTCATCTGTGACCTGTTGGTGTAGTACTAGATAACCTTTGAGGTCCCTTCTGGCACAAAATCTTATAATTGTGGTTCTATTACTTTCCTAACTTTCTTCTTGGTCTCTTGCCGGCTCCTCTTTTCCCTTCCATTTCCCAACGGTGTCCATCTCTCTCAAGTATCTGTCCTTGGCCCACTTCTCTCTCTCAACTCTCCCTTGTCCATCTCATCAATTCACATGGTCCTAGTTAATAATAACAACTCATATTTCTATAGCACTTTTAGGTACTTCCCAACAGCTCTGTGAGGCAGGTAAGAAGTATGGCTATTACCAAGGTCCAGAGTATCTAAAGGTCACGTGGCAAAGCCAGGCCTTGGGAACAGGCCTTCGGACTCTAATTTTAGTCCCCTCATCATATTCAACCATACACAGAGAGTTTTGAAGTCTCTATTTCCAGTCCTAAGGTCTTCCATGAGCTCTAGATCTCCATTCCCTACTACTGCTAGAAATCTCCATCAGGTTGGGAGACAGCCTCAAATTTACCAAGTCCAAACCTCAACTCATCATCATCCCTTTAAACTCTCTCCTTCAAATTTCTCTGAATTCTATAAATAGTGCCACCATTCTCTCAATCACCTCCCCGTTATCTTTGACATATCCTTTTCTTTCACCTCCTACCCACACCCCTACATACACAACAAAATGTTTATAGTAGCACTTTTGGTGGTAAAGAACTGGAAACAAAATATCCATCAATTAGGGAATGGCTAAACAAAATGTGATACATGAATGTAATTAGTGGTGGGCTAGTATACGTTCAATAACTGGCTCACCAAGAAAAAAGTACACACTGCACATTTTTAAGATTACTCTGCATTATTAATATTTCCTCTATCATTCTTCTAAGTCTAATCCATCAGTAAGGCAATAAAATCAAACCATGACTTGTAAATTGCTGATTTCTGAGATGTAAATACTCACACATGTAACAATTGTGAGTCCATTCAAACTAACTCCTGCACAGCCCTGTCCATGATATAATAATGTTCTGTAAGAAATGATGATTATAATAAAATAGAAATGAATACAGGGTATTGAAAGTTTTTTATAACATAGCCCTCTCCTACCTTTTTAGTCTTCTTGTACATTATTCCTCTTTAATTTAAAAAAAAAGAGGTGGCAATCATGATTATAGGTAAATCAAAAGCAAAACCAGATTTGATTAAATGAGATAAAGAGGGAAATTATTTTGTCCTGAAATGTACCCATAATAATGAATTAACATCAGTACCCCATATATATGTATGTATGTCTATGGTTATGTATGGACATAGACATACATACATACTGAATGACTGAATCTAAAAATTTAAAAGAAAAGTTAAATGTTTTACAAAGAGAAATAGGTAGTTAAGCTACGATGGTAAAGAGAACCCTCAATGTACCCTTTTCAAATCTAGACAAATCTAACAAAAAAAAAAAACCAAGAAAAACATTAATGACATAAAGATAGTTTTATAAAAGTTAGATATGATATATATCTGGGGATTATTGAATGAGAATGGAAAGGAGTAGACATTTTATAGTTTGTGTTTTACACCTTTAAAAAACTGACCATGTATTTGGGCATAAAACCTCACAAATGCAAAAAATCAGAACTATTAAACACATCCTTTACTAATCACAATGCAATACTTACACACACACACACACACACACACACACAAACACACAAACGCCCCCCCCACACACACACACAAATTCAATTAATGGCCATTAAAAATAATTAAAAATTAATTGGAGACTAAATTTCATACTAAAGAATCAGTAAGTCAAAGAACAAATCATAGAAACAGAGGATAATTTTAGTAAAGATAAAGACAAATTTGTGATGTCCTGCCAGGGAATCCTTGGGGAAAAGTTTCTGTCTTTTAATGTTTTCATCAGCAAAAGAGAAAAAGAAGAGATCCATGAATTGGGCATGTCACTAACCCCTTCCACCCCAAAACTAGAGAATCAGCACTATTTTAAAAATTAAACACTAAAAAAGAAATTGCAAACAAAAGAAGAGATCAACAAACAAAAAGCAAAAAACTCAACCGAGTTAATAAATAAAACTAGCAGCTTTTAATAAAATAAAATTAATTTTAAAATAGCTAATTTTATTTTTTTTTAAAAAAAAAGGGGACCAAATTATCAGTATCAAGAGTGAGAAAGAATTCTTAGCAAATTCTTCTCAAAGAAGAAATACAAGAAATTACAAGGGACTTCTTTTGCTTATATGCCAAAAAACAAACAAACAAACAAACAAACAAACAAACAAACAAACCCAAACGCTTACAATTTAAATAGATGGACTTTTACAAAAACATAAAGAGTGCCCAGATTAACTGAATAAGACATAGAGAATCTAAATAATACAATGTCACAAATAATCCAAAGTTATAAATAAAATCTCAGAGAAAAAGAACCCAAGACTAGGTGGATTCCTAAACAAATTCCAGAACAATAAATTCCATAATTCCAAAAACCATTTGAAAAAACAGGAAAATAAGCTAGCTAATTCCTTCTATGATATAAATATGGTCTTGAGTTAACTATGGAGAGTCAAAACAGAAAGAAAACTATAATTCAATACTCCTAATATGCATTGATACAAAATTTTAAAATGAATTGTTAACAAAGAGGCTTTGCCGTGATGTAACAAAGATTAGTCATCACAACTAGATCAAATTTATACCAGGAATTCAGAGTTGCTTCACTGTTAGGAAAGCTATAAATGTAAGACTATATTAATATACAAGAACAAAAAATCGTGTGAGCAAATCAATGAATATAAAAAAAGATTTTTATAAAATACAATGTCCATTTCTGTTAAAAATATTAGAAAGAAAGAATAAATGGACATTAACTTAATGTGGTAAGTAGCTGTAAATGTAAGCAAAGTAGATTTTTGTTAGTATTTTTTGGAGTTTTGTTTTCCAGGATCCATGGCCAGAACAATATCTTGTCCCCAGGTGTTAGATATGAGTTCTATGGTTCAAAACATCTCCACCACAACCCATGTAGAATGTGAGGGCTAGGTGTCACTTGTTTGAATTGTAAAGGTCAGGACTCTGGAGGGGTGGAGTGTAAGTATAAAGCAGGTGGGCACTGGTCAGTGAGTAGGGAACCTTTAGGATTGAAATGCACAAGCTAGGATGCTGTGTGTGCCTTGATTGACCCCCATCAAGGCTTAGGGGGAATCTGTGTTTGCCTCAACTGGCCTCCATTGAGGCTTGTGGGGATTTAGGGGAATGCACAAGTTGTGCCAGACTTGACTGACTCCATTGAGACATAGGGGGAGTTGGCCCCCCACCCCCTTGCTGGCCCTTATGAGAAGGGTGATTAGGGAATGCTGTGGAAGTTGGTGCTCAGCAACCCTTGTGAGAAGGTTAGATAGAATAAAGTCTGCATTGTTTAAATAAAGTAGGTTTGTTAACCCTTTTGAAGCTGTCTTTCCTTTATAAAAGCAGATCAAAGAACCTGTGCTAGCAGGTATCCTGGGTGTGCTAGCGTGCTTGCTAATACAGTAGTGTGATCTTAAAACCAAGAGTCAGCATTATGTGGATAATAGGGATAAGCTAGGTGGCTTTCCAATAAGATCAGGGGTAAAGTATAGGTTTCTATTATCATCACAATTATTTGATTTAGTGCTAAACATGCTAGTCATAACAATATAAATAAGAAAAAAGAATTGAAAGAAAATAGCAAAGGTAAAAAGGAAACAAAATTATCACTTTTTGAAATGATATGATGGCTAACTTAAAGAACTTTAGAATAAATTAATTGAATTAATTGAAATAATTAATAACTCCAGCAAAGTTGCAGGATACAAGTCCAATAATATTATCAACACTTCTGTATATTAATAAAATCCAGTTAGAAGCAGCAAAAAGAGGAGTGCCATTAAAAATAACTATAGATTTAATAAAATACTTGGGAGTCCACCTACCAAAATATACCTAGGAACTCTATGAATGTAACTCCAAAATACTCCTTATAGGGGGGAAAAAGATGGACCTAAATAAGTGCAGAAATACTATTTATTCATGGGTAAGCTGACAACTTGAATGACAATAATACCTAATTTAATTTACTTATTCAGTGTCATACCAGTCAAACTACCAAAAGATTATTTCTTTAGAGCTAGAAAAAAATGACAATTTGTCTGGAGGAATAAAAGATGAAAAATCTCAAGGGAAACAATGAAAAAAATGCGAAGGACAGGAGGGAGGTTAGCAGTACTAGATCTCAGAACATAATACAAAGCAGTAAATATCAAAATAATTTGGTACTGCTTCAAAAATAGAGAAGTCAATCAATGGAAAAGATAAGGAACAAAATAAAAATGCAAATGAACATAATAGCCAAGCCATACAGCCAAAGGTGTTAGCTACTGGGTTAAGGACTCATTATATGATTAAAAATCTTTTAGGAAAATTGGAAGAAATTAGTTTAGACAAACATCTCACACCATATACCAAGAAAGCTCCAAATGAATACATGACAGATATGAAAGGTCATGTCATAAACAAATTAGAGTAATAAAGAGGAAATTACCTTCCAGAGCTATCGATAGAGCAAGAGGTATCATAAAAAATAAAATGAATAATTTTGATTTCATGAATTAAAAAGTGTTGTACGAACCAAATCAATACAGCTAAAATTAGAAGGAAAAGTTAACTGGAGAAAACCATTTTAGTAAGTTTCTTTGACAAAAGTCCCATTTTCAAGATATTTAAGTGACTGATTCAAATATATGATAATAAGAGCCACTCCACAGTTGACCAATGGTCAAAGGCTATAAGCAGGCAGTTTTTGAAGGAAGAAATCTACTCTATCAGTAGCCATGTGGAAAAAAAAATTCTCCAAAGTAACTCCTAATTAGAAAAATGCAAATTAAAGCCACTCTGGGAATCTACCCAAAAGCCATCAGATTGTCATAAAAGACAAAAAAGTAAAGTGTGAAATATTGAGAGTCAAAGAGAAGACAGGAATATTAATAGTGGAGGTATGAATTGGTCTGGCCATTTTGGAAAGCAATTTTTAATTAAGCCCACAGTCACTAAACTGTGTGTACTCTTTGACCTAGCAATACCACTAACAGATCTATGCTTCAGAGAGACTCTTTTTGAGAAAGGACTCATATGTACAAAAATATTATAGCAGGTATATGTGTGTGTGCATGTGTGTGGGTACGCATGTGTGTGTGTGTGTGTGTGTGTGGTGGCAAAACAGAAAAGAAGGAAATAAATATTTATGCTAAGCACTTTTTACAAATAATATCTCATTTGATCCTTACGACGACCCTACAAGGTAGGTTCTATTATTATCCCTATTTTTCAATGGAGGAAACTGAGACAAATATAAGTTAAGTGACTTGCCCAGTCACATAGCTAGTAAGTGTCTGAGGCCAGATTTGAACCCAGTTCTTTTTGACTCCAGGCCCATTGCTCTATCCATGGCACCACTAGCTGCTATTTTTTTAATGGTGGCAAAGAACTGGAGTCTGAGGGAATGTCTGTCAACTGGGGAACTGCTGTATGAACTATGGTATATGAGTGTAAATGATTAATATTGTGTTATTGGAAATGATGAAAATGATGGTTTCAGAGAAAACTAGGAAAAATTATATGAACTAATTCAGGTGAAGTAAACAGAACTAGAAGAACAATTTATATAACAATCCAACATGTTACTTTCAAAGTTATGCTACCTTTTTGTTTCCTTCTCAACTTCTTTTTGTTCCTGTCAGCACATTCAAAAAAATCCTCCAAGGCAGGTTGGTTGGTTTTGGTCGATAATTAATTCATTTTTTCTAATTTTTTAATCTTTCGACTTTGTTCTAATATTTCTTGTTGGCTAGCTGAATCATTGAATTCTGTTTGCTCCACTCTGTTTTTCAATGTCAATTAATTGGGTAAGATCATCCTCTCTTAGCCTTAAGCTACTTATTCTATTTGCAAGTGTTCTCATTTTTCATTTTATTTTTTAGTCTCTTGTTTCAGTTCCTCCATTATTTCTTTCAACCATTCTTAGTGTCACTGTCATCGATTCATTCCTTTTTTTAATGAGGTTCTATTTGTGATTATTTATTTCCTTACTCTGTGATTTTACCTTAGGATTCTTTTAATCCACAGTATTTTTTTCATTGTAACAGGGATTTTTTTCCCTGTTCACTTATGTCTATGGCTTCAGTTCTTGGTTTCAGACATTATGCAAGGGTTAGGTACTGCCCATTCTACACTACTGGATACAGGACTAGGTCCATGGGTTGTTTCCTGCTACAATGCTGGAATGGGATGATGATGTACCAGGGCTAGGACCTGCCTCTGCTACAGTCTGAAAGGTGATGTCTTCTCCCACAACCCTGACCACAGATCAGGAGCTGGACACAACACTGGTATCAAGTCCTACCCACTGTTACAGTCCTATAGCTTCTGTTTATCATCTGAGGTATTCCCAGACTCCTAGTCTAACCAGCTCCACTGTTTTCCTGTGCAGTCAGCACCCAGAAGTCCAGAGCTTCAGCCTCAGGTTTTGTCCCCTGGAGCAGCACCACAGGAGATGTTGGCTTCAGAACAGTCTCCTAGGGTAAGCCCAGATTCCTGGCAAGCTGGCCCTGGGCCAGTTTTCTTATGCCATCATGTACTGGGAAGCCTCAACCCTTGGAGCAACTCTTCCTTAATTTAGATTCCGTCTCCTGACATCATCCCTTGTGTTATGGAAGAGCTCAATAGTGGTGTTTTTCTTCAGGTCCACTTATTTGGAAGCTAATTTTCAGTGTTAAGAGGTTTGCCCCAAGGGAGCTAGTTCCCAAGGGATCTTTTCACATAGCCATCATAACTAGAAGTCCTTTTGTGCAGCCCTCCCTCACTTAAATCCAATTCACTTGCATGTCATGGTGTCATTCCCTGATATCATGGTCCTTTAAGAACAAAAGATTAACAACAACAGAAGTCCTGTTATTAGCTCTGATCTCAACATCAGCTTATGCTGGAGAAAACATCTTTTGTTTCTTTTAGAGTTGAGCCAGTTTCCCTTTCTCACTCTTGAACTTCACACTCATGAGCTTAGACACAAATCATGGTAAAAGAAACCATAACTATGGGGTTTATATAGAGTATGTGTGGATATTCTCTACCTGGTTTCCACTGACCATGTGGAAGGTTGGGGTGGGAGTGAGGGACAGCATTGAGCCTCCCCTAATTGCCCACTAAGCCAAAAGAACTGATTGATGACTTAGGGTACCAATTAAAAGAGGAGGCAGATTCTGACTGGTGATTTCTGGGCTGCAGCTCACAATATGTGGCATCGGTATGGATTGGAAAAAGACCAGGTCTTTACTCTATCCCAATATGATGACAATATCACCCACATGGCAGTTAGTGCTTCAGGAATTAACCAAGTATAATAACAACCACACTGGCATACCCAGGATAGCTGCTAGGGCAGGTTCTTTAATCTGCTTTACTAGGGAAAGATAGCTGTTTCAGGAATCAACAATCTTTTTTAATTAAACAGAAAAAATACAGAGAAGAGAAATAAAGACCAACAGACAGGACTCTGCTGCCTGAATCGAAGCTTTATATCCACCACTGAATCGAGAGAGCCTTTACCTCTGAGGGATCAGGGAGCCCTGAACATGTGGCCACTCAGAGTCTCAACCAGGGAATCACAACATCTTTCTCATAAGCAAACCCCCCAAAGCAAAAGTTCATCTCTCAGGATATATACTCTTTCAGCTCATAGGCACAGTGCCTAATTAGAAATTAACAAAAGATGTGTAAGCCTTCACAGGCAAATAAGCTTCCCTTAATGGGCTCCACATGAGGCCTATTGATAGGCAGGGAAGATCTTATTCCCTATTAACTGTACACCAGGCAAACTGGCCTCAGGGGTCTCTGGCTGCCTTTACCTCTCTTTTGTTTGTCCTTTCCTGACTTGAGGCAGACAAGGATCCTACAGTGGATATGTCCAGAGCTGGTAGTGAACTTCCAAGTTCCAGAATGACTGAATGAATGTCCTGGAAAGACTATGATGCATAAGCTGCAATATCCTTAGGGCAGCAGTGGCTGCTGGCAGGAGAAGTATCTGCTATGGAGAGTCTGACCACCAGCAGGAGAGAGGAGAATCCTGTCCTGTTTTACCAGCAGACGAGTGTCAGGAGTGATTAGACAGTGCCCATCAGAAATAAAATATAAAATGGCTAATTACTAGTATTGCAAAACTTTTTTGATGCCATGATGAGTCTTGCCCATAAGCCTCTAAGAAGATTATAACAGTGTTTTTTTAATTTTAATTTAATATTTTCATTTTCCCCCTAATTACATGTTAAAATAATTTTAAAACTTTTTTTAAAGTTTTGAGTTCCAAATTCCATCCCTCCCTCCCCTCCCTCTCCCTGACAGTAAGAAATCTGATCTAGTTATACACATGCAATCATGTAAAATATTTCCATATTAGTCATTTTGTACAACAAGACTTGAATTAAAAAAAAGAAAGTGAAAAATAGCATGCTTCAGTCTGTATTCAGACAATATCAGTTCTTTCTCTGGAGGTGGATAGCATGCTTCTTCATGAGTCGTTTGGGATGGTCTTGGATCATTGTATTGGTGAAAATAGCTAAATCATTCACAATTCTTCTTCATACAATACTGTTGTTACTGCATACAACATTCTCCTGGTTCTACTCACTTCACTTTGCATCAGTTCATATAAGTTTTTCTGAAGTCATTCTGCTTGTTATTTCTTATAGCACAATAACATTCCATCACAACTATATACTGCATCTTGTTCAGCCATTCCCCAATTGATAGGCATCCTCTTGATTTCCAATTCTTTGCTACTACAACAAAGAGTTTCTATAGATATTTGTATACACATAGGTCCTTTTCCATTTTTTTATGTCTTTGGCACATAGACCTACCAGTGGTGCAACAGTGGTTTTAAGCTGAGTTGCTGAATTCTCTTCTAACTGTTCTGTAATGTATGCTATTGTAATGGGAGTCTGGTTGGTGTATGTGCAGAGTACCTAGGATGGCATCTTTCCCCATAGAAAACCTGGGAAGCCTGCTACCCAGACAATTGTCATGATGTGCAAAGGAAGTGCCTTGGAGAGACAGACTGTGGAGTGTGTACAGATGTTCTATAATTGGTTCTGGTTGGCTGACCATGTGTTGAAAAGGAGACTCTTTGGTCAGCTACTGAGGCATTCAAAAAGGCTCATTTGCCTCAGCTTTTGTTTCTTTGCCTCAGGGCTCTTAGGGAAGCTTGGAGACCAGTGAAGAGAGTGGTACCTACAACCTGGAAAGTCCTGAGGGCTTCCTGGCATTCCATTTTTCAGAGTTCGAGTTCAAAGACAGCATGGCATTGATGCCCTAAGGAGCAAGAGGCAAACTTTGGGAGGGGCCTTTAGGAAGCCACCCCAGTGGTAGCTCCTCTCTCCCAAGCCTTTGGGTGGCATGATTGAAGGCAGGGAGGGATTAAGCAGCCAGCTAGCTAAATGCCACCACAACCTGTTTTATCGGCTTTTGGTTCACAGAGATTATTTTCCTTATCACATTCATCAGAATAAAGCCCTTTGTACTTGGATGTGGAAAGTCACTGAGTCAAACTGTAAACCCCGTTATCAAGCAAGGGTGGTAGCAAAGGCCCCAAGGACAAGAATAGCAGGTCCTAGTACCCAAACAGCCCCATTATGGTTTAGAAAAACCTCTATTACCAAGTAGTCATATAACCATGAGCATTATTTAAACAGGTATGATAGCAAGATGGCAACAGATAGTGAATGTGACTTTCCATGCCAATGACTCCCTGAATTAGGCTGCAATTTTCAGGGCTATCCTATCCCTATCCTGGGGATTTGGAAAACTTTTGTTTCCCAGGAATCTCAGGGAAATTACAGGGTCTGTGGGAGTTTCAGGACAGTAGGTAATATCCTACCAATGACTTCTGAACCAATTCCATCAGCAGTGGGGAGGAATGCTGGGGTGGACTGTCACCTTCCCTGAGTGATAATCCTCCCAGGCTGCCAACCATCCTCAATCTTTTGCCCTCTCCAAACTTCTTATGGGCTTGCTGGACAGGAGAGGCAAACAATAGTAGCTGTTTGGGGTTTTTTTTTCTTACTGCCCCACTCTGGACTCACTTCCCTCCAGCAGAGGTCCTGCCCTTGGGTAGCTCATTCAATCCCATAGCAGTTCTTTCTAGAAAAGAGAGATGGCAGGACACTGCCAAGGGTGTGCCCTAGTAATCCTGGTTGAGGACTGGGAGCTATTCCCTAGGCTAGGGCTTAATATATACCAGTCAAGACTTTCTCTGATTTCTTAATTGCTCAGCTGAAAGCATTTTCATAGGGTCTCAGACAACAGAGGAGGGTGCCTGAGTCCCAGAACTGGTGAGGGGTTGGTATAGGACAGCATGAGAACTGAGACAGGGGCAGAATATAGGTTCAGAACCTGTTAGGACTAAATCTGGGGTGTCAAAGGGCTAGTCTCCACAGAATGCTGGACCTGTGGGTGTGCTTGAGCCAGCTTGACTCAGGAGAACTGATTGTTAAATTTTCCGTGTGAACGTTTACACCAAGGCTACAAATCAGGGCTCGATTTTTCGTTTTGCTGATTATCTACACTTAAGATAAGTGATGGAGAAAATGTTAATAATGCAGATTAAACTTCATACATTTTTTCCCCCAGCCAGCCAGTTGATAAACATTTATCAGCATACCCTTGGCTAGACCTGAGGTTAACTCAACTTCAGGACACTGGAAAGAATATGGGGATTGGATTTAAGAGCCCGGGATTTGTCTCTGCTCTTTCACAGATGAGTAGGACAATAAGTATCATTGGCACTTACACAGCACTGCGCTTTAAGGTTTACAAAGCTATTCACTTACAGGAGCTCATTTGAATCTCAGAACAACACTGGCAGGTAGGTGCTACAGGGATCATTATTCTTATTCCTCATTTTTCATGTGAAGAAACTGGGGCTCCACAAGGTTCAGCAACTTACCCGGTGCCATGCATCTAGGAAGCGTCAGACGTAGAATTGAGACCCGCGTCTCTGCCGACTCCAAGATCAGCGAGTGTTCTTTCCACAACACCACGCTGCTTCGATGGGTGTGGCACCCCACTTGTCTGAGTCTGTTTCCTCATCTGGGAAATAAAGGCCATTGGGGTGATTGATGTCTTCCAACTCAGCTTCCCCAACTTTCCTCCACAGGCCCACAGAATTAGACAAGTCGTTCAGCTGGGCTCCTATTTTATATATGTGTGTGTGTGTGTGTGTGTGTGTATGTGTATGATGGTGCCAAGCAACCAACTGAATGTCCTTCAGTGGGCATGAATGTTCAAGTTTATAAAATGAGACTGACTTACAAGGGCCTAGGTTTTCTCCCAGGGCAATTGCTGACCACATCTGATACTTTGGGATTATAGCTACTCAGAGATGACAGACTCTCAAAAGTGTACCCCCAAGTACCCCGACCTCCCCTTCAAGTGTCTGGAGGGGCTGCACTTGTATCCTTTGACTAGGAAGGAGACCCTCCTCAAATGACCTTCTGGTGAGAAAACGCATTTCTCCTAACAATTAAGAGCCGTGAGAGTGGAAAGGGCTGTTTTAGAGATGTATTAAGCTCCCTAGCATTGGGGGTCTATAAGTGGGGGACAATTTGTCAGGTTGTCATTCCCCAATGCATTCAGGTAAGAGTTGAACTAAATACTTCTAAGGTTCTTTTCGTCTTAAGAGATTCTTTAATCCCCAGTCCCTATCCCAGCTTCTTACCCACTTATTCTTTGTGTGTGGAGGTGTTGTAGGGTAGTTCGGAAAATAGAGGGGTGTGATGCCGATCAGTAATTAAAGACCTCCCCCCAATCAATAGGCCTCAGGTGGGGCTAGTTAAGGAAAGCTTGATTTGTTTGTTTGTAAGGAAAGTTTGTTTGTAGGCAGGCCTACACCCTTTGCTTATTAGGCACTAAGCCCCAGGCCTATACCTTTTGCTGATTGGGTGTGAAGCCCTTGGGCCCTAAAAAGAGTATATATGCCCAGAAGGTAACCATTGCAAGGTCAGAATTCAGAATTCAGCCCAAGCAGGAGAAGTAAGAACTCTGAGTCAACAGAGCTACAGAGAGGGTGCAGAGAGGAGAGTGGAAACCAGGAAGCTTCAGAGACCAGAGAACTAAGGTGGGGAGACAAAGCAGGCAAGCAGACAGTTTGGATTCGTGTTTACAGAAAGGACCCAGCAGGGGGGAAGGTTACAGGATGACTTAGCTCCTTGCTGTAATACTGTGTTATAATTTCCTTGTTGTTACATTGAGGTGGACTTACTGGTTTTGGAATATAATTACTGCTATGTTGGGTTGGGGTTATTGGTTCTTGGATTTGATCCTCTGGTGTCTAAATAAATGTTATACTTCCCCTGCCTTTTACCTAAAGAATCTCTTATATTTTATGATTCCAGACTATACAGGCATTTTCATGGTCATCTTTGAGGTCATGAATCTTGCCTTACTGACACAAGGGGAGAGGAGTAGAGGAGGGTTGATGCTTTTACCATTTGCTTCTATCTGTCCTTGTCCTACTTCCTTGGTCCTCAACCAATGGACACTCACCTCTTTCATACCACCCTTATATGTTCTATGAAATAAAACAAACAAAAGTTTCTAAGCAAATAGTACTTTATGGTTACAAAACACCTTATATACAATGTTTAACTTATTCCTTAGGACAAGCTTGTAAGGTAGGTAGCATCCCCATTTTACAGATGAGGAAACTTAGATTCAGAGACATCAAGTGACTTGTCCAGGGTCACAGAGTTAGTGACTGAGCCAGGATTTCAGTTCAAGCCTTTTGACTCTTAGTCTCTGGTATCTAAGACACAAAAGAGAGGCCAAGGTGGTTAATATAAAAGAGGTCACCCACAGAGTCTTCTTATTCAGCATGAAATGGTAAGGCCAGCTGCAGGGAGTAGGCGTCCTGAGAGATGAAAATGGGGCCAAATTTCAGAGGTGAGCTGATCCTGGTGCTCCAGCCTCACCACAACCTGGACCCCACTTTGTAGCCAATTATCAGGAGAAATTCTGAGTGTCTGCTGGAGTAGATTTATTTTGTAGATAGAATAGCTCAATATTACAGCGGCACATGGGGCACTTGGCAGTGTCTCTGAAGATCCTATCGGCACAGCAATAGCAGAGGATAGTGTGGCCACAAGGAAGAAGCCAGGTGTTCTTGGCATGGTACATACAGACGGAACACTCTTCTTCATCTCTAGCTGGGAGGCAGAGACAGAACTCTAGGAAGACAAGAAAGCTTGGGTGAAGAAAAGCATCATGAGTAAAATATGAGTCTCCTCCCTTAGAGATCTACCTGTCCCAGGAGAAACCTCTGAGATTCTACTGTCCATCTCTCTTTCGTTCTACCTAGATATCAAGTCATCTTTACCTTCTGCTACTCCTCCCCAGGTTACTAGGCTACAGTACTCATGCTACAGAGCCCCGGGAGATTGGAAAACAAAAGGGAAGCTAGAGAAGAGGATGAAGTTATTTCTTTGTGCCAGTCAGCACAAGCATTTATTAAGTG
Source organism: Phalanger gymnotis (assembly GCA_028646595.1). Taxonomy (NCBI): domain Eukaryota; kingdom Metazoa; phylum Chordata; class Mammalia; order Diprotodontia; family Phalangeridae; genus Phalanger; species Phalanger gymnotis. The sequence goes on from CM053625.1 coordinate 233,364,353, forward strand.
CTTACCATGTGCCAGGCACTGCGCTAAGGCAAAACCAGTCCCTCTGTCCTCAAGGCTCTCCTATTCTAATGGAGGAGACTATAGCCAAACTATTTATATATACACATATATACATACACACACATACAAAATTGATATATGTATGTATATATGTATATTTATGTGTATGTATATATTATATATGTGTGTATATGTCTCTGTGTGTGTGTGTGTGTGTGTGTATGTATAGATAGATACAGATATGAAGAGAGAGAGAGAGCTGATGGAAAGTAATCTCAGAGAGAAAGACCTACTGAAAGTCGAAGGAAGTCAGAGAAAGCAGGAAGTGGAGGCAAAGTGGGAGAGCATTCCAAGTTTGGGCTACCACCAGTGAAAAGGCAGCCGGTAGAGGAAGTGATTACCAACAGAGTCCTCCAGCAATACTTGCTCTTTCCACAGGACCATCCCCTCTCCTCTCCCTGTCTTACAAATTTCTGATGTCCTTCACTCCTGTTCCTTAAAGCTCTTGCTTGGTAATGTGTTGATAAACGTTTGCCCATAAAGCTCTCCCTTGCTCTCCAATGGCTTTTAAGCTACTGGTGCTGGTGTTCCAGGATCTCACAGCCATATAGCAACGCTCGTAAACTGATAGTACTGAAAAGACTGGGATTAGGACAAGCCTTGAAATTTCCTGAAGGTGATCCAGTAAGCTGGCCCTACAAGGTATCCAGCCAGACACGTGTCGATCTGGATAGAAGGATAGTATTTCCCTTTCCTGCGCTCCTTTGGGTGATTACAGGCCTCCGCCAGAAGGCGCTACAACGTCTTGGCGCTTATTGGAATCAGTACAGTCAGTGACAAATGTAGAGGCCCTCGCCTTCCAGAAGGAAACTCTCTGAATTGAACTCAGTTGTGAACCTACTGTCAGGTATTGCAGGCGAAAGCCTTCCATACTCCCTAGTTTAATCCTACCCTTTAAAAAAAAATTCTTAGATTTCAACATAAGCCGATCAACAACAGAAGACTGAGGGCAATAAAATGTACCAGGAAGTGCTGCTCTGCTTTTTAAGTCCCGAGTCCGGGCCCTCCACAACTCTCCTAGCAGGGAGGGAAGCTTCTTCAGAATTTGCTAGCTGTCACATATTTCCTCCTCTTCTTTCCTATCCATTTCGGGTGTCTCAAGGCTCAGAAAGCAGTACATATTAGTCCCTGCTACTGAACCCAAGCCTGATCACATCCCTCTCCTTTAGCTCATAGTAAGGCTGTGACTCAGTCCGCTCATTGTCTAATAAAGACCCATTACCTGAGCCACGAGTGTGGGTCAGGTCGATCTTTGTAATAAGGGTACTTGTAAAAGGACAAGAGGCAAGTGACCTTCTCAAAATCACACCAGCAGCAGTCCAGGGAGAGACCCCAGGAGTTCTAACTCCCAAGCCTTCAGCCCATCACACCTTACTCCTTGGCTGGAAATCCTTACCCTCCCCCGTCCCATTGTTGTTTATGGTCTGTCCCCATTTACTCCACCCACGTGATGGGAGCAAGAACTCCAAAGACTTCCCCTTAATTACGGAGAGGCATTTACCGTAAGGTTCGTCCGTGAACACCGGTGTCGGAAGTCTGGGTGTGAAAGTCTCACTCACAAGATCTAAGAAAAAGGAAACAAGGTTAGGAGTTGACAGATGAGGACAAATAAAAACAATGGACTAGCTTTGCAGTCTCTTCCAACCTCCAGCCCTGGGAGGAAGGGATGTGGAGCATCCTGTCCTCTCACTTTCCTTTTAGGGGATCAGGTGTTTGGCCCATGGCCCCCAGCAACAGAAGGAAACAGCGTTATCTGCAGATTTCAACTTGTCCTAGCCTTTTCTTAACCCCTACATTCAGTCTTTTTTAAAAAAATTATTTTTAATAATATTTTATTCCCCGCCCATTACATGTGAACATTTTTACGCTTTTTTTTAAGTTTTGAGTTCCACATTCTATCCCTCCATTTCTCCCCTCCCCCTTCACTGAGATAAGAAGCATTCTGTTATACCAGCCTTGCATTCAGTCTTAAGAACTCCTCCTCCCAGGCATTCAGTCTTAAGAACTCTTCCCCCCTTCCTCCCACCCTCCCAAAGGCCTCAGAAGCTAGTGAAACCCTGCCACCCAATAGGTCATTGAACTGCCTACAGCTCTGGTGTTAACTGTTGGGACTCATTCTTCTCAGGGCTTTCCACCCACTCAGAGCCCTCAGCCCAGCAAGCTGGGGACTGTAACCATAATCGCTATCATTTATATAGCGCTTTAAGATTTGCACGGTGCTTTAAATATGTTATCTCAGTTGATCCTCTCAACCACTCTGGGAGCTTTGATTTATCCTTATCCCTTGGTCTGGAATGGTCTCCCTCCTTCACTCTGACTACTGACCTCCCTGGCTGGCTTCCTTAAGTCTCAACTAAAATCCCAACTCCCATGGGAAGCTTTCCCCAACCCCTCTTAACTCCAGTGCCTTCCTCTGTTAAATAATTAACATAACTAATCAATCAATCAATTAATTATTTCCTATTTATTCTGTGCAGCTTGCTTTATGTAAATTTGCCTGTATGTTGTCTCCACCATTAGATTGTAATTGACTTGAGGGCAGAGATGATCTTTTGCCTCTTTTTGTATCCTCAGTGCTTAGTACAGTGCCTGGCACACAGTAGGTGCTTAATAAATGTTTACTGAATTGAACTGAAATTGAGTCCCTATTTTATAACTGAGTAAACTGAGAGGTTAAGTGACTTGCCCCAAGTCTGAGGTAGGATTTGAACTGAGGTATGCTTAAGTCTAGCAGCCTATGTTCTGTGACACCTAGCTGTTACTGTCCTGGGTTAGTGAGCATCCCTGAGAAATGGGGACTTGCACCTGGAATGTTAATGGAACATGAAGATCTTCCCAGTCTATTAAAAGGCTTACGTGACCTGCTTTGAGCTCTGGCCCAGCTCAGAGCCATTATACATCCTGAGTCACATAGAGCCCACTGGGGGAGGAACTTGCTTAAAGGGAAATCTTACTTAGGGGAAGCTTGGTTGTAGGAAGGCTTTCACACCTTTTTGTACTAAGCTAGTTAGGCACTGAGTCAGGAGGGTTGTGATGCCTTCTGGCTCTAAGAAGTGTATATATATTCTGAGGCTGGTATTTTGCTTTGGGAGTTTGCTTATGAGAAGGACCTTTTGATTTCCTGGTCCTGACTCTGAGCAGCTATATGTTCAGAGTTCCCTCCCCACCCCCTACTACTCAGATGTAAATTCTCTCCATCTAGTGATACATGTAAAATGTATAGCAATATTGCTTTAAGACAGTTGGGACCCTGTCTGTACATCTTTGTGCTAATTTCTCTGCTTGTGTTTTCTTCTACATTCAGGGTGCTGACCTTTCCCCTGAACTAGTGAATGTAATTAAAGTAAGATTATTAACCCTTTTAAAAGCTATCTTTCCTTTAAAGGCAGATCAAAGAACATGTGCTAGCAGGCCATCCTGGGGGTGCTAGGGTGCTTGCTGCTATAGCACCCAATCCAATAGGAGCTCACTCCCTTCCCTCTCTACTCCTTCCTCCCCATTATCCAAGAATGAACAGACTCACTGAGCAACTGGACGGCTTTTGTAGTTCCATAGACATCCATTACAGCCCAAAGAGGAGAGCTCACAGTCACTCTGTCAAATAGCAGAAACTTTTTGACCTCTTTGGTTCTCAAGAAGACTTTTCCTGAGTTGTTGACCCAGAAGTGGATGATGTCTCCAACCTTAATGAACCGATCAGGCAGGACCGCTGCCCAAGTGGGAGACTGGGCTACTAGATCAGGACAGATAAAAGGGGGCAGGCTACAAGGATTGATATTTGAGGGGTTCAGGCAGCTGAACCCTACACGGAGCCCACCATCCCATCCATCCTCCCTCTTCAGGATCTTGAGGGCTACTATTTCGTAAGGCCGGACTGGCCGGTTGGTAAAGACAATGCCATCGTGAAAGGTAGAGATCCTCTCTGCCCTGGAGTAGTAGTCATTCAGCAGGATCTGGTTGCCCTTGGCCTTGGAATGGAAATAGAGGGGCTGGGAGGACTGCTTCAGCTCAAGGTATTCTGAAAAAAAAATTCACATGACTGGTGTCAGGACCCCCCAAAAAAAAAAACACCAAAACCCTTCACTCCTGTAGAGAGTCAATTTTTACCAATCTTTCCCTATATGTTTTCAAAGGACCTAGGACAGTTTTCATCATCTTCAAGCTCTTAAAATCAAATCTATACTCCCTATGAAGATGACTGCCAGACATCTGCTTTCACTAAGGGCTATCAGCAAGCTCTGGTGTCTTCTATGTCATTGTAAGACCTCGTATTCACCCAAGTCTTGAGCTAGGCATGCTGCTGAATAAATTTCTGCTAAATGAATGAATGTTTTTTTGGGGAGTGGAAATGGGGTAGGGAGGGGATAAGATATACATAGGAGAATCAGAACTAGCTTCCATAGAGACAGCATGTAGTTGAAAGACGACAGAGCTGAGAATTGGGAAACCTGAGTTCTTGTCTTTCCCGAGCTACCAACTAATTAGCTGTGTGACCTTGGCTCAGTTCCACCTCCCTGGGCTTGGGTGACCTTATCTGCACAGTGAGGAATTTAGACTAGATGACCTCTAAAGTAGAGATATGACTAGTAATTTTGGCACCAGCGGCAATCACTGCTAGGGTAAGCTGGAGCCAACAGCACAAAATGTGCCATGTAATTATCTTTGTAATTCACAAACTGAAAGTAATACAAGAAATTAAGACACATTCAATCAAGCAGGCTGAAGAATTAGTTACTCTTAGGGGATGGCATCTCAGAGTTAGAAGTGACTTTGGAGGTGTCAGCTACCCAGAGTTTGGTCTAAGAAAGATAAACGAATTAGGTTGTGTCCATCTGCGTGTTTATTTCTCTTCAAGCTGGCAAGCGCATGAAGAGCCCATTTGGGGGTTGGGGTGCACAGTTTATATGTTCTTTGAAGACTAAGTGTTCCCAAGGGGTGCCAATCAACTCTGATTGGTTAACACACTAGGAGGTGGGCGATATTAAAACGAGGGTCTTGGGGTATGTGACTTAGGTCATCTAAATCTTGGTCAAAGAGACATCGATTTCTATATCACCTTTCTTGACAATAGGGAGAATCCACATTTTCCCAGACCTGTTTGAGCAACAGAATGAGCAGGAATACACCCATTAGCTCAAACTTAGAGGTTCTTTTACTGTCTGATTCGATCTTGGCCTGAGCAAATCTTTAAGACAGATTTCTCACACTGGTAGGTTTCTGGATAAGGAAGTAGAAGGGGACAAAAACCTTGGTAAGCCTGCAATCACACTATAAGCACTATCAGTAATTGTGCTTTTGAAAAAGAAACCAAACTTTGGAAGAAGGGATCTCAGGGAAGCTCTAAGTCTCTAAGATAATGGTTACTAAAAAAAAAAATCATTTTTTCACAGAGGTCGTCTAGTCTGTGAAGAACGATTTTTCTTAGTAATCATTATCTTGGAGCCTCAGAGCTTCTGCCTTCTTCCAAAGTTCAATTTCTTCTTCAGAACGACATTAAGTTTGGGCTTATGGGTGTATTCCTGCTCATTGTGTGGCTCAAACAGGCCTGGGAAAATGGTGATTCTCCCAATTGTCAAGACAGGTGATACGGAAATTGACATCTCTTTGACCAAGACTTAGGTGACCTAAGTCACATACCCCAAGACCTTCGTTTTAATATAGCCCACCTCCCAGTGTGTTAACCAATCAGAGTTGATTGGCACCCCTTGGGAATACCTACTTTTCTAAGGATACATAAACTACATGCCCCAGTCCCTAAGCTGGGCTCTCAGCTCCAAACTCTTAGCTCCCATGCAACACATAATCACTCACTTTGAGAGAATAAAACACGAACTCAGACAACCTGATTTGTTTATCTTCCTTAAACCAACTCTCAGAGGTTGACAAGTTCAACCCATAAGATTTGGGGAGAAGTAGGGCTTATTTCTTCAGTAAAGGAGAGAGGAAGGGGGAAGGCATGGAAAGGATTACGAATTTGCTCTTGGGATAAAGAAAAGCACACAGGCTGCTGTCTCCATGGCTGCCTAAAACTGAATTATCAAAATTCATCTCAAAAAAACCTCTCAGCTTTAGAACTTGCCCTCTGGGGAAGTCTTGGTCTACTGACTCTTGAAGGCCTCAACAATGCCTCACAGTCCTTTTTATCCACCTCGTTATGTTTCTTTCCCTTCCCACCAGCCCCGCCCCCTTGAAGATTTCTAGCTCTAGAAACATAATCAAATCAATACTGCCATTGCTACTGGATAGTGTCAATCAGCCACCTTGTAGCTCTATTCATCTTTGGTGCGATTTACCAAATCAAAACATTCCTTTCTGGATATCATTCACTATATGTGTTGCCCACCTTTTTTTTAGAAGATAAGCTCACAGAAGGCAGGGCTTTTCTCGATTTTATTTCTTTGTCCCTACACTAAGCACAATGCTTGGCACATAGAGGCTCTTAATCATTTTTTTTTGATCATTCATTTATTTTATATCTCTTCTTCTCTACTCTTTGGGAGTTCCTGTTCCCCTCATTTCCTTCTCCAGGACATGTATGAGATTTTTGTGCTGCTCTAATATCTCTACCAGCTCCAGCATTACATATTTCTATAATTCTCTTTGCAAAATAAATATTGAAGCCTAGACAGTTCCAAATCATCCTGCTCCCCACTTTCTAACACCTTCCTTCAATTTCTAAAAATGCTCTTGCATGCACATCAATAATGACACCCTCCAACACAGCAGGGGAAGAAAGAAAGTCCCTATATAGATCCTATAAGACCTGTACCAAATCTTTTCCAATTAATGACTTATACTGAGCTTTTATCAACTCCAGGGCTTCAAAGAGGGGAAGTGAGGGCGGTGGTGGTGAGTGTAGTCAGAAGTGGAAGGGGGGCCCAGAAGTGTAGGGTACTACATCCAGGGATCTGGTAAGGCTGGCAGAATCTAAGGCATGGGTATGCTTTGGGCTTAGGTTGAGGCTATGAAGGACTATGGGGAGTCAAGCAGAATTCCCAAAAGGAGTCATGTGAGAAGCAAGTTAAGTCTTATCTTGTGATCCCCCTTCTAAGTAGCACTTCAAAGAAAGTCCCTTTGGCTTTCATGTTACGTAGTGCTTTATTTAAGGTCTGCATCGATTAAAGTTCAGAGCCAAGATCCCCTCCCCTTCTCCAACTATGATAGGAAATCTATTTCCTAGACAGTTATCGGTCAAGACCATCTGCAGCCAGAGTATCTCTGGAACAGAGGCTGGATGCCTGAAAGGGAAAGGGACTGAGTGGAAAGGGAATTTATTTACCGCTTGCCATCAAAACTGAAAGGCTCTGCCTTTACTATGGAACCAAACTTGGCCAGGACTCAGCTTCCTATGTGACTGGGGACTGATGGCCCTATGCCCATATGCACAGCTGCAGTTCTTCCCTCCTTCCAGTCTTCTGGATGCCAGCAAAACTGACGTATACAGGACTGTCTCGGGACTCTCCTGCACCCTGGGATTGCAAAATTATTCCGCTCCCTTTTCCCATCCCCTTTTCCACTACCTGCCCCCCCACCCCAGCCAGATCTTGGCTCCTGCTCTTAGAAGTAATATGGTGCATTAAAAACACGTTGATGGGATAGTAAGACAAAACACCTGAGTTCTAGTCCCAGCCCTCCTACTGATTAGCTGTTTTTTCTGGAAATAAATCACAATTTCTCTGGGTCATAATTTTCTCAACCATAAAATGGGGATAACCAAATACCTACCTTATATATTTCATAGGGATGTTGTGACCTAATGAGCATGGAAGTGTTTCGAAAGTTGTGATGTCCTCTGAATCTGAAAACTATTATGTTTCACAACATTATTTATACTATATACAATACACAATAGTGTTGCCAGGCTTACAAAGTATCCTCTTCAAGACAACTTTATGAGGCAGGGAGTACAAATATAATTCCCCCTCCCTGATTTTACAGATGAAGAATCTGAAGCTCTGAGAAATTAAGGGACTTGCCTGTGGGATCACAATAAGTATTTGGGGCAGGCAGGCCTTGAACTCTGATCTCCTGATTCCAAGTTTAGTATACTAACCACTAGGCCACACTGTTTCTTAAAATGTTATATTGATGCAACTAGGGATTTAGAGATGAAAGAGCCCAATCCCTTCATCTACAGATGAGGGAACTGAAGATGGAAGAGGGGAAGTTATTGTGCTAGGAAGTAGCAAAGCCAGAATTCTAATCCAGGTCCTCTGACCTGGAAGGTAATTCAACTCAACAAATATTCATTAAGCACCCCTTATGTGCAGAGCACTGTGTTAGGCACAGTGGGGATTTCTGGGTATTTGTCCTGCCAAGGTTCATTTTCACTTTAAAGGATGAGAGAATGGAGCAGGTATGACAACAGCCAAGCCCTGTGACTAAGCAATGCTGAGCTCTCTCTCTGTTCCATATTCCCTAGGGGAGGGGATCAGGTGAGGGGGAATTCTGTCTTTTTCCTCAAACTGAAAATAAAAGTTTTGATTCCAGAGGACAATTCATTCCAGGATGGTGACTCACCGAGGCTGACTAAAACTTGGACCGATGTTCTCAGCAGAGGAGAGAAGAGTGTGGCCAAACTCACTGACCACAGCTAGTGGTCAAGGTGTCACATGGTGCGGAAGAGGCTGGGTGCTGGCTTCTGAGGCAGAAAGCTAGGCCTTAGAGGTCAAGCACAGCTTCATTCATTTGGCCAGAGATCCCGGTTACAATACTGGGACTGAGAGGTCTAAGTAATTAAGGAAGGACTAAGGACTGAGTAATTGAGTGATTAAGACTGGAAGAAGAAGGCAAAGTAGAGAGTGGGCAGCCAGTAATCTTCTTGCACCATGCCACAGCATGCTTCTCACTGTGGAACTTTACTCCTCCTCTAGCCTTCTCACACTGGAAGTACACTGCCCCCAGGCCCCTTTCTCTGATTGGTAGGCTTCTCTCAGAATCCCCATTTCAAGGAAAGTGCCTAGGTCACCCATACCTTCATTCTCCTCTGTGCTCTCCTGTACAAGTCCTGGCATAAGCACCTTCTATTCACACCCTTCCCCACTCCACTCTTTTTCAGCTCCCTTGGATATGCAGTCTTCCTATATTAGAAGGCAAGTTTCTTGAGGGCAAGTTCCTTTTCTTTCCCTATTTACTTATAAAAGGGCAGCTGGGTGGCCCAATGGATAGGGAGCCAGGCCTGGAGTCCTGTGACCCTAGGCAAGTCACTTAACCTGATTTGCCTCAGTTTTCTCATCCATAAAATGAGCTGGAGAGGGAAATAGCAACCACTCCATTATCTTTGCCAAGAAAACCCCAAATGGGGTCATGAAGAGTCAGACACAAGTGAGCAACAATCCCTCTCTTGAATTTTAGTCCAGTATCACCAACTGCCTGCTAAAAATCTCCACCTGGATGCCCCCAAAGAATCTTAAATCTGACACATCCCCCCCCCAAAAAAACACTTTACAAACCTGCCCTTCCACCAGTGATGTGCTGGTAAATGTTTAACAACCATCTTTCCAAAAAAAAAATATACTCATGACACACTTTTAAGTTTAATCTACATTATTAACATTTTCTCTATTTAAGTCTATAAAATCAACAGAACAATATCAAATCATAATCTATAGCTTTGATGATTTCTGAGATAGAAATGCTCATGCTGAAAACTTACCAACTGGTTCTTGTGAGCTGGTTTGAGCTGGCTGCAGCACATCCCTACACCTCCATCCAATTTTCCTGTCTCCATTGAGAATACCGCCATCCTCTCAACTACCCAGGTTCATAACTTTAGTGTTATCTTGGACTATTATCTATCTATCTATCTATCTATCTATCTATCTATCTATCTATCTATCTATCTATCTATCTATCTATCTATCTATCTATCTATCTCAGTCCATCTGTTATTGTTTATCCTTAGTTTTAGAAGAGAACTAATAGACTTGCACATGAATTGGATTTAAGTGGGAAAAGTTGCACAAAGTCAATTCTCTCTTCCAGAATCATCAAAGTCCAGTGGCAAGACGAAAGTATGATTTCATCAAGCACCAGCACAAGACTCTACAGTTATTTCCTAAGCACCCCTCTAAGTTAGGCTGGGAGATTTTCTGTAAGAAATTTCTGCTGAGGAGTCGAGCTAGTGATCCTATGTCTGTCCTTCAAAGGAGAAATGAGAAAGACTGAATCTATGAGCCTCACCACTTCCCGCCTCAGGAGTTACAACATGTTCTAGGATCTCAGCTAAAATCTGTACCCTGAGTGACAGTCAGATTTGATCTCTCCAGGTGATGTTGAGAAAGCCCCACTTTAGAGGCTCTGATGAGAGGAACCAGTTGGAACTGAGGTTCATGAAGGCATCACAGTAGTGTTCTTCATCTTTTCTTTTTATCCTTTCCTTGAGTCTAAGAAATCTACATATAGTCCCCATTTATAATCCCCAATTTTGCCACTCAGCCTCCTAGCCAACTCCTATCTTTGTTGTTCAGTCCTGTTTCAACTCTCCGTGACCCTATTTGGGGTTTTCTTGACAAAGTTATTGGAATGGTTTGCCAGTTTCCTTCTCCAGCTCATTTTACAGATGAGGAAACTGAGGCAAATAGGGTTAAATGACTTGCTCAGGCTCACGCAGTTACTGAGTTTCTGAAGTCAGATTTGAACTTGGGGTGATGAGTCTTCCTGACTTCAGGCCTGGCATTCTATCCACTGTGCCACCTAGCTACCCAGCTCCTATCTATTTATCCTTAAAAATCCTATCCATGCCTCACCTCTTCCATGGAACCTTCCAACTAATCTATTCCATGTTGATTTCTTCTTACTCTGAACTTCTGCTGCATTTAGGGTGCCTATCTCATAGCTTCATTTTTTAAAAGTCGCATTTATTTTTGTCATTCTCCCCTCCCCCCATTAGACTTAGTTCTTTAAGAGGAAAGACTATGGCTTATATTTCTTCATTCTTTCCCCATGGGGCCTACCACAGTATTAATCAGACATATGGTATATTTTCAATAATATTTGGGATTGAGTAGGGAATGGCTAAACAAATTGTGGTATGCGAATGTGTAATGGTTGGCTCCAAGGGCCGTTTACATAAGACTCTTCTCATTAGTGGAGAATGATTATTCGATGCTGTGGGAAGGAGCTGTTCCCTGTGTGAGGGGCAGAGTTGATAAGAGTTGGAGGAAAGAGAGATCCTGGTTTTCGGCTCCTCTACGTGTTGGTTTCTTCCCAGAGTCTTTCTCACTCTTTAAGAACTTGAAGGGAATTGAAACTACATGTCTTCTCTCTTGGAGCTGAAAGCCAGATGACTAGGATTTCTCTTTGTTCCAGTTCTCACCAATTCTGCCCTCACAGATGGCCAGAGTACTGAGTAATTAATCTCTACCAATGAGGAGAGTCTTATGCAAATAGCCCTTTGAGCCAACAGATAACAATATAATATAATATTACTGTGCCATAAGAAATGACAAATTTGATGAATAGAGAGAAGCTTGGACAGATCTACATGAACTGATTGGAGTAAGCAGAGTTAATGATATACATAATGACTACAACAATGTAAATGAAAAGAACAACCATAAAAAATAAAAAATGAATGTTGCAAAATTATAAATAGCAAGCATGGCTGGAAAAAAAGAGATATGAGAAAACACTCCTACCCCTTTGCAAAGTTGGGAGGTCCACAAATGTTGCACATTGAACATTTCAGACATTTTCAATATATTCAATACTGAAGTGTTTCTTCCTTTTATTTCATTTTTTTTTGTCTTTAAAAATACTATTTGTTATACAGAATGGTTATCTGGGAAGGGAATAACTATGGTGATTTAAAAAAGGCATCAATAAAAATTTAAAAAAATACTCGGAGTCACAAACAATGGGAGCACCGACTGGGTTCATTTAGGAGCAGGAACCAGCTCAAGGGAAAAAGGGAATATGGCAGAAAGAAAGAGGGTAGTTGGAGAAACCTGGGCACTATACAATCTAACTCCAAAGCAGAGGCATCCTCCCCACTTTCTCTAGTGGGGTGGTAATAACTGTAGGCACTGGCTTCATGGCTCCCACTCTCCCAGATTGTCTGTTTGATTTATAGTCACCTAAAGTAACCAGAATAACAAGTGAAACAGGAAGTAGCCTTTTTAATTGGAGAGGCTTCAGGACCAAGCATATGTGGTAGTCCCACATCTCCAAGTTCATAGGGGAGAACTGATCCATAGAGAATCACATAATTTTTTTTTAAAACTAAAAGGTCTCTTAGAGATTTAGGATCATAGATTTAGAACGAGAAAAGACCTTAATGATCATTGGGTCAACACCTTCATTTTACAAAGGGAAGAACTGAGGGCCTTATAGGTAAATTGACTTTCTAAGGTAGTGAAGCTAGTTAGTAATAGAGCAGTTCTCTTGACACCAAGGGTGATGTTTTTCTTACTATACCACACTGCCGTAGAACCCTTTTTCTTAGTTTGGGGCCAGGAGAGTCACCCGCCTTGTAAGCAGCGTGAGAGATGAGCATAGAGTGTGGAATTCTCTCTCCTACTTGCCTCCCAATTCTGAGTTAACTTGGTGTGACAATGAATTTCCTTCAGCAGGACACAAGCTTATTTCAGATCAGCTTTCCTCGGGGGAATCCAGAAAGTGAGGTTAGAATCCTATTAAAAACTTGCTCCCTACTGCATGGATTTGGATGTGTGGTATGCCAAATTAGGTCTCTCTTGGCCTGGATACCCTTATTGTCCTGAACCTCCTTTTTCCTTCTCATCAGTTTCCCTTCTTCACTATCCTTCCTACCAGCCCCTATGTGTTTGTATAGGAAAACACATAAAAGATCTATGATTTCTGGAATATAGTAAATTCCCACGCAGGTCAGAATTTTCATTGTGGAAATGCCCTCTGCCTGAGGTGTCTTGAAAGATAGAGCACTGGTCTTGGAATCCAGAAGACCTAAGTTGAATCTTGTCTTAGGACTCATTAGATGTGTGACCACGGATCCATCGCTTAATCTCTCTGGGCCTTGGTTTCCTCATCTATGAAATGGGGAGGGTTGGACTATGCAGCCTCTGAAGTCCCTTCCAGCTCTAAATTCACGAGCTTGTGACCAGCTGCAGATCCCATGCTATCTGTGACTTAGCAGATAGTTTTTGTTGTTGTTTCTCAGTCATTCTCAGTCGTGTCTAACTCTTTGTGATCCCATTTGAGGCTTTCTTGGCAAAGCTATGGAGTGGTTTGCCATTTCCTCCTGCAGCTTACTTTACAGATGAGGAAACTGAGGCATACAGGATTAAGTGACTTGCCTAGGGTCACACAATTAGTAAGTGTCTGAGGCCAGAGTTGAACTCAGGAAGAGGAATCTTCCTAATTCTACGCCCAGTGATCTATCCACTAGCTGTCTAAGTAGATCATAAAACTATGGATAAAAAGGGAACTCAAGAATTTTCTGGCCCAATCCCTTCATTTTGCAGATGAGGTAACTGAGGCCCACAGAGACTGTGACTGGTTCATGGTCACACGGCTAGTAACTGTTAGAAGCAAGATTGGAGATGGGTTCCCTCAACTCTAAGCCCAGAACATTATTCACTATACTACCGTTGTCACTGCCACTCACCACTGCACCCCTCCCCCACCCTCAACAACATATGACAACCCCAAACTTTGAGATCCTGATATCACTTTAAACAAATATCAAACATTCAATGCACAATGGAATGTTATTCCAGTTGATGACACCATCAGTAAAGGAATTCCACTTAACACACATACACATGATGTTGAATAGCCTGGCAAACAATAAATGCTACTGGCCCATGCCAAGCTTTCACCACTTTGACCCATGGAGGTCACTCAAGAGGTGAAATGAAATGTCATTAGTAGCTTTTTCTACTGGTCTGTGTCTACTGTTCTTTTTCTCTGCTAGAAATAAGATTGTTTTCAGGGCAACATAGCAACCTTGTAGAGGAAAGCCAAACATAGTTACCGTTATTATTGCTGTTAGTTACTAACAGGCTCACTAGGCAGTGGCAGTATCCAAGAGGGGCATAGATGAATCCAATCATATGGTAATTAAGCGCTTGATCAACTGTTTCAAGAAAGTCATCATATATGTGGGGCAAATAGAGATAAACCTCTCAATTTGCTGAGATAGCTATAATTAGAGGGGAATGTCTACTGGCCATTGAATATAGTGGTCCAAAAAATGTAATTGTCCAAAAAACACTAATAACATTTGTTGCCTGTGTTTCCACCTGTCATCTTCCACTGGGCTTGTCTAGAGCTAACTGGCCTCTCTAATCACAACATCCTGTTTTTTTGTTTTTTGTTTCTTAGAATTGGGAGTTCCCTTAGAGCTCATGTGGTAAAATCACCCATGCCTTGCAGTAATACCCTCTACAGAATCTCTGAGAGATAATAGTTATCCAGCTTTTGATTGAAAACTTACTGCCACTGCCACTGTAGGGCATTTCTAAATGGTATAATAGAAACAGTCCCATCCATTTATGTATTTAGCAATTCACAGTTTATAAAGCTCTTATCTTTAATTTTCTAAATTTATTTTATTAAAATTATCTCTTGTTTGGGCCTCACCTAAAAATGGTTATCCGCATGTGACAGATAAGTAAACTGAGGCTCAGAGTAGTGATTCACCAAAGGTTATGCAGTTAGTTGGTGGCAGAGCCAGGACTCAAACCCAGATTCTCAAATCTAATGCTCTTTATAATGAATTGAAATCCCTCTTCTTTCATTCTGGCCCTGATATTCAAATCTGGAGCTAATCCTCAGCCTTCATCCCTGTTCCCAGCTGATTCAAAGTACAATAGGTGAGAAAGCTCCTTTAAATGGCTACTTACCAGCCCCTTGACTGAAAGTACTGCCCATCATTTCTGAACCCCACCAGGGGTTACTCGAGGGACTCTGTATATGCCTTGGGATCAGAGAAAGCTGCTATCTGTAGCTCAGCTGGACGAAGTTTCTTAGAGCTTAGCAAAGGCACTCTTTTTATGAGATGGGAGATCATATTACAAGGTTGATGATTAATGAGATGCTTTTGTCACAAGATACAATATCCTGGGGATTTCCTCCTTGCTAATAGCAGCTCCTGGCTTCTGGCCCATGTTACCTTGGTCTCACTTAGCTTGAGGGAGGGAGCCAGAGAGGAGTTACATACAGTTGTATTTAGTTTTTCTTTCCTTGGCTGAATATACTACTCCTAAACCCAGTACTTGAAGGTTGAGGTCCCCTCCCCCTGGCAGAAAGAGAGCAACTGTGGGATTGAGCAGAGAGCCTGGGGAAAGGTGCCCTCTTTTGCCTGAGGACTGCAAGACTGAGAACTTTAACTTCTGTGGCCAGGTGTACACGGAGCATTTGGCCTTAGTTTTTCTCCTTAGGACACTGCCAGAGATGTTAGCCCTGGTGATGGAGTATCTGTGGTATTATGGACCCGAAGACTTTGGTAGTGAGGTGGTAGGGGTGGTATTTTTCTGCTTACAGCCTCAGACTCCACCCAGAATTCTGGGAACATCTTTCTCCTGAAAACAGAAGTCCAGAAAGCTCATACTGATTCCACCTTTGCAAGAGTTCTGAGTCTAAATCGAGAGGCAGCTTTACTCCAACAAAGAAGTACAGAAAGAAGAAAAATTAGTGCCACCTGCTCCACCTTCTCCCAGCACAATACCTTGCTATCATTCCAAGTCCAATTGATCTGCAGGTGAATGTCTAGTAGCCGGCTGACCTCTCTGGCCACTGCTTCCCTCCACCTGATTGCTGTTCTCTGTGTTTGCTCTTAGAAGGGCTTCTTTTCATCTCACTGCTTTCTTTCTTCTTTTGAGGTTGCCAACTTTTTATCAAAGGGATACTTTCCATGGGTGGGTTGATATCTTGTCCTCAGGTACTAAAAGGAAAAGGGTTTTTTTTTTACATATCCATTCTTTGAATTTGCCACAATGTAGAGGTTTTTCCAAAGTTTACTAGAATTAAAAGAACTTAGTTTCATTTCCATTACTTGTAAAATGAAGGATTTGGACTCAATGACCCCTAGGGTCCCTTCCAGGCCTAAATTTATAACCCACTGGGTAGAACTGAAAGGGACCTTCAGAGTAATTTAGTGCAACTTTTAAGATCTTTTGGGCCTATGAGAATAGTGTGAAGGCCCCTCATGAGCAAAGCTTATGATAATTCGAAGAACAACAAAAAAGGCCTTTTAAAGCCATACTGGGACAGAGAGGGCAGCTGGGTGTAGTGGACAGAATACTGGCCTTTCAACCAAAAAGATTTGTGTTCAAGTCCTGTCTCTGATACATATTGGCTGTGTGACCCTAGGTAAGTTGCTTAACCTCTCAGGGCAGCTCTTTAAGACTCTAAATTGCAGAGGAAAATGCTTACCTGCATTCTCTCATCTGGGAGCTCCTTATAAAGTCATAGGTCTAGTTTCTATCCCTTTAGCTGGGCCAGAAGAAAGTTAGCTGGGGGTAAATAGGGTAATAACAACTTAGGGAAAAAAGCTAAAATTTCTTAACCCTTCTTTGGCTTTTGTTTTTTCTACCAGGGAGAGAGAGTGCTTACTTAATAGGGAACCATGATCATTGAGGAATTCTGTTGAAAATGGGGATGCCTTATGACTGCAGGTGGGCAAATGTTTTGATTTTCAAAAACAGAAAGAAGACAAGTTCCAAATTTTGTCTTCAATTATTGGCAAAGTTCTCGATTCTTAAAGAGGTGATTTGTGAACCCTTATTCCAGATTAGCATCATTTCCTTTTCTGGCAGGGTTACTGGACTAGTTAATGTAGGGAATGCTGTGGACACAGCTTTAATTGGACTCCATCAAGGCAACTGACAGTCTATTTCAATATTCTTGTGGACAGGGAAGAAAAACAGGGAGGGGAGTTTTGATGACGATATAGTTTAGTGTATTTAGAACTGGTTGAATGATCACACTCAAAGAGCAGTCACCAATCAATCAATTATTCAACAAGCACTTATAAAGTGCCTTCTATAGGTTGGGCACTGTGTTTAAAAAGACAAAAGTTAAACATCCCCTGTCCTCAAGGAGGTTACATTCTATGAGAAGTCATTAATGGGCCAGTGGAGTAAGGCATCTAATGGAGTGTCACATGTCCTCTTGTTGCTAGGCTGGTCAACATTTTTATATATGACTTCGATGAAGACATAAATACAATGCTTTGAATGCCCAGGTATAATCTATCTCAGATTGCTTACTGTCTCTGGGAGTGGGGAGGGAAGGAAGGAAGGAAGAGAGAAAATTTGAAACTCAAAATTTTTAAAAATGAATGTTAAAAATTGTTTTTACATGTAATTGGGAAAAATAAAATATTATTTTAAAGAAGACAGAGGGAAAATAAATAGATAAAAAATTTAATATTAGTAAAAATTTGTAGATAAGGAGCTTAGAGATATAGCCAAGGGTGTTCTGGTCAATTTTAACAAACGGTTCTCTGAAAAAATTATGTACACTACACTTTTAAGTTTAATCTGCATTATTAACACTTTCTCCATCACTTTCTTAAGTATAATCAATAGCGCAAGCGTGGATTTGTAGCATTTGCTGATTTCTGAAATATAAATGCTCACTCTGAAAATTTAACAATAGGTCTGTTTGAGCTGGCTCCTATTCTCTTCAGGTGGGGTATGTGAGAAGGATTTTACATGTATATAAGTAAATAAATACAAAATAATACTGAGTCATTTTAATAAGGATAAGCATCAGGAGTCAAAAGTATGCCATGGAGGCCAAAAATGCTATGCTACCTTATATTATGGCAAGTAGGTGGCACAGTGGACGGAACACTGGGCCTGGAGTAATGAAGACCTGAGATATATCCAGCCTCAAGAAACAAGCTGAATGACCATGAGCAAATCACTTAACCCTCTTTGCCTCAGTTTCTTCATCTGTAAAATGAGCTGGAGAAGGAAATTGCAACTACTCCAGTATCTTTGCCAAGAAAACCCAAATGGGGTCCCAAACAGTTAGACACAACTGAAACAAACAAACAACAACCGCCTTATATTGTTAGGCACAGTACTCAGAATGGCAAGGGGTGGTGGAGAATGGGGGTGGTGACATGCCCACTATCCTCTGCCTTAGACACTGCTTGGAATATTGTGCTCCTTTTGGAAAGTCACATTTTATTAACGACATTGTCAAACTGAAAGAGATGGGGTCAGGATGGTCTGAGAACTTGACACTCTGCCATATGTGGTTCAATTGAAGGAACTGGGAATGTTTAGCCTGGAGAAGACAATGACATCATGAACATTATCTTGGAATATTCAAAGGATTGTCATGTGAAAGAGGGATTTTATTTATTTATTTGGCTTGGCATAATAGGAGAGAGAGAGTCATGGGGACTTTTTGGCTTAATATTTACAAGATTGTTAGCTTAGTATAAGCGAGGATTTCCTAACAGAGCTTTGGAAAAGTGCAATGGGCTATCGTGGGAGACAGAAAATTCTCTTCAGCAGAGGTCCTCCAGTGGAGAGTTGACCACCACTTGCCAAGGATGCTGAAGAAAGATCTAATCCATGCTTTGGACTAGACAGCCTCAGAGATCTGTGGAACCTTACAGTTCTGGGAATCTCCTCTTTACACATACTCCCCCTGTGAGACCTTAACACTGATTGGGAGCTCAGGCTCTCTTGTAAGTCCCATTCCCTACAGCGGGTCCATGATTTATCTCCACACCCAAACCATGGAGGGCAATGAATGATCTTCAAGGATCTTCTCCTGTCTTTGCAGAGAGAGTCACTCTCTCTTCCAGCTCTAATCCCTATGATTCTTTAGCGGGAAACAGGTGAAGAGAGGTTGAGTTTATTCAATGAACGTTTACTGTATTTCGCATGTACAAGACACATCTTAATTTTGGGGCTCAAAATTTGAAAAAAAATGTATTACATAAGGTTATTGAGCTCAAGTTTTATTCATCTGTTCATAGCTTTCGGGCATCTTTTGGGCAACTCTGGCGCATGTACGCATGCTTAGTCCATTCCATTTCATAAACTTGAAGCACCAATTGTGTCCTCCATTGAAATCAGCAACTTCTTTTTCATTAGCAATTCTTCTTGCCTCATGCTGAACCATCTTTGTGGACACAGGAATTCCAATTGCCCTTTGCTCTTCAATCCATATCTTCAATTCCCTCTCTAAATCAGGTCATTTTGCTGACTTGCCTCTCATGGCCTTCTTCTGCCATGATGTTTTCAGTTGGGTTTCTTCTTCCCACAGCCAGTCTCAGATTGTTTTCTCAGTTGGAGGAGTACCAAACTTACATTCGGCAGCATGATTTCCATTCACTTTTGCAAAATGGATCACTTTTAACTTGAATTCAGCACTGTATGAAAGTCTTTTCTGAGCCGTTTCTGGGCAGAACGTGGCAAAACATAACATAATATACCAGTAAAAAATGAGAAACAATGAGCACAAAGACAACAAGCGTGAAAAAACGGGAAATGCAAGTAAAAAAACTACAACCACTGTACAAGATGCACTCAGTTTTTAGACTCCAAATTTTTCAAAAAAAAGGGTGAGCCTTGTACATGGGGAAATACAGTATTCACTAGGGAATGTCCAAAGATAAAATAAGAAATGGTTACTGCCTTCAAGAAGGTTAAATTCTAGTAGAAGTAATAATACATGTATACTGAATTCATGCTGATTGTATTGTTATTATTAATGATAGTGCTTTCAGGTTTGCAAAGTGCCTTATAATTATCATCTCATTTTATTCTCATAATAACCCTGAGAGCTAGGTACTATATTATTATCCCCATTTTACAGATGAGAGAAATGAGGCACAGAGAGGTCAAATGAGTTGTCCAGGGTCTTGCAGCTAATTAGAATCTGAGGCCATATTTGAACTCAAGACTTCCTGACTATATGCACAGCACCACCTAGTTAAATGAATTTGAATTTGAATATGATAGAGATTTAACAGGATTTTTAAGTGACTTGACCAAGCAGTTGGGAGGACTACAAAGACCACTTTGCTTAGGACTCACCTTATTTTCAGGTCACCTAGGACCTCAGTGATTAAATCTTCAGTCTATATAGAAGGGCTATATTACTGAAACCCTTCCCCAGTGGGAATTGGAGCTGGACTACAGTGCCTTTCCTAGCTCCCAACCCCACAAAACGTGCTTATTCTAGCCTAATATCCTAATAGATTTATTATCCTGTTGATGTAGGCATCCCTTCTGGTGCTTCAGGTTGCAGCCCATTCATGCTTACCTATCTTGGACGACTCTATTGTACGCCCTTCCAGAAATTCCCCATGGGAGGTCCATCCAACATGGTGAGGTATTTCTCTCCTGATGCTCTGAGGACACCGATGGAGAAAGAAGGTTGTTCGTCTCTTGGCACGAATGGCTGATCTTTTTTCTAATCATATACTTCTTTCATGTCATTCTTCACAATAACATAAGCAGTCCTTCAAAAGCACTATTCCTCAGCAGACCACATCTTTACAATCTTAAAAACTGACTGAAAGACCTAGATAAAAGATCGAGAATACAAGCTCTTACTGCACTTACTGGTTTTTTGTTTTGTTTTGTTTTGTTTTGTTTTTTTACTAGAAATAAAGCATCCAAACCAATCAATGAGCATTTGTTATCTACTTACTAAGTGCCTGTACTAATATTTACTGGGCATACAAAGATAGAAGTGACAGTGCCTGCCCTCAAGGAATTTATATTCTAATGGGAGAGACAATGCAAATCTATCTATCTATCTTTATATATGTAATATAAAATCGGAGATGTATACATATATATATAAATCGTGGTGAACATATATTTAAATATACATATATGTGTATACACACATTTGTAAATCAGGGATGTGCTAGAAAATATTTAACAACTGGGAAAAAAGAGTACATACACACACTTTTAACTTTCAATTGTATTATTATCAATTTCTTAGGTCTAGACCAGGGGATCAGCAAACTACTGTCTAAGGGCCATATCCATCTATCATTCGTTTTTGTAAAGTCCTTATGCTAAGAAAGTTTTTTACATTTTAAAATAAAATAAAACTTTATTTAAAAACATCATTTTTAGCGGGGGGCTGTACAAAATAGGCTGTGGACAGAAGCTCACTGCTACTGCACTAGAGAAGCAACAAAACAATAAATAAAGCCCTGATTTGTAGTTACTGTCAATTTCTAAGGTTTAAATGCTCACGCTGTTTAGGAGGGAGAGCACTAGCAGCTGGTGGGATCAGGAAAGCCTTCATGCAGAAGGTGGTGCTTGAGCTGAGTTTCGGAGGAAGCCAGGGCTTCCCAGAGGCGCAGGTGAAGAGGATATGCATTTCAGGCATGGGAGATAGCCAGTGCAAAAGATGGGTGTTTTAAAGGAGAACAGTATGTAGGCCACCTGGACATCCATATTTCATTGTTTCCCGGAGACTCTCCAAAGGTCTTGGCTTTGGTACCTTCTGCCACGTCCACTCACACAGCTGGAGCTGATGCCTATCTGCCGATAAGAGAGATGAAATGATAGTGTTGCCCTCTGGATTGATGGTCATCTCATCAAACAGCAATGAGATGAAAAAGACAAAAAAGGAGCCTCTTTCTGTGGTCTTCTGGTCACAGCTCCCAAAAAGGGACCAGGAAGAACTGCATTAATGATTCTCTTCTGTAATTCTGATGACCATGTTTGAGCAATACCTGATGTAGCAGGGATGAGATACTCCAGTTCCAATAGGGAGAGGGGGAAGTATAGAAGACAGAGAGATGGCTGCTTACAGCTTATAGCTTACTTCTAGTCTTTTCTTTCTGAATAGTACGAATACAACCACGTGCACATTTCTCACACAATCCTCTCCACAGGCATGTTAGGTGAATAGGATTGTTACTGTTATAGAGATGTCATTGTAGAGTGGAAAAAGTCCTGGTCTCAGGACCTGGGTTTGAATCTCATTTCTCCCACCTACTATCTGTGTGATCTTGGACAAGTCACTTAATTTTGGGGTCTCAATTCCTTTGTCTGCAAAACAAAGGAGTTGGTGAGAGCTATATAAAAGTTAAAGGGGCTCCTTTACAAGGCAGGGGATTATAGTCCTTGACTATAAGTCCTCAAGAAAATGCTGATGTCATGTTGTTTAGAGAATGCTCTTCATGTATGGGTTGGACTAGATGGATTTAGAGAATAGCCATAACTAGGGTGGGGCAAACAGGGCTTTGGCCCAGGATACCACATTTCAAAAAGATGCTTCTAACACTTGAATACTCAAATAAATTTATGATTTTTATTGATTTAGATGTTTCTTCCAATAATACAGATTGTAACACAATAATATCCTCTCATAAATTAGACACAGAAAGAATCTCACTAACCAAACATGCTAGAAGCTCTCCTTGCTCTCTCCTGACATAATGAGGAACACCCTGGCTCTATATTTATCAAACCTCTCCCTTACCATATTTTCTTCTTATCATACAATTTCTTGATGACATATTTTACTCTTTCACTGAAGTTCCTCATTGGTTATATGTTTCAACATATTTATGCCTGCTATGCACTTCTCTGTGGTCCTGTGTGATAATTATTTTTAGTTCTTTGGAGACTTTTATTCCATGTCACGTTCCCATACAGCAGCACTAGTACAATTTAGTTTTCAAAAGGTGGGCCTTTGCTTTCATGGGAAGATTGAGGTCATCAAAAAGCATTACAATATCCCCAAAATAATCCAGGCAACTCTCCTTTTCCTGTTCAACTCTGGTCCCAACTCAGTGTCCATTGGTACTGTCTGTCCCAGATCTACACAGTGATGGATAAGTTCTATGAGTTATCCATCCAAATGCCTAGTATAACCTGGGCAACAGATATTTTATACCTACTTATTTCTTCCTATGTAGGCCGATCTCCTTTATTCTAGGAGACAGTGTAATCAATAAATATTTATTAAGTGCCTACTCTGTGCCAGGTGCAGGAGAAGCAATATTTACTAGGGTTCCCTGCCATGTAGGCCAGGCTAGTTTTTTTTCTTTTTTAGATGGAAAAGAAGCTGTGCTAGATACTTGATTGATTTATAGAACTAAGGCACAAGCTATTGAAATGGCCTTGTGCTCACCTGAGGACATAAAAGAGGCCAGTCCATGACCAGTCAGTTGCCTCTTGGATTTGATGGATGGCCCACAGCCATGAAAATTACCATATCTTGCCCCACTGGCCAAACACATTTCTGAATGGAGACGAGGGAACCTCTTCTACCTAAGCCAATACTGTGTCTTTGCTATACATCTTTTTTATGTTATAGCTTAGTAAATCACCTTTTGTTACTTGTGAAATGTACTAAAAGCATTTGATTTAATTCCAATCTTGAACTTGAATTAAGTCAGATTTTGCCTACGGCATCAGAATAATTATGCAATCCAAGGAGCATCTGGATGATGCACAGCTAGTCTGAGGCTTGATTCTAACTCTGGAAGATGAGTCTTCCTGACTCCAGGCCTGGCATTCTATCCACTGCACCACCCAGCTGCCCTTTTCTTCCTCTATTTGCTTGTAAGGTTAATTCTGATCTTAGCCCTAACAAGTTGATGGTCCAATTCCATAGACAACTAATTTGGGCATAATTTCCACATTGATGATAAGGGTCGTTTTTTTTCCATTATCTATTAAAATGTAATCGATGTCATTTTAATTAGTTAAAATAACACATGCCTTGCTTTCTCCCTGAAAGTGACTACATGATATAAACACGAGTGATTTATTATTATCCTATAGGCAACGAGGAGCTAGAGAAGGTTCTAGAATCATCTTTACTCAGTCTGGTGCTTCTCTGATAGAAACATACCAACTCTTGAGGTTCTCGTTTAAAAACCCTTCTGTCTTCAATCTGCAATCATGAGCCTAGTTAAATGTTAGGCCCCTGATGAGGAAGCCCTGGAGAACTGGCCTGCAATTATGGTCCACAGATCTGACACTGGAAGAAACAGACCTCACCACAGATACAGGCTGGTTCTTCTGCTTGGCTCTACACCTTGCTCTACCATCAAGCCAGAGTTCATTCAGCATTATCAACAACTATGGTATATTTAGCTTGGCATCTTCTTAATGGGAATTTCCACAAGACATTCCCCCTAAATCTTTGTCCCTAATTCCTCCCTTTCTAGGGAAATTACAGAAGGCAGGACTCCTCCTATTTCATTTCATAATCTAGATTAGCTCAGAGAAAGGAAACAGCAGGGTCATGCTGGAGCGAGCCCAAACTGTCTCTCAAGAGCTGATTATTTTTTTAATGGGAGCATTTGCGCCTCAGAAATCTGCACATGCTACAAATCAGGGCTTGGTTTATGGTTTTGTTGATTGTCTAGACTTAAGAAAGTGATGCAGAAATATGTTAATAATTCAAATTAAACTTAAAAATGTATTGTGGGTACTTTTCCCCCCCAGAGGACAAGTAGTTAAACATTTGGCGGCACATCCCTAGGAAACACCTACATGAAATCCCAGGATGGCCCTCGACTCCTGCAAGAATTATAGGGGGAGGAAAGGTATTCCAATCACAGACCACCTTTTAAGAAGCTGGGCAGGATAGGATGAGTATGTTCTTCTTGTTACAGTTGATTTACACTAGGGCTCTGCAAAAGCAAACTATAGTCTGAGGGCCAAACCTTGCCTCCTACCTGTTTCTGGGCATCTAGCAAACTAAGAATTTTTTTAATAAATAAAGAATTTTTTAAAAAATAAATTATACATTTTAATAAAAGTGTTTCACAAAGTTTTTTTTCATAAATTTAATTAAGTTTTATTTTATTTAAAAATGTAAAATCAGTTCTTAGTTTGTGGGTTGTTGTGGGCCAGATTTCTTTCTGGGCTACAGTTTTATCAATCCCCGGTCTACACCAAAGCATAGACTCCCAAAAGTTATAGAATCATGAGATGTTAGCATCAAAAGAGGCCTTTGACAACATCCAACCCTACCCTCTGTTTTTAAAGAAGACTAAACAGCCATAGAGAGGTAAAGTGATCTGCCTAGGATCACACAGCTAGTTAGAGCACAGCCACATTGGAAACAGAGTCTCTTGACTCCCAATCTAATTTCTTTCTACTACAACACACTAAGATTCAAAGGAGGGACAGAGAGAGAGCTGTGAACAAGCACCGTAAGGTCTCTCTGCTGTCCATTGTCTCCAAAATTTGTTATTAAGACACTAGTCCAAATCATACCTCTCCAATTCCGTCTTCTTCTCTAAAGGTTTCCACTTGAATTTAACAAACAGGCAAGGGCATGCTAGAGCCAGCTCGAGCCAGCTCATGGAAGCTGATTGTTAAATATTCAATGTGAGCATTGATACTTTGGAAATTGGAAAACTACAAATCAGGATTTGGTTTATTGTCTTGTTGATTGTCTGGGCTTAAGAAAGTGGTAGAAGAAATGTTATTGCAGATTATGCTTAAAAGTGTGTCATGCATACTTTTTTCTTCTTCGGAGAGCTGATTGTTAAACATTTACTAGCATACCACTCAAACAGGCCTCCACCTGAAATTCTTTCCTTTGGTCAGCAGGGCCTACCACAAGTAGAACTCAGAAACTAGGTGAAGGAAAACAGGGATTCCAAGGAGTCTTATTTCTCACTTGAGGCTTGGGGAAGGAAAGTGTGTGTATATGTTTATGTGTGAGTGTTTGTGAGAGAGAATATATGGGAGAGAGACGAAGAGAGGAGTTGGGGAGAGAAAGGGAGAGAAAGAGAGAGGGAACCAGAAAGTATTTATTAAGTGCTTACCATGTGTCAGGCACTGCTAAGAGCTGGGGACAAAAATGTCACAAGATACTGGCACATGCACAGAGTGAATCACCTTGCTTGGCTGGTACAACTTTCCCACATGGAGAGGCTGAGGAGGCTGCTTCCAGGAGAGTTGTGACATCATGGAATGGGAGATTGTGTAACAAGTATGGATATCTTGTAACAGGTTCTGGTCTGCTAACTATGTGGTTAGGAGGAGCCTTTTTCAAGTAGCCAGAACTGGAGGGCTCTTCCAAAAGGCTGAGTCAGCTTCTGCCAATCTCTTCAACTCATCTTCAGGGTTGTTGGGGAATCTTGGTGACTCCTTCACATAGCCTATGATAAGAGACAATGTTCTGAAGCCATGTCGCCCAATGAGAGAGCCTCAGTCCTTGGCCTAGTTTTAGGCAAAGGAACTGGGGCCCCCTATCTTGTAAGTCTTGAAAGATAAGAAGGGTACTGGGACATACTGGAATTCCAGAGAGGGACTATAGCTTGTGTAGCACCGATGCCCTGAGGAGCAAAAAATGACCTTCATAGATGACCTTCTGGACTCTGGGGTGGGGGATAACCAAGGAAAGGCCTCTTGCTGAAGGTAGGATTTGAGCTGAGTGTTGAAGGAAGCCAGGGAAGCCAGGAGGTGGCTTGGCAAGGTCCTTCCAATTACTAATGCCTTCCTGTCTCAGATTACTTTTGTATATTGTGTATATATCTTGTATGTGCCTAGACATCTGTATGTTGTCTCTCCCATTAGATTGTAAGTTCCTTGAGGACAGGGACTTTTTTTGTCTTTGTATCTCCAGTGCTTAGCACAGTGCCTGGCACTTAGTAGGCGCTTAATAAATACTTGTTGGCTACTTACTTTCTCCTTTGGTTCTCTCCTTCTCCGGGCTTTTCTTCCTCCCACTCCTCCGCCTTCAGGTCCCTCCCACCTTCCTCTCAGCCAGGGCCAGAGTACAGAAGAGTTTGGAGGAAGGATTGCAGAATGGAGGCAATGAACAGTGACTGGGCATCTCCCAGGACATCTTGACAGAAGGCAGGATAGAGCAAAGGCTAGCCCACCTAGATTGAATACAGTTGCTACAGGAGAGAGGATGGGCTATGTGGCTGGTGTTTCTGAATCCTAAATCCTCAGGAATGGGAGTCTGGGGCAGGGGAAAGAGATAGTCGATGGGGAAGATAGCAGCGAGGGCAAACAGAGGCCACCTATGCATGACTGTGCAGGTGGCATCCAGGAACTGGGCAAGGGAGTTAGGGAAGTTGGAAGTGTGCCATTCAGAGCATAGATAAAAAGGGCTCAGAAAACCACCGTGAGAGTGAATCTCTCCATTCCGCCCTCCAACCTGTCCCCCATATTGGAGCTCTGGATAAAGCCCCAGTTGTCCTCTCCTAGTTATAACTCTGCCCTGGTATTATTATCCACTTAATTTCTCAGTGTCCTAGGCATTAGAAATCTAAATGCTAGCTGACTCCTTTGAGAATTTTATCAAAATTCGCAAATTCCCCAATATGTTATTTTATGTTTTACATGATTGCACATGTATAACCCATATTAGACTGCTTATCATATCAAGGAGGGAGAAGGAGAAGAGAAGGGAGGAAGGAAGGGATAGAATTTGGAACTCAAAACTTAAAAAAAAACAAATGTAAAACGTTATTTAACACATATCTGGGCAAAAGTAAAATATTTTTTTAAAATATTATTTTATCTTCATTTTATTAAAACACTGTCCCTTTCTGAGAGTTTAGCATAGGGCTAGGCAACAGAAGGCATTTATTGAATAATTGTTTACTGTTCTCTTCTTTTTAGTGGCTTCCTAAGGACTGGAGCTTTGTTCCCAAACCACACTCCCAGTAGCTAGATTCTTGCTCCCTACTTCTGTACTGCCCTGGTGCCTTTAATCTTCCTAAGACACAGGCCTACCATTTTATCCCTCAACTAATAAAACTCCAGAGGCTCCTGATTACCTCCAGGATCAAATGTAAAGTTTTGTCCTGGACTTTTAAAGCCCCTTACAACCTTGCCCTTTCTACCTTTTCAATCTTCTGACATTTTCCTCCCCATCCACACACTAAGATCTAATGACTAACCTTCTTGCTTTTCTTGGCATACATAACACTCTTATCTCCCGACTCCACACCTTTTCACTGGCTGTGCCTCATGCCTGGAATGCCCTCCCTCCTCAGCTGTACCTCCCTTCAAGACTCAGCTCAAATCTTGCCTTCTGTAAGAGACCTCCTGTCCCCCTTAATGTTCAGGGCTTCCCTCTGAGAATATCTTCCTTCTACTCTGCATATATCTTGGATGCACATAGTCATTGCATGTTTTCTCCCCCTTAGAATGTGAACTCCTTGAGGGCAGGGACTGTGTTTTTGCCTTTCTTGGTATCTCCAGAGTTTAGCACAGTGACCTAATAGATGCTTATTGACCCACTGACCAAATGACTGACTGCCTAGCCCCTGCCAAGAACTCTAGTCCCTGCTGCCAGACTTCTCTGCAGTCCATGGCAGATCACGGATGTCTACTGCTACCTGGTTCTCTACCTATTGTTTACTGTTTATAGTACTTCCTCTGGCACCCCACACATTTGGCTGGCCTCCTCCTAGTGTCTGGGACTTTCCCAGATTATCTCCCTCCTGGGAGCAGATCTGTCTGGTCTCCCGCTCCTGGCTAGGCCCAATCTGTCCTGTCCTACTAACTCCTGAATGCCTCTGTTCGTTCACCTGAACCCAATCTGTTCCCAGTCCAAGTCCTTTCTCTTGATTATGAGAAATCAGCCCTACAGTTAGCTAGAATGGAATTTAGAGATTCCAATCGCCTCCTTTTACGGATGAGGGAATAGAGACCTAGAAAGGTGAAGTGATTTGCCTATGGTCACACAAATGGTCACAGAGCCGAGATTTCCATTACACCACCCACATCATGGAATTTTCAAAACCAAAAGGGATCTCAGGGTCAAATATTCTCCTTTTAAAGATAAGGAAACAAGCCCAGAAAAGTAAGCTACCCAGCTTCAGGCCACACAATCAGACTAGTGACTACAGTTCCTGGCTCCCAATACAGGCTCCTCCCACCATAGTACACATGCTTTATTCCCTTTCATTTCCTTCCCTGGGAACCCTGGGTCCTGAGCCATTCTTTTTGGTCTATTGTCTAGCTTCCGGCCTGTCAGTCTCTTGGCCCAGAATTTCCCAATTACACAGGTGAACAGACTCAAATGTTTGTTTACATAGAATGTGCAAATGGTGACTGAATTAAGTCAAAAGGGAAAGTCCAGAAAAATTAACCATAGCATCTAAAATTTACATAGAGAGCCAGAATGCTGTAATGAGCAGAGGGCTGGCCTTGGAGGCAAAGCAAGACAACAGACATTTATTAAGAGATCACTATATGGTGGACACTAGGCTAAGCACTTGAGATAAAAAAAATGAGCAAAAAGACAGATAGTCTCTGTCCTCAAAAGGTTTATATTCTAATTGTGGAAGAGCTGAAAAGAGTATGGTGGAGGAGGAAGAGAAAATCAGGGGCATGGAATCCAAGTTCAGAGAGTCAGCAGCATAGCTGGAAGGTAAATGAAGCGTGGCTGCCCTGGGCCCATATCCAACATGGAGACCCTGGAAGGAACTCACCAATGGGAGAAGAGAACCAGCATGGCAGAGGGATATTCCAGGGTGAGAAGGCCTAGCCACAAAGGGAAATTCCAGGAAGTCAGGAAGATAGGGGTTCAAGTCCTACCTGTGATACATACTGGTAGTCTGATCATGTGAATTAGGGCCACTCATCACAGCAATCTGAATGAGGGTTCTCTGTGTGAGTTATCGAGTTTTATAATGAGAAAGAGGCTTGCTCGGGTTCTTTCACTCATTCCAGTTACCACATTCAGCAACAACAGACTCTCCAAAAGAATGATTACATGGTAATTAAATAAAGTTTTTTGGAAGGGGGAAAGACAATGCAATTGGGGTTAAGTGACTTGCCTAAGGTCATACGGCTAGTAAGTATTAGGTCACATTTGAACTCAGGTCCTCCTGACTCCAGGGTCAGTGCTCTATTCACTGCACCACCTAGCTGTCCCCCCCCCTTTTTTGTAGTTCAATTTTGACACTAGGGGAGGGAGAAGAAAACCCATGCATAAGACATGTCCAAAATAAGATTTATTAAAGGCTATTCTTTGTGATGGGAGAGGCCTCAGAGCATGGGAAATGGGATGAGGGTACTAGGGTCCCTCAGGGGAATACAACACCCCTAGACTTGTGTGGTGGGGGATAACAGCTCCCAAGATGACTTTTTTGGTGCACGAAAAGTTTTATCTCTCATATATGCCAGGATGCTCCCCGTCCTTTTGGGGAAGGTGGTGATTGGCGGCAACAAGTTGTCATCTATTGCCTCTGGTGCTAAATCTATGATTTGGGACTCACCATAATTCTAAGTATTATAATGGAAGAGGTTGAGAATCATGGGATTATAATGTCCTTTAGTTTATTCAGAGTTGGCTAAGGGGAAAGGAAGGGGTTAAGCATTTATTAAGCACCTATTATGTGCTGGGCACCATGCTAAGTGCTTTACAAATATCTCCTTTGATCCTTACAACGATCCTGGGAGGTGGGTGCCATTATTCTCTCCATCTTACAGTTGGAGAAACTGAGGCAGACATGGTCATAAAGCTAGTAGGTGTCTGAGGCAGGATTTGAATTTTAGTCTTCTAGACTCCAGGACCAGGACTCTATCCACTGTGCCACCTAGCTGAATAGAAGCGTTCATGATTCCAAGTGCTTCGGGACTGTTTGGACATAAATGAATAATGTCTGCTAAATTTTAATTAGTGAGATTGGGGAAAACTTTCTGGGTTAGTTTTAAGGGTATAAACATAATAGATGGAGAAACCAAATAAAATTACATTGGTATCTAATATGAGTATGAGTCTTTCCAGAAGGCTCAGTCTCTAAATTGATTGACTATTACAAGGAAGATAGCCTTAGACCATTCTCTCAGATGATGATGAAGATCTTCGGATGATAGTATTTGCCCTTGAGATTATACATATGAATGCTGTCAGATTCTATAGGGAAGAGAAGGTAGGGGTGGGAAGGAAGGCCTCAATTTGTTAAAATAAGCATGGATAAATGTGTATATATATATTTGTAACACCTCTCTGAGCCTTAAAGATCTAAAGCTTATTTGTTTCTATGTCTAATTGCCTAATATGCAAGGTCAATTATTTTTCATCCTTCTTGTATTGGCAGCCTTTCTAGAACTGTTAAGAAGAGCCATGGAATATTCTATCCTGGCATATTCTTACTTTTCCTATCGAGTATCTATCCCATCAATTCCAGAGGGTAAATAAGGGCTTTCTCTGAATTTCATGTCAAGAAGGGGAGAAACAGGAATTTTCTACATATCCGAGGAGGTGAGGGAGGAGCATATGTATAATTCATTCATAATGAATGGCCTCCAAACTTGGTTTTATGAGGTGACCCCTACTGTCTGTGGAGAAGCACTTTAGGGATGGGGCGGGGTGGTGGAGAGCATAGGCAGCTCCAGTGGTCCTGATCTATGTCTGGCCATGGGACCCAGATGGCTCCGGAGGAGAAAGTGAGGCTGGTGACCTTGCCCAGCCCTCTCTCACTCAAATGCAATTAACTTGCAAGTCATGGCATCATTTTCCTGATGTCATGGTCCTCTTTGAGAATGAAGGACAAACAACAACTTCAGGCATGGTAGGGTTATTCAGAAGCATGTTTCCAAGGGTGGGGAGAGAAATACTGAAATGGGGACTACAATGGTATAAGTAAAGTACATAGTGTGCAAAACAGAATTCTGATGGAATTTGCCCAGTAGAGTTCAAATGACCTCAGAGACTACTTAGTCCAATCATCTGCAACTAACAATTTTGGTGCCTAGAGTGAGCAGAACCAAATCTGCTCTCGAACCTACTTTGTAAGACAAACTCAGTTGGTAGCGGAGATGCCATGATACACAGAGAAGCCAGTATTGAAGAGGTCACTGCATAGACATGAGGAGGTCACATGGGGTGGCCCATGTAGAATGGAACTGTGTCATCTGGAAGCTTCCCACTTTCTTGCCAGGGAGGTGTTATGAGCTCAGTTGTTTCTAAGTTGCTGAAGCAATGCAAACACTCTTAAAAAATTCTAAAATCTTCTAAATTTCTGTGAAAAACTCTTCATTGTTCCACCTTAGTTAAGATGCTAAGTCCAATGTGCTTCTCTAAAATGTAGATCACAGT
>CM053625.1:233396877-233503989 GCA_028646595.1 Phalanger gymnotis
TCTCCACTCTGTCTGTGCTGCCCCCTGACTTTGAGCAAAGCTATTGCACACAGAGGCATGGGGAAGGGGGATGGGATAGAGAGGGGGATAAGTGTTTATATAGCATCTATTACGTGGGAAGCAATGGGAGGGTGGGAGAGAGGGGGAGGGAGACTTCTCTCCAGACCACTGATTTTAATACCGGATTCAGATAAGCCGCTTGGGTCACCCTTTCCTTCCTGGCCTTTCGTTCCTATCAATTCAACAAACATCTATTAAGCTCCTATGATATACAAGGCACTGTCTTTGCCCTAGAGATAGACAAAAGGCAAAATCGTCCCTGTCCTCAAGGAACTTATGCTTTACTGTTTCCATTCCATAAACATCATTATAATCACTATTAACAAATTACTCTGGGGCCAGCCACTGGGTTAAGCACTGGGGATGTAAAGGTAAAACGTGGCACCTGTGCTCAGGGAACCCACATTTTAATGGAGGAGGCAACTGCGCAAACAATGGTGTACATCAGAGATGTATACAGTATTGAGGGGAGTGATCTCAGAGGAAAAAAATCAGAAGGTAGGAGATGAGCTGAATGTTGAAGAAGGCCAAGGAAGCCTCTACCTTCTGTAGAGGTGAGAAGACAGAGCATTCCAGGAGAAGGACAATCAGGGGTTGAGGGTCACGTTAAAGGAACAGAAAAGAGTCCAGTACCGCTGCATCATAGAATACTTAATATGAAGGGCGATAAAGCGTGAGAAAACTAGGAAGGTAGGAAGGGTTTTAAAACCTAGAAGATTTTAAATTTGATCCTAGAGGTAAGAGGGAAGCACTGGAGTTGATGAGGGGAATGTATAAAAGGATACTCACTTTCGCATCAGAGTGATGTGATCAGAGAGACCTGAGGAGAGAGAGACATGAGGGAGAGAGACCCCTCAGAAGGATATTGCAATAGTTCAGGCATGACTCGAGGGGGATTAGACCAGGGTGGTGGCTGCATGAATGGAGAGGAGAATATGAGAGATACTGAGAAAGTAGAAAGGAAAAGGCTTGACGACGGATTGGGTTTCTTGAGTGAGGTCAAGTGAAGAGCTGAGGACGACATTGCGGTTGAGAGCCTGGGTGTGACTGAAGTTATGGTGGTCCCCTTTACAGTAATAGGGAAGTTGGGAAGAGGGGGAAGAGGGGAAGGTTTTGGGGAAAAATGAATGAGTTTCCTTTGGATATATTGAATAGGAAATACCTACAGGGCATCTAATTCAAAATGTCAAAAAAGCAGTTGATATAAGACTAGAAGTCAAGAGAGAGATTGGCACTAGATAAACAGATCTGAGGATCGTCTATATAGAGATGATTATTTAGCCCGTGGAAACCAGTGACATCAGCAAGAGATATTTCTAGAGGGAGAGGAGAGCCCAGGACAAAGCTCTGAGAGACTTCTATGATTAGCGGGCTTGGTATGGGTGATGAGCCAGTAAAGAGGACCGAGAAATGGACAGACAAGTAAGAGGAAAATCAGGAGAGGGCAGTTTCACAAAAACTTAGAGAGGAGAGAGTATCGAGGATGAGACGGTGATCAACAGTGTCAAAAGCTTCAGAGAGGTCAAGAAGGATGAGTTCTGAGAAGAGGCCACCAGAGACAGCAACTAAAAAGATCATCGGTAACTTTGGAGAGGGTAGTTTCAGTTGAATGATGAGATAAGAAGCCAGAGTGCAGAGGGTTTAGAAAGGGTGGCAGGAGAGGAAGTGGTGACACTAGTTGCAGAGAGCTTTTTCAAAGTGTTTGGCCAAGAAGAGAAGGAGAGATACAGATTGATACCTAGCAGAGATTGTTAGATCAAACAAGTGGTTTTTTTCTTTTCCTTTCCTTTCTCTTTTCTTCTTTCTTTTTTTTAGGGTGGGGGAGATGGGGGCATATTCATAAGTACCATCGATAGTGCCAGTAGATAGAGTGAGATTCAAAATTAGAGAAAGAGGGAATGAGGTTGATAAAAGGGACAATCTGCTAGGAGAAGACAGATTGGAAAATGATCAAGGGTATATGTGGAGGGATTTTCCTTGGCAAGGAGAAGGGCCACATCTTCATGTGGGACAAGAGTGAAGGAGGAGCTAGTTGGGAAAGATATCAAGAATTATGTGAAATGAGGAGGGAAGGAGAGGGAAATCTTGCTAAATGGCCTCAATTTTTTTGGTTAAGTGTGAGGCAAGGTCCTCAAGTAGGAAAAGGAGGAGGAGTCATGGAAAGATTACAAAATTTGGAAGAGCTATTATAGTAAATGGGATAGAGAATCTATTAGATAGATGTAAAAAATTGCCTTGCTGCAGCAAGGATCCAGTTGAGATTACACAAAATAAATTTGTAATTGCCCCTGTCAGTACAGTTTCTGATTTCCCCACCTCCATTCAGTAAAATGTGTATAGGTTCAAAGGCAGCAGATAGTAAAGCAATCCAAGGCTGGGGTGTGTTAAGGAGTGATTGGGAAAAGGACAAAGGGGCAAGGGACTCAAGTGTAGAAGATAATGTGGAAACTGGTTCACCAAGTGGTTGAAATAGGGAAGGGAGAGTACAGACAGTCCATCAGTGTTAACTTGAGCAATTCCTAAAGGGTAGAGAGATCGGAGGGTGCTGATAAATGTGTGGATAACCTCGTGGACCATACCTTTCTCCTGGGGACATAAAGGGTTAATACATAAATTCAAAGAGCTTTGCTCTCTTTTTTTTCTCAGTTTGTCTTTTCTCTCTTTGTGTGACTATATATATATTTATACACACACACACACACACACACACACACACACACATATATATACACTCATGTTATATCGAGAGGACAGATTTATGATAATATAATTATTCACTCTCAGTGAATATGGTTTGGTGTATAATTAATTATCAGTGTGGATTTACGTTGTTCTGTATTTAATACAGCTTTACTAAGTACTTCTACATATTTATAGAATCACAGAGTTTCAGAGATAGAACGGGCTCACAGGTCATTCAGCCCAATTGGTAATGTTACAGATATAACATCTATAACATACTTGGTGGGGTGAAGAGGGGAAGGGACCAAATACTTATTAAGGGTCTATAATATGCCGGGGCAACTAGATTGGGTGGTGGGTAAAATGCCAGACCTGGAGACAGGAAGCTCTGAGTTCAAATGTGATCTCAGACTCTTGCTAGCTGTGTGACCCCAGACAAGTCACTTATCCCTGTTCACCTAAGTTTGTGTAAAAGGAACTAGAGAAGGAAATGGCAAATCACACCAGTGTCTTTGCTAAGAAAACCCCAAATGGACAGGACTGAAATGACTAGAGCAGTGACATGTGTCAGACACTGTGTTAAGCTCTTTGCAAATATTAAGTCATTTGCTCCTCACAACAACCCTAGGAGGAAGATGCTATTGTGATCCTCATTTTACAGTTGAGGAGTCTGAGACAGACAGAGGTTAAGTGACTTCATCAGAATCACACAGCTAGTATGTGTCTGAGAATTTGAACTCAAGTCTTCCTGACTCCAGGAACAGTTATCCTACCCACTTGGCCTTAGCTACTTGACTAGTGGTCATTCAGCCTCCGTTTGGAAACAACCAGTGAAGAGGAACTTACTATGTAAAGTACTCATCAACTTTAAAGCACTATATAAATGTTCATTATAATTATAATTACTCCTCTGTTTAGCTTTTAAAATATACATAAACATATTATATATTTATATATTATATATACTAGTATATATACTAACATATAATATTATATATAAATATATATGTATAAAATATATATAACCTGGCTCCAACCTACCTTTCCAGTTTCCCTGGACATTATTTAGCTTTTATAATGTATATAATATATAAATATAAACATATTATATATTTATATAATATATATTATTATGTATTATATATACTAATTATATACATTTATGTATTATATTACTAATATATTATATAATATTATATATTAATATATTATATATTATAAAATATATATAACGTGGCTGCAACCTACGTTTCCATTTTCTCTGGACATCTTTCTCCCTCCTGCACTCTGTGATCCAGCCAAGCTGGCCTTGTATCTTTCTCTCACATCTTGCTCCTTGTTCTATCTCTACGCTTTTGCACAGTCCATTTCCCATGCCTGGAAGGCCTCCCACCCCTACCCTCTCGACTTAATAGGATCCCTCATTTCCTTTAAGATGCAACTCAAGCCCCACTTTCTATGTGAAGCATTTCCTGATCTCCCAACTGCTAGTGCCTTCCCTCCCAAACTATCTTGTATTTAGTTACTTTGTATTTATTATCTTTAATATTCATTCTGTATGTAGGTTTATTGGTTATTGTCCTTCATGCTCAAAAAGGACAAAAATGATATCACTACCTTGGGGTCAAGGTAGAGTGTGCCCGACTGCAGCTGATCAGACCAATATGAGCTTGGAAGCTCTACCACAGGTCAGATAAAAATAGTCCCTATGAACATTTGGGGTGGAGAAGCCTCTAAATTTGTGCATCTCATGTTTCCTTTGAGCCATTGTAATTCTGCTTTGCTCGTAGAGCACAATGCCTTCTTTGATGCTGGTTGCACAGTGGCTAGAATGTTGGGCTCAGAATCAGGAAAATCTAAGTTCAAATCTGACTTCAGACACTTACTAGCTGTGTTCACTTACTATTGACTTAAAAAAAACTTTGCCTCGGTTTCCTCAACCGTAAAAAGTAAAATCACACCTATCTCATAGGGTTGTTATGAGGATCAAATGAGATAATACTTGTAAAAAGTTCTTAGCACAGTGCCAGGTTCTAGAAATAGGTAGGTGTTATTTAAATGCTTATTTCCCCTTTTCTGTCCCATGTATGTCCTTGCTGTACCCCTCCCCACTTTTTCTTAAGCTCCTTAAAAATAGAGATTGTTTCATTCTTTGCATTTATATTCCCAATTGCTAACACAGTGCTTGGCACACAGAAGGGATTTAATAAGTGTTTGTTGAATAATTGATTGATTGACCACCCCATCCACCTCCCAAGTGGGTCCATTTCATTTTTGCCCATCTCTAATTGTTAGGAAGGTGTTTTGTTTTGTTTTTAATTCTTTCAGAGAGTCGAAACTAGCTCCTCAGCAATATATATCCATTGTTTCTACTCCTATCCTCTAGGGTCAAAGATCAAACCTAGTCCCTCTTCCACATGAGGAATATTTGAAACAGGACTCCCTGCCATGTCTGGCAGTCTGAGCCTACTCTAGCATTAAAGCCACCCAGAATCATAAACTTTCCCTCTTTAGGCACATTGATGCTCTCCTCCAGTTCTTCATAAATTTTTTCTTTAACCTCATCAGGGTTCGTTATGGCAGGAGCATAGGTCCTGATGATGGTGGCATAGCACTTTTGGCAAGTGGTAATCACATTGTCCTGAGCCTGTCGATCTCCACCCCAGATGTTCATATGGGCTATTTGTGCCTGACTTGTGGTGGAGCCTTCCCACCTTGTGTTGGTCTGATCACTGTACCTTGACTCCAACACAGTGATGTTGTTTTGGTCCTCTTTGAGAATGAAAGACAACAACCAACCTATTTGAAACAGGGGTGTGCTAGAGCCAATTCAAACTGCATCCTGAGAAGAGCAAATGCTACTCATCAGGGCTTATTTGATTGTTTTGTTGATTGTCTAGACTTAAACAGGTTATGGAGAAGACATTAATACTGCAGATCAAACTTAAAAGTATGTCCAGCTTTTTTTTTTCAGAGTTGGCTGTTTAAAATTTATCAGCACACCCCTGCTTGAGACAGCCATCCTATTCCTTCCTTCTCTTCCTTCCCTCCAAGCCCTCTCTTTTCCAGGCACACAATTTCAGTTTCTTCACTCATTCCTTATTCAGTATGGTCTCCTGTTCCCTCTTCTCTGGACCCATTCCAACTTGTCAGTGTATTTCTTAAAATGTGGCACCTGAACTCAATACCTCAGATGTGTTCTGACTAGGACAGAGGACAATAGAACCCTCACAGCCCTTGCTCTGAATACTATGGCTCTCCCAAGGCACATTAAAAACTAATATCACATTAGTTTTCTGGATTGCCCTAACTACACTGTTAACTTTGAACTGGTTCTATTCTAACACCCCTAAATCTCTTTGACTTGAGTTGTTGCCTAGCCATACCTTTCCCTTAGTTCTCTGCATATTTCATTTTCTCCTTTTCCACATGAGAAAGTATTTAATTCTTGGTGTGTTCATTTAATTTGATATGTGTGTATACCAATGAGTTCATGTGCCTAGATTATAATGGGATAGATATAGTTTTCTTTTTGCTTCCTTTCTGACTTGCCAAGTATTATAAACTCTTGATTAGATTGTCAGTTACTTGGAGACAAGCTTTCTTCACTTTTGCCTTGCACAGTGTTTGGCCCATAGTAAGAATTCAAGAAAAGATTATGAAATGAGGACCATGCCTATTTTGTCTTTTTATCTCCCATAACACTTGGCACATACACTGAAAAGGGCTCAGTTTGCTGAATAAATTACAAGTGCATGGAATATATGAGTGTGTATAACTAATTTCAGTATGTGATTATTTTGAATCTGAAGGTATTCTTTGTTTTATAGACTCTAGCAGCAAGTTGTCTATTATGCCAGTGTTGGTAAAGTGAATCTCATTTTCCCTTTGCTTTCCCTTATAATATCAGAGATGCATTCCCAAGGGAAAAATTCTCTAATAGTTTGAGATAAAACTTACATGAGAAAGTAGTTGAGATAGGGAACAGCCTCATATCAGGCCTGGCATTATAAAGCCCTAGAAGTAGTATGGAGTTGTACTTCCTACTTATCAATTCATGTTTTCTTTGAAGCATTTTTACTAATTTTAAAATCCTTGTTCCACCACCAGGCAACTGCCTAAATGATAAGAATTATTTCTATGCCTAGAAATTCCTGGATTCCACACTCATAGCTACCAAAAATTTGTAGCTGTCTTTCTTTGGGATAGGTTTGTAGAGGGCCTAATAGATCCGAGCTATAATGTAATACCTTTCCAGTAAGCATCACTAGGTAATACATGATTTTTTTCCTTCCCAAAAATTCTTTAAATTTGAGGTTTTGAATCCTATAAAGTGAACTGTAAAATGAAGTTACTGCCAACTTTAATCTACTCTTCTCAGTAATAAGGAGTAGGGGCTGATATTCATTAAGAAAATATTTTTATTGGATACCTACACAGCACTATGCTACTGGGATATAAAAGTTTATATAGTCTATTTCTGCCCTTAAGGATTTTCTAAACTATGTCTATAGGAAAAGTTAATTTAGGCTCATAAGATTTAGTGCTAAAAGTGACTTTAGAGATGTAAGAATTAAATTACAATACAGGAGTAGCATTTAGTAAGAACCACATGTACACATATGTATATATACACATATACTTACATACACATACATACACATACACATACACACACACGTATATATGTGTATATATATACATATATATATACATATATATATATATACACACATACATATATATAGTAAGAACAGTTCAGGTAACAAGTGCTATGAGACCAGAAGAGGCAAATAGTATTGTGGTTTAGAAAAAGGAAAAGCTCCATGGAGAAGGAGGGACTTGTATGTGAAAAAAGATCTTTCTGTAACATAAATGGTCATTCCTAATTCTGGGGTCCCTCTTCTTGTGTAAGAAGAGTGATTTTTCACTCTTCTTTCACTTGAGTCTTGAGATCAATTTAGGAAAGTACGGGGGTAGGGGAGAGAAGAGATGAAGAAAGTATGGAAAGAAGCCTGACAGTGAAATCCCTGAGTTGACTGGGGGGTTGGGGAGGGGAAGTGTGATGGTGGCAACCAGCTTGGTGATCTACCAAGTAACATTTTGTTATCTAACAACAGAGCTCAGACTTCACCCACTGTTTAGGGAATTCTGGTCCAAATTATGGGGTGTGTGTGTGTGTGTGTGTGTTAAATTGTATGTGTGTGGTGTGTGTGTGTGTGCATGTATGTGTTTAAAATTTCATAAATTGGGTCCATTTTGTCAGGCATTTAATTTTTTTGACTGTACTGTGTACACTCCTGTTTTCCAGGCTCTGGCTGACAGTTTTTCTGTTCTTGCACAAACATACAAATATACACATATGCACACACAGGTGGCAAGTTCTTTCAGGTTTTGGTAGTAGGCATGCCAGGGGGGATCCCCTTAGCTGAATGTGAAACTTGCCTCGCCCTCTCTAGGTGAGGAAGAACAAAAGTCTAACAGGAGCTAAGGGACATAGAAGTGCCTACAAACAACTTCCTGAGCCCCTATCACAATCTCACAGCTCCTCAACCCTGTTTCTACTCCTTCCTAAATGATCCTTTCTAGTCAATCCAGAAACTCACTGGGTTTAGATTATACTCAGAAATGATTATTTTGATAAGAATCTCTAACCAAATAAATCTTTAGGAAGAATCACATAGGGTCAAAGTACCATAGAAGACCTGGAAAAGGACAAGGAATCTGTATTCCTTGAAGTGGTTAAAATAATGCTTTGTCCATAGTAGACATTCTATAAGTATTGAATCGATATCAGCCTATTAGAACCAATGTGGTACAATGGAAAACCATAACATAAAAAAACCTAGAAAACCATAATCATAATAGACCATATTAGTGATGAAAACAATAAAAATACATGAGTAGATAGATATAAAAAAGCTATTGACAATACTCATGTTAAAATATAAGAAAACATAATAATAAATGTGTCTTTCCTTGCTACAATAAACACTAACTATTTAAAACCACCAAGTAAAATTATCTGTAATGGGGAAATGCTAGAAGCCTTTCCAATAAAATCAGGGGCAAAGCAAGGGTATCCATTGTCACCTCCTATTACTTGATAATAGTTCTAGAAAGGCTAGCCAAAGCAATGAGACAACAAAAAGAAATTGAAAGAAGAAACAAAATTGTCACTATTTGAGGATGCTATAATACTTAATTAGAGAACCCTGTAGATTCAACCAAAAATTTAAATAATCACTTCAATAAAGTAGCAAAATAAACCTACAAAAGTTATCAGCATTTCTTTTTATCACAGGTAAAATCTGCAAGAAGGAGATAGGAAAAGGAAGTTCATTCAAAATAACTACAAAATATATAAAATATCTGGATATTAACCCATCAAGACACATTTAGGATTTATAAAAATACAACAATACAAAAATATAATTTATAAAAATATGACTGTACACACAATATAGTACTGTGTCACAGCACAGTAATTTAAAATGATAATACTACCTTAATTAATTTACAGATTTAATTTCATGCCAAACAAAATACCAAGGTTAATACCTACTTCAAAGAAGTAGACAAAATTCATCTAGAGCAATGATAGGTCAAGAATTTCAAAAGAAGTAAGGGAAGAAAGATTAAAATGAAGGGGATCTTAAATTATACTCAAATCAGTTATCAAATTTATTTGGCACTGGTTAAATAGTCTAGTCGATGTATTATATACACAAAACTTAGAAATAATCAAATGAAATACTATGATAAACCCAAGTATACAAGTTACTGGGCTTTGGATTCCTATTTGACAAAATTTCTGGGAAAACTGGAAAGCAGTCTGGTAGAAATTACCTAATATCATATTATCTGGTAGAAATTATTTTATATCATATATCACAGTAAATTACAAATGGAGAAATAACATGAACATAAAAATCATATAATGAAAAGTAAATTTAAAAAGCATTTATTAAGCACTTAGTATGTGGTAGACACTAAGCCAAATGCTGGGAACACAAATCTAAGTACATGACAGGCTCTGGCCCCTAGGAGTTCACATTTTAAAGGGTAAAGATAGCACATAAAAGGGAGCTCGAAATGTAAATGGTTGCTGGTAAGAAAGGTATACATGTAGAATGCC
This sequence comes from Phalanger gymnotis, assembly GCA_028646595.1. Lineage (NCBI taxonomy): Eukaryota > Metazoa > Chordata > Mammalia > Diprotodontia > Phalangeridae > Phalanger > Phalanger gymnotis. Next base: position 233,406,758 of record CM053625.1, read on the forward strand.
ATGGCATAATTTTGAAATCGTCAAGAAGTATCCATTAACAACTGTTGTTTGTCTTTCATTTTTGAAGAAGACCAATGACATCATAGGATGATGCCTTGACTCGTGAGTGAATTGGATTTAAGTGAGGCAGAGTGGCGCAGAACTGTCAGCCTCACTCTGTCTTCCAGAGTCATCCAAGTTTAGCGGCAAGACAAAAGTCAGGACAAACAGATGATTGCCCAGGATTCAGTGGATGACCTTGATGTCTTTGATACCTCACCAAGCTCTAAATGCTCCCCAGCACCTGCTTCATGGGCCATTGGAACAAATTGTTTTCATCTGTCTGTTCTATCAGAGAAGTCTTCACATGCTTGGGGTAGACACCCCTCTTAACTCACTGACAGGTTTGTGGCTCATCAGTTACCCTCAACCTTGTTTAGCCTGTCTACTGAGATAGTTTACCAGGATGTGGCTCATACTACAGTTTCTTGGAGCCTCAGGTGAGAGCTGAGTGTCAGGTGGACAGCAAAGGTGGATGAGCAGCCCTGAAAAGGGCTAAGCAAGACCATATAACAGAGATGCTAGTCCTCCTTAAATATCCATACACCCCATAACTGATTAGTGAAGAAAAGGAAGAAGATTGCTTTCACAACTATGGATGAGGGAAGAATTCTTAGCCAAACAAGGATAAGGCTAATCATAAAAGATAAAAGAGAATAGTTTTTATTATATAAGATTGAAATCATTTTGCACAAGCAAAATAAAGTCAGCTAGAATCAGAAAGGAAGCATCTTTCTTATAAAAGTATAAAATTCAAGCTATATAAAGAATTGATAAATATGTAAGAACAAAAGCTATTCCCCAACAGATAAAGGCCAAAGTTTTCGCACAATAAAGAAATGCAAACTATTAAAAATCAAATGAAAAATCCTCCAAATAACTAATAATTAGAAAAATTCAAATTCAAAACCCTGAGGTCCCATTTCACCCCCATCAGATTGGCAAAATGACAAAAGCAGAAAATAACAATCATCTGAGAGATTGCAGAAGAACAAGCACGTGAATTCACTGTTGGTACAGTTGTGAATTGGTTCAACCATCCTGGAAAACAATTTGGGACTACACCCAAAAAATCACTAAACTATACATCCTTTGATCCAGCAATAGTACTAGGAAGCAGCTAACAGTATATATACACATATGTATATATGTATATATAATTATACATATATGTATGTAATTATATACATTAAAGTTGTCTAAGTTGGTCACTTACTATGCAACAGGCACTAGACTAAATGCTGGAACTACAAATATAAAAAAATAAGATATGATAGAGATTGAGATATTTTTAAATCTAAATTCCAGGTTATGGACTGGATATATGTGGAGAAATGCAAAGGGGAACAGAAGGGGCAATCCCCGCCTGTCCTCGATGAATTTGTAATTTAATCTTGCTCAAAAGCTTGCGATGGCTCCCCATTATCTACCCATAAAATGGGAGAATTGGGATAGATGGCTGTTAAGGTATATTCCAACTTTAAATCTATGATCTTCTGATTATTATTGTTAGTAAGAATCCATCGCTTTCTTCTGACCAGCTCCTTTGACTCATCTGTGCTTGTTATCTTGGGACCTTTTTATCTGGGGATCTGCAAACATAGCATGAGTTCAAGGAAATGAAGTTGGCGGCCTTTGGTTCTGTTTCTTATGGTCTGCTGGGCTTTGATGTACAGTCAAACTTCAATTAACCAGAATGCTCAGGAAATGGGTGGTGGCAGTGGATTCTGGTGAATTAAGTTTTCTGAGTAATTGAGGGTTTTATTGAAAACGTGCCTTGTTTCAATCTCTGTGGCATATGAGGCTTAAATTACATTTAACCTGAAAACAAAAATTCTGCAATTTGATGCTGCTCTGCCTTTAGAGCATTATCTCATGTTCTTTTCCTCCACACAATTTTTATTCCAGTCAATCTGAATTGCTGAACCTATCCAGGGATTTCCCATCCCCCTGCTTTACTGCCTGTCCTTCTGTCTGGAGTGTCCTTCCCTAGACTTCTACCTAACCAACTCCTACACCTTCTTCAAGGCCCAATTCAAATTCCATTTTCTCTATAAAATCTTCCCTGATTTGCCCAAGCCAGGAGTAAGTTCTTTCTCCCCTGATGCCCTGGAGTACTTTGGTTTAAGGGATTGCTAAAATTTTTTCTTTTGTACTTTTTTAATAAGTTAATTTATTTATTTTTAGTTTTCAACATTCACTTCCATAAGTCTTAAATTTTCTCCCCTTGCTTCCCCTCCCTTTCCCCAAGATGGCAAGAAATCCAATATAGGCTCTACATATACATTCTTATTAGCCTATTTTCACATTAATTATGTTGTATAGAAGAATTACGTTCTAATTCTTCTGTGGGGGTAACCACAAGGAAGAAACAAAACAAACAAAAAAAGAAAATAGTCTGCTTCAATCTGCATTCAGACTCCACATTTTTTTTTCTGGATGTGGATGGCATTTTCCATCATAAGTCTTTTGGAGTTGTTTTAGGTCCTTGCTTTGCTGAGAAGTGCTAAGTCTATGAAAGTTAGTCATCACACAATGTGGCTGTTACTGTGTATAATGTTCTCACAATTCTGCTCCCTTCACTCAGCATCAGTTCATATACATCTTTCCAGGTTTTTCTGAAGTCTGCCTGCTCATCATTTCTTATCGTGCAACAGTACTCCATTACATTTATATACCATAACTTGCTCAGCCATTCCCCAGTTGATGGGCATGGGATTGCTAAATTTTGCATTTCACTTTGTATTATATTTCTTTGTATAATTTTGTCTTATTTCTCTTATTAGAACAGAGGCTCCTTGAAGGTAGGTAGGGAATGACGCCTGTTGCCACTTGGCATGTGTGGCAGCACCTATCACAGAGTATTTGATAAATATTTTTTGAACAAACAAATTAGTGCATAATAGGAGAGAGGAGAAAAACATCAAATAAAATGATTTGAATGTATAGTTGAGTACAACAAATAGAACCCAAACTCAAATAATTAGTTTTCTTTCCTCTGCTTTTTAGAAGAATTGTACAAATCACAAGGGCACAACACCCGAGTGAGGATTTCCTTAAATGTTAATTCAGTCAACAAGCAATTATTAAGTGATTACTGTGTGCCAGGTACTGGGAATACAAATATAAGCAAAAAGAAAGATAATCCTTGCCCTCAGGGAGTTTATATACCACTGGAAGATAACATATAAAAAGAACCTGAAAAGGGGAGAAGGGGAAGGTATCCAGCACAAGGACATGATGGATAAGCCCAGGGGAGGATAGCCTGGTGGAAAATGAAGAGCTGGTTGGTCTGGGTGCCCTCTTTAAATGGAGATTCTGGAAGGAGCCTTCTATCCTCCAATCAGAGAGACGGACCCCAGAGGCAGAGAGTACTTCCAGGTTCCAGGGCTCATATATGATACATTATAGCATATACATATACATATACATATACATACACATATATATAAAACGATATCAACATAATGATGTATTAAATTTCAAGGTTTGCAAAATGCTTTCCTCATGTCATCCCTGTGAGGTAGGTTTTATTATCTGCATTTTACAAATGAAAAAACTGAGGCTCGAGGAACTAAGTGGTTTGACTAAGATCTCTAGGTACAGAGTCTGGATTTGGACCCGAGTCCTCTGGTTCTGATTTGGCAGCTAGGTGGTGCAGTAGAGAGAGAACCCAGCCTGGAATCAGAGACATCTGAGTTCAAATCCTGTTTCAGACGCTTAATAGCTGTGTGACTCTGGGCCCTTAATCTGTTTGCCTCAGTTTTGCTATCTGTAAAATGGGGTATATGTAAAGTACTTAAAATAGCACAATAGAGGTACTTAATAAATTCTCCTCCCTCCCTCCCTCCCTTCCTTCCTCTCTCCCTCCCTCCCTTCCTTCCTTTTTTCCTTCTTGCCTCCCTCCTTTCCTTCCTTCCTTCCTTCCTTCCTTCCTTCCTTCCTTCCTTCCTTCCTTCCTTCCTTCCTTGTGCCTCCTACATCTATAGGACTGTACAATGGTCATTAATTCTCCGCAGACAGATGAACTTCAGGCCCTGCAAGACCGTCAATTATCAGGTCAATCAAGATACAATGATTCCCACTAGTATCTTTTGACTTCGGAAAGTAAGGAGTTCAATTCAGTGAACTCTCAGTTACTCAGAAATTTTAATTCTCCAGAACCCCCACCGCCTCCCCTTTCCTAAGTATCCTGGCTTACTGAGGTTTGACTATACACCGAATTACACCAGACCATAGAAAATAGGTTCAAAACCCACTAACTTCATTTCCTGAATTAACAGTGCTTGGAGATCCCCTAATAAAAGGGTCCCAAGATAGCAAGCACAGATAAAACAAAACAGCTGACCGGGATAAGACAGCAGGCTTTCCTCCACAATACTAACCATCGATGGGCTCATAGATTTAGAGCTAGAAGGGGTCTCGCTTACTTAGTCCAACCCTCCTCTTTTTAAGAACAAGAACACCAAGGCTCCGAGAGATGAGGGGCTTTGTCTCACAGCTTGTAGAAGACCTTGCATTAATACAGTTCTTTATAGCATTGTCTCATTTGATATTTACAACAATCCTAAGAGAAGGGTGGGAGGAGGTTAGAATAAGTATTTATTAGGTGCCTATTAAATGCCAGGCACTGTGCTAATCACTTGACAAAGATCATCCCATTTGATCCCCACAACAACCCTGAGAGGTAGGTGCTGTTATTATACGCATTTTGCATTTGAGGAAATTGAGGCAGAGGTTAAGTGACTTGCCTAGGGTTACACAGCTAGTAAATATCTGAGACTAAATTTGAACTCAGGTCTTCCAGAGTACAGTCCTGGAACTCTAGCTACCTCTAAACAATAAGATGACAAGTGTTCTTTATTGTTGTTGTTCAGTCATGTGCAAGTCTTCATGACCCTTTTGGGGTGTTCTTGGCATAGATACTGGAGTGGTTTGCCATTTCCTTCTCCAGCTCGTTTTACAGATGAAGAAACTGAAGCAAACAGGGTTAAGTGACTTGCCCAAGTTCATACAACTAATAAATATCTGAGACTGGATTTGAACTCAGGTCTTCTTGACTCCAGGCCCAGTACTCTATCACTGTGCCACATAGAACAAATGTCCTTACTCCTATTTTATAGATGAAGAAGAAAGGGAGCCAGGACTCAAACCATGGTCTCCTGGGAGGCAGCAAAAACAAGCCTGACCTGCGAATCAAGCAACCCTGATTCTAGTCTCAGCTATGTCCCAAATTCACCTTGCGACCTTGAGCAAGTTATTTGGAGGCATCCCAGTAAAGCAGAAAGAGCACTGATTCTTCAGAGAACCAGGATTCAAATCCCACCTTTGGCACTTAGTACCTCTGTGACCCTGCCACTTAAGTTCCTTGGGCCTCAGTTTCTTCATTTGTAAAATGAGGGACTCGGACCAGCTGGCCTCCAAGTCCATCTTTCCAGTTTCAAATCTATAAGCCTATAAGTCATTACCCCTCTTGAAGCCTCAGTGTCATCTGTGTGATGACGGGGTTCAATTAGATTCCTTCTAAGCTCCCTTCTGGCTCCAACATTCTATGCTCTCCAATCTAGGAGAAGTTCCATCTCACCACAACATCAAATGAAATCTAAGGCCCACTACTGTCCGAGATGCTCCCCTCCTCTGTTAGATGCAGGATATGCAAATGTTTAACACCTCATTCCCCCCTTCTAATAACATAAGGACTGCTTATGGAAGATTGACTTCTCTGGCTGTTTCCATTTCTGGTATGGCTGTCCTTTAGACAAGCCTAGAGGATGGAGGCCTGGTCCCAAGAAAGAGTCTCAGAACCTTGGGCCTGCCCCAAGATAGTGTTCCTGGGAAGAATTCTTTGGGGTTCATTGCCAGAGAGAAGCTATTCCCTGGTCATAATGTCAACTGGAACCAAATACAGCACCTGGTTTTCTTCTCTTTCTGATAAGGCCTGTTATTGAGGGCTGACACTTGGAAAGTTTCCTGGACTGTGGTCCAGCCCCTACTGATGGGATCCACTTACATTATCAGCCACACCTTTTTTTTTTTTTTACCACTTCCCCTTTCATGGGGTTAGAGTTAATCTGAAAGAATGATTTCTAAACAAAAAGGAAGGGCACCCAAAAGATGCTCCCACACACTGAGGCAAGAATAGAACAGAGAAGTAGTGGTGGTTCTGTGTATGCACATACACGGGCACATGCGCATGCATGGCATGGAAATGTACGTGTGTCCCCAGGTCTTCCTGTCAAGCATAGGTGGCCTTACATGGATTTGTCTATGAGATTTGCATTAGTCTGTGTCCGTATGTGGGATGTCCCAAAAGTCTTAGTGCCATTATAAGCTTTAATAGCTTCGGCAAGCCATTAAAGCTTATTAATAGCTATTGAAGTTTAAAACTGCGATAGGCCTTTTGGGACACTATGTGTTTGTGTGCGCGTGCGTGCACACATCAATACTTGTGTACAAAATCCAGCTTCGTGTTGTATGTGTCAGATCTCGGTCCCTGATGGCAAACATCATAGAAAAGGGAAAGAGCAGTAGATTTGGAGTCAAGGGAGAGCTGTGTTCAAATCCTTCTTCTAATACTTAATAACTGCTTGACCATGGGCAAGACTTTGAATCTCTGATGTCTGCTTTTCCCTATGAGAACAATAATAACCATAGTGCCTACTTTGAGGGGGGCGGGGCTGACCGGGGAGTCAGGAAGACCTGTGTTCAAATTCTGCCTCTCACATATACTGGCAGTGCAATCCTGCGCAAGTTGATTACCTTGTCAGGGCCACAGTAACTCTTCAAGGTGTTAAATTACAGTTGAGTTGATGATCAGCACGAGTGAAGGGAGTTTCCCCACCGGGATTTCCCCCTCCGGGAAACCACAGGTCTGGAACAATAGTACCTATCTCACAGGGTTGTTGTGGGGTTCAAATGAGATAATGTCCATAAAAGTATTTGTAAACAATGAAATGCCATATAAATGTCAGCTCTTATTTCTCGGATTTGAATCTGCTGGAGTCTGCTGGGTGAATCTGTGTGTTAGTGTGTCATCTGTGGGGTTAATGGCAGTCTTGCTAGTGGTGCAGATTTTGTGCTGAGGAGGAGGGCTGGGGCGAAGGCCACTGGACCTGCAGGGGCCAGGTGTGCGCTGCCCAGTTGGGGCAGATGAGCCATCAGCCGCTCCATTGCACACCTGTCTCTGGGTCAGAAATAGCTACTCTCCTTTCCTGGGAAAGAGCGGAAGCCAGGAGCGGAGAGTGCGTGAGGTAGGTCACCTCTCCCACAACTAGGATGCGTTACTCAGCAGCTGTCCTACTTGACACCAAAAAAATCCACCAAGACAAGGGATCAAGGGATTCTGGAAGGATGGCAGAACCTGTCCCAGAGCTGACAAGATCACAGTCTGCCTGGACAAACCTGGGGTGAGTTCACTGAGAGGGGGCACCCTTTCTGACTCCCTCTCCCTGGGGCTGTGTCTGTCTTCCTCCCTGGATTATGACTTGCTGGTAGTAGCTAGTCATGAATACGGTTACTAGTCTCTATTGACTGGTAAGATAAGGTCCATGAAAAGTACATCCCAGGGCCTCCATAAGAGGGAATTTGTGACAATCTAGACCTGGGCTAAGCTAAGCTGGTCCTAAGAATTTTGTTCATTTGGATCAGACCTGTAATTTCACTGGCATAGAAAATTATAAAGAAGGAATTTAAATTACCAATGTGGGCCTGCACCGATGTAGAGAAAAGCTTTAGTCGATTTATGCTAAAATATTGCATAAATGACTTTAGCCTACTTGGGACACGCAGAGACCAGAGAACCAGGGGACCAGGCTCTTTTCGAACTGGTTTCAAATTGGTTTGTGTAATAGGAAATTTTGCCTCACTAATCTACTAGAGGTATTTGAAAGGATGTAAACCACCAACAACAACAAAACAAAAGGAAATCAGGAGATGTAATCTGTTTTCTGAAGACTTGCCAAAAGCCTTTGACAAGGTTGAGCCAAAAGCTTTAACATACTTAGATATATTTTGATTTATCAGAGAATTGGGAATTGGTTTAAAGTCAGGAAACAAAAGGGAGAGGAAAACATGGGCACTTTTCTGGACAAAGAAAGATCAACTGTTGATGGAGGAAAGTAAACAAAATATTCCCCCGGTGTACTCATCTTTCAACTAATGGGGGATAATCTTTGGTTGGGAAAGGGTTAAGAAAATTCACCACCTTCTGATCCCATCTCTCTACTCAAAGATCCTATAGGACTCTGAATTGGGGCAGGGTAAGTCTCCTTGTCTCTATAGGCCAAGGGCACAGGGCAGGGTAGTGATCCCTTGTCATAGCATGCAGGATCCTGGGGTCCCGAAGGCCTCAGAAAGACGCTGAATAGCAAGAAGGAGGCCTTACCCTGTCTCCTAGTAAGTCTTCCATTACCTGAGAAGACCACCCTAAGGAGTGAAGATGCCAGCCCTCAAGGAGCTTTCTCTAGAGAGAAGGGAAACAAATTCACACTAAAGGCTAAGAACTAGAGACTCCAGAAGGAAAGAGACTTCCGTAGATCATCCATAGAAACATTTGTGGAGAAGAGCTGGGAAGAGACCTCTGAATAAAATCCAGAATGATTGCTGCCTCTGGAATCAAGAGGACCTAGGTTCACATTCACCTCTGAGGCTTGTGTGACCTTAGACGAGACACTTAGCCTCTCTCGGCCTCAGTTTCCCTATATGTAAAATGAGGAGATTGGACCGAATATCTTCTGAGGTTCCTTCCAACTCTAGTCCTAAGATCCTTCAGCCTCTCTAACTCAGCTCCCAGAAAGATCTTACTGATGTCTGCCAAAGGAAGAAGACCAGAGGAAGGGAGGGGCCGAAGATTGGAACCTCTGTAGAGCACTGGCTGTTCTGGGCAAAGCCCAGGGGGACTCGGTATACTTCAAATGAATATGCTCACTGACTGGTAATAATTTGGGCTCGGAAGAGATATTGGAGGCCCTTGGCTAACCGAATTATTCTCTTGCTCTGAGCCAACTTCCCTATTTGAGTCTGCTAAAGCCGGGGGTGGAAAGCGCCTTCCTGTAATGAAAGGGTTAATCTAACCACTGAAACTCCCAGCCAGTCATTCAGAGTCTTTGACACCCAAATTTCAGTGGCTCCCAGGGCATTTTAGGGGCCTTTTCCCCACTCCATTTACTCTGCTCCTTCCTCTATCACTATCTTTTTGCCACTTCCCAGTTCCATCCCTCCTCCCTTCTCCCTTTCCTGATCCTCTCAGCCCCTTTTCTTACTCTCTCTTGAAATGTTTTCTCTCTTCCATCTTACACATCATGTTTTCTTTCTTTCCCAGGTGTGCCCACCCCTGCCTTGGTTTTCCTCTGTCATTTTCATTCCCCCTCCTTTCATTTCCTCAGTTACTAGGTGTTCCTGGTTCGTGAGGTCACAAGTGGCTTTGGAGGGGGCTCACAGAGCAACTTGGGAGAACCTTTCCAAATTTGCATTGCCTTTTATTTCTTCAGGCCCAAATATTGAAGGACAAACCACCTGTACCTTCTAGCTGCCCAGTCTGAGCCTGGACCCAGGCTCAAAAGACAGTTCATGTTGGGCTAAGGTATGCAGAAGGTGAGTTTCAGTGGGGTCATCCTTTATTGCCCCCTGGCAGCCTAGCTGATGCTAATCTCTGCTGGGTGTCTAGACAGCTTCATTGGCCATACTTGCAGTCCAGAAGCCCCTCAGGGACTTCCTTCCCTGGCTCATCATTCCCGCTCCTCAAATGAGCAGTACCACAACCCTGCACAGTGAGGGCTGCTCGTGTAGGAATCCCTTCTTCCGACATCCTGGACAGCTTCTGATCTGTATACTTCCAGCGAAAGGACATGACATTGGGGAAGGAGTGCTAGATTTGAAGTCTGAGAGACCTAGATTCAAATCCTGCCCCTGACGCTCATTTAGCAACATGACCACAAGCAAATAACCCAAACATCAGATTGTGAACATTAGATTGGTCATCTGTAAAATACGAAGAATAATGATAGGTATAGTGCCCACTTCACAGAGTTGTCGTGAAGTTCAAATGAGATAATGTTCGTCAAGCCCCGGTGAATTTTAAAGTACTATATACGCCAGTTATTATTTCTACCGCTGGACAGCAAATTCTTGCCCCCCAATCCCTGCAGCCAGGCCTTATGGGTCACTTTTTACTACCCTGCACCTTCCCCTCCACGGCCTCTCAGCCCCCAATTTCACTCTAAGGAAGGCTAATATTTTCAAACCTTAATTTCAAATCCCCGGGGCCCCTTGAGCCTTTGCCCAGCCTGTTATTTTGCAGAATTTCTCTTACAACCGCCCACTCTCCAGTTCTGCTTATTACTCTTGCCCCTGAGTGGGAGCTGACTCACAACGGGGGGGTGTGGGGGGGAATTTTAAGCTATTTCAAAATCTTTACCAGAAAATTAGGGGTTTCATGTAGTCCTTGTTTATAAAAAGAACCTCCCCCAAAAAAGTCATTAAAATCAATGTGTGTGTGGAAAGAGTTAATAGGTTTGACTGATGGGGACCTTCCAAGGCCAGAGAGGAACCAGTCTCCCTACTCACAGCTTGTGTGTCTTGTTTGAATAGAGCAGGTAGATGCCGAAGCCTGAGATTCATAAAATCCTAGAACTAAAAAGGATCTCAGAGGTTACGTAGTCTAACCTCTTCATTTTACAAATGAGAAAGCCAAGGGGCCCAGAGAGACGAACAGCTTGTTTAAGATCACGGAGCTGGCAGGCAAATTAGAGCCCAGGTCTCGGCTCCCAGCACAGGGTGCTTTCCCTCAGTGTCTGCTGCCTGCCTCTCTCTGGTTCATTCCTGGGGTGCCCAGGGAGACAGGGTCCTAAGCAAATACGGGATAGTTTCTCAAAGGGTTTGTCATTTTATAGGAAATTGGGAGATAAATTTTTTTTTCAAGAGGACTATCTCTCTATCTTGCCAGCTAAGGGCATAGCCTTCTCTCCGGACCCACAAGAGAAATAATTGAATGAATATCAGAACCAAAGCTGTACCTTGAATGAAGACGGCACTGGAGTTTTTGCTCTAGGGTGCTGAAATCTAGAGGAAATTGTTTCCCCTCCCCCACCCCCATCAGCTGATTTTGTCTTAATGACTTCTCTTATTTTGACAAAGCAGAGTAAATTTTTTTTTGTTCTTACCCCCACTTAATAGTATTTTATTTTTTCCAATTACATGTAAAGATAGTTTTCAACATTCACTTTTATAAGATTTTGAGTTTAACATTTTTTCTCCTTCCCTCCCTTCCCTCCCACCTCCCCAAGATGACAAACATTCTGATATAGGTTATACACATACGATCATATTAAACGTATTTCCACATTAGTCATGTTGTGAAAGAAGAATCAGAACAAAAGGGGAAAACCATGAGAAAGAAAGAACAAAAAACAAAAAGAGAGAAAACGGTCTGCTTCGATCTGCACTCAGACTCCAGAGCTCTTTCTCTGGATATAGGTGGCATTTTCCATCACAAGTCTTTTGGAATTGCCTTGGATCATTGTATTGATGGGAAGTCTATCACAGTTGATCATCGCACAATGTTGCTGTTACTGTGTACAACGCTCTCCTCATTCTGTTCACTTCACTCAGTGTTGGTTCATGCAAGTTTTTTCCAGGTTTTTCTGAAATCCACCTTCTCACCATTTCTTATGGAACTACAACATTCCATTACATAACTTGTTCAGGCCATTCCCCAATTGATGGTCATCCCCCAAATTTCCAATTCTTGACCAACACAAAAAGAGCCGCTATAAATATTTTTGTACATGTGGGTTCTTTTCCCTTTTTTATGACATCTTTGGGACACAGACCTAGTAGTGGTACTGCTGGATCAAAGGGCACCCACAGTTTTATAGCCTTTTGTGAATAGTTCTAAATTTCTCTCCAGAATAGTTGGATCAATTCACAACTCTATCAACAATGCATTAGTGCTCCAATTTTCTCAAATCTTCTCCAACATTTATCATTTTCCTTTTCTGTCATATTAGCCAATCAGATAGGTGGGAGGTGGTACTTCAGAATTGTTTTAATTTGCATTTCTCCAATCAACAATGATTTAGAGCATTTTTATATGACTATAGATAGTTCTAATCTTTTTCACTTGAAAACTGCCTGTTCATATCCTTTGACCATTTATCAATTGAGGAATGACTTGTATTCTTATAAATTTGACTCAGTTCTCTATATATTTTAGAAATGAGGCCTTTATCGGAAACACTGGCAGTAAAAATTGTTTCCCTGCTTTCTGTTTTTCTTTTAATCTTGGTTGCATTGACTTTATTTGTGCAAAGACTTTTAAAATGCAATGTAATCAGAATTATCCATTTTGCATTTCATAATGTTCTCCATCTCTTGTTTGGTCATAAATTCTTCCCTTCTCCATAAATCGTGTACCTATTTTGACCTTATCTTGGCATACTGTGTAAGATGTTGGTCCCAGGGGTAGGGAACCTTCAGCCTTGAAGCCACATGTGGCCCTCTAGGTCCTCAGGCATGGCCTTTTGACTGAATGCAATCCAAACTTTGCAGAAGGAATCCTTCACAGAATAAAAGGACTGCAGGTTCTCCACGCCGGTCTAGTAGATTACAAATTGATGTGGGGCTATTCATTCTGCTTGCCTCAGAGACCAAAACTGTGAGCTATGATGCTGATTAGAACTAGGAAGGACCCTACAGATCATTCAGCAAGTCTCAGAGTGAAATCAAAGCCAAGGTATTCAATTTCTGTGAGTTTCTTGAAGGTTGGACCCATTGCTATGATTTGTCAATATTCACTACCAAAATAAGCTGAAATCTGGGAAAGAACCCAACTGATTGATACCCTGTATCAGAGAACTGAATTAGTAGGCTATAACCTGCTTATTGATACCTAGGATATTGCAAGGTTATCTAGTAAAGGTACTGAGGTTTTGACCAGAACTCAAAACTAGAACTGACAATAATTTGAAAGCTCAGAGTTGGAAGTGTCCTTAAAAATCATCTATTCCAACTCCCAACCTGATGCAAGAAATTCTTTCACAACCTCCAGACTATGCTTGAATATTTCTTGTAATAGGGTATTCACTACTTCCCCAAACATACCATTTCATGGTTGGACAACTCTAATTGTTAGAATATCCTTCCTTATATTAAGCTAGAATCAGCCCCCTCCTTGTATCTTCCACCCACTGGTTTTCATCCTCTCTGCTGGTACTACACAGAATAAATCTAATCCCTCTCCCATGTAATAGCTATTCAAATATTTGTGCTGCCTAAGCCTTCTCTTCTCTTGCTAAGCATCCTCACTTGTACAAGAAATCAGATAAGAAGTAGAGGGATGGTCTACTCTCACATACCTCTTACTTGGGAACTCGGTCAAGAAAAGCCACTAGCCCCCGATGACGGTGACACTGCTTTCATCTTGCCCAAATTCAGCCCCATCTGTAGGCTACATGTAGAGTGACCCTGGCTGCTGTAATTCTGAATGTGGAACCACAAGGCCCTACGTGTGCCCCCACAGGGAGAGATCCCAAACAATTTTTGCATAGCAAAATTCAGACAGTAAATTTTGATGATTTGCGGAGAGAGGAGAGGAAAATGGCAATCCTTTCTTTACTACCTTCCTCTTTCACACTCTACTGAACTCTGGCCCCACCTTCTAGTGCATTTGGGGTAAAGGTGGAATTGGTTATTGGCTTCACTGAGATCTAGGATATGGTGGGCTTGGAATGTTATCAAATAAGAATGACCATAAAATCCTCCAAGCCATGTCCTACCTCCACAGATTGATGGATAAGTTCCCAAAGTGAGGGAAGGACAAACCAGCAGATAGCTGCCATACAAGAAAAGCAGTCAGGTCTCTAGGAAGATCTGAATTTCCTACAAGAAGTACTGATCTGGCAAGTAGACAATTTGAAACTACATGCAGCACCAAGCACAGTGCTTTATAAATTACCAAGCTAAATAAATACTTGTTGGATCAGATTGAATTTTCAGAGGACAAATGGGCTTGGAAACCTCTGTGCTTCCTGGAAGGATGTGTGAGCAAAATAGTGGTGGGGGAAGGGGGCAGTCTGGGCAGCTAGGTAGCATAGTGAATAGCGTACTAGGGCTTGGAATAAGGCTTGGAACTCATCTTCACAAGGTCAAAGCCAGCCTCAGACACACCAGGGAAAGTCACCATGTTCTTCATCTGCAAAAAAAAAAAAAATGAGCTAGAGAAAGAAATGACAAACTACTCTACTATCTTTGCCAAGAAAACCCTAAAAATGGGATCATGAAGAGTTTGAAACAATTCAACAACAACAATGAGGGGCAATCTCAGAAAAGGAAATTGAATAAACCATAAATGAGCTCCCCAAGAATAAAACCCTAGTGCCAAACAGATTTAAAAGAAAATCCTCTCCAACATTCGAAGAACAGTCAATTCCAATATTACATAAATTTGACAAAGACAAGAAGAGATCTTACAAATTTCCTCCTGTCATACAAATATAGTCTTAATTCCTCAGTCAAGGAGGGTCAGAACAGAGAAAGGAAATTATAGACAAATTTCTCTAATGAATATTGATGCCAAAATTTTAAATAAAGTATTAGCGAAGAGGCTCCATCAAACATTTAAAAAATATTGTACACTATGAACAAGTTGGATTTACTCCAGGACTGTAGAATTTGTTCAATATTTGAAAATTATAAATATAACAGACCATATTATTAATATAACCTATTGGTGTATGGCTTATGGCTAGCTCTCGTTGACATAATAAGATCAATAAAAATCATATGATTGTATGAATTGCAATAAGCTTTTAACAAAATACAATACCAATTTCTGTTAAAAAAGAAACACTAGAAAATAAGAGAATAAATGTACTTTTACCTAAAACCAAAAGCCAGCATTATGCACAATAGGGATAAATTAAAGGCCTTTCTGAAATGACGAGGGCTGATGGCTTCCGTCTTTTATTATAGTGGAAGGTGACTGGCTTGATCGATCAGATCAATATAAGGTAAATGCCTACTGTGTGCCAAATACTGTGCTAGGCACCAGGAATAAAAAGACAAAAATGAAACAATTCTTTCCTTCAAGGAGCTTAAATCTGTTAGGAGGAGCAGCATGTGCAAATATTTTTGTTGAGTTGTTCTACAGTCATGTCTGATTCTTTGTGACCCCATCTGGGGTTTTCTTGACAAAGATACTGGAGTGGTTTGCCATTTTCTTCTCCAGCTCATTTTACAGATGAGGAAACTGAGACAAAGAGAATTAAGTGACTTGTCCAGGGTCACTGAGCTAGTCAGCTTTGAATTGAACTGAATGAAGATGAATCTGCCTGACTTCAGGCCTAGTACTCTAATAACTGCACTGCCATGCAAATATTAGCATACGTAAAATATACAAAAAGTAAATACAAGGTAATCTTGGTGAGGTAAGCTCTAGCACCTAGAAGGATCAAGGAAGGGCTTGTGTAAGAGGTGGTGCTTTAATGGAAACTAGGAATTCCTGGAGTCAGAATGGAGGAGGAAGTACATTCCAGGCATGGCAGATAGCCTGTGGAAAGGCAAGGAGATCAGAGATAGAATGTTGCATGGTCGGAGCATCCAGATGAACGGTTTGGCTGGGTCATAGAGTATTATGAAGGGAAGTCATTTGTAACAAATTTGGAAAGGTAGGCTGGAGTCAGGTGGTAAAGGGCTTTAAATGTCAAAAAGAAGAATTTAAAATTTTTATCTTGTAGGCACGAAGGAACCACTGTAGCCTGCTGAGCAGAGATGTGATATAGTTAAGTTAATGCTTTGACACCTATGTGAAAGGAAACAGAAAATCTTGAAAGCAGGAAGACCAACAAGGAGGTGGCTGCAAAAATCCCAGCAAGAGGTGATAAGGGTTTGTACCAGGGTGGTGGCTGTTTGAATAGGGAGAAGGGAACCTCGGAGAAGTTATAGGGCTGACAGCTAAATGGAGATGTGGGGTGAAGGAGAGCATGGAGTCAAATGTCAATCAATCCATAAATTAAGTATTTAATAAGAGCCTGCTATATGCTAGTCACCATGCTAGGCCCCGGGAAAACAAATACAAAGCAGGATGGCATTGCTTGGGTAACTTGGGTAACTGGAGAGGTAGTGGTGTCCTTGACAGAAACAGGGATGTTAGGAAGAGGGATGGGTTTGGGGTTAAAGATAATCAGTTCTCTCTTGAACTTGAGATACCCAAGGGAGAAGAAGGCAGAAATATCCAATAGGCAATTGGTGAACTCAAGAGAGAGGTCAGAGCTGGATATATAGATCTGGAAATCATCTGTGTAGAGACTGAATCATGGGGGCTGATGAGGGGAGAGAGAAAGACAGACAGAGACAGAGACAGACAGAAAGAGAGAATTAGAGGTAGGGAGCAAAAGACAGATAATGCTCTCAACCAAAGGACCCTGAGGACCAGTCAGGCAAGGGGGAGAAGAATCATGAGAAAGTGATGTCACAAAAACCCGGGAAGGAGAAAATATCCAGGAGGAGAGAGTGGTAAACACTGCCACATGCTGCAAAGAGGTAAAGGGGGATGATCCCAAACTTCCCTCGTCCCCTCCGGCCCCAGTCTCTCTTCCTCATACTCCAAAAAAGTCCCAATAAATATTTCCATAGTATCATAGGACTTAGAGTTCAAAGGGACCTGGGAGAGCCCACCTCTCTCATTTTACTGACTAAATTGGTGAGGCTACTAAAAGGTGAAATAATGGGCCCAGGTCACACAGGTCGTACGTGGCAGACCTAGGATTCCAACCCATTCCTCTGAATCCAGATCCAGCACCACTCTTGCTTCCAGATCACAGCGGTTCTATGCCCATCTTTAAGACAGGCTTTTACCTTGTCTCTTTGACCCTCAGCTGCTGCAGGATTGACTCATCCATTCCTGAAAGTAAAGTACCTGCTGAGGCATTTGGAGAGGGATATTTTGACACAATGAAACTCCTTGGGAGTTAGCCCTGCTCCCTGGAGGGAAAAAAGCCTTATGGCCTGATCTTAGAAAGCTTTTTTTTTAATTTAAAAATTTTTTTTTGGTCTTAGAAAGCTTTAACGGGTGGGAGCATATGCAGGAGAACCTTGGGGTGAATGAACCTTAAAACATAAATCCATTTTACCACAGGGAATACTAAGACATAAGAGACTTCTCCAGGGTCTCAATTATGAGGAATATAAGAGAGGTTGATTATGACTTAAGAGGTTCTTTATCAATTTTTTCCATCTAATATGTATTTGAAGAAGATCTGGTAATGTTATGTCCCTACCTTCGGGTAGTTTGAAGATTTATAATCTAGTTTAGTCCATGGGTATTCACATATGTAGCTACGTGCATGCAGAGACAAGGCAGCATGAATCTCACTTCTTCTATGTACCGTGAGTCCTTACCAGTCAGTTCCCCAGTATGGGTTTCTGCTTCATCCTCTATAAAACAGAGGGGTGGGCTTGGACTCCGTGATTTCTGGAGGTCTTTCCAGCTGTTAACCCTATGAGCCTGTGCGTTTGTATGTGCATACACACCTGTAGGTTTGTGCGTGGATGCATGTGTGTGAAGGCAGTGAAAGTGAAGAGGAAAAAGATGAGCTCCGTCAGGGAACAGGGATGTGGGCAGCTCCATCCCAGCCTCTCCCAGGCTCTAAGTGTGCTATTCATCAGGAGTAGGTAGGAATGTTTGCTGCACCTCTCGGACTTTACCCTCTATCCCTTAGACCCCTAATGTAGCCTCAGTTTGATAGAGTGAAGGTACTGGAAAGTAGGTCTTCAAGGGGAATGCGTGTTCCTAAAATTGAGCTAAACCCATAATATCCACCTCTGAGGCTGAAAGCTTCAGTTCTGATATTAATAAGGACTTAGTGCTCATCTGGGGAGCAGGGCTTAGATCAGTAGCAATACCACTTCCCCCCCCCCCCCACAAAAGCCCAATGTTCCAGTAAAGAAAGGGTTAATTACAGGGTCTTGGGATGAGTCATAAGCTTTCTCCCCACCCTCTCCCAACCCCAAGTAATTCCCAGTGCTATCTTTAAAAAATATATTCTTTAAATATTAAAATCAATTCTCCACATCACCTGCCAGACACCAAACCCTCCCTTTGAAGAAAGAAAAGAAATTAAGTAGTATCAAATGACAAGCAATCACATCTAACAAACAACATATACAGCATTATGTCCCCATAGATCCCGCCACCCTAGTCAGAGCATATATTTCATCTTCTGTTTCCCAGAACCAAGATGGACATTTATCAGAGTTGGCTATATTTTAATGTCTTTATGGACATTGTTTTAATCACTATATACATTATTCTCTTGGTTCTGCATTCCTTGATTTTTATCAGTTCACTCAAAGCTTCTCATGTTTCTCTGAATTCCTCATTTCTTACCTGTCTTTCTGCTTTTGCTACATCTCACCCCCTCCCTTGGCCAAGCCAAGGTCCTTCCCGATAAGGCCTTTAGGTAATCAAAGCATAGTACCAGTTTGGGACAAAAGTCTTATTGGCAAAACTCTGGTAAGGGAAGGGTAGGGGTTTTTCTCATGCTGCCCCATGGCTGCTCCAAGCTCAAGAATGCTTAACCACTATGTGCTAGGTAGTGCAGTGGGTAGAGTGCCAGGCCTGGAGTCAACAAGACTCATTTTCCTGAGTTCAAATCTAGCCTCAGGCACTTACTAGCTGTGTGACCCTGGACAAGTCACTGAAACCTGTTTGCTACAGTTTCCTTATCTGTAAAAAAATGAGCTGTAGAAGGAAATGGCAAACCACTCCAGTATCTTTGCTTAGAAAACCCCAAATGGGGCCACAAAGAGTCAGACATGACTGAAACGGCCCAACAGCAGCATGCAGGATCCTGACACTGCAGCCAGAAGAAACTGAGGAGGAGGAACAGAAGGGTATAAGGTCCAGAGTGCTGAACTCAGAGTCAGATAGCCTGGGTTTGAATTTCCTCTGCTTCTCACCTGTGCGATCTCAGGCAAGTCATTCTCTTGGGTGGGGGGGTCAGTTTCCTTCTCTGTTTAGTTAAGGATTTGGATTACAGGAGCTCTGAGACCCCTTCCAGCCCCATAATCCAATGAGGCGCAGGTCTAGAAGGCTTCAGAGAAGAAGCTGTGGGTTGACCGCCTTTCCTACTCCTCCCCCCCCCCCCCGGCGTTTCTCCCACCTCTCCCCTCTAACCACATCATCATCAAACACCCTGCAGGCCCAAGGATGTAGATGACACAAGGGTCAGAGGAAAACAACACTGCCAGGATGAAAGTTTTTAGTCCTTCTGAAAAAAGACTCTGGCACTTTGGCGGGGGGTGGGGAGGTGGGGGATGCGAATTAAGTCATTTCTCCTGGGGAATGAACTTTCTTGTAAAACAAAGGGGAAATCAATCCGTTCGGGGCTTGCTTGGAGCAACCCCCCTGGACTGCCTTTACTCCAGAGGAGCTACACTGAGGAATTCACTCCCAGCCTCCCTCCTCCCCTCCCTTTCCCCAAAGCAATGTTGCATTTCCAGACAAGATGCGCAGCTGCTGCCGAGCTGTGACAACTTACTCCCGATGAAGCCCACAGCTGTTTGGATTTCAATCCTGGAATCTGAGGGAGGTGTTTGGAACACTTGGAGAGTATTCTGTCTTCTCCAGCGCTTGGCCAAGAGGGGCTGAGTCTGAAGGAGCCTCAGCAGACCTTTCTTCTCCATCCATTGATACAATTCAGTTCGATTCAACAAACATGTATTAAGTCCTGGCTTACCGAATTACATAACTCCTCAGTGCTCTCGGCAACTTTGTAAATAAGTTTCAGAGACAGGACATACCGGCATTGGTGGATAGAGTTTCCTCACCTGGAAGTTCCCTCTACCAATGAAATCACCTGTCCAGTCCCTATCCCTAAGCTGGTACTAGAAAGTCCTGTACTAAGTTGTGAGTCTCTGAAGACAAAAATCGGAAGTCCCTGATCTCAGAGAGCTCATATTCTCCTCAAGAACCTAATGCATATACTAAATGAGAATGCCTACACTTGGCAACAGAGGAGGAGGGGAATCAGGAAAGGCCTCAGGTAGGTTAATGGTTTTATTCTCCAGTCTATTCCTACCAGCCTCTCGTCTGGCAGAAAAGTGACCCTAAAGGAAGACCAGCGATCAGCCCCCTCGCCCTCACTCTCCTTCCCCGGAAAGTCCTTTTATCCATCAGTGCTCCCTGCTCTTCCGTCCCCCATACCACCAAATAAGGTGACCCTAACTGTGATAGGAGGGGGGCATGTGGAGATACTTCAAACTATAAGTCTTGATGAGAAACCTACAAACACTTCTGGACCTCCCTAAGAAGAAGGTTTGTTGTCTTTTCAGTCTTGTCTGGCTCCATTCGGGGTTTTCTTGGCAGAGATGCTGGAGCGGTTTGCCATTTCCTTCTCCAGCTCATTTTACAGATGAGGAAACTGAGGCAAGCAGGGCTCAGTGACTTGCCCAAGGTCACACAGCTAGTAAGTGTCTGAGGCTGGATTTGAACTCAAGAAGATGAGGATTCCTGACTCCAGGCCTGGCACTCTATCCACTGAGCCACCTAGCTACCAAGGAAGGAGGCTACTGTACTCAAAGGAGAAAGTGAAGTCCAGAGAGCATAATCTTAAGTAAGTTATTCCCTCTGGCCTCACTTTCCTCTATAAAATTAAACAGTTGGACTAGATGGCTTCTTTGGTTCCCCCCCACCCCCAGCTCTAAGATCCCATCAGGTAGCATGGTTTTGGGGAAAATTACTGGATTTGGAGTCATGGGACCTGTATTCGAATTCTGACTCTGTAATTGCTTGTGATTAAGGCAGGTCACTTCCTCATGTATAAAATGGAATGAATTAGAAGATTTCTTTCTGATGTAAAATCCTAACTCTTAAGGGAAGAGGATGGGTAAACCCCATTCCCCTCCATCCCACTGCACCCCCATCTTCACTTTCCAAACCATCATCTGTTTCTTTAATTTAGATTCCTCTTCACTAAAACCAAAATGACTGAATACGAATCTGTCTCTCTTCCCTGGAACAACTAGTCTACCCCTTGCCTCAGAATAGGGCCCTTCTAGACCAGTTGCTGGAGGTGGGGGCGGGGGGGGGGGGGGGGCGGGGGGGGGGAGGTGGAGAGGGGGTGCTGCCCTCCCCCTTTCCTTCTTCTCTCTGGAAAGTCTCCCAGGCCCCCCAGCCCCTCACAACTAACCCTCTCCCTTTCTGATGTAAGCCGATATTTTAATTCTCTTACAAGGAATGGTGTTTAGAGAAATGACTTAACTGGATTACTCATCTTCTGTAATAACTTGGCCCGGCTCCGATGCTATTCCTAGATGTGACGCTGGCTGCTTTGATTCTTTCTCTCTCTCTTTTTTTTTTTAAACCGAGAAATTACAGCCATGTGTATGACTGGCCTGGCCCCACCTCCGTTCTCTGCCACACACCCCAACGCCCAGGAAGCATTCTGGGAAACGTAGTCTGGTCTTGGGTCCTGGCTCAGCTGGCTAGAGCCCATCTGGCCTGGCCTACGTGTACCGATTGCCTGGAAGGTGCGTGAGAGATGGAAGGAAGAACGGAAGGGAGGGCAGTGGGGGAAAGAATGTCGGCTTCAGGGTTAAGGTCTGTAATTCAAAGCCTAGCTACCAATACCATGACTTTGGTCAGAGCACTTATTCTCTCCATCTTACAGATAAGGAGGTTGTAATGAATAATTGCCATGTTCTCTTCCACCTCTAAATCTATGATTCTATGAAGGGTGACCAGAGACAGATAAAGGGGAATTCTGGGGAGAGGGGTGGAAGCCACTAATTCTTTAAAAGACCCAGCTGTCATAGATTAGAATGGGAAGGGAACCATCAAGCCAAGTCAATAAACAATTTATTAAGGACCTACTATGTACCAGGTACTGTGCTAAAGCTCTGGGAAGACAAAGAAAGGCAAAATAAATATATATTTTCCAATCATTTTCTATGCCTTCACTAAATGGATCTTTCAAAGGATTTAGAACTGAAAGAGACCTTAGAAGTTGAGTTCAAACCCCCCCCTCCCCATTTTGCAGATGAGCAAACTGAGGCCTAGAGAAGGGAAGTTACCAGCCAAGGATCACACAGATAGTAAGTAGAAAAGTCAGGATTAAAACTCTAAGCGGAGAATGGACAGGAGTGAGGAGACACTTGAGACAGAAAGACCCACCAGCAGGCTACTGCAATAGGGCAGGTGATAAGGGCGTGCCCCAGAGAGGTGACAGTGTCAGAAGAAAGAAGACGATATATTCAAGAGATGGACGTAGCTGGAGTTATAAAAGAGGAAGGAGAGAAAGTGGAAAGGCGGCCTTATAAAATCATTAAGATTTAGAAGTGAGAGAAATTACCTAGACATCGTATAGTGCAACCCTCTCATTTTACAGATTAGGAAACTGAGGCCCATCTCTGCTGACCTGTAAAATGTGTACAGGATTTTACTTTTAGAATTTGTTTATTTAACCCAAAAGGTATGTGAATGCCTCCAAAGCAGGATTGCAATTATATAGCAGGCATCAGAGAAAGGAAGTCAAGGTCACACAACTAGTTAGCGGACACCCACAGCTTTTGCCTACTGATCCTAGAGCTGTAAATTCAGTTGTGTTGGGGGGGGGAGGTTTGAAGGAAAGAAGAAGACAGTATGCCCTAGTAGGGTCTAGTCACATCAGGAGAGGGGAAGGCCTGTCTCTGGAGCAATGGGTTCTAGAATCCAGGAAGAGGCAGTGGGGAGATTGGGGAAGGCAGGAAAGGGGTGAGGCCTTCCCCGATGGGGCAAAGCCTTGTTTGTCCCTCTGTCCTAACAGCTCTGTTCAGTCTTGACTCCTTTCTACTATACCACACTATGTATCATGGGAAAATTGATGGTTGGAATTCTGCCTTCAGTGACTAGCAGTGGGAGGGTTGATCTGGAATATGATTGTGCTGCAGGCCTTCTCCCCCTCCCCCAGGGCAATAGATGATCCTCATTGTGACTCCCAGAGGTCCAGAAGCTGGGGAGGAGGTGGGGGCTGCTGTTTGGCTCTCAACCAAGGCACAAATAGAATCCTTGCTGTCCAGCATTCTCTGGATCCTGATGGTTTTGCTGTGGGAGGCAGAATTA
The DNA here is from genome assembly GCA_028646595.1 of Phalanger gymnotis. Lineage (NCBI taxonomy): Eukaryota > Metazoa > Chordata > Mammalia > Diprotodontia > Phalangeridae > Phalanger > Phalanger gymnotis. The sequence goes on from CM053625.1 coordinate 233,429,892, forward strand.
GGGAAAGCCCTATGAAAAAGGAGGTAAGATGAGGTGAGAGAGGCTAATTCTACAAAAGAACTCAGGTCAAAGCATCGTTGGCCCTCATTCACCCCCAAACTCATGGTAAATTGAGAATATTGGGTTTGTAGTTTTAACCTAGCTTTGCCATGTTTTAATCATGTGACTTTGGACAAGTCACTGCCTCTTTCTGGGATACGATTTCATCTGTGAAATAGAGGGGTTAAAATGTATGATCTCGCAGGTTCCTCCCAGTTCTAAATACTAGAGAGATTTGGAAGGTCACAGCAACTGGGGAATAGTGATGCCAGCTGGGAGATTTTGGGGCAAACTCTCCATGAAGTCTCTGCTGATTGCATTGCACAGTGAGAAGATGCCACAAGGGCTAATGTTGCAGACCTATTTTGAGAAGTTCACTCAAAAATATCAAGTTGATTTGCATGGAATTTACTAGTGGTGAGCAGAATGTTTTAAATCAGAATGAATTAGAAAGTCCCAGCCATCAGCCCGTGCTCCAGTGTTGAGCATTTAACAGCTGCTCAATAAATGCATGTAATATAGACTATTAGGGCTTGAAGGAACATTAGAGGTCATCTAATATAATCCATTTTCTAATGCAATCCATTTTATAGGTGAAGAAACTGAGGCATAGAGAAATTAAGTGACTTTCACTAGAGCGTAGTGGGAAAAGCACAGAAAGACTGGGGCTTAGATGCTAGATCTACTATTTACAACATTTGTAACCTTGGCAAAGTTGCCTAACTTCTCCAAACCTCAGTTTCCCTAACTATAAAATGAAGGGGTTGTACCAATGTGGTATCAAATGGCTCTAAATTCAGGATCACTAGCTAGTATAAGTGGAGGAGTTGGAACTGGGGTGTCCTGACCCCCAGTCTAGTTGTTTAATAGCAGTAAAGTCAACAGGCATTTGTTAAGCAGGAATTGTGCTAAGAACTGGGAATATAAATAAATATAAATGGAAACAAAGACAATCCCTGCCCTCGAAGTACTTACATTCTACTGGAAGAAGACCACATGTAAAAGTAGGGTAAGAAGGAAGGGCATGGTGAAGAAAGTCTGGAAATTCCAAGAGTGGCACCCAGAGATGAATGGCATTTTAACTGGCCTGGATACTTTCCTTAAAATGGAGTAGACAGTAAGCTCTTTGAGGGCAGAGAGTGTTTTGTTTTCATCTTTGTATAGGAGTGTGTGTGTGTGTGTGTGTGTATGTGTGTATGTGTGTGTGTGTGTGTGTGTGAGAGAGAGAGAGAGAGAGAGAGAGAGAGAGAGAGAGAGAGAGAGAGAGAGACAGACAGAGAGAGAATCTAGCCTGTTAGTTAAGCATTTGCTTAACAAATGTTTGCTGAATTGAATTGAATTCTGACTTTTGGACCAGCGAGTTGGGATTTGATCTCATATCTTTTGGCTCCCAGACCAGTATTCTTCTTTCTAGCACATTTGTTTCTTATCCTCGTTGCCTGTCCTTACCCTAACATATTCACTACCAATGATCCCTTCTTCTTCATCCCTGGAAACAAGATGGAGAAAATCTCTTTCTATCCAAGGATTAAAGCTCAGCGGGAGAGAGAATGGGTAGAAAGAAACCAGGGGACCCTGAAGACTTGTCCTGGGCAGTGGGGGTGGTGCTGGGGAAGCAAAGCAGGAAATACAAAGCGTCCAGTGCAGCCTGCTGACTTCCCTGGTGATGAGGTTGGTTTCACAACCCTGGATTGTGAATTCTCTGTCGGGAAGTTGTGCAGCCTCAGTGATCTGGGCCTCACCCCTCCGCCCCTGCTCCTACCCCTTACCAAGTCCCCAAGGGCCACAAGATATTCTTGCAGCTTTAAAAACAACAACAAGCCCCAAAAAAGTCATTCAAACCCATGAGCCAGTTTTTCCCATTCCTGAGAGCTGATGCCTTCTATTCAGGGACTTAATTGTTTTCCATGAGTTGCAAATGCCTCCCGAAACTTGCCTTTCCTGGAGAGCGAGGGACAGGCACACTGGGAGGGGCTGTTCAAAATATTTCCCTGGTTCCCTTTCTCCTTTGAAAAGAAAGTCCCGAGGGCCACTGGCAAACAAGCAGGGCCTGGGAACAAAGCTGCCTGGAGCTGGAAACTAGGCTTCCAAGTTCTATTTCCAGAGCACATTGGGTACTGAAGTGCAAGAAAAACATAGCTTCCGATCCTCCTCCCTGCAACCATCTCTTCCACGTCTCTTTTTCAGTCTGGGAATTGGGGTAGTTGGGGAGGCTTGCAATCCATGCCTTTGGCATAGAAAACCAGTATATATGGGTTTGCAGGAGGATTTTAAAGCACCAGATGGATAGGTATCACCTTAACAATTCCCCAGGGAGAGGGAAAAAGAGGCAGGGGTGGGGAGTAGGGGGGGTATAGTGGAAAGCGTGATCGCCCGGGAGGCAAGAGACTTGGGTTCTAGTCTTCACTCTGCCAAGCACTGACTGTGGTGTTGGGCAATAGGAGATTGGACTGGACAGACCCTAAAGTCTCTTCTAGCTCTTGAGCTTATGATTGCAAATGACTTCAACATTCTGGGCCTCCGTTTCCCCATATGGAAAGTGAGAGGGCTGCTGTAGTACTTTGTAGTGGAGAGTACCGGTTTCGAATTCTGGTTTTCCCACTAACTACGTACCTGTGTGATCTAACCCCTCTGAGCCTCAGTTTCCTCATCTGTAAAATGAGGAGGTTGATGTGATCTCTGAGATCACTTCTAGCTTTGTGATTCTGTGGTTAGATAATCTCTGAGGTCCTTTCCTTCTCTAAAACAATGTCTTTCTCACTGCTATTCAGTGGTAGAAACCAGGTTAGGAGGTGACCGCAGGGACTTACCCGGACCATCAGCACTGTGGTGAGCAGAACCCAGGTCTGATTCTCAGACAACAGAGCAGACCGACTGTCGTGCTTCCTTTCATCCACATTTATGAACGAAATTTAAAGTCAGAAAACCCGTGTTTGAGCCCTGCCTCTGCTACCTACTACCCATGTGACTTAGCTAAGTCACACAAATCCCCTAGATGCCACATTCTTCATCTGTAAAATGGGTATGAACGTACTTGTGCTAACACCTTGCCAGTGGTAGTGAAGAGAAGAAAGTACTTTGTGGACCCTAAAATGATGCATAAATAAGTAAGCAATTGTTATCTTTTCTCTCCTCTAAGAACTTTTCTTAGCTCTCCCAAAACCTGGTCCCTCTCTTGCCTCCAGGGAGGTATAAGTAGCCCTCCTTCCTGCTCTGATTTGTTTGAATGATGGCAGAGGGCAGAATTGAGTTTCAGAACTGCCAACCTGCAACTGATCCAAAGAACAGCCCTAAGTTCTTTCACAAAAGAGTTTACAAACAGCAAATCCTTAACACCTACTGTACTGTGCTTTAGAGAAGACATTCTTAGAAATCCCACTAAACCAGTGGCTTTACTCTTCTGTCTTTGGGTGTCCCGGATATGACCAATATCTATAGTGTTTCTGTCTCTTCAAAGATGTCAGACCGTTATTACTATTGGAATGACACGACAACAACACAACACACACGTATTAAGCCGACACTGCTGGTGCAGCACCATGCTAACACAAAATTTAGGCAAGACCCTGCTCCTGCCCTCAGGGAGTTCCCAGTCCAGTAGAAGGATAATCCACAAATCCAGGTAACTGTAATATGCAAGAATATATTGTATATGAATCAGAGAAGTACAAAACAAAATGCTGTGTGAAATCTATGGAGGAAACCCATGTTTCACAAAGAATGATGATGATGGTGAGAATAATTCTTAATAAGACAAAAAGAGGCAACACATTTATTCTCTTAGTGTAGATAATGGTAGTGCAAATTAGAGTGCTAAAAGGAGAACAAAACTGTCATATACCAACACCCATCCATCCAAGTGCCTTGCACACACATGGTAGGCATTCCAATAAATACTTATGGAAGATAATAGGCTTCAAGATTTGTACTTGGTTGGTTTGTTGCTCTGAAAAGGCTTCACAGACTCAGATTATTAGAGCTAGGAGAGGTCTACTCGAAACCAAATCATTCTTCAGATACAATTCAATTCAGTTTAACAGCATTTATTAAGCACCTACTCTGAGCAAATGATAGGCACTGAGGACGTTTATACCCTCTTGGGGGGAAACAATATATTCACAGAGAAGCAAATACAAAACAGATATAGGAGACATTCAGAATAACTGGGACAGCCATTAGTAACTAAAGAGATCAGTATAGGTCTCCTTTAGAAGGTGGTTTTCATGGAATGTAGGAATTAGGTCTATGAGGCTCAGGTGAGGAGGGGATGAATTCCAGGCATGGGGGACAACCTGTGCAAAGGCAGAGATGGGAAATGAAATCTCATGTTTGGAGACTAGCAGTAACACTATGGATAAGCATGCTATGAGATGCTATTGTAATTTTACTAATGAAACTGCTGGGCTCAAAGTTGACTCACCAGATATTTAGCAAATGCCTACTGTATGCAGGATACTTATTTTGGGCTTGTTGGGTAGGTGGGATACAAAGTTTAGGTAAGAACAGTATGATACATATGACTTAATTCAGGTAGATCTATGATTCCATGCAGGTACTCTTTGCAGTACTACAGATTGCAATTCATCCATGACCCTCCATCCTGTAAGTCCTATGTTTATCACGGGGGAAGGAGGGGTGTCCACCCAACATGCTAGCGGCTTTTTCTTGATTTTACTTTACATTGAAATGATGCCAATAGAGCTATTTCTGTGTTCTGCCCATAGTATGCACTTGTTGAGTGTGTGTTGTATTTCTCTGTTCGTTGAGGCTGTATCAGAGGTGAGAACAACCACTTCTCCGAGGGAACAGTGGAATGGCCATTTTTTCATTCCTCCAGCTCTGGAATCCACTTTTCTGAGAATTTCAAAGCATTTCAAGAATTAGGGTCCTAGCTTTGCTGATGGGGAAATTAGGGCACAAAGCGACAATGAGAATTGCATCTGGTTCCTTGGTCCTTATTTAAAGAGGTGGATTTAAAAAGGTAAATGAGTGGGGAAATGGGTAAGGGAAGCTCGAACTACAACTCCCAGGGTTCTCTGGGGAAGGAGGATGGGCCTCAGCCCTGAAGGTACAGCCGGACTGGCCAACTAGAATCCACAAGGCGGGGCCCGTGCCCGGACTCCGGTGCTTGGGGGCGGGGCCTGCCAGCGAGGCTGGCCCGGAGGGTGACTCGTTGCTGGGTCAGTTGCTCTCCGGAGTTGGTGGGTCACATGGAGGTGGAGCGGAGCGGGCACTGAGCTGAGCCGAGAAGAGCCGAACCGACTCCGGTCATGGGTAAGCGGAGCGTCTCGTCACTCTGAAACCCATCATAACTTTCCAGAGGTGACCACAAAACCTTCTCCCGTCCGGAGTGAGGAAGAGGGAGAAAGTTTACAATCGAAAAAAGTTTGGTGTAACTAAACTTTTCCTAGGTGTTGGTTTGGGGCGTGGGGAGAGAAACGGACTTTGGGGAGTGTGGGGGTGGAATGTGCCCCCGCTACCACGTGTCCTGTCCTGTTTTTGTAGCTCAGGGGGTGGGGGTGGGCAAGAGACTTCCTTTGATCTGGAGTTGCGTGTGGTGGGGCTTATCGCAGCCTAGATTCTGGGCCACTTTCCCTCGTTACTGGCCCACAGAGCTCTTGGTCCCCCAGGGGTGCCTAGCCAGAGACTGTGCGTTACCCTATTTTTCACCAGGCAGGCACTAGTGAGTGTGTATGTGCGCGCGCGTGTATGTGCGTGCGTCCGTACGCGAGTGTGTGCGGCTGTGCCCCTCCTTTCAAACAAAAGAAAAAAAGAAAGAAAAAATTGGCAGCGAGGGGCTTCCCAGGCATTTGTCTTGAAACTTTTTTTTTTTCTCTCTCTACTGAAATTTACCAAGTACTGTAAGATTCTGTCATCCCACTTCCTGCTGCGGTTTGAATCTCTAGCTGTTCTCAGCTAATTTGTTGTGACAGCTGTCAGCAACAGTTTCTCTGCCCATTCTACCCCCATCTCTTCTACCCCCCCCCCATCTCTTCTACCCCTCTCATCTTCCCCCCTCCTCCCGCGTCCCCATCCTCTCCTTCTCTTCCCATCCCCCTTCAACCTCTGCCTCCTCAGAAATCAGAAATCCCCACCGCTCCCCAGGGCACGAGAAGGGTTAAAGGGACTTCTTGCAGGGCGCACGCACGCATGATGCCGTTTCCACTGCAACGGGTCATTTCCTGAAAGTGACTCTGCGTGTGTTTTTTAAGAACTTGCTCAATGCACTTTGAAGAATCCACTGTGCCTTCCTCAGCCAAGAAGTGTGCTGACCTTTTTGGCAATCACCATCTTTTTGCTCTCTGTTCCCTCCCCCTCCTCCCTTTCTCTTTGAAGGCCTGATCATCCCTGGAGAAGAGTTAATGCCTTTTTCACTGCTGGCTTTAACTCACACGCATCCCTGCAAGGCTAAGATGCCGTCGAGGGACTGACCGGGGAGGAAGGGGGTACGGGGTAGGGAAAAAAAGGAACAAAGACACACTGAGAGAGGATGTTTTGATTCAAGTTTAAGTTCACCTGAGATTGAGCGATCACTGTTACGGAATCTAAATATACTATCTCTGCTGGCAGGGTCCGGAGCTGTAGCGGAGCCAAGTGGCTGGAACGCCAACTCAGCGCCCGCCGCCGCTGGGGGGCTGGAGGGGAGCAAATTCATTCAGTGCCTCGTCCTTTGGTGGCCGGGGACTGGGGGAGTCCGACAGACTCTGGGAGGGGAGCGCAGGCAGTGGGAGCAGGGGCCCGGGCTGGGTCGGAGAGGGAAGGAAGGAGGGTCGCTCTCCTTCTTTCTCCCCCTTTCCTTTCCCCCTCCGCGTCCGGCCAGGCGCCGGGCTGGCACGGGTTTGCGGCAGTTCTTTGTTTTCTTGTCCCGGCGCCAGAGTTTCCCCAGCCGAGAGGAGCCAAGGGGAGGAGGAGAGGGGCGGGGGGGGGGGAGCAGCGGGTGGGGGTGGAAGAAGAAGGGGGGCCAGCAGGCGGGCTCAGGGGGTCGTGGCTCGCCAGGCGGCTGGGGAGCCAAAGAACAGGTGCTTCTCTGCCGGGAGACGAAGCCCAACTGGTGGGAACAAAAGCCTTTGTCGCTTGTTTCTGGGCCGCAGGACGCTGAGGAATGGGTAGAAGGACGGCTGGGAGAGCTTGGGATGGGGTAGAGTTAGGTGCGTGGGAGTGGGTAAGGAGAGATGCAGCCCCAACATTTCCTGGCTCAGGGGGCTTCGAGCCCTTCCCAACAGAGCAGGAGTTTCATGAGAGGCCTCTAGAGAGAATCTTTACCATTTATATGACAATGACAGGAGCCCATGAGGTTTCTTCATTACCTGTTTATTCAGATGGGAAATGAGTAATGTTTTACATACACTTTTTTCAGGAGACCAGCTTTTGAAAGGTCTAAAGAGAGAATTGCTTGGAGATCCTTACGAAGGTGCACCTTGCTTGCATTAGGGACCCTTGCACTTTGAAGGACAATTGGAGTTGCGGACAGTGACTGTCAGCCACAGTGGGTGGGAGAGATTGGGAAAGACTTCAAAAAAAAATGTAAAGTAATTTCCTGATTTCAGCATTCCCTCCATCCTTTTCTTTCTGACTTCCTTAACAACCATGTCGCTACCCATCCTTGCCGGTTCTCCCTTCCCGCCCCCCACCAACACACACACGGATACACAGACACACACAAACACAACCTCATGCTCATACCCCCAACTTCCTTTCCATTTCTCACTATTCTCCATCAGTCAGCTTTTCCCTTTTTAGGGAGTGTATCTGGCGTTTGGGTTTTCTTCCCCCTCAGGCTGCTGGGCACTTTACAGCAGCCTGATACTTTGAAGAGAACATTGAATTTGGAGTCAGAGAATCTGCAATGACATTTCAAACCCCAACTCCCTTCCTGTCTCACCTCACCTTTCCGCACCTTGGTTCTCTCTTTTGGAAACTGCAGAGGGCTGGAGTAGGTGACTTCAAAGGTCTCTTCCAGCTCAATGATTCTGTGATTCCTGGGCTGTGTTTAGAGTCCTGTGATACACTCTCAGGATACCAGGCTCAGCTGTGCACACCCAAAGTGTGTGTGTGGGGGGGAGGGAGTGGGAATCAAAATGGGGGGGGCAGGATGTCAAGTGTTGCATGTTAGAATTAGCATGGCCCTCCCCTCTCCTGCCCAAGAGGCTGTGGTCATGGGGCAGCCCCAGGAAGGGGACTCCTGCAGGCTTGTCAGGGAGCTGCTAGCCTAAAGAATGGCTTTGTTTCAACTGAGGAGTAGGCCTAGAGGAACTAAAATCAACAGCCTCTGGGTGCATGGGGGGTGGGGGAGAAGACTGCTGGTATTATTATTGTTATTTATTATCACCATTAGTTTGTCATCACTGACTCAGGGTTTCTAGAGGCTTACTTTTCAAGAAAGGAAGTACCATTTCCTTCCTGTCATCTAAAGGGGAAGAAAAGCTGGGAGGGTCCATTAATTACAAATTAATTTTTCAGATTGTCGCCTGCCACTTTAGAAAGCATAGTTGGATCTCAGGTGAATACTACAAGTACCTTTGATTCTGGGTAGATCTTTTCACAAGCTAGGAAGGACCTTAGACATTGTCTAATCCAACCTCTTATTTTTTGGAGAAACTGAGGGTAGGGGAGTGATGAAAAAATGGTTCCCAAGGTGCTGTAAGTAGTAAATGGAAAAAGCTAGGTTCACATGTATGTCTTCTAATTCCAAATCCAGCATATCATCTCACTAACTTTGTGCCTGGAGCAAGTTGGTTAACCTCTGGCCTCAGTTTCCTCCTCTGTGAAATGGGCAGTCATAGTACTTGTACTGCTTAGCTCTTAAGGCTATGGTGAGTAAAACTCTACATAAGTCTTTAAAGGGATATGGAGATATAGAAATCTCTTTTTAAAAAAACTCTCGAAAACAGTGTGGTGTAGTGGAGAAAATACAGACCAGGGATCCAGACACCTGGTTCCAAGTTACAGCTCTGTCTCTTTGACCTTGGAATGGTCAGTGGACATGTGTTTATCAGTTTCCTTGGAGAGGTTATAAAAAATCAGGTGAACGATGTATATGAAAGCACAAGTTGTTACTTCCATCTTTTAGAATCTGTTTCCTATGTTCAGTCAGGTCCTCCTCCTTGTGACCCCATTTGGGGCTTTGTTGGCAAAGATACTGGAGCAGTTTGTTCTTTCCTTCTCTAGCTCATTTTACAGATGAAGAATTGAGGCAAACAGGGTTCAGTGACTTGCCCAGGGTCACCCAGCTAATAAGTTAGGTCATACTTAAACTCAGGTCTTCCAGGCTCTGCGCTCTATCCATTGTACTGTCTCGCTTCCTTGGAAGGCTTAGATCATATGCCATCTCCTACAGGAAGCCTTTCCTTATCCTCCTGGCTATCAGTGCTTTCTCCCTGAAATTATCATGTTATATACTTATCTGTTTATATGCATCCCTCCAGTAGATCCCAGAGATCAGAAACAGTGTTTTTTCTTTGTACCCCTAGAGCCCAGCTAACATCATGTCCTGCATGTAGTGGGTACCTTAGTAAGTGCTTCTTTGATTCAGCTGGATTATTAAAATTGGAAATGAGGCTTCTAAGACTGGGAAAAGAAGTTCTCTGGTCTTTATTTCTTACCTTCTCCTGTTTGGGTCATTGAATGTCAGAGTTTGTCAGAGTTTGAAGGCACCATAGAAATCACATAATCCAACTCCTCATTTCACATCAAGAAACTGAGAGGCCAAGTGAATGGCTCAGGGTTAATAGTAAAATACAGATTTTTAAGGAGCCATACTTCTTTTCCATCTTAACCTCGAAGATGCATTCCAGCTTCTCATATTCCTTCATATTTCACCTTATTCAAAGTCTTACCCTACTACGAGGCTGAGGTTCTAGACTGTACATTAGGACTAGCAGGCTCTTTCACTCTTCTCTGCTATCTGGCCCAAGAGTGGTCCTGGGCAAAATTATCAGTAGATGAACAGAGCCCATCTATCCCCATTTTTTGAATCTGCCCTTCCTATATGACTCAATTCTTCCAGAAAGGCTTCCCTGATGCATTGTTCTCCCCCTCCCTACCACACATCACCCTCAAACTGGATTTGATCTTCCCCTTACATTCCTCTTAACACTTTTTTCAGGGGTCTAACCTTTGTACTTATCACATTCTAATATCTGTCATAGTTATTTAAGTACTTATCTCCCTCATGACATGGAGACTTGTGTTTTATCTCTGTTGTCCAAGTAGCTCTCACAGAGCCTCATACATAGTAGGTTCTTCATAAATGTGTATTAATTTAATTCAGTGCTCTCTCTCACAAATGCTATGAGGTGATTCTCCCTCCCTCTCCTTCCTGCCCTCTAGCCCCCATCCCTAGCCAGCAGGGTGACCCAGTGGAGAGAGTGCCTGTACCAGGAGTCAGGAAGACCTGAGTTCAAATGTGTCCTCTGACCACTTAGTAGCTGTGTGACCCTGGGCAACTCACTTAACCTTTGTCTACCTCAGTCTCCTCAAATATAAAATGTTGATAATAATAATACCTACTCCCCAGGGTTGTTGTGAGGTTTAAATAAGATAGTATTTGTAAAACATGTAGCACCGTGCTTGGCACATGGTAGCCAACTAATAAATGTTTATCCTTCCCTCTTTCTGTCTATGCTAGGATCTCTCCCTGGACAGTATCAAATTCTCCAAACCATGTTTTCTATCCTGTCTCTAACCGTTCTTCTACCCTGGCTCCTTTCACCTCCCCCAACAAAAAAGAAGCTAGCTGCCTTGTATCATTTCTCCTCAGGACCCCGTTCTCTTTTCCAGGGTGATAACTGATACAGGGCAAAGTAATCAATACAACTATGTTAAGGTAACTTGCATTTTATCAAGTGACTTCTGGAGAAAAGCCCCCTGACCCTTACTAATGAACCAGTTACTAATAATTACTGCCATCCCAAAATAGAAGAGTTTATACTATCACTGCAGGTCTTCAAGCAGAAAGTAAATGAGTTGAACTAGGTGACAAAAAAGGGAATTCCAGTTCAGGAGCGCTCAGCTCTTTAAGCAGATGGGGTTGTTTGAAGGTTACTCTCGGGAGTCCCTCCATTTTCTTTTACTACTATCTTTGAACCTCTGTGGTCTGTATCTTGACCATTGCCCTCAGACCCAGACACTGGCCCATCCCTGAGGGTCCTTTCACTCTCCATACCCCTACCCCCTTCTTCCCTGCTAGCCCAAGGAACTCAGAGGAAATTTCTCTTGCTTTCAAGGCCAATAACAATCTTGCTGCACTCCTCAAAATATACTAAATAGGTAGCCAGCTGGCCACTTCTCGAATATCTGGTGGGTCCAGCTCTGGCCTGCTGTTCACTCTAATGTTGCTCATAGTTTAGACTTCCCTAGCTGACCTGGAGGCCGGAGCCTGCCCTTGCTGAAACCTGGTTGGCCTGGGCTGTGATGTGGCTGAGCTGATGTTTGTGGAAAAGTGAGAAGCGTGATTGGAGGATATAGATCCCATCAGTGACCACTCTGGACAAATGTGGGGGAGGAGGCCAGATTCTTGGAACTACTACATGGTGGGTGGGGGTGGCAGGGGGTTATTATTACTCTAGGAGGAATTCAGGCTCTGTCTGTTCTCACTGAAGGCTTTACATTCTTTGCATGAATGTGACTGTGTGGTAGTGTATGTGTGTGTGGTGGGGGATGGGAAGAAAGGGGAGAAGAGGGTTGGTGAGGGTGGAAGGAAATTAGATCCAGGGGAAGAGCAGGTATAGATGAGAAGTATTTTGATATCCCTTGTAACCCCTGTCAATTGAGGGTCCTGAGATATTCCTGCCCTCCTACCAATGTCTGCAAAGGTCATATCTGGAAAGTCAAGGGAAGAGATTTCTGGCAGCTGTAACCCTTTGTGGGCCAGACTAATTTTACTGTCCTCCATAGCTCTTCTCAGAGTAGTTTAGAGAGTGCAAGAAATTCCCATCTCCCACCCCCCCAACACACACACACACACACACACACACACACACACACACACACGCACACACACACGCACTTAGAGCATCCTTAGATGGAATATGTTACTGAAACTAACCTCTTTAGGACTTTGGTCTTAGAAACTTGGAATCAAATCTCTTAAGTCTTAGCTTCACTGAATCAGAGATACAAGCCCTATCCTGGAAAGGTCCCCACATTATCTTACCTGTAAATGGGGAGATCAGAAGAGATGCCCTCTAAGGCGCACCCAGCTTTAAATCTTTGATCTCATAATCCCTGTGCCTTGAGTAAATTCAGCAAAGTAGCATAGATTATGCAATAGAACCTTAGCCATGTAGGGGGCAGGGAGGAGGGGAAGGAGGTCAGGGCTAGCTACCAAGACTTGGCTCAGACCTCAGACTTTTTTGGGGCCCACTGAGGACTTTACTCAACTTTAGATTCCCATCTTACCGGAATTTGCTCAGTGCTTAGCACAATGCTCTGCTCCTAGTAGGTGCTAAATAAATTACATTATATTGTGATTTCTCTGTGCTTCATTTCCCCTTCTTGGAAAATGAAGGAACTCTGGAGATTTTTGGAATCATATCTGATATGTTTGTAAAGACTTTTCTCCCCAATTCAGCAAGTATTTATTAAGCAAGAACTTGTGTTAGGTGGTCAGGAGTACAAAGACAAAACAAAACAAAAATTATTGTCCTCAGGGACCTCATGAGCGACATCATTATTATCACTGTCTTTGTCCCCAGGATCTTGAAGCACAGCGATCTAAAGTACATAGTTCTAGGCAGAGCAGAGCTTTTTCTCCCCCATCACAGATGAGAAAATTGAGACACTAAGAATAAGAAGCCGGTGTCTAATGTCACAAAGCATCAAATCAATGGCTGGGAAGAGAAACCGTAACTGGACCCAGGAGAGAATTCTTTTCCTTCTCTCACTCTGGGTGGTGCTGGGGGACTGGGTTCTCTAAGTTTTGGAGAATTGGCCTGCTTACAAACTTTAGGGAAGACCTGCTACCTAGTCTAAGCCTGAAGGCAAGATGGGGGTCAGGGAGTGATGGGAAGAAAATGAGGAAAGAGTTCAGATATAAAACCCGATAGAAACAGAAAGCCAGAGCCGAACAGGGCCTGGAAAAGAGAACTTCCTAAAAATGAAGAGTTTTCTCAAAATAGAATAGGGTGCCTTGGGGAAGTAATGAGCTCCCCATCACTGGAAGTCTTCAAGCAGAAGGTGGATGAACACTCGTTGGCTGCTGCAGAGGGCCTCTCTGTTCAGGCTATGAGTTGGACTGATTGACTTTTGTGATTTGAACAGAAACCCTTTCATTTTTACAGATGAAGAAACTGAGGCTCCAAGAGTGATTACATAATATCACATGACTAGTGAGCCGTAGAGCTACAAAGTGTACCCAGAGCTACTGATGCCCAGTCCACAGATCATCCCCACATGACCGGGCTAGCTCTGGAGGGAAGTAAATCAGTAATGGAGAAAGAGCAATGCATCCTTCACCCTGAGTAGGAGAGTTTGATCAGGGTGTTAAATGTTATTTAGCTCTGTGGACTGGAACTAAAGGAAGATTTTCCTAATTGAGTTCATCTACCATCTAGCAGCTGAGGTAACATCCAGGCAGAACTAGTGAACTCTCTTCTGAGTGACTTGAATTCTGCACTCCCATATTGTTCTCTAAGTGGACAGATTAATAGATGCACAGAACATAGGGTATTTGAATTGAAGAATACTTAAAGATCCATCCCAACCCCTTCATTTACACGTGGGGGGGGGGGGGGGGAAGGCTAAGAGAGATGAAGTAATTTGCCTAATTAGTGATAGTACCTTTAAGGAGTAGCATGAGCCATATTATACCCATGGGTACCAGGTGGGAGAAGCTAGAGGCTGACTAGTCCCAGTTTAGCTCTGCAATGCCTACTTGGGGAAAGAGGCTGAGGACATTATGGGTGCGTGGGGAGGAGCAGAAAAAAAGGAGCAGCCAGCAAGAGGTCCAGAGGCCATGTGGAAGGCCCCAGGAGTCCACCAATAAGTAGGCAAGGCACCCAGAGCTTCACAGTCTTTCCTGCTTCACTTCCCAAGGAGCCATTGAGGGATGGATTAGAAATGTGACTTGGTTGAAAGTACGGGCAAGTTCAGAAATCAGAAGCCAGGAGTGTTGACACTGGATTCCTCATGAACATTAACTGGGCAGGCAGAAAGGTTGGTCTTACACAGCTCAGGACCTCAGTTTTCCTTTTCCTCTTGAGCCTCTGTACACATTCACTCTCCAACTTTATTTTGGCATTTCCTCTAGATTTTGCAAAGGTGACTTTTAAAATACTGATAGCAATTATAGTTACAGTACTAATATGAAGAATTATGGACTGAGGTAGAGAGGAAGTTTTCTCTTCAATAGTTCTACCATCTTGTAAATCTGAATGTGTCCAACATTCTCACCACGTGGTGATGTTTCCTTAAAGGATTCATCTTTTGCCCAGTGTGACGTGATGCAAAGCAAGTTCAGGAGATTTCATCAGGGCCAGGAGATCCAGTGGCAAGAACTTCTCAAATTGGAATAATTTAGGGATGTAAGTGACAGAAAGGTCTAACTGAAAGGAGAGAGAGAGGAGCTCTGGATGGAGCAGTGGGCAAAAGCATGGAACTTGGAGTCAGGAAGACCTGAGGTCAAACTCGACTCAGAAACTTAACTAGTGTGATCCTGGGCTCAGTTTCCTCATCTGTAAAATGGGGATAATAATTACATAATAATTACACCTACTCCGTAGATCTAAGAATCAAATGAGATACCATTTCTCCACTGTCCCCTTACTGTGTGACCTTGGGCAAGTCACCTATTTATGGCAGTAGTTTTATTTCTGCAGTGGTAGCATTCTTGCATCCGTGCAACTGCTGGCCTAGATGAGCTATTCAGACCTCTGTGTGTTCATCTGTAAAATGGCCCTGATAATACTACCCTGCCCACCTCACAGGCTGACCTTAAATGCCAAATGTGATAGTAGGCATGACAAATCCTCGGCAAAATTAATTGCACTCCACGAATCTGCATAAGCAGATGTCACAGCAGACGGAGCACTGGGCCTGGAGTCAGGAAGACCCCAGTTTGAATCTGGCCTCAGACACCTTCTAGCTGTTTGACCCTGGATGAGTCACCGGACCTCTGTCTGCCTCCATTCTCTCCACTATAAAATGTCCCCAGGGTGGTGAGAATCAAATGAGATGATATTTGTAAAGTGCCATAGAAATGCTGCTGTGATGATGACGATAGTGCGACATTTCTGTCGCACTTTAAAGATACCTCGTTTGAGCCTCATGAGAGAGGGGTAAGTACTCCAGATGTTGGTATTCCCAACGGATGAGGAAGCTGAGGGTCAGAGAGCTTTAGTGCTTGCTTATGGTCACATAGCTCTTGATTGTCAGAGGGGATATTTGAACCCAGAGCTTCCAGACTCCTAAGTCATTATGCCATACTTTCTGAGTACAGGTCCAGGCCATTTCTGGGAGGCTCAAGTCTTTGTGACTGACCTGGTGTGAGGGTCCCCTGTCCTGAACTGTGCTCAGTCTGTAACCCACTAACACCCTCAGGACTGGGCAGGTGGTTACTAAAGGAGATGCTGGAATTGGGATTTCCCCTCATTCTACTCCCCACCCCCTAGTTATTGATGCTCTGGCTCTGGCTCTGGTGGGGGGGAAGTTGAGGTTTAATCCTTTTACTCATTGCCTACTCCGATCCAACTAGAACGGCCTGCTAGCTGTTCCTGTTTTCCACCTCCTTGCCTCTGCATAATCGGTCCCCCCTCCTCTGCGACGCACTGCCTTCTTACCTCAGCCTGAAACCACCCTGAACTTTCTTCAAATCTCAGCTCACATGCCATTTCCTAGATCATGGTTCTTCTGATCGCCCAGGTTATTAGCCATCTCTCCCTGTTGATGTTACTTTGTATTAACTTATAGTTTTTGTATTTCTTTACTTGTATACAAGTAAGTGGTCATGACAACCTCCCTCTTTCTTTGTCCCTCCTCCCCAAAAGAATGTAAGTTCCTCGAGGGTGGGGATTTTTATGTTTCTGTCTTTCTGCCTATAGCTTTGTATGTAGTAGTTACTTAAGAAATGTTTGCTGAATGTAATTGAATTCTAGTTACAGTTACTGGGGAAAAGAAGGTTGAGATAGAAGGGTTGATAATAGGGAGGAGGAGAAAGAGGGAGTGGCTTTCAGGTTGGTGGGGTTTCATTTAGAGGGACAGTTGGTTTGCAGGTATAGAGAAAGAATGAGAACTTATACCTGGAAGGACTGGTGAGATGGGCTGGACTAGACAAAGTAATTATAGATTATAGATGTGTGCTTTGAGTATTGAATTTAACGTAACCTCAGCTCCTAGAGAACAGATGATAGGATAAGGTTAGGGAGTTAGAAAGAGAAGAAGGCCCTGCTGCACCAGGCCAGGCCTAATCCCAAGGTTATGGAATACCAGGATGACTCAGTGGGAAGCAGCTAGCTTCTTCCTCCTCTGTTCCTCCTGCCCTTTCTCTGGGACCCCCTGAAGACTCCTTCTCACCTTCTCCCCTTTCTCTATCTCTACCTCATCTCTGCTTCATCTCCTGCTTCTCCTTGCAGCACCCCCTCTCAAAGGGAAGAGAAAACGGTCAGAAGGGAGTGATCCCCTGGACCAGCCAACATCTCCAAAGCCTGACAGTGAGGAGAGCCAGAGTTCCACAGAACCTGTGGTAAGTTGGGGAGTTAGCTTTGGGAATGAGCCATAGTCGGATTGTTGGAAGGCTCCTCTCTGGGATCTCCCTACCCCACTTCTCAGACTCCTGTCCTGGAACCTCCACAGCCCACATTCTTGCCCTCAGATCTAGCCTTTGGTCCTTATGACCTTCTTTAATTCCCATCCCCTGCTTCCCAGATGGCCTAGTAAACTTGGAGAGTCTCACAAAAAAAGGAAACGAGGCCCAAGCAGTTCTACTTCTGTGATGGCCCTAGGTGAGGGCAGAAGGATCAGCCTGATCTTGGCACCCACTTTCTTTGGTGCTTTTCAGAAGTAGGAACAGATCAGAGGACAGAGCTGGTCTCTCTCTAGCAGACCTGAGCCTGTAGTGCTACTGCCCAGGGACCTCTCTGGAAGATCACTTCTCTCCATCTGGCCCCATCCAACTGCTGCTATGGGATCCCCTGGATTCTTCCTTGCACCTAAGACCAAAGTGGAGCAGAAGAGCACATATCCAGGGCCTCTCCGAAGCCAGGATCATAGCTGAACCTCTGGAGAAGAATGGCCAACTCCCTGAGTTGCTGGCTCTGGCCAGGACCCTGGCTGCTCAACAAGCAGGCAGAAGCAGGGCAGTGATAAACGACATCAGCAGAAATATCCCCTCGGGGAAAGGAAACTGAAAGTCCTGCAAGTCTGATAGAAATATGTCAGCGGAAAACCAGAAATGAAGTTTGCCTCCAGGAAGTCATCAGGGCTGGCCTGGCCAGGTCAGGAGGGCTGGCCACAGCCAAGGCCTCATATCCAGGGGAGGTGTCAGCTTGGGTGTAGGAAGGACTAGGGTGCAGGAAAGATGGTGGATGTGCTGTGGCCTCACCTGTCAGGAACAGACTATGTGGATCCTCCTTGGGCCTGGGCCTATGTTGATGAAATCTGGAATTGGCCTTTCCCATCATCTCTTCACCAGTGACCCTACAAGTGGAGAAGGCAGCTCAGACTCCCAGAAGCAAACATGAGATGGAGCCTCAGGCATTCCCTGGAGTCTGCTGAACAAAAGCTTTCCATGGCCTGATGGGCACACATACTCCAAAGAAGTCTCCTTTTTTACTCTTAAACCAATTTTCCCTTCCAAGTGCAGAACTAGAGAGCCTCAGCCAAGTTGTTTGAACCATCCATGGGAATGATGGGTGCCCACAGCAAGGCTGTGTGTGCATCCTCCTCAGTCCCCATCTCAGCTAGAGAAAGGTATTTGCCAACTGGGGAAATGGCTAGTCAACCCATCTTTCATAGGCAGCAAGGTTCCCTAAGGGATTGACCTCAGCCAGAATGTTTTCCTTCTTCCTTGCTTGGACCATGTCACAGGGTCAGCATTTCCATAAGAAGCTTTTGGAGATGTACCTGTTTAGGTTTCCTCCATACCATGGGGATGTCAAAGTACTTGGTTCTTGATGCCTGATCCCTGGCCTTCCCACCCTAGAAATGGGAACCTCAGCAAGGCACACCTTTCTTTCTCTCACTTAAGTTCCCATAATATAGGAAGAGAGTCTGTTGTGGGCTTTCTCCATTGAATAGGTCTCTGGAGGCCCCAAACTCTTACAGTTTTCCATTTATCTCCCTGCCCAGAGGTAAAGGGAATTAGCAGCTTCTCACCCGAGATGAGAAACGGAAAGGAAACATTAAAAGTCAGTCTCTTCTCCCTTGTGCCACCCTCACCCCCCATGATCTACTGAACTTGGGGCTCTGCCTGGCAGGCTTCCATTGGAGGACAAGTCACCCCATCCCGACACCTCCTGTTCTTTCTCCAGGAGTCCCCAGAAGCAAGCGGGGAGCGGGAGCAGGAGCAGGCCTTCCTGGTCAGCCTCTACAAGTTCATGAAGGAGCGACACACGCCCATCGAGAGGGTGCCCCACCTTGGCTTCAAGCAGAGTGCGTCCCTGGGCCAGAAAGGGAGGGTGGGAAGTAGTGGGAAAATCCCTGGGCGGGGGAGCTCCTGGGCACTAGACAAGCTCAAAAGCCTGGGCACACACAAGCCCCTGAGCTGGGTAGGGACTGAATCTGAACTGGGTCAATTCTCTGGCTCCCAATAACTGCTCTTGGGGGTGATGGGAAAGGGCCGAAGAATACCCCATGTTCCCCTAGCAAGACTCTGACCCCTTGGGCATATCCCTCTGTTCTGTCCAGTTAACCTGTGGAAGATCTACAAGGCTGTGGAGAAACTTGGAGCCTATGAGTTGGTAAGGAAGGAGCCTTCCTGGGTGGGTCTCCTTGCAGGTCTTTCCATCCCATTCCCAACAAAAACATATTTCTTAGAGCCTGTTTTGGGGGGAGGAAAAGAAGACATGGAACCTGTTGCTAGCTTTGCTTTCCAACCCAGATCTTTCAAAAAAAAATCACAGTGGACATCCCTGCTGGAACTTGGGAGTGGGGATAAAGGGAAGTAGGGATGAAAAGAGAGACTAGGGAGGAAAATATTTCCCTCTGTTTGGGGAAGGCCAACTCAAATGGCTCCATATTTGCCCAGGATTGAGGGGTGGAGTGGGGGGGAGAGGCAGTCTTCAGCAGGCAGGTTCTTAGAACCTGAATCCTTGCTTTGTTCATCCTGAGGGGCCTGAGGCATGCTGGGTAGGCAACAGCTTGACTTATCCACTGACACTTTGCTGGCCAAAGCAGCTTTTTCCTCCATTCCCCCATCTGTTCCTTCTCTCCCCATGCCCAAGAAAGTTGCTTGTGTCAGCACTGCGGTTGGCTCCTCTGAGAGAGGAGCATGAACTGGCTAGGGCCACAGCTAACCCTCTTCTGCTGGAGAAACAGGCTGCAATATCAGCAGTTTTTCCATTAAAACCGAGAGTGGACAAAATCCATCCTGCCTTTGACCCGTGCTTGGACAGGCAAGGCGAAAGCCAGTTGATGTAATAAGCCCTTGCCGATAGCTCGGGCCCTCTCTGCCCTCTATTTCACAGTCACTCCAATCCTCTGAGTGCTTGGGTGGAAGGAGATGAAGAAGGTGTCTGATTCGTTGCAAATCCCAAAGGGACACTAGGTTGAGAGATCAGCCACAAAGCTCATACCAGCTCTTATCCACCAGTAGAGTAGAACCCTACCCCCCAGCAAGAAAGTTTCCATTACTCTAGTGGGTACCTACCTACCCATTAGGGAGCATGGTCTTCTATGGGTCCCCTTCACTCCCTTCCCCTTGTTTCAGGTGACTGGGCGCCGCCTCTGGAAGAATGTCTATGATGAACTGGGCGGAAGCCCTGGCAGTACCAGTGCAGCTACCTGTACCCGCCGGCACTATGAGAGGTACCCACAGTCACATTGGCCGAGAATTGGCACCCTCAAAACAATTCTAAGCCCCAAACCATGGCCTGCTGGTCTGTGGTTGGGGAATTTGTCATTCAACAGTAAGAGAGACTGAGCTTAGGAATGCTCACAGAAGGGCCCTCTTCATATTGCCCTTGAGGGAGGGAGAGGGGTTTCAAGAGAAGTAGAAGACACACTATTATAGTTTTTAACACATGGTGCTCCAGTTTGGGATGGTATTCCACTAATGCCCCTTAGACAACCAATTCAATTCGCTAAGTATTTATGAAGCACTCCCCGTGGGTTTAACACTTAGCCAAGGGCTTCAAGGGATCCATGAGAAATACAGGACACAGTCCCTGCCCTCCATCAGTCAAGGCATCAAAAACAAAAGCCCTAGGACTTCTTGAGCTCACTGTGTTAGAGTAGCTGTGCTACATGAGAGAGACAAGATGCCTGCCTGCCCCTGTGACCTTATATTTATATACAGCACTTTACTGTTACCAAGCTTTTCCACACATGATAATATTCTCAACAGCCCTGTGAGGTGGGCTCTGCAGATATCTCCATTCACTCTGTCTTCCTGTCAGACTGGCCTGCTAGCCCTTCTTGCTCCCCAGTCTGTGCCTTGCCATGTGTCTAGAATGTACTTCATCTTCACATGGACCTCATGGAATCCCTAGCACCTTTCACGGAATAGCTCAGATGCCAGCTCCTGCGTATTACCACCTCCTGAGCCCCTCCAGGTGTTAGCCAGTGCTTCTACTAAGTCATTCCAGTGTTTGCTCTCTTGTGTTGGTGGAGAAAATGTCTACCCTAACAAAAATCACAGATCCTTGGAATACTGAAGCTTCTGCGGGGTTCTGAGCTGCCCTTGAGGGGGTTACAGTCAAGTGAGAGAGATAAAACATAACGATCCAGATATTATAATACACAACTGTGTATCATTAAGTCTCTATGCTAGATATTAGGTTTCCTGCTCTCAAGGAGGTTTGCAGTCTAATGAAAGGAAGAACAGGTATGAGGGGGACAAAGAAGTTAGAGCACAATGAAAAACCTGAAGAAGTGATCATTTTTACCTGGAAGGATCAGGGAAGGCTTCATGGAAGAGGTGGCATTTCTTAGACTTTAAAGAAAGTGAAGGACTAATAGATAATTTGAAATCTAATATCCTAGATTCCGATGGATTTGGTGACGTTGTTGGGGAGGAGCGGAAAGGGAATGAGAAATGGAGTGGTGCAAAAGACAATATTCATTGAGTGTCGAATGAGCAGTAGAGGCAGAAAGCCCTCCAGGAGCTCAGAGAGAGAGGAACCACTCTGAATCAGCTAGGTGGCCCAGTGGGTAAGAGTGCTGGACTTGGATTAAGAAAGGCCTGAGTTCAAATCCTCACCTGCGCTCAAGCACTCACTGGTTTTGTGACTCTGGGCAAATCACTTAACTGCTATCTGCCTCAGTTTCCTCATCTGTAAAATGAGTGTCCACTTCCCAAGGTGGTTGTGAGGATGAATGAGATATTTGTCACATGCTTCGAAAACCTTAAAGTGCTTTAGAAATGCTAGCTATTTTTTGCGACGAGCTAAGACAGAGGAGGCTTCGTGGAAGAGGCAGGCCTGAAGCTCAAGCTCCCTGGAGGAGCTTCTAATTTCATTGGGAAATAAAGGCTCGTAGATAAGATAATCCACAGCCGAGTTTCTGAGTAAGCAAACTAAGCAGTAAGGGAGGGCTCTGACAGGTTGGGGGAAAGAGAGAGGAGCAGGGTGGGTCTTGCCTGGCTGTTTGACAATCTGTACCCATCTCCACATTTCCACCCCCCACCCCAGGCTGGTCCTTCCCTACGTGCGACACTTAAAGGGAGAAGATGATAAGCCACTGCCCCCCACCAAACCTCGGAAACAATACAAGGTTTCCAAGGAGCCCAAGGGGGATGAAGCTGTAGTGGAGAAGCCAAAGAAAGCCAAGGAGGAAAGGAGTGGGGGCCAGGTGAGACCCATGAAAAGGCCCTTTGCCATTTTCTGCTTTGCCACTCACCCTTTCCTTCATTTACACCATTTCCTGGCCCTAGATTAGGGGCATCTGTGACCTTTGTTTGCTGTGTTGAGAGGCCTAGGGCCCACATCCACTGCTATCCATATCTAGGGCATGCTTTCTCCTGCCACTACCACTTAAAGCCATACCATCCTAGTGGGCAGTCTTTTGGTTGGGGGACACTGTGGACTTCTTCTCCAACCCTAACCGCTGGTTTGTTTTGGTTCCAGATCATAGCTGATAAAACAAAGCCAGAAACAACCTCCTCAACTCAGCTTCCAGGCCAGGAGGAGCCGGAGACCAGCACCAGGCCCCCTGGTCCTTCCCTAGGGATGGCCACTCTGCCCTTCCCAGGAGGACCAGAGGCAGCTGGGGGCTGTGCTGAGGCTTACAAACGCCTCCTCTCTAGCTTCTACTGCAAAGGAACCCATGGCATCATGTCCCCATTGGCCAAGAAGAAGCTTCTGGCCCAAGTGAGCAAGGCTGAGGCCTTGCAATGCCATGATGAGGCCTGTGACCACAGGCTGAGTGGTTCAGAAGCAGGTCCAACACGACCTTCAGTCATTTACCCAACAGAAGGGCCAAAGAGTCCAGGCCCTCAAGAGGAAAGCCCCCGGGAACCTCCTTGCTTGCTCCATCGTCTGGCTAGCCCTGAAGAACCCCTAAAAACAGCTCACAGTCCCAAGGAGGATGTTCAACCAGCAGGGAATGACAGGGGCCCAGCTCAGCCCCATCTTTCGACTCCAATCTTCACTGGCTGCTTCCATGCTTACCCTGCAGAGGTGCTGAAACCAGTTAGCCGGCATCCACATGACTTCTTTCCCAGCTCTAAGGATGAGGCTGAAGCCGGATCCCCCTTCAGGCCCCCCGGGAAAGAAGGGGGGAAGCTTGAGAGCCAGCCGCAGCCCTTGTGGGGTGGGGATGCCAGCCACCCCTCAGCATTCCACAAAGGTGGGGCAGGGAAGAACAGCCCTTACCCCAGGCCCAAAGCCTGCTGGGTGCCCCCTATGGCTAAAGCCACTCCTAAGGGGCCTTCAACACCCCCCACTTTCCCCAGCAGCCCAAGCCCTGGCTCTGGCTCTGGCTCTGGCTCTCGCAACAAGCGGAGCTTAGAGGAAGAAAGCTTTGCTCTTGGCAAAAAGCTGAGGGCTGTGTCTCCCTTCCTCAAGGAGGTAGAATCTAAAGACTCTGGAGTGAAGCCTCCTGGGCCCAACCTGGGCTTTCCACACCTGTTGGGTCCAACCCTTGGGCCTCCACCCCAGGAGGCCTACAAGGGGACCATGGTGCGTTTCCCCCTAAATTTCACCAATATGTCTGACCCCTTGAAAGGTCAAGCCTCACTCCCCTTTAGTCCCTTGGTCATCCCTGCTTTCCCTGCCCACTTCCTCACCACTTCGACCCCATCCCCCATGGCAGCAGGCCTGGTGCACTACCCTCCCACGTCCTTTGATGGGTCTCTCCGCCACAGACTCTACCCAGTCTCCACGTGGCACATGCAGCCAACATACCAAGCCCCTCACCTCTCCTCCTTCCACCTCAACACCAAGCTGTAGGCAGGGCCTTGTGCATGAAGAGGCTTTTTCTTTTCCTTTCTTTTCATACTGTTGAGCATCTGAGCACTCCGAGATATAGGCTGAGCCTCCAGGCACTTCCTAGGCTGCTGGCTAGGGGCAGCTGTGCTGCACATCACTCCAAAAATATATCTCCATCCCATGTTGAGTCTGTATATAAGGTGGACTGTTTAAAAAAAAAACTATGGATGTATTCTCTGAGAGGACTTGTGAGGCAATCAGCCCCAAGCCAGAGACCAAGGAACTGCAAAATTGGCTGAGCTGTGGTAAGAGCCTGCACACAGCAGGTGCAGATCATCTGGATCTTGCCCACATGTGCATCAAATGGCTTCTTAGTGTGATAACAGTCAGGGACAATAGAAACGATGCATTTGAATTTCTCTTTGTCATTGAGTCCAACCTGACTCTATCTGAAGTGTTGACCAAGAAGGGTCTAAGAGATTCTGGAATCCCACTGGCATGAAGGGGAATTGGTTTGAACCGTCTGGATTAAAACAATACAAAAACCCAATAAAAACACCTCTGCTTGCTCTCAATTTCCGTGGAACCAAGGACTGTGCTTTGGTGGTGGTTTCTTGCCGGGTCAGCCAAGGGAACTAGGGGGTTGGATACACTCGGCACTTCCTGCCACTTTGGAAAACTTCCCCCTCTCTAACCCGAACAATTCTGGCTTGTTCAAAAACAAAAGCTTAGCCTTGTGGGGAGAGGAGAGGATAACTCCCCTTAACAGTGTCGGTGGCTAACCAACTTTACTCCAGGGCTGGTGTAGCAGGCATTTCCAAGCCACAGGCTGGCTGCGAGGCCTTTTGGGTGAGGAGCAGAGAGCCAGAACTGGTTTGCACTGGATACTGGAGGAGAGATTTATAGACTCCTCTTCAGCAAGTTTATAGAAGCTGAGTGGTCAGGCACAGAAACCCCCCCTGAAGGAAGTAAGGAAGCATCATACAAATGTCGGCTGTTTGTCTTAGCCAGGCATCTGACAGTCTCCTATGCTGTTTGAGTGGAAGTGGTGGGGAGGCAGTTTTGGAACTGGTTGAATACAGAACCTGGAAATCAAGATGGTTGGGTTTGAGTCCCAGCTGTGTGACTTTGGGGAAACTCCTTTTCTTCTCTGATGTATTTATCTCTAAAATGAAAAGGTTGGACTGGATCCCTGAAGTCTCCAACAACCTATGAAAATCTCTAAGACTGGACCCGGGGAAGAGAGGTCATTGTCAACCTGGGGAGAGGTTTCTAGTGGCATGATCTGCCATGGCCTTAGTCCGTTCAACATTTTTCTTTTAATCAGTGACTCAAATGAAGCCAGAGATAGAATGCTGGTCAAATGTTCAGGAGGCATGATAGTTAAAATGTGGGGTAATAAGATCAAGATCCAAATAAAGTAAATATGAAATTTAACTAAGGATAAATGTAAAGTTCTACACTTGAGTTCAAGACATCAGCAGCACAAACTGTAGATGATGAGGGAGACGGCACTAAATAAGTTTGTGCGAAAAGGGCTTGGGGATTTAAATGACATGACAAATTCAGTAGGTGTTAATTGTGACACATGGCATCAAAAATTCCAGTGTGATGCTGGATGGCATTAATACAATCACGGCCCCTCAGCACTGAAAGGGACCTCAGAAGCCATCAAGCCCAAACCACACGTGAATGGAAATCCTATCTACATTACTCTCAGCAAGATCCTTCTAAACACCTTGAGGAAGCAGGATGGTGGGTAGTAAAGTTTATTGTTGAGTTGTTTTTCAGTCATTTCCTACCCTTTGTGACTCCATTTGGGATTTTCTTGGCAGAAATAACTGGAGTGGTTTACCATTTCCTTCTCATTTTACAGATGTGGAAACTGAGGCAAACAAGGTTAAGTGACTTGCCCAGGGTCACACAGCTAGTAAGTATCTAATGCCAGATTTGAACTCAGGAAGAGGAGTCTTCCTGACTCCAGGCCCAGTGCTCTATGCACTACGGTGCCACTTAGCTGCCCCTAATAGCAGGAACTACACTCAAATCCCACCCTTATCACTTTCAACCTATGTGACATTAGACAAGCTACTTGACCTCTCTAGTTCTCAGTTTCCTCACGTGCAGTGAGGACAGAGGTTGGATTAGAGATCCTCTAAGGTCCCTTGTAGCTCTTAGTCTTTGGTGTCCTGCATCTCCAATCAGCAAACACTCACTACCTCCCAGGGGAGTCCACTCCACTTCTGGACAGCTCTAATCATTAGGTTTGTTTTCCTCCTCTTGAACCAAAGTCTACCTCCCTCTGACTTCCGCTCGTTGCTCCCGCTTCTGCCCTATTGGGCCATGTAAAACAGTCTCTTCTGCGTGACCAGCCCCTTCAAACACTTGCCAGCTGTCTTAAGTCTCTATCATGTTCTAGTTTAAGAAGCCCCAGTACCTTCAGTGGATCCTGAGAAGCAAATGGTTTTGAGGCCCCTGGCCATCCTGTTGCCCTCCCGTGGGCACTCTCGGCGTCCTTCACCTGATGTTGTCAGACAGAGTACAGTGGGATAAGAACCTCCACAAATCTGGGAACTGTGTTAGTGAAACATTAAATTATTTTGGCTGTCATGTCATATTCTTAGCCAGTGGTAAGTTAGAGCCAGCTTATACTGGTTCAAGAGAGCTGATTTTTACATTTTCAGTGTTAAAGTTGCAGTTAAAATTTCAGCTTGGTTTATTGTTTTGTTGATTGTCTACACTTAAGAAAATGAGGAAGAAAATGTTAATAATGCAGATTAAACTTAAAAGTGTGTCATGTGAACTTTTTTTTTTTTCTGAGAGCTGGTTGTTAAACATATACCAGTACACCTTGTCTTAATTTGTTCAACTTGCGGTCTACTGAGTCCTCAAGGTCTTTTCCATACACACTTTTGTCAAGCCGTACTTCCCTCATTATTTGTATGTGTGTGGTTGACTTTGCATTTCTCTCCTTTATATTTCACTTTGCTGGACAGAGTTTGTTGTTCTAATGTGATCTTAGGCTTCGTGATTAAAAGGAGAATGTCCACAACAAGAAAGAATTATAGACTTTCAGTCTTTTGCCCTGGTCGACCGTATCTGGGGTTTTGAGTTCAGTTCGAGTCACCACATTTTAGGAAAAATGTTAATAACTTGGAAGAAGGTGAGCCAGATGGTAAAGGGACTCAATATCATGCCATGCGTGGGACCAGATAGAGGAATTGGGGATGGTAAAGCCTAAAGAAGAGAAGACTTTGGGGGCCATGATAACTTTTCAGGTTATCAAATAGGGATATAAGATAGAATAAGGTTAAGACCTGTTCTGCCTGGCTCTAGAGAGTAGAATAAAGACGAAATAGATAGCAATTAGAGAACATCCTGGCTTAAAAGAAAAACTCCTAATAATTAGAGTCCAAAAGTGAAAGGTGTTGGCTGGGAAGCCCCCTAAAATTGGTGGTCTTCAAGCAGAGGCTTGCTTGGCCACTTTGGGGGAGTGGGGAGTGTCAGAAGGGATTGTGGCTTCAAGTAGAATAGAACCTTATATTCCTCAGCTGGTTGTGAGGACAGTGCTTTGAAAATCACAAAGCTCCACTGTTACTGTTCACATATGGACTGAATCAGTGTTTCCCAACTGCTTATCTACAAAGTAGCCACTACTCTTATGGCAAATGGTTACTTCTGTAAGACATTTGTTTAATACTGTAGAACTTTCTTTCAAGCTCTACACCTAAGAAAAATGACTCCCCGATTCATAGGATTTAGATAAGAGGCCTTAGAGATCATGGAGTCACCTCTTCCACTGCCCCCTTCTTCCTGGTTTATACCCCACGAGCTGCTGAGAACTTTTGGGGTAGCGCAGGCTTTGGGAGAAGAACACTTTTCCAATTAGCAGCCTGAAGTGTAGTTTAGTTGGGAAATGTTGCTTTATGTGACCTTGAAGT
The DNA here is from genome assembly GCA_028646595.1 of Phalanger gymnotis. NCBI lineage: Eukaryota > Metazoa > Chordata > Mammalia > Diprotodontia > Phalangeridae > Phalanger > Phalanger gymnotis. The sequence goes on from CM053625.1 coordinate 233,457,391, forward strand.
CCCCTCCAGCTTTGTGATCTCATTGTTAGCCACCTCTGGTCCTGCTCACTTTCTAGCTGTCCCCAGCCCAAACCACACTATACAAGCGTCCTTCTTGAACGACTCGTGCCTGACTCTCCCAATCCACACCCCTCACCCAAAAGCCCAGTCTGTTATGATGTGCCCGTGATAGCTCATGCTTTCTCTTTTAGGAGTTTCTTTAATTAAAAGTTCTCTAATTGTAAAGGGGGTTCTTAACCTGGAGTCCGTGAACTTAAGAAAAATTTATAATAGTATTTCAAGGTAATTGGTTCTTTTTGTTCCTTATGTAGAAAGGGGTCCATAGGCTTCACCAGGCTGTCCAAAGGGTCCTATGACAAAAAACAGGTTAAGGATCCCTGGAGTAAATGATTTCAACGGTTCCTTTCAGCTTTAACATGCTCTTAAGACAATGAACTCTAAGGAGAATTGAAGAACCAATGCTTTTTGGAGAAACAACATCTTTAGACACACACACACACACACACACACACACACACACACACACACACACACACACACTACACCACATTTACATAGTAGCTTTTCTCAGAAGGGAAGGACATTGCCCCGTTGTTCTGCTCTTTCAGCATTTTCCTGGAAAGGCTGAATTACTGTTATCCCAACGAGGCTCGCCTCAGATGTGAGACAGAAGGCACTGGTGCTGTACTCTATGAATGGCTCAGGCTGGTTACTTCCTTTCCCAGACCAGTTAGGGAGCAGCCATTGATCTATAATGTAAGGAGACCACTTTCTCTTTGCTCCTCATAATGTCTCAAACCCTCCATTAGAGAGTTACCATAGTGAGAAGGCATTCTTCCTCAGTCTCCTGAATTCCCTTGTTTTCAACAAAACAAAATTTAAAAAGCCACAGACTTATGGGTTGTTTCTATGTTTGAGTCCCTGTCAGTTAACAAGCATTCATTAAACACTATATGTCAAGCCCTAGAAGTGCTTCAGATGCAAAGGCAAAAAAAAAAAAAAAACAAACTGGTCCCTAGTCTCTTACATTCTGATGGGGCTTGCACTGTAACCATGACAGTCTAACCCTCAAGGAGTTTATAGTCTGGTTGGGCAGGCTTGGCTAAAATCACATTAAAATAACCTATGCCACCTCATGGTGATATAGACATAGTGTCTGAGTTCAGAGAAGGGGAAGTTAGGAATATCCAGGCAACTAGAAAGGCTCCAAATGTTAGCCCCGATCCTCTTCCTTGTTTGTTTATCTTCTGGTAACCGCCACCTTTTAGGGCAGCTGAGTGAAAGATGTGCATGTGTCTAAACATTAGTCAGACCTTCAATCAAAAGCAGATGTCCATCAATAGAATAAAAGAAGCTAGGTGGCAAGGTGGATAGAGTGCTAGGCCTGGGGTCAGGAAGGCTTGTCTTCCTGAGTTCAAATCCAGCCTCAGACATTTCCTAGCTATGTGACTCTAAGCAAGTCACTTAACCTTGTTTGCCTCATCTATAAAATGAGCTGGAGACGGAAATGACAAACCACTCCCGTATATTAGCCAAGAAAACCCCAAATGGAGTCATGAAGACTTGGACATGACTGAACGACAACATTCTCCATTTTTACATGTAGAGGCCTGGCTTCTAGACCTGGCTCCACAAACTCAATTCAACTCCACAAGAATTTATTAAATACCTACTGTTTGTGAAACAGTGTACTGGCACTTGGGATACAGAAAAACCCAATCAGTTCCTGCCCTCATAGAGTTGTCATATTTCAAGATATAACATATATCTTGTTATGTTATATATATATATATATATGTATATATGTATACGTTATATATAAAAATAAATACAAAATATATGTAAAGCAATTTTGAGAAGAAGGACTTAACAAAAATAGGACTAGAATATGCCTTGTGTAGAAGGTAGCATTTGAATTGAGACTTGATGGGAACTGGGAATTCTAAGATGCAAAGGTGAAGGGAGAGCACTTCAGTCAATGGTGGCCAGCAGATGCAAAGTCATCAAGGTGAAAGATGGAGTGTCGTGTATGGGGAACAGAAGAGAAGCCAGTTTGGCTAGAAAGTAGAATGTGAAGGTGTACAATGCAAAACCACTCTGAAGCGTGGAAGGAGATTGTGAAGGGTTTTAAATGCCAACTAGAAGAATTTTTATTTTGTCTTAGAGTCAATAGAAACTTCTCGAGGAAGGGCATGACATGATCAAACCTGAGCTTTAGGAAAATCAACTGGGTGGATCTTTTGATGGTTAGATTTGAGAGGAAAGGCTGGATGTGGGTAAATCAATTACTGCAATAGTCCAGGCAAGAGGTGATGGGGGCTTGAACTAAGGGTGTGTGAATGGAGAGAAGCAGATGGGGATGCTATAGAAATGTTGGTTATCATCCTCATCACTATGAATCCTTCATTTCATTAAAAGGGATGTAATGTGTTCAGAACAGTGGAGGTCATAGTTACATCATAATTGGACCACATCAGGAGTATTATTGTCATACCTGAGTGTCACATTTAGAAAGCAAGAGTATAACCAGAAAAAGGCCACTGGGCAATGAGAAAATCAGAGATTATGCTCCTTGAGGTTTAATTGAATGGACTGGAGATACTTAGCTTGGAGAAGAGGACACTTGGTGGTGTGGGGGTGGGTAGAAGAGGAAAGAACTCTGGGAGAGAGAACACATATGCTATTTATCTGAGGTTGACATAAGGACAAGTGATTAAATTTGTTCCACCTGTGCCCAGAGGGTAGAACTAAGGACAATGGATGAAAGTGATAGGGAGGAAAATTTAGGCTTCATCTAAGAAGATTTTATAACATTTAGAGCTATTGGAACATGGAATTGGCTACCTTGGAAGATACTGAGTTCTCTCTCACCAGAGTATTCAAGAAAAAGGCTATACGAGTATCCACTGTGGATATTGTAGAAAGAAACAAATCATTTCAGTTCTCTGGGATTCAGTTTTCTCATCTGTAAAATGGGAGAATTCTACCAGTTCATCTCCAAGATTCCTCCCTTTCCCAACTTTCTATGATTCCAAAGTCACTACAGTCCAAAGTCTATGAACCTACAAAAATGATACCCTCTGACCTTTGCAGGCTGTTTTCCAGAGTCCCACCTCTTCCCTACCTTTACATTTGCTTCTCTTACATCCAGCAAGCAGCACCTCCAGCTCAGGACTCCAGGTGGGAGGTGGGAGTTAAGCTGCCTGCTCCCGTAGAACTGCAGAATCTCAGCATCCAATGGGACATCCAAGGCTCTTGCATGAGAGGACATTCCCTCTCTATACCATACCCAGCTCTAATTGCTAGGAAATTTTTCCCTTATGTATTTTTTGAAGGAAATGCAAAGCATTTACATAAAAGTCTCAGTGTCTCCTAACCTTATAATACATTTCCAAAAGGGTTAGATCTGTTCCTGCAGGAATCCCCTTGTAGATGCTCTGGATGGAGAGGAGAAGAGTGTTCATATTCTCTTTGGAGCCTTGAATCATCTCTTCCATGACCCTGTTTCACCTCCTATACTCACCAGTGTTTAAAGTTGCCTAGACCCCCAAATCATACTCATTTTGGGTTATATGGGTTTTGGTGGGTTATATGGCTGGTCATTTTTTTACAATTAGGCCAGGCAAACTGCCTTCATACCAGGCTAATAGGAAAAGGGTTCCAGGCTAGTTGGTTTCTGCTGCTCCTACTTCCCTCACCTTCCTATTTATACACATATAAGCTTACACCCTGAAATACTGTTTAAAAAAGTCAAAACACAAAGTAGCTTCATGGCCACTGGGGTGCCATTCCAATATAGTGGTCTTGTACCATTAAACATTGAGTTAGTGGGAGAATCATTCCTGAAAAACACTATGCAACACATGACTATAACTGTAGGCCTGAAGTCTAAAGAAGAATAAAGGATAGAGACCTAAGACTAAGATTTAAAATTGTATTTCCTGAGAAGGGATATTTAAATATAACATGTGGTAATGGATTAACAGCCTAATTGGAAACTTTAGAATATTGGAAGGGACAGGGAAGAGTTGGAATACAGAAAAGAAGGAGGAGGTCTCAAAGACTTTCAAAAGGCTGCGTGATACAGTAGAAAGACTTCTGAATTAATAGTCAGAGGATCCGCTACTTGTTACCTTTATGATGTTAGGCAAGTGACTCAATATCTCTTGGCCTTAGTTCACCTGTAAAATGAGGAAATTGGGCCAGATGACAATCTAAAGTCCCTTCCGGCTCATTATCTATGATCGTGTGACCCTGAGTTGCAATCTCAGCCCTACCATTACCTGTGTGATATAGGAAAGGCACTCAGTTTCTCTGGGTCTGTTTTCTTATTTGCAAAATGAGGAAGTTGTACTAGGTGACGTGGAAGGTCTCTTCTGACTCTAAATTATGTTCCTATTCCTAGGAAAATTTGCATGGGGAAAAGTTTTCCTTCCCCTTTTTCCAGAGACAAGTTAGAGAGAGTTGGATCTATGTTAGGATATCGGTTCTGCCACGTAACTGCCTATATGACCTTGGATGAGTCCCTTAAAAATCTCTGGCTTTTAATTTTCTCATCTATAAAATGAGAGGACTAGACTAGATCCAGTGGTCCACTGATGGGTGATAAGTAAATGGTGCAGTGGAAAGAGAACTGGCTTTGGAATCAGAAGACAAAGGTTTAAATTCCAACTCTGACACGTTCTATCTGTGTGACCTTAGACGGATCACTTGGTCTCCTTGGATCTCAGTTACCTCTTTCAAATCCAGGGCTATAATCCTTCCTGCTACAAATAGGAATGGCTTGGGGTGAACCTCCAAAAGTGGTCAGAGTGGGCCACCACTACCTGTGCCAGAATGAAGGCAAGAGGAAGAGGAATATTTAGTTTTTGGATTCTTATGTTTGCTACACTGTTTTTCATTTCAAGCTTAAAGAGTAGACCAGAGGGCCAGGGACCTGTGGTCTACAGCTTTCTAGCCTCAATGTAGTCAAGGAAGGGTAATTGGTGCCCTCTAGTGGTGTTTTTGGAGAAATCAGTCCATCTGTTGAAAAGGCCCTCTTGGAATCAGCTGGGGAAGATTTAGTAGTGTCTCAGCAGAGATTGGTGGATATTTTCTGAGGACCTTAAGCAAAGGTTGCAGGGAAGAATTATTAACAACAGCGGGAAGTAAAAATAAAGCTTTAGCTGGAGTTATGTTTTAGTTTTCCAGCACTTGACATTGGGGATAGGGAATTATTAATACTAAAATATGAAGGCATCAGCTGCTCTTATCTCCTTCCAGTGAAATATGCCACCTGTGCAAACAGGACTTCATTAAGCAACTAATGGTCTGAAGTTGGTGTGTGACCTAGATTCACTGGATGGAAGAAATGGAAGGAGCTGGGAGATCACTGAGCCAGACCTCCTTATCTTCCAGAAAATAATAACCGAAGTAACAATAATAATGGTGTTCCTCCCCTCTAAGATGACTTGATGAACTTTAAAGTCCTTTCTACTCTCAATCCCGTGATCCTACTTTTCTGGTTATAAAATGCTATATGTATCTCGTATGTCTCTTATAATAGTCCTGTGAAGTAGGTGGTATCAATGTCATTATCCCCATTTTAAAGGCGAGGAAACTTAAACAATGAGGGTAAATGCCTTGCCCGAGATTTGTAAGTGGTGGTGCCAGAATCTGAGTCCAAAGATAATGAATTCTACTCCAATGTCTTTTTCAAGTTGAGGTATTGAAAATAAGGAACAGGGATTTAGATCGCACCAGTCCCATTCCAAGTTCCATTCTTTGTAAGGCTCCAGATCCTCAAGAGTTCCTGTGAGCCTAGAGAAGGAAGAATAGGAGTTTTCTCTTGGGTGGAGAAAGACAAGACCTTAAAAAAAGTAGAATTTGGGTGCTTTGTATTCTTTTGGCACAGTCAAGACCAAGAAGTTGGGATGGGTGGAAAATATCTTCCTATTAGTTCCCTGAGCTACCTGCAGCATCAACAGAATATTGTAGTTACTGTCAGACATGTTTAAAAAGTACTGGGAAAACTCTACTTAAAATTTTTTCCCTCTTGGATTCATCTGTCCATCCTTCCAACCATCAATCCACCCATGATAATATAGCATTCTAAGGTACACAAAGTGCTTTACATATATGCCATCTCATTTGAGCCTCATAGCACTCACTCTCAGCTAGATATTATAGGTGTTAGTATCTACATTTTACAGATAATGAAACAGGCACATATGAGTTAGGTCACACAGCTAGTAACTGTCAGGTACAAGATTCAAATCCAGGTCATTCATACTCCAATTCCATCCATTATGGCAGGCTATCTCTGATTCACGAAATTCCGCTATTAAAGATTCAAACCTTTGCTTACTCTAGGGTTCTCTTTTAAAATACTAGTCCCTTCCCTCTCCTCTTAGAAGTGAGACATTAAATCTCTTCACATCTTATTTCACGTTAGTAAATAAATTTCTCAGAGGCTTTCCCTGACAATAGAGATGGGTGCCAAGAGGGCACTAGGGTCCAGGCTGAGAGAAGAGAGGTCTAAAAGGGAGGAAAGGGCACAGAAAGGAGACGTTAGAAACAAACTTTAACTACCAGGGGGTGCTGCTAACCATTTGCCTAATCCTGTTTTAACAGTAAAGCCAAGACATTGTCAGTCATACACTCACCCCAGTAGTTATATACTTCACAAAATGCTAAAAAGTGCTTTGGCAGCAATGACAGACTCTCTATGGAACTTTGAATTAGCAAACTTTTTCCTATGCTGTTCCAATTTTGTGGGTGGCAAGGCTACCCTAAAGGTTTGGTGAGTGTAGATTTATCCAGTTAGACTATAGCTTATCTAGGAAACTCTTCCCCCTTCCCTTTCCTGTTGTATTTCAATCATAATCAAGCATGGCACAACTGAATACGGTTTTTAAATGCTAAGCACAGGATAAAAGGAGTAAAATCTAATACTTGAAAACTTGTGGACTGGTCATCCATGACCATGACCAGGCAGTCCAAATCTATTTTGGTCTGCAGACAAGCTGAAACACAAGGGTACAAATAAAAGCAATTAAGGTACTTAGCATTAAATCTTCTTGGAGGCAACTCAAAATGTTACGAACGTGATCTAGATGAGATGTCAATTCCTTTCCTTCCCCACACTGGTTTCTCTGCTCTGGTCACACCTCCAAACTCTCTCAGTTCCACAGATCTACCATTCACTTCTGAACCTTTTCCTTCAAGGCACAGAATCAAAGTCGTACCAAGAAAAATACCTGCAGGGCAAGAGGCTACCTTCTTCCAATGGATGGCTGTTTTGTTTTGTTTTCTTTTTCTTTTAAAACCCCACCAAGCTGAACTCTATTTCCTTTTTCTACGTTAGGCAAACTCACTCACAGGATCATAGATTTTGTACTGAAAGAGACCTTAGAAGCTAACTCCCTCATTTTACAGAGAAGGAAACAGCTAGTAAGTGTGACTCCCTTGTTACCTGTCACCAGGTTCCTCCTCCTGTTCATGGTGGTCAGAGGCTCAATCCCATATGAGCCCTGGAAGAGGGAGGAGGAAGCCACAGAGTGAAGAAGATACCACATTTGCATATTTCAGAATTTTGCTCAAGGTCATCCCCATTCCTGACTTTCAGTTGAAAGTCCCTGAGTTAGTCTGAAGGCTGCTAGCTTCCTGTCTTGCCAGCAGGGTGAAAGGTATATTGTCCCTAGGGGAATATGGATGCTTCCCTTTTCCTTAAAAGCAGAACTTCTTTCATGCCCATTTTATTTTTTTTAAATAAAAGAAATGTTTTTAAATAGCAAGCTTTTATTTTCTCTCACCTTCCCCCATTGGAAAATAATAATAAAAACCCCAAAATCCTCATAATAATGTGCAAAGTCAAGTAAAACAAGTTTCCATATTCCATATTCCAAAAATGCCTATCTAATTCTTCCTCTTGAGAACATCACTTCTTTGTCAGCGGGGAGAGTAGTATGCTTCACTATTGGTCCCCTGGAACTGTGGTTGGTCATTTCATTAATTTGAGTTCTTGAGTTTTTCAACGTGAATCGTCTTTATAGTATTATTATTGTATGAATTATTTTTCTGGTTCTGTGCATTTCACTGTATCAGCTCATTTAAGTTTTCCCAGGTTTCTCTGAAATCATCTCTTCTGTTATTTCTTGTGGTACAATAGTATAGCATTCAACTCCATTTATGTACAATAGTTTGTTCAGCAATTCCCCATTTTACAACTACTTTCCTTCATGCCCTGCCTCCCATCTTTTTCCTTGCTGGGGACAAACCTTTCTGCCTTCCCTGGACTGTGATAACATTTGTATCATAGAAACTTTGAGTGAAGTGGCACCATTAAGAGATACTCCTAGAATATTAGCTAGAAGAGACCTTGGAGATCATCTAGTCCAACTCCTTCTTTTTATAAATGGAGAAACCAAGGCCCAAACATGTGAAGTTCAAGGTCACACAGTCAGTTAACAACACTACTGGAGCTTGAGTACACATCCTCAGACTGCTAGTCTAGGGACCTTTCCACTCTGCTCTTTCCACCACACACTGCTTCCTCTCCATCGCATAGTTCAAATGCAGCTTCCATGATGTCTTAGGAAATCTCCAGGGGGACAATTCCATATCCAAGCATTAGAATTTATGCTTGGGATATTGCTTGATAGGGGGAAACAACAGAGTGGTAACCTTTAATTTCATCTTTTCCTCAAGGAAAGCAAAGATCAAAGTCACCCAGGCAACGTAGTTCAGCGGAAAGCATTCTAGATATGAAGTCCCAATTCTGCCACTTATTAGCTATGTGACTTAACTTCTCTTTACCTCAGTTTGCTTATCTGCAGGATAGGGATAATAATGTCTGTACTATATGCTTTCCAGGGTATAAGGAAAGTGCTTTGTCAACTGTAAATAAAACTTTATGGCAATGTGACCTCATTATAAGTTGATAGGCAACGTCTGGCTGTCTCTTTACAACAAGACACCTCCTTCCTCCCTCCCACTATGGCTTTTTACAGAAACAGGGAACTAATCTTAGTCTCCAGCCCCTCCTCACCTCAGGCATCACAAGCAGAGAAACTAGCTAGGCATTGCTAAGTGTCTAATCCCCATTTCTGACTTCATAATCAGGAAACAATTTCTAATTGCTTTTTTACATCTAAAAATTTTTTAAAATTCATTTTAAACTTAAATACAAAATGAGAAAAGAAATAAACGGACATTTCCATGTACACAGCAGAACATAAAGAGAGGATTCAATATAAAACTTTCTAATAGGTCAATACAAATTGCTGACAGGGTTGATTTATAAGGAGCATAGCACTTTCACAGTGGTACAGAGATCAGAGAAGTGGAGACAGAAAGGGGAGATTTTGTGTGTGTGTGTGTGTGTGTGTGTGTGTGTTTTTCTGCTGTCATGCAACAGTCTGTATTCAGAGAATTTGAGTTACTTCACCTGGATTAAAGTGCCAGCTATGCTATTTACTCAATAAGTGGGATTATTGGCAAGTCATTTTCTGTTTCTAGGTCTCAGATTTTTCTGAAGTGTAAAGGGGTCAGATTTGATCCCTTTTGGTTCTAAATTTATGGCCTTTATGAATTAGCAAATATGTACTTAAGTCCTGGCTCTGTCACTGGGTGACCATGTACAATTTGTTTCTTTAGGTCTTTGTTTCTTCAGCTGTAAAAGGTGGATGAGACTAAGGGCCCTTGGAGTTCCTGTTTCTCTACCTATACTACCCACCATCTCAGTCTGAAAGAGGGACAGGAAACTATGACATAAAGTTGCTATGCATCCCCTGTTAGGAATGTGCTACTATGTCCCCATAGGGGTATATTTATAGAATCAGTCTGGGTAGCAGCAGGGGCTCTTATGGTGGCTCCTGTTGGACTTCGTTAATTAAAGGGGAGATAAATGATCCTGCTAAAAATAAACATCCATCTTCCTCAAAGTGGCCAGCCAGCTTTCCAGACAACAGCAGCCCACACACTTGGTCATTTGGCAGAAGGACAAACGTGCCTGTCCCCTCCTCACTGTACCGATCTTCCCCCCCTCCCCCAGTAACTCATCCTTCAACTTCAGCCTGTGCAGGGCCAACCAAATGCCCACTGCATGAAACTTCCCAGTCATGTCTGAGCCTTCAAAATATACCCGATGAATGATTATACAACTTGAACCTGAAAATCTCTAGTGAGGAGGAGGCTATCACCACCCAAGATGGCACATTCCATTTCAGGATAGTACAAGTGATTAGAAAGCTTTCCCTTCTATTGGGCTTAAATATGTTCTTCTGCAAATTCTACCCTTTGCTCTTAATTACTCACTGATGCCAAAGGAACAAATCTAATCTCTCTTCCACATTCCAGTTCTTGAAATCCTTGAACAGCTATACCATGTTCCACAGAAGTGATCATCTGGTTAAACTCCAGCTAATCAATATCCTTTCTAAATTATGGTGTCCAGAAGTTAATACAATATTCCACAGCCTGATTAGAGCAAAAGATAGCAGGACAATTACCACCTATGTTCTGGACATTATCCCTCTTCTAACTAACCCTAAGACTACATTAGTTTTTTTGGTTATGATTTTATTCTGTTGACTCATAGTGAGTTTGCAGGCCACTAAACCCTCCAGATCATTTTCTTACAAATAGTTTTTTTAAACCACCCTCTCCACCAACTTTGCATTCTGGCTTTTTTAATCACAAGGACTTTATAGGGTCAAAGGAAGAACAGATGAGTGGTAGTGTTTGGTAACACCCCGCTGAGGAGAACTGAGACAGCTCTTTATCTGCCTGTTAACAACAATAAAGAGATCTCTTGTCTTTCTAGGTCATGTACTCAGGATGTCTCAAACTGTATGACCACTACCCAAGTCTGGAGATTCATGTGAGCACAAATGATACAGTCAGAAGGAATCTGGAAAGCATGGCTAAAGATTATGAAATTTCTGGTAGGAAATTGAAGACCTGAGGGGCATAGGTGAAACTGTCATCCCAGATTCTCATTGAAGGCAAGGGCATATTTGAAAAGTGAGGAATTGCTGAAAGAGCTAAGTGCCTGAGAAATGGATTTGGATTTTTGGACCATGGCATAAACATACAGGAAAGATAATGTGTTTGTCAAGGACAAATTTCATCTGGTAAAATAATTTAGCCAGACAATGAAGGGGAAAGAACAAAACTCCCTATGTAAAGTGACAAAGCTAGACACCACAGAGAATACAAGGTAAGAAAAAAAAGAATAGTGGTAGAGATGATCAGAAAGTCACAAGACAGAAAATCCAAGGAAGGATCTAACAATAAGATATTCAGTCATATATCTATTCATATATGAAGGGGGAAGGACAAAAAGTTCTGTGTATATTGACCAAGCTAGACACCATAAAGAATACACAATGTATGTTTATCAAGCAAAAAGAACGCAGTTTAAGGAGGCAAATTTTATCTCGTAGGTATAGCTGACTTGGGGGTTAGGGGGAGGGCAGGGTAAGATCCATGAATGTAATATACCTCTGGGAATACAGCTCTTAGTAAAATGAAAAAAGGTGTTTTTTTTTAGGGGGGAGGGGAGTGAGGTCAAAGTAGTATTGTTTGTTAAGAATGGCTACTCATGTGAGGAAATCTAGGAGCCATAAGTGGGAAGCATAGTGGAGAGCAGGTGGGTGAAGATCAGGGGAAGCAGAAATAGAAACCATATTGTCCTATGGGGACCGCCTGGACAAAAGAAATTGGAGCAACAAATCACAAGCCTAACACAAGGGAATGCTTTAATAGGATGGGACACTTCGATTACACCCAAGCAGGCAGATAATAATTTTTTGACTTGCCTGTATGATGACTTCATTCTTCAAAAGTGAAGAAACTAATAAGTACAGTTACTCTGCATCTTATTCTTATCAATAAGGAAGGACTGGTTTCTTGAGTAGAAATGATGGGAAGCTAAGAGGGAAGGCATTACTCTGGTTTGGAATTTGTGCTAAAGGAGGGGAACATTGGGCACAATATGACACGTACCTTACATTTTGGAAGAACAGATTTCAGAGAATTCTGAGAAAGGACAGGTAGGATTCCATGGCTTAAGATTCAATAGGCAAAGTTAGACTAGAAGGTATGTAAAACTCTGAAGAACAAAATTCTGAAAATACAAAGAAACAATTCTAATGAGAAGAAAAAGAAGGAGGTTGTCTAAAGACACTGATATGGATACTCAAGGAATTCATTCACTATTTGAGACTTTAAAGAGATATACAGAATGTGGTGGAAAAGGGAAGTTAATGGAGGACATAAGAGAATGAGCTGAGGCTGGCAGGGAAAGTTAAGGACAACAAAAGGATTTGGTAAAAGGAGAAGGATCAAAGAAGAGACAAGATTACTGCTTGGGGTGGATGGGATAATCATAAGAGATAATAAAAAGAAGGAAGGCCCACTGAACTCTTATTTTGTTCCCAGTTTTACCAGCCAAAGAAAAAGATCTTTGAAATGTAAAGGATAGAACAAAAATGGCTAATAGAGCTTCCAGGTCAAAGAAAAAAAATTCTACAAGTAACTAGAAAGAAAAAAATTCAAGTTCCAAGAAGCCACAGTCAGGATCACAAACAATTTAGAAGCCACCACTAAAAAGGAGTGCAGATTTTGGAATATGATATTCCAGAAGGCAAAGGATATAAGTTTACAACTAAGAATAACTTATTCAGCTAAATTTAATCCTACAGGGGGAAAATAGATCTTTAATGAAATAGAAGACTTCTGAGAATTTCTGATAAAAAGACTAGAGCTGCAGAGAAACTTTGAAATACAAACATAGGAATCAAGAAAGACATAAAAAGGTAAACAAGAGAGAAGAATTAATCAAAAAGGACTAAATAAGGACAAAATATCTACATCCTAATGTGGTGAGATGATACCCCTAGAACTCTACTTTCATCAGGGATCATAGGAGGTACCTAATTACACAAAGGAACTATGAGTGGTTCTGTCATATTTTGATGATCTTTTTTAAAGGTTTTTAAAAAATAATATTCTGGTTTTCTCCCCAGTTACATGTCAGGAAAATTTTTAGCATTCAATTTTTACAAGATTTTGAGATCCAAATTTTTCTCTTTCCATCCCCTCCCCTCTTCTGAAAATGGTGGGCAGTTTGATATAGTCTATACATGTACTATCATGCAAAAACATTTTCATATTAATCAGTCACAGTTGTGAAAGAAGATACATCAAAAAATGAGAAAGAATGAAATAAGTGCAAAAATATGCTTCAATCTGCACTCAGAGTTCAACAATTCTTTATCTGGATATGGATATCATTTTCTTTTGTGAGTCCTTTGTACTTGTCTTGGATCACTGAGTTGCTAAGAAGAGCCAAGTCATTCATAGTGGATCATCACACAATGTAGCTGATACTGTGTTTTCCTGGTTCTGTTCATTTCACTTTGCATCAGTTTGTACAAGTCCTTTCAGGTTTTTCCGAAATCTACCTGTTCGTCATTTCTTATGGATGGCATAATAGTCTTCCATTACATTCATATATCACAGTTTGTTCAGCCATTCCCCAATTGATGGGCACCCCCTCAATTTCCAATATTTTGCCACCACAACAGGGCTACTACGAATATTTTTTCACAGTTTATGAACTCTTTGGGATATTTTGATGGTCTTAAACATGATAAGGGAAAGGAATAATTGGGAAAATTATATCATATGATCAAGAGTGCAAGTAAAAATCTATATAAACAAAGAGGAAGGGAAGGGGGAACAGGTGATATTTGATCCTTACTCTCATCCGAACTGGTCAAAGCAGGGGAAAAATACTACATACACACTCTGTTTGGTATAGAAATACATTTCACTCAATAGGGAAACACAGGAGGGAAAGGGGGTAAGTGAGAGGGAAATAAGAAGGACAGATTAAGGGAAAGATTAGTACTTAGCAAAACCATTTTTAAAAAAATATACAAAAATATTGATAACAACTCTTTTTGTGGTGGAAATGAACTGGAAACTGAGGGGGTGCCCATTAATTTGGGAATAGCAGAACAAATTATAGTATATAAATATGACGGAATACAATTATGCTAAGAAATAATCAAGGGGATCATTTCAGAGAACTACTTGTATGGGTATACTTGTATGAACTGATGTGAGTGAAATGAACAGAAACAGGAAAACAATTTATACAAAATAAACAATATTATAAAGGCAAACAACTTTGAGCAACTTAGGAACTCTGATCAATCAACTCGGATCACAATTCTGGAGGAATCATGATGAAACATGTCACCCATCTCCTAGTAGAGAGGTGATAGACTCAGAATGTAGTTGAAACATATTTTTGGACATGGTCAACATGGGAATTTGTTTTGCTTGACTCTACATGATTGTAACAGAGGTAGTTTCTCATTCTGTTCTTATAGAAAATATGGAGAGATGTGAATTAAATGTAGTGCAGTTAGATGGATTTGGAACTGACTGAGTGTCTAGACCCAAAAAATGTCATTAATGGATCAAAATTAATATGAAAAGAGGTCTCCTATGGACTGCGCCAGCAATCTGTGCTTGGCTCCGTGCTGTTTAACATTTTAATCAGTGACATAGATAAAGCTCTAGATGGCATGCTTATCGCACATTTGCTGATGACACCAAGCTGGAATGGATATCTAGCACTTTAGATGGCAAGAATTGGGACTTGTAAAGATCTTAAAGGGCCAAAAAATTGAGGTGAATCAAATGAGGGATAAGTCTAAAGTCTTACACTTCAGTTCCAAAAATCAACTTTCCAAATACAAGATGGTGTGGCATTGTTAGATAGCAGTTGGTCTGAAAAAGATTTGGGGGTTTTAGCAGACTGCAAGCTAGATATGAGTCAACATTATGATATGGCAGCTGTGATAGCTCATGTTATCTTAGGTCGCATTAAGAGTGGCACAGTGTTTAGAACTGGAGAGACAGCACTCTCACTGTCCTCTGTCATGGTCAGACTATATCTGGAGCATTGACTCTTCTTCTGAGGAACCGAACTATCCAAAGAAGAATTGTTTGCTTTAAGAAATAGTGGATTTCTTCTCACTTGAATTCTTCAAGTGCCGCACAGATGATTGCTTGTCACATGCGTTACACAGAGGGTTTCCGTTCATGAAAGGTTGGGCTAAAGAGTCTCCGAGGTATCGTACAATTCTAAGATTTTGTGATTCTTTGCTTTTAATGTAATCCTTCAGTTCCCAGGCTGCTCTCTGGAGAGTGCTGCCATAGAGTTGTCAGACTCTGGAAATGCCCAAACGGGCTCTGTCCCAGAATTCACCAGTTTGGTGATATTTTTTAACTTGGCATTGGGACTTCTGGGGAAAAGAAGGCAGGAGGGCTTCCATCTTGCATGCCATGCACTCGAAGGGCAGAAGATAGATTTAAATATGTGTATCTCATCTCTGGATGCCTGTTCTCCTGCCCTCTTTCTCTAAATCTGTGGAAGTCTTCTGTGTCAGGATGGTGGTAATCAGAACTGATGGGATGAATAGAGGCTATCCAGAAGCTGACTGGTGTGTTCCTAAGGTATAACGACTAAGGCTGCTTCTTGCTCCCCACTATCTCAAATCTCTAATTCTCAGATGATATTCGGGATGCTCACTACCAGACATACCTTGCTTCCTGCTCAATTCAGTAACAAAGAGACCAAAGGAGAGACAGGAATCTATGCCTCTCAGTAGTCAAGCAAAAACATTCAGGGCAAGAGTTTTTTACTTATTTATTGTGCACTTTTGAAAGATTATGTCTGTCATTGTGTCAGATAAGTGACTGTTGATAGGTTGATGGATGAAAAAAAAATCTGGCAAATACTTGTTGTGTCAGTCGACAAGAATTTATTAAGCACTTACTATATGCCAGGCACTGCGATTAATGTTGACATGGAGAGAACTTTGGGAAGAGGTTTTGACCATTTAAAGAGATGGAAGATGTTATCTCCCTTTTAGGTGCAAGCTGAGGCATGGTGGAAAGGGAAGACATGGATCTCAGTTGGATTTCCCATGGTTAAGAGAATGTATTACAGTGATACCTCCTGGTCCAGGAATTCTTAATCCTTTTATTGTCACAGACCCCTTTGGCAGCTGGGGGAAGCTTATGGACTTCTTTTCAGAATGATGTATTTAAATAATTAAAATTTTTCAGTTAGAGGTTAATGAAAATAAAGCGTAATTTTTTTTTTCCATGCAAGTACACCCACAGAAACGCTTTGCAGGTCTCCTGATGTCAGGGTAAGAGCCACTGTCCTTTAATTCATCCTACCCGTGTAGTAGAGAACAGGAACCAAGGATTTGTGGGCAAGAGGGTTTCAGCCAGTTGACCCACTCCCAACCAATATTTAGGATTTAATAATTCTGAAAATTTAGTCCCATCATTGGGACTAAGTTTGTGCCTAAAACTGAAGCTGGTCCTTTCCTGGAACACTAGATGGCAGTGTTGGTTTAATTTCACTGAAGATATCATTTCTGCTCAGGCCACCCAATTTCTTCATAGATGTTTCCAGGAATTTCTTAAATGTTTCTGTGCAAGAAAACCAGACAGGTTATCCCTACAGGTACATAGAATGATTGAGGAGCTTCACCTAGATCAGATCAAATTCTCTCTCCTACTTCCAATCAATCAACAAGCATTTATTAAACACTTACTATGTGCCAGGTACTGCGCTAAACTCTGAGAATACAAAGAAAGGCAAAAACAGTTCCCCTTTGGAGGAGCTTATCTAGAAGCAGAAGGGAGGGAGATACCATGAAAACAATTAGGGACAAACAAAATACATTCAAAGTTGATGGAAAGGAACATAGAGGTAGAGGCACTGTTTTGGGTTAAGATATTATCTTTGGGCTCTTTTTAAAGATCACATAATGGCCAATGAAGGAATTTAATTTACTGGATTAGACATAGATGTGACAAGGGTTTCATTTTTATTTCTTTTTCAATGAGAGGAGGGGAGAAAGTAGATTTTTGTTCATTAAAAAAATAAAATTCAATTTAAAAAAAGATTGTTACCGGGAAAGAAGTGACTTATTAGCACTTCTCATTTTATACAAAGTACATGCAATTGTCTAGCTGCCCCATAGAACATAATGGGACCTAGGGACCTTGAACAGAGAATAGGAAAATTTGGGTGGAAAGATCTGTCCCAAAGATTGGGACTTGTATGCATAAGAATGTCTTAAGAGATAGCCTATAGTTGTGGAAAACAAATGACTGAACTTGAGGTCAGGCCAGGGCTTTAATCCTGACATATCTGTGTGACCCCTGGCCTGGTGCTTATGGTCTCTGAGCATCATTTTCAAAGTCTGTAAAATGCGGTGATGATATTAATTGTTGTTGTCCTTTTTAATCAAAGAAGACCAAATGGCATCATGATGTCGGGGTCCAACTGTGGCTAATCAAATCAATTTGAGCTTGGAAGGATCTATGACAGGTTGGGCAAGAACTGTCCATGTGAACATTTGTGAAGGAGATGTCTCTAAATTTTCGTTTCTTTTGAGCTACTGCAAATATGCTTTGCTCATAGAGAAAAGCACTTTCTTTGATGAGGGCATGCTGGATGATCCTGTGCCTGTATCTCTCATGTCTCATAATGTATATCAAAGTTCTTCAGACAGTGTCCTTCTATCGCTTCTTCTGACTTCCTGTGAGCGCTTGCCTTGTGTGAATTATCTGTAAAAAGTCTTTTAGGTAAACGTACATTTAGCATTTGAACAGCCTGTCCAGTCCACCAGAGTTACACTCTCTGCAGCAGAGTTTGAACGCTTGGCACTTCAGTTCGAGAAAGATCCTCAGTGTCCAGTACCTTATGTTGCCAGGTGACCTTCAGAATCTTTCTAAGACAATTCAAATGGGAGTGATTCAGTTTCCTGGATGGTGCTGGCAGATTGTCCAAGTTTCACATTCAGGCATACAACAATGAGGTCAGCACAATGGCTCTGTAGACTTTCAGTTTGGTAGGTAGCCTAATACCTCTTTACTCCTCCACTTTCTTTTAGAGCCTCCCAAACTAAGCTAGCTCTGGCAAAGCATGCTTCAACTTCATCACCTTTGTGGATATCCCTGGAAAGTATACTGACAAGGTAAATGAACTTGTCCACAACATTCACAATTTCTCCACGTGCTGTAACTGATGGTTCCATATATGGCTGGTACAGTTCTGGCTGGTGGAGAACCTTCATTTTCTTGGTATTGGCATTCTTGTCAGGCCAAAATTAGCAAAGAATTGATCCATACTCTGCATCTCAGCTTCAGAGGTTGCACTGAGTGCATAATCATCAGCAAACAAAAAGTTGCACACCAACTCTCCCTCCATTTTAGTCTTGGCTTGTAGCCATTGCAAGTTAAATAATTTGATGCCATTTTTGTCCTCATTGAAGGCATCTAACAACATCGTTGAAAACATCATGCTAAAAAGCATGAGAGTAAGCATATAGCCCTGCTTCACTCCATTGGTGACTGGGCAAGGGAGAGGGCATCATCCATTATCTAGAACCCATGAAAGTATGCCATCATGAAACTGACATAAAATACTGATGAACTTCTCCAGGCAACCAAATTTCTTCGTGATTTTCCACTAGTCCTCATGACTGACAATATCAAAGGACTTGGTCAGAAAAACTCCTGGCTTTTCTCTTGGAGTTGTTGGACAGCAAACACCATTCCTTGGACCTTTCTGAAGTCATGCTGGCTCTCAAGTAGATGATTGCTTTCCAGATGAAGAATCAGCTGATTAAGGAGGATTCCAGTAAGAATCTTGCCAGCAATGATTAAGAAAGACCCCACTGTGATTGTGACAGGACAATCTATTTCCTTTTCCTTTATAGACAATGGAGGCATACTTGAATTCAGTTTTGGATATACTAAGTTCAAGGCATCTATGGGACATCCAGTTTGAGATGTCTAGCAGGTAGTTAGAAATGCAAGTCTGAGGTAAGGAGAGTACATTAGGGCTGGATACGTATATCTGAAAATCATGAGCATAGTGACGATAATTAAATCCATGGTGGCTAAAGAGATCACCAAGTGAAATAGTATAGAGACAGAGCTTTGGGGGACATCTACCATTAGTGAGTGTGACCTTTCTGAAGATTTAGCAAAGGAGACTGAGGAAAGGCCAGACACCTAGGCAAAGATAGTCATGTCACAGAAACCTAGACATAAGAGAATGTCCAGGAGAAGAGATTGACCAGCAGAGAGGTCAAGAAGGAGGAAGACTGAGAAAAAATAATTAGATTTGGCAAGTAAGTAATCACTGGTAACTTTGAAGAGAGCAGCTTTGGCCAAATGATTAAGTTGGAAGCCAGACTATAGAGTTAAGAAGAGAGTGAGAAGAAAAGAAGTGGAGACATCAATTATAGCTGGACTTTTCAAGTTTTGCCACAAAAGGAAGGAGAGATATGAGAAAATAGCCAGCAGGCATGGACAGATTAAGTGAGAGTTTTTTTGAGGATAAGGGAAGATATGGGCATATTCGTAGGCAGTAGGGAAGAAGCCAGTAGATAGGAAGAGAATAAAGATAGGTGAAAAAGTTAGGATGACAGATGGAGGAGATGAGATGGAACCAGGTCATTTGTGTATGTAGAGGGCTTTGCCTTGGCAAGAAGAAAGGCCACCTCTTTATATGAGAGAAAGTGAAGGCAGAGATAGCGGCAGAAGGCATCTGAGTGATGTGAGATGAAGAACAGGGAAAAAAAGGGTACATTCTGTGAATGGCCCCAGTTTTTTCAGTGAAATATCAGATAAAGTTCTCAGATGAGAGGGTGGGAGGAGGAAGAGCAACAGGAGGCTTGCAGATAGATGAAAGAAAATTTGAAAGAATGGTTGTGATGAGCACAATAGTTAGTTAGTTGCGGGGTATAGAAGGATTTGCCACAGGGAGGGCCCAGTTAAGATTATACAACAAATTTGTAGTGATTGTAGTGTATTGTAGTGATTTCCTCCAGCAGCATGTGAGTAGGGGCAAAAGGTGAGAATAATCCAAGTTTTAGGCTTAGCAAGGCAAGGTTGGCAACAGGATAAAGGACAAGGAACTCGAAAGAAGAGGACAGTATAGAGTTGAGTTTGTTCACCAAGGGGTAAAGATGTAGAAGGGAGGAGAGTACTGCCAATGCAGTGGTAATAGCTTGGGAAGGAAGTGAGGGGTCCAGGGACTGAAGGTCACAGTAAGGAGGAAGAATAGGGTTAGGGGTGGGAAGGCAAAGGGAGAGGGAGAATGACAGCGGATTGTGATCACATATGGGAATTTTAGAGTTTATGAGCATGGAGAGTTATGGCAAGATTTGGGGCATGACCCAAAAGAAACTAGAAACTAGAAAGAAAAAGAAAGAAACTAGAAAAGAAAAAGAAAGAAAAAGAAAAGAAACTAGAAAAGAAGCGATAAAGAAGAAAACAACGAATGTAGCCGAGATGAGGTAGCTCAATAAGTCATGGAAAATGAGTAATTTGAAGACGAAAGAGTTTCTGTGATTCTATTCATTTATTCTACTATGGCTGACAACACGGTGAGGAGAGGGAGGGGGATGATGAAAGTAGCAAATATACAAATGCTATTTAACGCCCGAAGCAATCATCATTATACTAAGAGCTCACATTTACATAGTGACCTCAGGTTTCCAAAGCCCCTTCTCTCACAATAAAACAACCCTGTGAGGGAGACAGTTTAGCAATTACTCCCATTTTGCAGATGAGGAAATGGAAACTCTGAAAGAGTTAAGTAATCTCTACAAAGTCCCACAACCAGTGAGCTAAAGGGAAAGGATTAACATGAGGTCTTCTGACGCCAAATCCATTGTTTATTTCACTGTATGACACGACCATGAAAGACTCTTTGACCTGACCAACAAATGTTGGGAAACAGCCAGGGCCAAACCACTCTGATCCTGCCAAAGTGGCTTTTAAGCAAATTTCTAGCCATTCCACACCAAGGGAAGAAACCAGTCATTGATTTAGAAGCAGCAACTGACAACTGAATTTTGTAAAAGGCTGCATAACACCCAAGAATCACAAGACCTCGGAGTTGGAAGGGACATTATGTAGTCCAGGAGTTCTTCACCTATGGATCTGTAAACTTGGATGGGGGAAAAAAATTACAACTTTATTTTCATTAAAATTTAGCATTTCCTTCAATTATTTAACAATGCAATCCTGAGAAGTATCCATAGACTTCACCAGACTACCAAAGCAGTTCATGAAACCCACAAAACAGTCAAGAACCTCTGCCCTAGTCCAACCTGTACATGAAGCATGAATTTACACCATTACTAACAAATGCTCACTCTGCTTAAAGCCTTCCATTGATAGGAGATCACTGCCTCCCGAGACAACACATTCCATGCCTGCATAGCTGTAAGTATTAGGAAATTTTCCATAGACTGAAGTCTGCCTCTTTGTTTTCATCCATTTAATAAATATAATGTAAATGACGTCTGAATGGACTATGCTGGGGCCAAGGAGAATTTTTCCATTTCCTTGCCTTGCGTTGGTCTCATGGGTATGATCAAAGGTGAGCCCAACAGCTAGAAACAAACTCACAGTTCTTTTATAATAGTTCTGGCCAATTTGAAATTATGGTAGAAAAGGTTCTAACTGTTCATACCCTTTGACCCAGGAATCCTACAGCTGGCACATACCCCAAGCAGATCAAAGGAAAAAGGAAAAGTTTGATATGTATGAGGGTATTGTGAGAATCAAATGAAATGATGGATGTAAGGCACTTTGCAAACCTTAAAATATTACGTACATGACAGTTATTATTGTTAGCCTATGTTTACTAGCCCTCTAATTGGGTGATGGCTTCGCTCTCTGAGCCTTCTGCTTTATTCCAGCCTAACTCAAACAATGTTTATAGATCAATACGGAGATGTATTGGTAAGTGTTTAATACCTAGGCTCTCTAGGGACAAAAGTACATATATATGTGTGTACATGTATTATACATACATATTATAGATACATACATATTATAGATACAATATGCATGTGTGTATATGTTTACATACATGTGCACATTCATAATATGTGTGTATGTATATATGCTTTTATATTTAATATTCATCATTAACACTTTTGGGGGGGCAGGGCAATTGGGGTTAAGTGACTTGCCCAAGGTCACACAGCTAGTGTGTCAAGTGTCTGAGACCGGATTTGAACTCAAGTCCTCCTGACTCCAGGGCCGGTGCTCTACTCATTGCACCACCTAGCTGCCCCCCATTAACACTTTCTTAAGTCTAGATCGTCAACAAAATAATAAATCAAGCCCTGATGTGTAAGAATTGCCAATTTCTTAGGTGTAAATTTTGACCTTGAAAATTTAACAGCAGCTGGAACCAGCCTTTTAGAGGTAGCTTCTGCAAACCTCTCCATAGGTAACAAAATAATCATAGTGGTACTTTTTGTAATAGCCAGTCTTTTTCCCCCAAACAAAACAAAACAAAATAAAACTGGAAGTAACGTACATGATCTTCAATCAGGCAATGGCTGAAGAAATTGTGGTATATGAATGTAATAGCTTATTATTGCAAGGTATGAGGAATTCAGAGAAACTTGGGGAGTCTTATAGGAACTGACATAGAGAAAAGAAACTAGAAAAGAAGAAAGACAACAGTGATAAAGAAGAAAACAATGTTAAAAGGCAGCTCACTCAGATTAAATGCTATGACTAATCTTGGCCTCTGAGGCCAAGATTATGAAACATGCCTCTCTTCCCTTTGCAGAGACATAACATACTATGAGAGCAGAATGTTGCTTATGCTTTAAGATTTGATCTTTGTGGGTAGATTTTACTGAACGGTTACAAGGGGTGGGTTCTATGGAAGTAGGGGGTGGAGATAGTGTCACAAAAAAATAAAAGGTACCAATATTACTAAATAAAATAGTATAGTCCTGGCTTCACTGTTACCTTTAAAAACTCTCTCTCTCTCTCTCTCTCTCTCTCTCTCTCTCTCTCTCTCTGTCTCTCTCTCCCTCCCTCCCTCCCCCCCAGACATATAATAAACTATCTCTGACCCCCAAATACAGGCATTCAAATATGTTTTTTTTTTAAAGAATTACATATAAAACTACTGAGTACAATGAAATTCATGGCCAACTGTAGTTGGCCTCATTTTATGTAGTATACTAGAAGGGAATCTTCATTGAGAGTCAAGAGGATCAATGAAAAAATCAATAAACAGTTATCAAGTGTGCTAGGCCAGGCACTGTGCTAAGCACTGGAGACACAAAAAGAAGAAAAGGCTATCCCAGCCCTCAAGGAGCCTATAATCTAATGGGGGAGACAAGATGCAAACAAATCCATACAAAACAAGCTATATACAGAATAAATAGGAAATAAAGGAGGGAAAGCATTAGAATTAAAAGGGGTCAAGGAAAGCTTCCTGGAGGAAGTGGGATTTCAGTTTGGGCTTAAAGCAAAGCCAGGGAAGTCAGTGGTCAGAGTGGAGGAGAGAAAGCATTCCAAACCCAAGGACAGCCATAGAAAATATCCAGAGCCAAAAGATGGAACGTTTTGTTTATAGGCCACACAGGAGGTCAGTGTCACTGGACTGAAGAGCACTTTTTGGGGAGTAAAGTATAAGAATCTAAGGGGCTGGGGCAGCTAGGTAGCACAGAGGATAGAGCACCAGGCCTGGAGTTTGGAAGACTCCTCTTCTGAGTTCAAATCTATCCTTAGGCACTTATTAGCTGTGTGACCTTGGGCAAGTCACTTAACCCTGTTTGCCTTAGTTTCCACATCTGTAAGCTGGGATGGCGAAGGAAATGGCAAACAATTCCAGTATCTTTATGAAGAAAACCCCAAATGGGGTCATGTAGAGTCGGACATGACTGAGCAGCAACAATGTAAGATGACCGCAAAGGTAGAAGGGGCCAGGGTATGAAGGGCTTTGAGTGCCAAACAGAGCATTTTGTATTTGATCCTAGAAGCAATAAGGAGACACTGGAGTTTATTGAGTAGGAGGGGTGAAATGATTGGATCTGTGCCTTAGAAAAATCAGTTTAGTGGCTGAATGGATCAAAGAACTGTGTTCCAGGCCTAGACCTGCCCATTTCTAACTGTGTAACTTGGGGAAGTCTTTTGGTTTGTCTGAACCTCAGTTTTCTCATTTCTTTTTTTGTTCATTTTGTTTGAATGGGGGAAGGCAAGGCAATTGGAATTAAGTGACTTGTACAAGGTCACACAGCTAGTATCAAGTATTTGAGGCTGGATTTGAATTCAGGTCCTCCTGACTCCAGAGCTAGTTCTCTATTTACTAGGCCACCTAGCTGTCCCAGTTTTCTCATTTCTAAAATGGGCACAAGAATGCTTGCAATACCTAACAGTAAGGGCCATCATGAAAATTAAATGAAGAAATACATAAATGCTTTATTAAAGTGCTACATACAGACATAATTCAATTCACTTGTAGGGGGAGGGGGGAGATGGTGTGCATTGATAAGTAAATACAAAACATATACAAAAATATAAAGTAGTTTGGTTTTCTGTTTGGTTTTTTTTGGCAGGGAGTAGGGGTAAGCAGAAAATGTAAACAACTGGGGGGAATCAGGAAAGGTTTCTTAAGCTCAGGAAGGAAGCAAGGGATTACAAGAAGTAAAAGTGAGAAAGGAAAATGCTCCAAGCATGAGAGACAGTCTGTTCAAAGAGAGGGGCGGTAAAGCTGGAATGTTATATACGAAGAATTGAAAGTAAGTCCATTTGGCTGGAAAGAGTAATGTGAAATCTGTCTAGAAAGATAGATTGGAGCCGGATTGTGAAGCAATTTTAATGCCAAATGGAGGATTGTGTGTTTTATCCTAGAGATAATAGGGAGCCACTGAATCACCTTGAACAAGGTGGTAACATGGTTAGCCTGGATTGTAGGAACACCAATTTGACATCTATGTGTAGGATGAATTAGGAGAGGGAAAATATTGGCACCTACAAGACCAATTAGGAGGTTATTGCAATAGTTGAAGTGAGAGGTGATGAGGACCTTGTGAGACAGAATGGTGGATATGTGAGTGGGGAAAAGGAGATAGATCCAAGAGTTGTTGTGGAGGTAGAATCAATAAGATTTGGCAACTAATTAGATAATGGGTACTGAGAGACAGCAGAGTTGAAATTGACTTCAAGGTCTGAACCTGAGTAACTGGAAGAGGAGTGATGCCCTTGACCGAAACAGGGACGTTAGAAAGAGGGGTGAGCTGTAGAGGAGAGAAAATGATTCCATTTTGGCAGGGCAGTTGGGGTTAAGTGACTTGCCCAAGGTCACACGACTAGCAAGTGTGTTGAGTGTCTGAGACCGGATTTGAACTCAGGTCCTCCTGACTCCAGGTCCAGTGCTCTACTCACTGTGCCACCTAGCTGCCCCAAATGATTCCATTTTGAACATTTTGAGTTTGAGGTATTCTGGGACATCTAGATGCCCATCATTCAGCTGGTTATGTGGGACTGGAACTCAAGAGAAAGATGAAGGCTGGAGATATACACACACATATATGTATGTATGTCTATATACACATACATATCTATACACTATATATACTATTTGCACATATATGCTATATATACAGATATACACATACACATATGGCATATATGTATATGTGTGTACATACATACATGTATATGTATATATATATATATATATATGTTGAGAGAGAGTCAATCCTTAACATTCACATGCTTAACTTTCTCAATTTCATGCATTTGGTTTTATTAGTAAACTCATTTTCACTTTCTTCTTGGCAACTTCACACATTCCTGGCTGTTGTGAAGTAGAGGAAAAAATGAGAAGTACAATGCACGCAGGTTTGCGGAGTGGCTGATATCCTACTAGGTGTTTCACTGGTCTTGTTCACCCTACTGTTGTAAAGAGCTCCCATGCATTCATCACATATTTTCATCATTTGCCTTTGAAACTCAAGTTTTGTGGCACCGTTATGCCCCAAAGCCTAGTGCAAGTCTTTTGGGCTCTAAGTCTAAATATGCAAAGTCAGTGGCTTAGAGAGAAAATAAAGGTATGGGAATGTCTGTGGCCAATGGCACCATGAACTTGGTGTTGACAGATCAATGATTCATTTATGTGTACAAAAAGGAGGAAAGTATTAGTAAAAGTGTTCATGAATCTGCTCTAGAAAGTGCTAAAGTAATTGAAGAAATTGAAAAAAATGGGAAAGCACCTAAATTTGTGGGTATGTGAGATAGTGGTCACCCTCACCTTCTCACCAACAGCTGCAGTTCCCACCTCCCCTGATGGTGGTGCCACTCAGCTCCCCAGCATCTGGGCAGCCTACTCCAGGGCCTGGCAGGAGTTCACCCTAAGCATGTGCTTTTCATGGGCAACAATTCAACCATGGAGCCAAAAGGGAGATTAGAGATAGCAGGTTGTCCCTTCCCCTTTTTTACCTTGGGGTTCTTCTGGCATTGCTATCCTAGCCCTTCCTTATCCCCCTGCCTTGCCTCTCCTTTCCCCTAAACTTTATGAGTTATTTTATGGCTATTGTGTTAGGAAAAGTGCATATTGTCAGAATCAACGTTTTGTTACAAAAAAAATGTTTGCAGAAGGGTGTATTTTCAGCAATCTCTAGCAAAAGATTATTTAGGTTAGGTTCCAGGGAACCTAACCCCTTGTTTCCCACAGGTTCAAAGTATCAACATTCCTACTTTTAACTTTTACACAGTTTTCAGGAAGTTTACCCTTGAGAAAGTTGAGAATTAACTGTATATGTATAATGTATGCATATATTACACACACATATGTATATATGCATGTATACATATATGAGGGTCATTGGCATAGAGATGTGATGCCAATCAGTGATTAAGGATCCTTCCTACCCATTCAATAGGCCTCAGGTTGGGGTAAGGGAGGCTTGATTAGAGGCAGGCCTATACCCTTTACTTACTATGTGCTAAGGCCCAGGCCTAGACCCTTTCACTGACTGAGGATGAGGCCCACAGGCCCTAAGAAGAGTGTCTATACCCAGAAGGTAGCAATTAAGGTCAGAATTCAGCCCAAGGAGAAGAAGTAAGAACTCCAAGATAACAGAGATCTGAATCTGCAAACTAATGAGCTGCAGAACTGAGAGAGTTGTGGAGAGAGTACAGAGCAGAGAGTGGAGACTGGAGACTAGAGAACTGAAGGGAGAGAGAAAACAGGCAAGCAGACAGTTGGGATTCATGAGTGTTTACAGGAAGGCTCCAGCAGGGGGGAAGGTTACAGGATGACTTGGTTCTTCGCTGTAATATTGTGTTATAATTTCCATGTTGTTACATTGAGGTAGACTTACTGGTTTTGAAATATAGTTGTTGCTATGTCGAATTGAAATTATTGGTTTTGGGATTTGATCCTCTGGTGTTTAAATAAATGTTACACTTTCCCTGCCTTCTACCTAGAGAATCTCTTATGCTTTGTGATTCCAAACTATACAGACATGTTCATGGTCATCTTTGAGGTCATGAATCTTGTCTTACTGATACAAGAGATTACTTAGAACCTATGGGAATTGTTGAGATCACTAAGAGAAATGAGAAAGAGAAGAGGATTCAGGACAGTGCCCTGGGATACACCTAGACATGTGAGGTGGGATGTGGATAATGGATTTTATATCTAGTAGATTCCAGCCTCTTTTATTTCAGTCTCTGGAGAGTGTGAATAGTTTGTCATACATGCAGGAGTATGCTGGTAAATATTTGACAACTGGGCTGAGGGGTGGATGTAGGCACACATTTTTAAGTTTAATCTGTGTTATAATACCTCCTTAAGTCTAGACAATTTACAAAACAATAAATCAAGCCCTGATTTGTAGCAATTGCTGATTTCTAAGGTATAAATGGGGCAATCAGGTGGCACAGTAAATAAAGTACCAGGCCTGGAATCAGGAAGACTCATCTTCCTAAGTTCCAATCTGGCCTCAGATATTTACTACTTTTGTGACCCTGGGCAAGTCACTTAATCCTGTTTGCCTGTTTCCTCATCTGTAAGATGATCTGGAGAAGGAAATGGCAAACTACGCCAATATCTTTGCAAAGAAGACCCCAAATGGAGTCATGAAGAGTTGAACACAATTGAACACCCCAAAAAAGTGTAAAACACTCACAATGAAAATTTTACAAATTCGCAAGCCAGTCACAGCCCCAGGTACATGGCATAAGATGTTGATATAAACCTAATTTTTGCCACAATATTTTCCAGTTTTTCCAGTTCTTATAAGATGGGAAACTCTTCCCACATAATTTATGTCTATTATTTATATTTACTGAGCATTGGGTGAGTAAGATTCTTTATGATTCTTCCTTTTCTACTTCCACTAATCTACTCTTCAACTTTTTAACTAGTAACAAGTAATTTTTGGTGTTTAGGCAGAGACCTTTTTGTTTGTTTGCTTTCATATTGTGCATATTCGGCACTAAATAAATGTATATTGAATTAAATTAAGATGCTTATCACATTAACATTTTTTTCTTCGTTTTCTGATCACATATTTCTTTTTCACTGATGCAACTATTTCTTTACTTCCCTGTGTGGTTTCTGGAAAGATCAATACTTAAGAATGTGTTTTTAACACAGAAGAAAGCAATTGAGAAGCCCAGGAATTTGCCTCAGGAATTTGCCTTTCTCTCACCCTTGGTTCCTGCGGGTCGCCAGGTTCCTGTCTGCCTGCCTCTTTTCTTGACATTGCTAGAGCTGGGCTGATACTACAAGTGCAGTGTATTAAGTAATCAGTAAGGGAAAGAGGGTATGAGACCACTTGGCATGCTGTAGTTGAGCTAAAGGCAAGGCTGACAAACCAAAGCTTCTGATAATTTCAAGGATCCTGTATGTCCCTAGCCCATGCTGCCCTACTAGGATTATTAATTCCCTTCTTGTTATATTCAACTTCTCTCTATAAGAGAACCACCAGGGAGGGGCTGTAATAATCAGCCAAGATGACTATTTCTCTTAGCCTCCTCATAGCTGGTTGGTCAATCACTTTTTGGCTTTAGCCCCTGCATAGACCACTCTGGGTTTTGACTTCAGTATGAAACATATCTGCACCTACTATTCAAGCCCCTTGGTTCAGGCCCTACCTAGAAGCAAATTTCACCTTGTTGGCATCCACTGTCAGTTTCTCTGTATCTTGTCTTCCTTGCATGAGATCAGTTGAGTGTATGGATCTATATTTCAGTCTTTTCCATACTGGAATGAACTCTGTTGGGCTTCTCCAATGGGAAATGGCACTTAGTGGCTATCAAAAACAAACATCAGGAGGGTGATATTTAGGCTGGTTACTCTTACCACCATTCTCTCCTCTTACTTGTGTTTTCTTTTAAGTAGAATCGGTTTTCACTCATGGGAGACCTTCAATTCTATGCATTCTCATTACTGAGAAGTGACGTACCTGCTATATCCTTGTCTCTCAATTTTCACCACTGGATTGGTCCTTATTCCTTTCCTTTGGACTGCAATCTATTTCTTCCACTCCAATGATCTCAATGCTGTTTTTCTAATCTTTTTACACTGAAGGTAGTTGAAAATACCTACAGCTGACTAGCCATCAAAGGAGGGGACAAGACAGTTCCCAAAGAAAGAAATGCAAAGTATTAACAAACATGAAAAAGTCTCTAAATTGCTAATAATTAGAGAAATGTACATTGAAAGACCCCTGAGTTTCTACCTCACACTGATTATATTGGAAAAAATTACCCCTTCCTTCCTACCTACTTCCTTCCTTCCCTCCCTTCCCTTCCCTTCCTTCCTTCCTTCCTCCCTCCCTCCCTTCTTTTCTTCCTTCCTTCCTCCCTCCTTTCCTTCCTTCCTTCCTTCCTTCCTCCCTTCCTTCCTTCCTTCTCTCCCTTCTCTCTTCCTTCCTTTCCTTCCTTCCCTCCATCCTCCTTTCCTCCCTTTCTTGTTTCCTTCCTTCTTCCCTCTCAGCATAAAATGTGCTGCTACCCTTCTCATAGGGTTGTTGTCAAGAAGGCTTTTCGTAAACCTTAGTGTTATAGGAATGTGAGGTATTATTTCTATTGTCATGATTCTGACCACATTCACTTGGATCCCACAGAAAATCAATGACATCTCATGGACTAAAAACAAAGCCTCAGGTGGACCTGACCCACACCTGTTTTTCTCAGGAGTTTTAGGTAAGGGGTCAGAGACTGTCATGATGAAACAGAAGCTCTTTCTTTTCAGCTCTTTCCTCCTCACCTTTATGTGCCCTCAACTACTGCTGCCATTTCTTTGTCTCATCCCTTCGAGTGCCCAGTGTACTCATGATGAGGCCCAGCTGCTCCAAGGTCCCACAACCACTTGATCTAGTCCTTTTCTTCTCCCTTCCTGCTCATCCAGACTTACTTAGCCTGCACCCCCGGCTCAGGGTCCTCCCTGTAAAGTTATTAGTTGCCTAACCTGATAGAATAATTCCGGCTAAGAGATTAGGAGTCACAGCTACTGACAACGTGAGCGACAACACACCTGCATCCCATATTCCATTTCAAACTTGGGGACCAATGAGCTTCAAGCTCCTCTATTGTCTAACTTTTTACCTAAGCAATCGTGCCTTCCCACCACCCACATCATTCCAACCTACCTCCCATGTACCAGGACTCATTTCCTCTCATTTTCTCCTGAGAGGAAAACTCACTGCATGATGCTGCCATTTCCTCTCAAAACTTCATTCTTATTCATGTCAGACTCACTCCTACTCAAGCCAATGACACCCTAGCTAACCATATCTCTGTGCCCTTTTCCTGTGCTATTCTCAACAAATTGCCTATATCTTAAAACTTCTCCTCCAACACTCAGATTTCACTGAAACCTGGATTTCTCTGTGAATGCTGCATGTTTCGCTACCTGTTCCATTCTGGGCTACTTCTCTCACACGGTAGGCTCAAAGGACCAGGACTTGACATTCTTCTGTCTTATTACTGGGGCCTCTAGATCATCCTTCTCTCACTAGGCCCTGGTAAGCTTTCCTTCCTAGAAGTCAATGCAATCAGTTTATGCTACCTTCTCCCTATCCTTGTGGTTATCGATCTGCCAACCTTCAGGCCACTCTTCCAATTTCTTCAATGATTTCATTATACTACCCTTAGTTTTCATCTCTACTCTATCAATGACACCATCCTTTGGTAACTTTACTATTCACATTAACAACAAACCTCCTGACCACACAAATCTTCAATACCTACAACTTTAGCACCCTCCTTCTCTCTCCTCTGCTACCCCCCATCCCAACATCAAACCAGCATGGCCATACTTTAGGCTTTACCATTCCGCAGAATTGAACCACCTTTGAGCACAACCTCCTGACCCATGACATCCCCCAATCCTTCATTCAAACTAAATGTGTTCTTCACCCTTACTGTGATTTTTGTGGTTCCTATCTATTTTCCTGATCCATCTTTCGTCACTTTTGTTTCATGATTGCCCTTACCAAAATTGACCCTAAGATCATACACTTAATGACTTACTAGCTAACACCCTAGAAACCTTCACCACCTCAACTTCCTACCTCATTCCTACATTACCTTTACCAGGTGATTTCTTTGTGTCTGCTCTCAGGCTACTTAACATTGGTAGAGAAAGTCATGTAATTAGGTTGTTATTATGTACCATAAATCAAGGGCATACAGCATTAGATGCTACTCATAAATCTTCCTATTAAAGTCTTATTGATTTCCTATCTCATTTCTCACATTGACTTTCTCAAACCTTTGTCTTTCATCTTAAGCACCCTACTGGCCCTTCACTACTCACACTTAAGACAGATGACCAAAGCCCCTCCTTCACAGAGAAAATAGAGACCCTCCAGCAAGAGGTCCCTCTACTCTTCAAAGCTTCTCATCCCAAAGTATCTTCACTCATTTTCTTCCCTTTCTCTCCTGACTCAGAGAAGGACATTTATAGCTTTACCCCTTGAAAAGTCTGATCCTTCCAACTGTATACTTGAACTTACCCTCTTCTGAATCCTTCAGGACATAATTCCAGCCATTATCCCCTCTCAATAAAATATCTTCATTCTATCCCTCTCCATTGGATTTTTCTCACATCCCCAATTCTAAACAAACAAACAAACAAAAAAACAACTCCTTGATCCTTCTACTTCAGCCAGCTACTGAACAATCTTTGCCTTTTTCGGCCAAATGTTTCCCAGTGATTTACCTCTCACTGTTTTCTTTAGTCCATTGAAATCTGACTTCTTTTCCTACCACCCTCCTGAAACTGCCCTCACAAACGTAATCAAAGAGCTCCTAATTGCCAAAACCCAGTGGCCCTTTTCCAATTCCCATCCTCCTTCGCCCTTTGAAGCATTTGACACAACTAGCCACTCCCTCTGTCTGAATATTCTCTCTCAGTTCTTAGACCCTCTTCATTCTAGGACTCTCCCAATTTTCCTCTTAATTTTCTAGTGACTCTTGACTTCTTTTGTTGGTCTTTCTCTTCTTCCCAAACCTTTAAGGTTTCCTCTTCCTCTTTTATCATCAGCCTCCATCTACTGATTCCTTTTCTTCTGTCTACACATACATATGTCCAGATCTCCTCACCCTTAAAAACCAAATCAAACAAAAAAACCCTTTATTTTAAGCCTACCGTCTCCTGGAACTATCTTCCTATGCTTTTCCTTCCCATATAGCCAAACTCGCAGAAAAAGTTTTCTACATTCATTTGCTTCCACTCTCTTTTCACTCACTTTTCAACCCCTTGTAGTCTGGCTTCTGACTTCATCACTCAACTGAAACTGATTTCTCCAAAGTTAACAATGGTCTTTTCATTGCTGAGTCCAAAGGCCCTTTCTCAATTCTCATTCTTTGTGACTTCTTAAAAACTTTTGGTGCTTTTGACCACCTTCTCTGGAATATTCTCTTCCCTGGGTTTTCCTAAAACTGTTTTGTCAGTCCTTCTCCTCCATGTCTACTTATCTTTTGCTGGATCATCATTAATATTCTTACCCCTAACTGTGGGTGTACTTCCAATTCTCTGTCCTTGGTCCTCTTCTAATCCCTTATCATTTCCCGTGGTTTCCATTATTATCTCTAATATCTTCAGATGACTCTGAAATCTACATATCTAGCCCAGTTTTTTTTCTTCCTGAATTTCAGTCTTGCATCACCAACTGGACATTTACAAGGGCATGTCCTGCGGGTATCTCAAACTCAAAATGTTCAAAACGAAACTCAATGTATTTTTCCCAAAACTCACCCTTCTTTCTAGCTTCTCTATTTCTATTGAGGCACCAGCATCCTTCCATTCACCCAGGTCCACTAACTTGGAGTCCCCCTTGACTTCCTTCTCCCTCACCTCCAATATCCCAAGCAGTTGCCAAGTCCTATCAAATTCACATTGACAATATATCCCACATCACCCTTTCCTCCAACTCAACCTCCCCTCCTTCCCCCACAATTAAGGTCCTCACCATCTCTTACCTGAACTATTTCAATGGCACAGTAGTCTATAATTTCAGTGGTTCAATCGAAATACTTTATTTCATTAGTCTCTTGATTGGTTTGCCTTCCTCTACCCTCTCTAGTCTTCAATTCACCTGCTACACAGCTGCTAAATATTTCTAAATCACAAGCATGACTGTTAGCTTATTTCTGTGCTCAAGAAGCTCCAGTGATTTCCTACTACCTTTAGAATAACTATGAACTGCTGTGTTTGACATATAAAGTCCTTCATAATCTGACTTTGGCAGACTTTCACAAGCTTATTTCATATTCCTCCCTTTCATGCCCTACCTGTTCTAACCAAACAGGGCTGCTCGGTATTCTCTGTGCCAACTATTCAGTCTCCAAACTCCAAGCATTTGTGTTGGGTATGTGCACCCTCCTCAGCATCAACTCTTAAGGGTCCCTAACTTCTTTCAAGGCTCAGCTCAAGTGCCCGCACGTGTGTATGTGTGTGTGTGTGTGTGTGTGAGAGAGAGAGAGAGAGAGAGAGAGAGAGAGAGAGAGAGGGAGAGAGAGAGAGAGAGAGAGGGAATGTATGTATATTTGTATGTGTGTGTGTGTATGTGAGAGAGTGTGTGTTTGTGTGTATGTGTATATATACACACACATATCATTTCCCATAGTTTCAATTGTCATCCATTCTCTCTGTCTCTATCTCTATATGTATGCATGTATACATATACATATGTGTGTATATATATATACACACACACACACACTCTTTTTCTGCCCAATTGTTAATGCCTTCCTCCCTCCACATTATTTTCAATTCCTTTGTAGACATTCATACCTACTTATTTATGCACAGTTGTTTTTGCCAGAAGAATGTATGCTCCCTGAGAATAGAGATGACTTCATTTTCATCTTTCAGTGGCCAGTATGGAGCATGATGCCTGATGCCAGAGGCACTTAGGAAATGAAAACTTGATAACCTTGTTAGATAAATGCAATGAATGCTGTCCTCTGACCCGTAAGGATCTGTGAAAGGTTTTTGAGCAAAGTAGTGAAATGACCACAGCTGTGCCTTAGAAAACATTATTTTGGCAGCCAGGTAGAGCATGGAATGGATCACAATCTGGTTCAAATCTAGTCTTCTGGGCTAATCTTATATTGCCTCCCCTCCCTCAGGCATTCTCCATTCTACCTAAGCTAACCTACTTGACATTCCATGACCTTGGCTGGCTGCCTCTCATGCTTGGAATGCCCTCTCTCTCCTTGTCTCCCCTACTGGAATCACCAGCTTCCTTCAAAGCACAGGTCAGGTACCATTTCTTGAAGAAGTAGGCCTTTCCTGATCCCCTCAGGTGTTGGTGCTTTACTTTCCTTGACCAAAAGTAATAGAATTACTTTGTATTTACCCTGTGTGTGTGTAAGGGGCACATATTTTAAAGAATTATAAATAATTCTGTGTTCTCATTTTACAGATAAGCAAAGAGGTTCAAACACTTGTTTGTCCAAGGTTACATTGGCACCAACTTGTGTACGTACTCTGGAGGATTGTAATAAGCTCCTTGAGGACAAGGAGTGATTTTTATTTTGTTTACCCTCAATGCACTGGAAAATAACTGCCACATAATATGTAACCAGTCCATCCTCTACTCAGTTGTCAAAGTGATCTTAGCAAAGTGCAGATATCCCCTTTCTCCCCTCTACTCTCTTACTCAATAAACTCCGGTGACTCTCTGTGACCTCCAGGATCAAATATAAAATCCTCTCTACCTTTCCAGCCTTTTTACGTCTTACAATTTCTCTTCCATTCTCCCCCCCCCCCACCACCCATCCCCACCATATACTCTTCGATCCAGTGATAATGGCCTTCTTGTGTTCCTTAAACTAGACTCTCCATCTCCAGACTCTGGGCATATTCACTGCCTGCTTCTTATGCCAGGAATGCTGTCCTTCCTCATCTCTACTTCTTGGCTTCCTTCAAGTTCCAACTAAAATCCTATCTTTTAAAGGAAGCCTTTCCCAAGCTCTCTTAATTCTAGTGACTTCCCTCTGTTGCCTATCTCCAATTTATCCTGAATATAACTTACTTGTACACAACCATGTCTGTTGTCTCCCTCATTATGTTGTGAGCTCTTCAAGAGCAAGGACCATCTTCTACATTGTTTTGTGTCTTGACCATTCAGCACTATACCTGGCACATTTGTCCTTGTTCAGTCATTTCAGTGATGTCCAACTCCTTGTGACCCTATTTGGGGTTTACTTGGCAAAGATACAGGTGTAGTTCCATTTCTTTCTCCAGCTCATTTTATAGATGAAAAAACTGAGGCAAACAGGGTTAAGTGACTTACCCAGGGTCACACAGCTACCAAGTGTCTGAGTCCAGATTTGAACTCATGAAGATGAGTCTTCCTGACTCCAGGCTTGGCTATCCATCGAACCACCTAGCTGCACCCAGTACCCAGGAGATGCTTAGTAAATATCTACTTAATGAATGACTGAATAGAGTGTGAGGAGAGATACTCAGAGGCAGGGAGACCAGTGAGGAGTCTAATAAGGGAACCTAGGCAAGAGAGTTGGACTAGGGTGGTGGCAAGAGATATTTGCCCACCCACACTCAGGCTTCCTGGTTGAAATATTCTGTACACAGTAGCTGTTTAGGAAATATTTGTTGGATAGAATTGCTAAATAAGTGTGTCCATTACTGTCACTTATTAAAGGATAGAGGTTCCTGGCAATCCTAGAAGTCTTCTCACCAGTGTCCAAGGGACTCCATTCAATGACTGTGCTTTCTAGTGATCACACAGGATCAGAGAGCCAGGCTTCTACAGGCAAGTGTAGACATTTCAATTAATGCTCTTATCTGAAAAGTTTTCTATGTAGATTAAAATACTTAATTAGTTAACAATAAAAAGTTACTTATCTCTTAGGGATCCATAGAAATGAAGTCTGTTCTCATTAAAAGCACCAACATAAATTGAACAAAGTTTTCACTGCTGGATGATAATGACTCAATGACCCCAATGATTTTTGTTTTGTTTTGCTTTCATTCCAATTTAAACAGGGCTGTGCTGGAAACACAATGCCAAAAGCCATAGAAATGAATTTACTATCCTGAAATTTCAATACTTGGTAGTTTGGAAGAGTTCTTTTGGGTAGGAAAGGTTCCTTTCAGTGTCCCTCAAATCATACTCTACCACAACTGCATATGTAGAAGATAGACTCATGAGAAAATTCAGGAATAACAAGGGGAAAACATAGTGGAAAGTAGTTGGGTGAAATCTGTATAGTCAGGCAGTATAGTGGATAGAGCTCTGGGCCCAAAGTCAGGAAGACCTGAGTTCAAATCATCCCTGAGCACATCACTTAACCTCTTTGCCTCAGTTTCCTCAACTGTAAAGTGGGGATGGGGACAGCTAGGTGTCGCAGTGGATAGAGTACCAGGCCTGGAGTTAGGAAGACTCATCTTCCTGATATAAAATTTGATCTCAGAAATTTATTAGTTGTGTGATGCTGGGCAAGTCACTTAATCCTGCTTGCCTCAGTTTCCTCATCTGTAAAATGAGCTGGAGAAGGAAAAGGTACTCTAGTATCTTTGCCAAGAAAACCCAAAATGGGGTCATGAAGAGTTGGGCATGATTGAAATGACTAAACAACAACAACAAAGGGGATAATGATAGTACCTTCCTTCTAGTGTTGCCGTGAAGATCAAATGAGGTAATGCTTGTAAAACACTTAGCAGAGTGCCTAGCGCATAGTAGGTCCTACAGGAATACTATTATTATTATTATATTTATAGGGGTAAAAGTGTATGAACAAGGACAGCCCAGGGACCATGGTCAGAATTGCTTTTCCTGGTTCTGGTTGACCATGGGGGAGCTTTGGAGACTGCTTCTGGCCATAGGAAAGACTTTGCATTTTAGTGTGATGTGGCTGAGTGGCTCCTTGGTTCTCCTCTGTCCTGTGACAGCAGCCAGCAGGAGGGCAGGATGCTGCATTAGTTAAGGGTGAGAGATGGGGTGGAGTCTTTTTCCTTCCCCTTTCTTTTGAGCACTGCCACTTAAGACTTAGGCAGCCTTACCTTTGGACTTCTCAAAAGGGAGGAAGGTGATTTCTCTTCTCTTTCCCCACTATTAGCCATGGCAGCTCTGAGCACATGGCAATAAGCACGTGTCTTTGCTTAGGTGTGTGTTTGCAGGGAGAGAGTGGAATTAGGGAAGTTCTAAATCTGTGATCCTGTGATTTCCTGAGTGGCCATGGGAACATGGGAACTACACCAATGTTGCACAGGCTGGACAGATAAGGACAGAGAGAGATCCTGTGATCATTGGAGGTGATACACACAGTGAGGAGATCAGATATGCATCGTAGCATTGGTATATAGCTGAAAAAAATCCATTTTTTTATTTTTTAAGCTCCCCACTCCAAGACTCAGCTCATTTTGGATTCAGGCCTTTCTGGCATGTTTCTCACCCTTCTGTACTCCCACTTCCCATGCCTTTCCATTCTGTGTGCAAATATTTGTTAAATCTGAGCTTATCCAAGCTCAGCCTGTGCAGCCACATAGGTTTCTTTAACAATTTATAGACAGGGAAACAGATCATCCAGAGAGCTAAAGTAACTTGTAGCCTGTAGTAATAGCAGAGCCGATCTTTGAATCTGGGGTTTCTGATTCTAAATCCAGTATTCTTTCCCCCGTGCCAGGCTGCCTTACTGTCACCTAAGTTTGCACAGAGAGTCCACCCAGGGTGCATTGTTTACGTTGTTTAACATGCAGGCTGAATCTTGGCACATGACTGGCCTATCTGCTTTTTTGATCATACAGTTCTTTAAGGGCATCCTTTACCCCATTCGGCTTGCATAAGTCCTTGATTGTAATGTGTTGTATCCTGATCAGGTCCACCATGCACTTCCCTGTTGCCCTTTAGGTGATTATCAACTTAAATACTTCTGAGGCCATAGTGTCTCATGACTCATGGCCAAACAGCATCACTAGAATAATGGTAGGAAAAAGGTCAATCAACTCATCAGCAGAGCCTTTATTGACCACTTGGCTATGTTTCAAACACCTTGTTGAGCCCTAGGGATACAAAGGTAAAATAGCATCTGCTCTTCAGAAGAATGCGTTTGAATGAGAAATATATGCGAAATGAACACAATCAAGTTTTAGGAGAGAGGGCATTAGCAGCTGAGGACATCAGGAACTGTTTCATGTAGAAGGCAACTCTTAAGCTGAATCTTGAAGGAAATCAGTTATTCTGCGAGATGGAGGCATCTCTAGGCATAGAGGACAGCCAATGCAAAGAAAGGAAGATAGG
This sequence comes from Phalanger gymnotis, assembly GCA_028646595.1. Taxonomy (NCBI): domain Eukaryota; kingdom Metazoa; phylum Chordata; class Mammalia; order Diprotodontia; family Phalangeridae; genus Phalanger; species Phalanger gymnotis. The sequence continues at coordinate 233,496,039 of CM053625.1, forward strand.
ACATGGAACACTGTGTGTGCGGGATAGTGAGTAGGCCAGTATGGCTAGGTCACAGTTTGTGGCAGGGAGTGATGTGTAAGAAGGCAGGAATTGTAGGCCTGAGCCAGGTTGTGAAGGGCTATAAATGAAAAACATAGGAGTTTGTATTTGATTCTAAAGTTAATAGGGAAGTTTAATGAGTAGGGGGCACAGGGGAGGGGGGGTGGATTATCAGATCTACAGGAAGCCAATGTGGTATTTTGAAGATATAGCCAGGAGGGAGAGAAGGGCCTGATTCACCCTGAGGCCCCGAGCTAAGAACAGAGATAGAGCTGACCTCAGTTTGGCTCCTCTGGGGATGGACTTCTGATATCCTAGCTGGCTCAAACAAATAGGGCCTCATTTCATGGAGAAGCTTGGGTTTGTTAAAACAAAATTGAAGAGATTTGGGGGTCACACAACTAAGAGAATGAAGACCATACTTCCTCCCCTTCTCACTAACTCTCAAAAAAGGCTTCCAAAAGAGGAATTATACATTATATGTAGAGCAATTGAGCTGAAATCATGAGATAAGAAATCTAGCATGGTAATAGACTTGTGAATTAATACTGGAGAACACTACTCCTTAACACGCTCATTAAACATCCCTTCCCCAAGAGCCTTCGTGCTCAGAGACACAAATTTTCTTTTCCCTTTCCCTAAAAAGAGACTATGGGAACATCCTACTCACTATCTATCCCCAATGCAAAAAGTAGCAGACACTGATTCTGTCCAGTCATGTAGGGGGTGAGGGAAAAGAGGGAAGGAGGTGGCTATCAATCTGCCTCTTTCTGGGGAGGCTCCTAGCCTTGGGAGGCTTCGGAGACTCTGTCCAGAACACAGCTCGCCCCCAAACACATCCACGCATTTGCATATACACACACCCTGCAAAATGTCCTAATATAGCAAAGCAAGAGAAGTAGGGGGCTAGTATAAGTAGCTGCATAGGACCTGAAGGAAAGGACATCAAAATCCAGCTGGGACTAGGCCTGTCCTCCCAGAAGCCATTTCTAGTAGGGATCTAGGCTGGTGAAAAATAAATCCCCCAAAGTATGAAGAGGCAGCCTCGCATTTCAGAGTCCAGGATGTATTGTTGTCGTTCAGTCATTCAGTCACTTTGACTCTTCATCACTCTTGACTTTTCTTGGCAAAGATACCAGACAAGGAATCTGTGACTTGCCCAGAGTCATACAGCTAAATAAGTATCTGAGGCCAGATTTGAACACAAGTTTTCCTGACTCCAGGCCCAGCACTCTGTCCACTGAGCCATTTAGGTGCCCATCAACAAAAGAGGAAGAGCCATAAAGCAAGTCACCAGGGAATATGGGGGTGGCAGGAAGGCTGCAACACCAATGACTTCAAGGGGAAGAATTTTCAGTTAAAAACCCATAGTATATAAGCATATAAACCAACAGAGAGATACTACACTTACAAAGAAATTGCAAAGAAATTATAAAGTGTTATAATGCAAAAGATATTGAATCAATGCTTGATGAAACACAGAGCCCCGTGGAATCACAAGAGAATGTGGAAAAACAAGATACTTCAGAATGGTTTAAAAGAAAAAAAAATTTTAAATAGAGAAGTTAAAGGAAACAAAAAATCATCATTTATGAAAACTATTATTCCATAAGAAATGATGAGCAGATGAGTTTCAGAAAAACCTGGAAAGACATGAACTAATGCTGAGAGAAGTGAGCAGAGCCAGGAGAACATTGTTCACAGTAACAGCAATATTGTGTGATGACCAACTTTAACTCTTCTCAGCAATGCGATGATCTAAGACAATTCCAAAAGACTCATGATGGAAAATGTTATCCACATTCAGAGAAAAGAACTGAATGTGGATCAAAGCATACTATTTTCTTTTTTTGTTGTCTTTGGTTTTTCTTTCTCATGGTTTTTCCCTTTTGTTCTGAGTCTTCTTTCACAACATGACTAATGTGAAAATAGGTTTTAATATGATTGTACACATATAGCCTACACGCTTACAGGGAGGAGTTTTCCACCATTTTTGAACATGGGACATATATTGGGGGGGCATACCAAGGAGTTGCATGTTGGGGGCATCTAGGGAAGACTGTAACCCAGAAGGGAATGGACCAATCCGTTCCCTGAAGGGAGATACTAAGCTGATGGTACATCAATCTATGTCAGTCTAACAGAATAAAGTTGGTCTCACTCCTGTATTCCCCACTCCCTCTTCTAAAAGAAGGATGGAGTCCACTCCTGGACAGGAATGTGAGCCCAATTCCTTTGGACTCCTCAATAATAATAAATTGCCCTTGATACCTGAATTTCAGTGTCAAGCATATTTCTAACATTAAGTAAAACCTAAAACTATGGAAAGTGTTGATAAATAGGATGGGGAATGAAAGCATCAGGGGGAGAAGAGGGCCTTTGGGAATAGAATTACATCATAGTAGTTTAATAAATCATAAGGACAAAATGCTGATATAGAAGTGGAAGGGAAACTACAAAACAAAGCCTAAAGAGGTGATATTTGAGACAGAAATAGAGAAAAGCATAAACCTAACTCATAATTTTAAATGTAAATAGATTGAACCAGGGCTGTCCAAAATACGGCTGCTGGCCACATGCAGCCCACAGTGCAATTTTATGTGGCCCACCTTTGGGTTTTAATTTTCTTATGAGGTAAAAAATAAAATAATAATTTGCATGGAATGTGTATTAGATTTTTTTATTTCACTAATAAATAATCTCATTGATGTTAATTTTCTTTGGTGTTTTTAAGCAGTATTACAGATGAAACATATAGCACGGAATTTTCAGTTGATCTGTGGGATGCGTTCCATCTGTACAATGTACACTAGTCAGTATGCACCTACCTTTATACTGTTGTGTTGTTGCTTTGTTGTTTTGTGTTTGTTTTCATGCTGCATGCCTTTGTCCACTTTCTATAACTGTACAGTTTTTTCTTATTCTGGGTGCAGCCCTTGAATAATTATTTTATTTTAATGTAGCCCTAAGATAACCTAAGGTTGGACAGCCCTGGATTAAACCTTTCAGTAAAATAAGTTACAAAAGAGTTACGGGTTTTTTTGTTTGTTTTTTTTAAATCCTGTTCTAGTCTTGCCTCAAGGAAATCTGTTATCATTGAGAGATGCAGATAGACACTAGAGAATCTGGTCTAGTATCTTTATACCACCAAGATATCCTTTAAGGATGTCTGGTTTGCTATCCAAAGAATAGATTTCTTTGTGAGGCACAAAAAGAAAAAAAAAGGACAATGGGGGAAGATCTACAAAGGTTATTTAAGGGTTAAGGCTCATTATCTCTAACCTTACAGGTGGACTCAAACAATGAGCATCTCTTAGTCAAAGGAGGGAAGCAGGGAGTTGTCTCTGGCTAGCCCCTCATTCCCAGTTTCCAACCAATCATATTGTCTCCCACAGCTCAGCTCTGCAGCCAATCATATTGATTCAACCATTCATGATATCAAGTTCTTTTAACCAATCACAACTTGTTCTCTGCCTATGAAGTTCTGTTCTTTGTTCTGTACTCCCCAGAACTATAAAAGAGAGTTGTCCCCCTTATATGTGGTCTTAGCTTTGCTGAGGAAGCTGAGAACTTATTTATTGGTAAATTCATGCTTTACTAATAAACTGATTATGCTTGAAATTATGTGCCTCAGTTTACCTTATCTTGACTGTAACACCCCACAATCTGTTGCTTATGAGAAGCAAGTCTAAAAAATAGAGACACGCGTAGAATTAAAATGAAAGGCTGTAATAAAATTTACTATGTTTCAGGTGAATTAAAAAAAAACAGTAAGAGTTGTAGTCATGCTATCAGATGAAGTAAAAACCAACATTTAAAACCTAAAAAGTGATAAACAAGGAAACTACATTATGCTGAAAGGAACCATAGATGACAAATCAATGTATTTATTACTCTTTATAGTCTCCAAATACCTTAGCATCCAAACTCATAAAGGAAATATCACCTGAACTACAAGAAGATGTAGACAGTAACACAATAGTAGCAGGAGATTTCAATGTCCCTCATCCAGTTTTGGATAAGTATAACAGAAAGATAAACAAAAGAAAAAAGAACTGAATAAATTTCTAGAACTTAAAAGATTTATGGAGTCTTCTAAATGGGTTTGCTACATAGCTATGAATACAAAATAGTAGAAGGTTTTAATGTTCTATCAGAGCTGGACAAATCTAACAGAAAGAGAAACAATAATAGCCACCGTTTTCACATACACCCCAATCTCTCCTCTCAGTTTCAGTATTATGTCACCAATTGTTTGTTAGACATTTCAAACTGGATGACCCAGAGACATTACTAACTCAACAAGTCTAATACTAAACTCACTATATTTCTTCCTAAACTCTTTCTTCCTCCAAACTTCTCTATTTCTGTCCAACACCATCTTTCAAGTCTCCCATGTTCATAACATTGCATTATCCTTGATTCCTCACTCTACATATGCAATAACTCAAAAAAACCCTCACTGTTTCCAGCTACACAACATCACTTACATCTAATATATTCTCTCTTTTCAGAGTGCTGACTGTATTTCAGGCCCTTGTCATCCTTTGCCTCGATTTTTTGTAAAAGCCACCTTATATGTTTTCTTTTTTTCCCCAATTTTTAAAACATTTTTATTTAAAGTTTTGACTTCCAAATTCTATCTCTCCTTTCCTCCCCTTCTCCCTCCCTGAGACAGTAAGCCGTAAGATATAGGTTATATATATGAAATTATGTAAAACATTTCCATATTAGTCATTTTGTACAAGAAAACTCAAATAAAAGAAAAATGGAAGAAAGAAAGTAAAAAATAGCATGCTTCAGTCTATATTCAATTAATATCAGTTCTCTTTCTGGAGGCAGATAGTATACTTCATCATTACTCCTTTGGAATTGTCTTAGATCATTGTATTGCTGAGAATACTTAAGTCATTCACAATTCTTCACTGAACAATACTGCCGCTACTATGTACGATGTTTTCCTGGTTCTATTCACTTCACTATGCAACAGTTCATGTAAGTCTTTCCAGGTTTTTCTGAAATCATCCTGCTTATCATTTCTTATAGCACAATAATATTCCATTTCAATTACATACCACAGCTTGTTTAACTATTCTCTGATTAATGGGTATCTTTTCATTTCCAATTCTTAGCCACCACAAAGAGCTTCTATAAATATTTTTGTATAAATAAATTCTTTTCCTTTTTTTTTGATGTCTTTGGGATATGGACCTTGCAATTGTATTGCTGAATTAAAGTGTATGCTAAGCTTTTTTAGCTCTTTGGGCATAATTTCAAATTGCTCTCCAAATTCCACCAACAGTGCATTAGCTTTCTCACATCCCCTCCAACATCCAACATTTTCCTTTTTCATCATATTAACCATTCTGATAGATATGAGGTGGCACCTCAGAGTTGTTTTAATTTGCACTTCTCTAATCAATAGTGATTTGGAGTATTTTTTTCATATGATTATAGATAACTTTGATTTCTTTGTCTGAAAAGTACCTGGTCATATCCTTTGACCATTTATCAACTGAGGAATGATTTGTATTTTTATAAATTTGACACAGTTCTCTATATATTTGAGAAATGAGGCCTATTTTCCCCCAGTTCTCTGCTTTCCTTATAATTTTGGTTGCAATTAGTTTTGTTTATGCAAAAGTTTTTTAGTTCTATATAATCAAAATTACCTATTTTATCTTTTGTAATGCTCATTGTATTTTCTTTGGTCCTAAATTCTTCACTTATCCATTAATCTGACAAATAAACTATTCCATGCTCTCTTAATTTGCTTATTATATCACCCTTTATGTGTAAATCATGTACCCATTTTGACCTTATCTTGGTATATGGTATGAGATGCTGGTCTATACCTAATTTCTGCCTTACTGTTTTCAAGTTTTCTCAGCAGTTTTTGTCAGATAATGAGTTTTTGTTCCAAAAGCTTGGTTCTTAGGGATTATCTATACCAGATTACTATGGTCATTTACTATAATGTAACTTGTACCTAATCTATACCTAGTTTGTATCTAATCTAACTGATCTGCTACTGTACCAGTACCAGATTGTTTTGATAATTTCCACTTTATAATAGTTTGAGATCTGGTACAGCTAGATCACCTTCTTTTGCATTTCTATCACTGTTTCCCTTGATATCCTGATGCATTTTGTTATTAGTTTTTCTAGCCCTAAAAATATGGTATGGCACTGAATAAACAGATTAATTTAGGTAGAATTGTCATTTTTATTCTATTGGCTCAGTCTACCCATGAACAATTAATATTTTTCCAATTGTTTAGAACTTGATTTTACTTTTTGGAAAAGTGTTGTATAGTTATGTTCATATAGTTCCTGAGTTTGTTTTGGCAGGTAGACTCCCAAATATTTTATATTGTCTACAGTTGTTTTAAATGGAATTTCTCTTTCTATTTCTTGCTGCTAGAGTTAGAAATGCTAATGATTTGTATGGGTTTATTTTGAATCCTACAACTTTGCTAAAGTTGTTAATAATTTCAAGGAGTTTTTTAGTTGATTCTCTAGGATTTTCTAAGTGTAACATCATATCATCTGCAAGGAGAGATAGTTTCCTTATTGCCTTATTTCCTTATTGCCTATTCTAATTAATTTAATTTCTTCTTCTTCTCTTATTACTATAGCTAACATTTCTAGTACAATAGTAAATAATATAGGTGATTATGGGTATCCTTGCTTCACCACTGGTTGTACTGGTAAGGCTTCTGCCTTATCCCCCTTACAGATAATGCTTGCTGATTGTTTCCGATAAATATCACTTCTTTTAAGGTATGTTCCATTTATTCCTATGCTCTCTAGTGTTTTTAATAGGAATCGGTGTGTTTTGTCTAAAGCATTTTCTGCATCTATTGAGATAACCATATGATTTCTGTTGGTTTTGTTATTGACATGGTGAATTATGCTGATAGTTTTCCTAATATTGAACCAGCCCTGCATTCGTGGTACAAATCCCACTTGGTCACAGTGTATGATCCTTGTGATATATTGCTGTATTTTTTGCATCAATATTCATTAGGGAAATTGGTTTATAATTGTCTTTCTTGCTTTGGCTCTTCCTGGTTTGGATATCAGCACTATATTTGTGTCATAAAAGGAACTTGGTAGGACTCCTTCTTTGCCTATTTTTCCAAATAGTTTATATAGTATTGGGATTAATTGTTCTTTAAATGTTTGGTAGAATTTGCTTGTGAATCCAACTGGTATTGGGAATTTTTTCTTAAGAAATTCATTGATGACTTGTTCAATTTTCTTTTTCTAAGATTGAATCATTTAAGTATTTTATTTCTTCTTCTCTTAAACTGGGTAATTTATATTTTTGTAGATATTCATACATTTAATTTAGATTGTCAAACTTATTGGGTATATTATTGGGCAACATAGCTCCCAACAATTGTCTTAATTTCCTCTTCATTGGTGGTGAGTTCACTCCTTTCATTTTTGATACTAGTAATTTGGTTTTCGTCTTTCCTTTTTTAAATCAAATTAACCAAAGGTTTATCTATTTTATTGGATTTTTCACAAAACCAGCTTTTACTTTTATTTATTAGTTTAATGGTTTTCTTGCTTTCAGTTTTATTAATCTCTTCTTTAATTTTCAGGATTTCCAATTTGGTCTTTAATTGAGGATTTTTAATTTGTTCTTTTTTCTAGGTTTTTTTTTTAGTTGCATGCCCAATTAATTGATCTGCTGTCTCTCTATTTTATTGATATAAGCAATTAGAGATAAAAATTTTCCAATATGTACTGCTTTGGCCGCATTCTGCAAATTTTGATATGTTGTCGTACTGTTGTCATTTTCTTTTTTTTTTATTTTTCTTTTTTTTTTTTAATTTATTTTTGACATGTTTGGTTTTCAGCATTGATTTTCACAGGCGTTTGAATTACAAATTTTCTCCCC
>CM053625.1:233504489-233520688 GCA_028646595.1 Phalanger gymnotis
GTGCAGGATAGACCTTACCCAGTGACTGAACCAGGACTGCTTCCCTCTGCCACTTTGTGGGTTCTGCAGTTCTAGAATTGGTTCAGAGCCATTTTTATGGGTTTTTGGAGGGACTTGGTGGGGAGCTCATGCTAGTCTCGCCTTTCCAGCTGCCATCTTGGCTCCGCCCCCCATCAATTTATAATCTTATTGAATAGCCTAGGGCGCTGAGCCTAAATTGCTTGTCCACTGTCACATAGCCAGTCTCTGTCACTTGAAAAGTTGGGCTTGGAACAAGTCTTCCTGATTCGGTTAATTCTCTAACCTCTACACAACACTGCCTCTTATGGAAATAATACATGAAAAGTAATCAAGGAATGACAAGATAGTGAAGTACGTGGTTCCCTGCTTAACTCCAAGAGTTTGCCAACTCCAAACAACAGGAAATACATGAGTTATTAAAATTAAAGCAATTTGTAGCAATATAAAGTCTTCTGAAATAATAGAGGAATACTGTATGAGAAAGAAGACAGCTAGGTGGTGCAGTAGAGAGAAGACTGGACTTGGAATCAGGAAGATCTGACTTCAAACCCTGTTTGCCTCAGTTTCTCATCTGTAAAAATTAGCTGGAGAAGGAAATGGTGAACTACTCCAGTATCTTTGCCAAGAAAACGCCAAAATGGGGCCATAAAGAATTGGAAACTACTGAAATGACTCAACAACAGTCTATCCTGTATATAGCTTGTTTGTATATATTTTTGTACAACTACGTGGTGCAGTGAATAGAGTGCTAGGCCTGGAGTCAGGAAGACGAGTTCAAATCCAACTTGAGACACTTACTAGCTGTGTGAGCCTAGGAAAGTCACTTAAATCCTTTTTGCCTTAGTTTCTTTATAAAATGAGCTAAAGAAGGAAATGGCAAACCACTCCAGTATCATTGCCAAGAAAACCATAAATGTGATCACAAAGAGCTGGACATGATTGAAATGACTGAACAACATGTGAGACACCCACTTGTATACAACTGCCCAGCGCCCTGTGTGATCAACTCCCTCCATTTGTAGTTCCAGTTGTGGTTTCTATCCCTTGCTATTTAGCAGTGATCCACCTGAACTTCATATGCTATTGAACAAAGGGAGAGCATAAAACTAGATCAACCTTGGGAAATATGGGGTAACCAACCTCAAAGAAGAAGAAATCCAGCACTACAGAGCCAGTGTAGTTAACACCTACAGAGCTTGTGAAGAGAAGAGCAGGTTAGGGAGAGGGGGCTTATTCAGGGTCTTTTATTAAATTGACATATCACATGGAGCCAGTCAGAAATTCTCAAAATATATAGGGAAATGAGTCAAATTGACAAGAATAAGAGCTATTCCACAATGGATAAATGGTCAAAAGATATGAACAAGTAAGTTTCAAAGGAAGAAATCCAAGTTATCAATAATCATAGAAAAATGCTGTAAATCACTAATACTTAAAGAAATGCAAACTAAAACAACTCTGAGATGCTCCTTTATCCTCATCAGATTGGTTAAGATGACAAAGAAAGGAAAATCACAAATTCTTAAAGGATTGTGGGAAAACAGGTCCACCAATGTACTGTAGGTAGAACTGTGAACTAGTCCCACCGTTCTGCAAAGCAATTTGGAACTATGCCCCAAAAGCTATTAAACTGCATACATTCAGACCCAGCAGTACTGCTGCTAGATCTGTACATCAAAATAGAAATTATGTGCCAAGATAAAGCAATTTCAACTTTCTCCATAGTCTAGGATTCCCAAACCCAAAAGAAGCTTAAAAATGAACAACTCCCAAAACAGCTCTATCAAATGATCCCTATCCTGAGCTCATGCATCCATGCTACCTTACTGCCCACTATGCTTTGAGCAGTGAGGCTACAATAGTTCAGCCAAGGATTTGACCAACATGCCTGCAAGAAAACCCAACCCCACACCCCAGTCTCCCCTCCCTCTATCTAGTGCCTTAGAGATCCAGTTTTCAGGTTGTAGGATTTTGCTGGTGACTCCATTGCTTGCACTATGATAGTGTTCTCTGCTATGACAGATCTCTGAAGGAGAACAGAGACACAGAGGGAAAGGGTCATGACATACGTCTGTACTTGAAATAGAGCTCAATACCACACTCAGTCTCCATCCCTCAGATTCTCAAAGACTGAAATTCCAAATAGAAATCACCCCTAGATGTAATGGCAGTACTCTGAACTGCCAGACTGGAGAAGTGAGGAACAGAGGAAGTGTGACAAGATATTGCAGGTTGGGGGCTACGCTATTGCACATATACTAAGGTTGAGGGAAAGAGCACAACATTCAGAAGGGACTAGTTCTGTCCACCTAAAAGTCATTTAGTCCAGAATCCTAGGCTGATAAACCATGAATTGCCAAGCATGGGAGGAGGCTGAGAAGTTTTAAGATCTGCCATCAGAAGGGAGCCATAAAGAAAGCAGTGTGGGAAAATAAGGGGGAAAGGCAGAAATTACCAAAGACCACAGGAGGGAGAAAACCTGGAAGACCTTGAGTATAAACAGATAAATCAAAAGAGAAGACATTACTGTCAGAAGGAAATATGGCCTCCAGATCTAGTAAAGGAGCTCAGTCATTGATGAATAAATGCTATAAAACAAAGGAAAATGATCCTAGGCTTCATGAGACAGAGGATTTAAGAACAATGTGGAATCACAACATACTGTTCTGGAATGGTTTAAAAGAAAAATGAGGAAAATGAAAGCAGAATTTATGTCTTGCACAACAAAAATAATTTGCAGAAGAGAAAACCTTGAATCTGTGATGTCAAGTCTCATCAAAGGAACAAAGGAGAGAACAAACAACTGGGAATGCAAAGGATAGGCCAGAAGAAGAGAATAAAAAATATTGAAAACCAATACGCTTTCTACCCAAAACATACCAATCTCAAAGACAAGATGCAGAGAAACAATCTAAGGACTGTGAGTTTCCCAGAAGAACACAACAAACAATTGTAAAAAATGAACACCATAATGCAAGAAGTAATACAAGAAAGCTTCCCAGAACTTCTGAACACAGAAAATGAAATAGCCAGTGAAAGAATTCACAAATCACCTCCCAGAAAAGAAAAACAAAACAAAAAACAAGGCTAAAAACTCCAAGACTCATAATGGTTAAATTTAACAATTCAGTTTAAAAACAACAAACTCTACCAGCAACCAAGAGAAAGACCTTCAAAGAAAAGGAAAATTAAATAACACAAGTCTATTCTGCACCCATTAGAAAAGACCAGAGAGAATGAATAATGCATCTCAGGAGCAATGGAACTCAAGATACAGCCCAAGGTGACCTACCCTGAAAATCTAAGAAAAACCATAAAGGAAAAAAGGTGGATGTTCACTAATAAAGAAGTGTTTAAAACATTCTTAGAAAAAAAAGACAGACTTGAAGAAATTATTTGCTACTCAAACACCCTAGACAAAAGAAACACAGGAGAGGTGAATGAATATAGCAGCCAAAGAAAACAATAACAGTGTAACAGCAAAAAACCAGTAAGATCCTTCTTTTTAAATGTACAAAATGAGACAGGAGTAAAGATGGAAGTTCAAGGGAGGCAACAGTGAAGAGGGAGGCCTGGGGCATTATGGACAGAATTTTGTATTTTGTAATTCACCTGCCTACAGGTGAATCAATATTTTTTTTTGTGAGATTACACTACAAAAATGAGAGGGTTCATGGGAAGGGAGAGTGGAGAAGGGGGATAAGAAAAGCATGTGAAGTACCTGGGTCAAATTGAGGGCCAGCCATGAGAGAAAGGTAACATTCACCATTGTGCAACTATTCATACTGACTTCCCTGGCAACCTTTACTTCTCAACTTAAATCTCACTTTCTGCAAGAAGTCTTTCCAGGTAACCCTTAAAGGTAATGGCTTCCCTCTGAGATTATCCCCAGTTTATCTTGTATATATATATATAGATAGATATAGATATATATAGATATCTATATATATCTATATCTATCTATATATAGATATCTATATATATCTATATATATATATATATATATAGATATATATCTTGTGTGTGTATAAGGAGCTTACAATCTAATGGGGGAGTCAATGCTAACAACTATGTACAAGATATAGACAGAATTAAATTGGAGATAATCAACAAAGGGAAAGCTTAAATATTAATGGAGATTAGGAAAAACTCCTTGAAGAATGTGGAATTTTAGTTCCATAGAAGCAAGGAAGGTAGAAGGTGGAGATGAAGGGGAAGAGAGAAAGAGAGGGGGAAGGAGAGGGGGAATGGGAGAGGGATGTGTGAGACAGCAACTTCACCCAAAATTAAACTCAGAGGCTTCTCAAGTAGAAAGTAGAAAGTAATTTTATTACAATCCCACAGGAAAGGGTGGTCTCTGAACTGATAGACAATCCATAGAGAGAGGTGGCGCCCAGAAAGCAGAACTCAGTTATATACCTTCGCACAAACAACTCCCACCCACCACTGACCTTTTTACTCTCATTGGTGGAGTTCAGGCTCACAATCTAAATGTGGAAATCTACCCCAGGTACAAGGAACAAGGAAACGCTAATTTAGCCAATACCCACTCTTAAAAACACTTTTATCCTTATCTGGTAAGGCTCGTGCTGAGAGGGGTCAGGCTGCTCTAAGTTTTGGATTCCTACACATCCTACAGGTCAGGTGATTTTTAATACCTCAAAACTTAGGCCTAGCTGTCAATCAGAAGCCCTGAGCCGTGCTGAAAAGTCCTCACTTTTATTTATCCCACTCAATTTACAGAAAGGCTGAGGTTTAGATTTTATGAGAGGTCTTCACCATCCCACTCTGAGAGAGAGAAGGAGGAAGGCAGGGAGAGAGTAGAAACAGTAATTTAATTAAAGAGGATGACAACAATGAGACATGTTAACCTGAAAGTTTGGTTAAAGGAGGCAAACAAGCTAAGTGATATGTAAATTCATATTGTTTGCTCCCTTAAAGCTAACAGCACACACACATGTATGAAGCCAGACAAAATCTGACTGTCTGAACAAAAGAATGAGGTTTAAATACATTTTTAGTCCAAACTCAGCATGTCTGTGTTACTCAATTTTATGATCTCCATGTATGTTTAACCATGATACAAGAAAAGGACTTTTCTCAATTGAATAGGTCGTAAATACAATAAGAGAGTTGACAAAGTGTCAATTGAAATCACAACCCAGGATCTCTGTGTTTAATTTACCATTAACATGCCATAACATAGTATATGCCCATAGAATACTAAGATAAGAAAAAGTCACATTATTCAAGATAGTGTCTCAGGTTAAGGGTGTCATCCTTAATCCTTAGAGGAAAGAATGCTCTTAAGTCAGCCCTATCTGGCCTCGTTGACATAGGAAGAGGTATTCTCTGAGTAAACTCAGAGAACAAAGAGGCTTAGGTCCAGGCTCTTCTTCTGGTTGATTATTAGTTCAGGCTCTGGCCCTTATTGAAGTTACTAAACTGATATTAAGTGATTATCAGACAAAATTCCAAAATTTGTGGGAAGTACTTAGGGAGAAATTTCTATCTCTAAATGCATACATCAGTAAAAGAGAGAAAAAGCAGATCAATGAATTGGAAAAAAAGGAAAGAACAAATTTAAAATACCCAATTAAATACCAAAATGGAAACTCTGAAAATCCAAAGAGATTAATTAAATTGAGAGTAAAAACAAACAAGCAAACAAAAAACAATGGACTAATCAGCAAAAGTAGGGGCTGATTTTATGAAAAAAATAATAAAATAGATAAACTATTGGTTAATATAATTTAAAAATAAGGAAGACCAAATTACTAGTATCAAAAGTGAAAAGAGTGAATGCATTACCAATAAAGGTGAAATTAAAGGAATTATTAGGAGTTATTTCGCCCAATTATATGACATTAAAACTCACAATCTAAGTAAAATGGATGATGATTTGCAAAAACAAAACAAAACAAAAACTGCTTAGATTAGCAGAAGAGAAAATAGAATACTTAAATAATTCTATCTAGAAAAAGAAGTTAAATAAGCCATCAATGAACTCCCTAAGAAAAAAATCCACAGGACTAGATGGATTCACAAATGAATTCTATCAAACATTTAAGGAACAATTAATCCCAATACTATAAAAACTATTTGAAAAATGGGTAAAGAAGGAGTCCTATAAAATTCCTTTCATGACACAAATGAGGGTTTGATACCTAAACAAGGGAGAGCAAAAACAGAGAAAGAAAATTATAGGTCATCTTCCTTTATGAATATTGATGCAAAAAAATTAAATAAAATACTAAGCAAGGAGATTACAGCAATATATCACAAAGATCATACATTATGACCAGGTGGGATACCAATCAAACTACCAAAAATTTATTTTACAGAGCTAGGTCAAGAATATCAAGGGAATTAGAAAAAAATACAAAAGAAGGTGGCCTAGCAATACCAGATCTCAAACTATATTATAAAGTAGCAATAAGCAAAACTATCTGGTACTGGCTGAGAAATAGAGTGGTGGACATAGATTTGGTACGTAAGACACAGTAGTCAATGACCATAGTAACATATTTGATAAATCCAAAGACCCCAGCTTCTGGGATAAGAGCTCACTATTTGACAAAAACTTCTGGGAAGACTGGAAAGCAATAGGACACAAAGTAGGTATAGACCAATATCTCACACTATATACCAAGATAAGGTCAAAATGGGTGCATAATTTAGACATAAAAGGTGACACCATAAGCAAATAAGAAGAGCAAGGAATAGTCTACCTGATAGATCTATGAGGAGGGGAAGAATTCATGGTCAAACAAGAGATAGCATTACAAAATATAGACCATTTTGATCATATTAAATTTAAAAGATTATGTACAAACAAAACCAATGTAACCAAGATTAGAAGGAATTCAGTAAACTGGGAAACAATCTTTATAGCAAGTGTCTCTAATAAAGGCCTCATTTCTCAAATATATAGAGAACAGAGTCAAATTTATAAGACTATAAGCCATTCCCAATGGATAAATGGTCAAAGGATATGAACACACAGTTTTAAGATGAAGAAATCAAAACTATCTGTGGGCATATGAAGAAGTGTTCTAAATCACTTTTGATTAGAGAAATGCAAATTTAAACAACTCTGAGATACCACTCACACCTATCAGATTGACTAAAATGACGAAAAAGGAAAATGATAAATATTGGAGAGGATGTGGGAAAATTCGAACACTGATGCACTGTTGGTGGAATTGTGCACTGAATCAATGACTCTGGAGAACAATTTGGAACTATGCCCAAAGGGCAATCAGACTGTTCATAATCTTTAATCCAGCAATACCACTACTATGTCTGTATACCAAAGAGATCAAAAACAGGGAAAAGGACCTATATGTGTAAAATATTTATAGCAGCCTTTTTTGTGGTAGCAAAATATTGGAAATTGAGGGGATGCTCATCATTTGGGAAATAGCTGAACGAGCTGTGGCATATGAATGCAATGGAATGCTATTGTGCAATAAGAAATGATGAACAGGCAGATTTCAGAAAATCCTGGAAAGACTTGTACAAACTGATGCAAAGTGAAATGAGCAGAACCAGGAAAACATTGTACATGGTATCAGCAACTGTGTGATAATCAACTATGAATGATTCAGTTCTTCTCAGCAATACAATGATCCAAGATAAATACAAAAGACTCATGAAGGAAAATGCTGTCCATATCCAGATAAAGTACTGATGGACTCTGAATGCAGATTAAAGCATTTTTTCACTTTATTCTTTCTCATGTTTTTAAAAATCTTTCTTCTTTTACAACTGTGACTAATAGGGAAATTGTTTTTTACATAATATCACATGTATAAACTATATCAAACCACCTACCATTTTCAGAAGAGGGGAGCAGAGAGAGGGAAAAAATTTGGAACTCAAAATCTTGTAAAAATAAATGCTAAAAATTTTCTTGCCCTGTAACTGGAGAAAAAATAAAATATAATAATTAAATAAAGAAAAAACAAAATTATCACTCTTTGTGATGATATAATGCTAGAGAACCAACTAAAAACTGGTTAAAACACTGAACAACTTCAGTGAAGTTGCAAGACATAAAAAGACCCACATAAATCATCAGCTTTTCTATATATTATCAACAAAATCCAGCAGTAGGAGATAGAAAGAGAAATCCTATTTAAAATAACTGCAGACAATATAAAATACTTGGGAGTCTACCTGCCAAGACATATCCAGGCATTATAAAAACACAATTACAAAATAATTTTCACACAAAGACAAATCTAAACAATTGGAGAAATATTAATTGCTTATGAGTAGGCAGAGGCAATATAATAAAAATTATAATTCTACCTAAGTTAATTTACTTATTCTATGCCATAACAATCAAGCTACCAAAGAATTATTTTATAGAGCTAGAAAAAATAGCAACAAAATTCATCTGGAAGAACAAAAGGTCAAGAATATTAAGGGATTCAATGAGAAAAAAAGGCTAAGGAAGGAAGTCTAGCAATTCCAGATTCAAATTATATTACAAAGTGGTAATCATGAAAACAATCTGGTACTGGCTAAGAAATAGAGTGGTGGATCAGTGGAATGGATTAGGTATATAATATATAGTAGTAAATGCCCATAGTAATCTAGCATTCGATAAAACCAAAGATACCAGCTTTTAGAGTAAGAATTTAACATTTGACAAAATTGATGGGAAAACTAGAAAGTAGTTTGGCAAGAACTAGGCACAGACCAATATCTCATACCATATACCAAGATAAGATCAAAATGAATAAATGGTATTGTGATATCATAAGTAAATTAGGGGAGCATGGAAAAAATGTATTTGTCGAATCTATGGATAAGAGAAGAGTTTATGACCAAACAAGATAGGAGGATCACAGGAAGTAAAAATAGATAATTTTGATTGCATGAAATAAAAAAAAAAAAGCTTTTGCACAAACAAAACCAATGCAGCTAAAATTAGAAGAAAAACAGAAAACTGGGGGAAAAGTTTATAGCAAGTTTCTCTGATAAAGGCTGCATTTCTCAAATATATAGGGAACTGAGCCAAATTTATAAAAAAAATAGCCATTCCCCAGTTGATAATTGGTCAAAGAATATGAACAAGAGAGCAGCCAACAGAAAATGAGAGATTAAAGATAAATGAGAGAGTGGAGTGGAGATAACAGAAGGAACAATCTTCTAGAGAATATGGAATGCAACAGGATCACTTGTATGTATGGAGCGGGGTTTGTCTTGGAAAGTAGAAAGGCCACCTCTTTATATGAGAGAAGGGTGAAGGCAGAGATAGTGGCAGAAGAAATCTTAGTGATGTGAGATGAAGAATAGGGAAGAAGAAGGAGCTTTGTGTGATTGGTCTCAATTTTTCCAGTGAAATATGAGACAAGGTTCTCAGATGAGAGGGTGAGAGGAGCGGGAGCCATAGGAGGCTTGAGGAAGGATGAATAAAGTTTGGAAAAATGGCTGTGTTGAGTGGGACAGTTAGTTAATTAGGAATGTATAAAAAGATTCTATTTCCATCGTAAGGGCTCAGTTGAGATCATTTAACATAAAATTGTAGGTGACCCAGTCAGGATGATTTCATGATTTTCATCAGCTTCATTAAGTAGCAAAAGAGTAGAAGCAAAGACAGCAGATGTTGGGAATAATACAAGGTTAGGGCATGGCACATCAAGATCAGTGATACAAAAAAAAGAGGGCAAGGTGACTGCAGAGAATACGTTAAATTGGTTCACAAGAGGTCAAGATGGGGAAGGGAGGAGAGTATAGTTAGTGCATGGGTTGTGGCCTGGGAAAGGAGTAATAACTTAGAGACTTGAGTTCACCGTGAGAACAAAGAACAATGGTTTGGGGTTGCATGGCAGAGAAGTGGAAAGACAACAGATTGTGAACATATATGGGAATTTTAGAATTCAAGTAGGTTATTAATACTCCAAGGGGTTTAGTCTCAGTGTGGAGTCCTCTTAGGACTTTAGGCAGCTCATATAAAGGACAAGTTAGGAGAAGGGGAATGAAGGAATAAAATTTCTCCCCTTAACCTAAAGCAGGAATCTGGTACGCAATGGAAAGGCATCATTGAGAAGCATGATGGGTTGGAAAGGAATTCTTCTGCCACATCTCTAACTAGTGTCTTTGAAGTTTTTCTAACTAGCTCCTGGATTTGAAATGACTCTAACTAATGACCAGGAATGCAAAGGAATTTTCTAACCATATATCATATAGGAGTTAAAAAGAGGGAGTCAGAAGAATGAAGTGATTCAAATGATAGATTTTTAGATGCCTAAGGGGTTTTCTATCTAGCTGGTTAGATGCAACATGCAAAAAATATCTAAAGATGGCCCCTGGGAATGCCAAACTTCCTCCTGGGGTGAGATGCTGCATAGGGGTCTGAAGCAGAATTGCAGCAGCAAGAGCAAGAACAACAGAGATGCCCAGCAGAGAAAATACAACAAAGATGTATCTCTACAGCAGAATATAGCAGCAAGCTGCACAGCAGAAGGAACAGAAAAGCAGAAAAAGGAGTTTGCGCAGTGACCACACCAGAAAACATCAGCAACTCTCTGCAGCATCAAAGGCATAAGTTGCCCCAGTCACTGTGTGTGCTCTGGACATGGTGCCCCAGTCACTGGTGATGTGGTAATCTGGGGAAAAGTATACCTATATGTGTGTGTAGGAAACCTTTCTAGTCACCTAAATTGCTACATAGTATGAATTGTCTTTCATTGTAAAATGGTGCGCCCTCTGGTTGGCAAGAAAACCCCCTCAGCATATCTATGAGGGCACTCTACAATGATTCATATACATAATGTGCTTTGAAGCTGGGGTATCATTTAAGAGGGAGTCAATCACAAGCTGATTCCCTAGGTACTACAATTCTTTAAGGAGTACCTCCTTAAAGTTGGACCATATTTAATAGAATTTGGATAGGATGTAGAGAAGAGAAGGTACCCCTGGAGAGAGCAACAGCTCAAGTAAGGGTTGGGATGTGAGACTAAGGATTGAATGTTCATGGTGTTGTAAGAAGAAACACAGTATAGAAAAAAAACATTGACTTTGGAGTCAGAAGACCTGGCTGGTTTTGAATCCAAGCTGTTATCTATAAGCTGTGTGACATTAGGAAAATCACTGTTTCTCTTTTAGATCTTTTCTTTAAAGAAGAAGGTTGGACTAGATAATCTCTAAAGTCTCTTCCATTTCTAAATAATATGATTCTGGGGGTCACACCAGTCTGACTGAAGGCAAGGTTCATAAGAGTTATAAAGTATTGGAATCCATCCAGGCTGGCCAGATGGTGGAAAGACCTGCCACTATTAGGGGCATCATTGTCTCTGTCACTTCCCTTTTCTCCTTTCCCTATATCCAGTCACCCATAGTTCTTAACCTTTTTTTTGTATAATGGGCCATTTTGGCAAGTGGTAAAATATATGGAACCTTTCTCAGAAATATTTTGCTAAAGGCCTAAAATGAACTATATAGGATTACAAAGGAAATCAATCATATTGAAATAGTTGTTAAAATACTTTTAAAAACAATGAGTTCAAGTACTGTAGCTTAAAAACCCTAACCTAAATGGTGTTACATCCTCCAAGGTGAGCAGCATAAAGTAGGATAACATGACAGACCTCCATCTCTTACTCTAGAGTCCAGCTTATGAGGGAAAAGATGTTAATCGGGTTCCTAGCTTTGGAGAATCCCAAGTATGTCTTTCTTCAGTAAGTTCTATGTTGTCCTGGTATGTTGGCTTTCCAGGCTGCTGGGGAAATGGTGAAGTGCATTACTCTGTGTGTATATAGACTTGCATCACTGTGTGTGCATTGAGATCATATGCATTCACAAGCATGAAGGCATCTAAGTACACACCTGAGACTGGACCATGCTCCCTTCCTGTTTGGTGGCCATCCACCCATATAAGTAAACACTGACAAACAAAGTGCCCATTCTCCATTCAAATCTGTCTTCTCCATTCCTGGTGAGCCTTCTTTCTACGTGACTGCTGCCTTTTATAAAAACAGCCTCTACAGCCTCCCAATCCATCATTCAAGGCTCTTCTCCCTTCCCAGCCACAGCTGTCAGCATCAGTCTGTTCATCGGATTCATACCAACTGGAATGGTGAGTTCTAATGCTTTCCTTTGCCATGTTCTGCTTCATTCACAAATCCTCTTCCCTTTTTGATAGGGGTTGTAAACCTATGGGTTTGTGGTCCATGAATATCTTAACTGTTCCCCCTGATACTTCACAGATCTCTAACAATGGCTCACAAATCTAATCCTCCATGTTTAACATGTACATCCGGGGAAATAGTTCAGATACACTAGGTGATGTGAATTCATTATATAGTAACTGACATATAACATGACAAGTACTTAATAGATATTTGTTAATTGACTGGTTCAGAACAGTTAGAGACCATTTTACTAAGTGGAATGGTAAACTTGGTGTCATGAAGACTTGACTTCAGATCTTACCACAGATACTTACTAGCAGTGTGACATTAGGTAAGTCACTCAGCCTCACTCACTGTCAGTTTGGTTCTCCCATTTTCTCCAATATAGTTTAAATTTTTTCACATGTCATTATTCATAGCTTTTCTAACAAGTGTCAGCACATTTTTAGCTTTAGCTCTCTTGGTATTGCTCTTATTAGATCGTGGAATACTTTTGGATTTATACTCCATTACCTACCCTTGCTTCTATCTGTTATGCCTATGTCTTAAAAACCTATGAGCATGCATAAATACAGCCTCTTAACCAGACTGGCTTTATTGGCCAAATAGGGTTATCTCCATCGGAGACTAACTAGTTTTGTGTCACCTAGCTCTTCTCAAGCTGACCTGACCTATTGCAGAGTAGAGATGTGTGTTTTTAGCAGATGTATATATATAATGTGGATTCAGGGGTGATAGATGAACAGTACAAGTCTTTTAAAGAGATGCATCCACAATTTCTATTCTCCAATATGCACATTCACATCACCTAGTGTATCTGAACTATTTCCCCGGATGTACAAGGTGACAAGGTTAAACCTATGTTTTAGAAAAATCACCTTGTCTGCTCAATGGAGGATGAATTGGAGTAGGAAAAGAAAGGAGGATCAACCAGAAGGCTTCTAGGCATGAGCATGTGATAAGAGCTTAAACTAGGATGGTGACTGTGGGAGTAAAGAGAAGGGGACATCTAAGAAAGATGTTAAAAAGGCAGAAACAACAAGACTGGATGATGGATGAAATATATAGGGCAAAACAAAGCAAGGAGTCACAGATGCCATGGAAGTTGCAGGCCTGCATAACTGAGAGTAATGGTGCCCTGAATAGTAATAGAAAAAGGAAGTTTTGAGAGAAAGATAATGTTGAGTTTAAGATACCTACAAGAGATCCAGTTCTAGATGTTCAAAAGGAAATTAATAATGCGAGACTGGAACTCAGGACAGATATATAGATCTGGGAATTATTTGCATAGAGATGGTAATGGAACCCATGGAAACTGATAAGATCAGCAAGTGAGTCAGCATAGAGGGGAAAGAGTAGAGGACTCAGGACAGAGACTTATGGGATCTCTATGATTAGTAATTATGACACAGATGAAGAACTCTCAAAGGAGACTGAGGAGTTATTGACCCAACAAGAAGAGACCTAGTAGAGAGAAATGTCATGAAAATATAGAGATAAGAGAGTATTCAGGAGTAGGAGATCAACAATGTAAAATGATGAAGAAAGGTCAAGAAGAATAAATATTGAAAAAAGGCCATGAGCTTTGTCAATTAAGAGATAATTGGTAACTTTGGAGAGGGCAATTTCAATTGAATAAGGCTGGAAGTCAAATTGCAGAGGATTTGGAGAAAAACAAAAGGAATCAAGTGAAGCATGAAAGAGGGAGACATTTCGATGTTCTATACAGCTGTTGGCTTTCTCAAGGAGTTTAGCCATTAAGGAAAAGAAAGATATGAGACAATAGTTGGCAGAGATGATCAGATCAAATGATAATGTTCAAGAATGGGAAAGACATGGACATGCTTGTAGGCAGCAAGGAAGGAATTGAGAGATAGAAATTGAAGATAAGATAGAAATTGGGAATGATAAAGGTGGCAATTAGCTGGAGAAGACTGGAGTGAACGGGATCAAGGGTGCATACACAGGGTTTGGCCTTGGCAAAGGGAATAGCTTCCTCTTCATCTATAGAGAGACAGTGGAAGAAGATTCTGAATAGTTACGATGTAGGAAGAGGAGAGAATGGGAAATTCTCATCAAATGGCCTCATTTTTTTCCTGTGAAGTATGAAATAAGACCCTCAGTTGAGAGGAAAGATAAGGGCTTAAGGAAGAGAAAAGGGTTTGAACAGTCTTTGTGGAGAATTAGATAATGAATCAATGAGGGAGGAATAGAATGTAGAATCATGACAACTTCATACAAAAGTCAAGTGATACAAATTAATTGGCATAATAAGAAAACTACCTCAGACAGCAAACATCTGATCTCCTTGCCAACATAACATACATGACAGGTCAGGGCAACACTGCTTTAGAACATAAGTTTGTTAAATCTTCAGAGAAGGGTGGTGGAAAAGTTTATGAGCAATAGCATCTTATAAAACATTATAAAAAAAACAATGGAGGGATAGACAAGTATAGAGAAAGTTTGGAGAGAGATCCAAATAAGCAAAGTTATCCAAAGGGCATTTAAAGATGAAGCTAGTACCAACCAATTTCAACCAGCAGGTAAAATCTAGAAAAAAATCTGTGAAGATTCCTATGGCAAACTCATTTTGAAACCAAAAACGTTCAGATCCACCACATTTAGGCTAACAGCCAATCCTGGATATGAGGCAAAAGTAATTGAAAAACTCACTGAAGAATAACAAAGATGAATAACCAAACAGATTAGACCAAAAGCACAGAGACAAGTCCATGTTGAAAATGATATAATTTAACGATTAATGAAGTATTGAGTCTCAAAGTATATGACAGAATATCAAAGGTACTGATGAAAAATCATAGGCATTATTACAAAAATTTTTAAAGGTGACCAAGAGCATAGCAATAATGATCAAACAGTATTCTTACTTTTACTTCTATGCAAAATATGAGATTAATCTGTATGCATGCATCTAAAACCTTAATAAGGATTTTAGAACTGGCAGACTTTCACAGACATTAGTGCAGATTGGATTACACCTTTGTAATTACACAAAGTGCATGATAGAAGTAGAAGAGAATATAAGATCCTGCCACTATTTGGTGATCATAAAAATATTTCATTCAGTAATGCAAAATTTTGTGTTTGTGTTTCTCACACAACAAGATATCTCCTCCACATGCACAAAAACTATACAAGATACCTTGCAAGATATAACAATATATAACTTTGTTTGAACACCCTCTGATTATTCATATCAAATGAAGCATGAAATAGGGAGAAATACTCAGTAGAAGTGTTTGCTACTGTCCAACATAGACCTCAAGTTGAAGAGGCATTCCCTAATGGAGGTGAATTACTCCAGATAGTCCTGCTATTAAAGGACACAACATTGATTGCATCAAGCATAGGAATACTGCAGTCTTTAAAATGGAATCCATAACACTGGATAACAAAATCAAGGTGCAAAAAGATCTCAACAGGCTAGCAGAAAAGCAGTGCAGTGCCATTGATAGATGTAGAGTAAGAGAGTCTGGGTTCAAAGGACACCTTGGACACTTCTCGTGTGGCCTCGAGCAGGTCACTTCACTTCTCCGGGCCTCAGGTTTCTCCACTGCAAGACCAGAATGTAGTAAAATATCCTTCTGGTGATATATTACTGCAAATCAGGGGAGCTGAGGATGACCCAAAGGGTGCTGAGGAGCTCAGAGCTTGAATGTTCACAAATGCACTTTATTCACATGATCTCATCTGATATTCACAACAACAATCCTGTAAAGGAGGTACTCTTACTGCCTTCTTTTAACAGATGAGGAAACTGAGGTTTACAGAGGTTAAATGACTAGGCCAGGGTGTCTGGGCTAGTTAAGTACCTAAGGTAGGATTTGAACCCATTTTTCCTCACTCTAAGACCCGTACTCAAATCCACAGCATGTGCCACAGTGCTTCTCTGGGGGGTTTGGATCTGGCCTGGATCCTTGTCCCCAAAGACCTTATATTAACAACCAATAGCAACACCTAACATTTATATGGCGTTTTAATATTTTCAAAGAACTTTATACATTTCAC
>CM053625.1:233521188-233545967 GCA_028646595.1 Phalanger gymnotis
ATCTCAGGTCCAGTGCCTATCCCAGAGCAAGAGCTAGAAAGCTGGTGAGCTTGGAGGGCAGAGATCGTGCATCTGGCTAGTTATGCTGAGAGCTCTCTCCAATCAGCACAGACCCAGGGTGCAAGCTGGATCTCCATTTGGAAGGGTGCACAGCATGAACAGCAAGGAGTAAGAAAGAGAAGTCACTGGCCCTGCCTCTAAAGGTCTCATCATACAGCTGGAGAGAAAGTGGCCCCTGACAAACAACGGTGATAACTGACATTCATGCAATGACGTGATAACTGACAATTATAGCACTTTACATACATAATCATCTCAGTGGAGACTCACTCTGGGGAAGTGGGAACGACTGGTATGAATTATTATCCCTATTGTATTGATGAGGAAATCGAGGTCCAGAAGCTAACTCATCCAGAGCCACACAGTTAGCAGCAGAGGCTAAACTGGAACTCAACTCCCTCCTGGCTTGTGAGACCAACCATAGTTATGATTTTTACTACTTAAGTCTGTTAAAGTTAGATATCTTTTAGGTACAGGGAAGGTTCTGGTCTTTCTGTCTATTTGTAGAATGTCGTCTGTAGCACAAGAGTTATTTCTGTAAGTCTGTCCAAATCCTTTTGTACAACCCCTAGTGGATGGAAGCTCTCAAGTCTAAACAGATCCTTCAGAGGTCACCTGCAGCACCATGCCAGCCCTGGGAAGTACATTGCTCTCCTCAGAGAATACACTCCTTCATTCCCAGCACCTTGTCCCACAGACCTATCACATGTACATTGGGGCAAAAAAGGATTTGGAACAAAGAACATTTGGAGCAGCACCTCACTCACAGGTGTTCGTTTTTGTGGCAGAATTTCCCAGTGAGTAGTAAGGGCCCAAGATTGTGTGAACCCAAGGTGATTATGATTTCCTCCATTTTGAGTACCTGGATGTTGGCAAGAAAGGCCAATGCCCCTTGGGGCTCCCATTGGAGGGGCAGGAATGGACGGTTATTCAGTGCAGATTTTAATATTGGCTGATCATTGCAGGAGCGTCTGATTGGTCTGATGTTGCTGTGCACAGTCCTGGCACTGGTCCATGGAGCCTGTTATAGGGAAAATCTTGACTTTGCCACGAACCCTGGTAAGAGCAGACAGCTTGCGGAACTTATTAGTTGGTACTACTAAAACGTTGCCTGCTCAAGGCTACGCTTGGTGAGAGGGACAGGATAAACAATAAGACGAAGTTCTCATTACAATTGATCTTGATAGAGTAGGTGTAACCAAAGTGGTGAGATTTGAAAGGCTCAGATGTACCCAGAAATCTATTTCCTCTTGATGTCTTAAATTCTACCGTTAGGGAGTCATGTATTTGGGGGATAATTGTGGACTTTATTTTCATTTCTATACAGATGACTCCCACATCTATATATCCAGCCTCAAATTCCTATATATTCTATACCAAGCTTCCATCCCACATTATCAACTGGCAAGGTCTAACTGCCCATTCCAGAGGTATCTCAAAAGGTTTAAAACACAACTCATTAACATTCTGCATAAACGTGCCATTCCTCCAAACTTCCCTATTGGTTGTAGGTGCCACCATCTGGTTCAGGGCTGTCTAACCTTGGGTTATCTTAGGGCTGCATTAAAATAAGATAATTATTCAAGGGCCACACGGAATAAAAAAGTACACTAATAGAAAGTGGGGCAACACGTGTCATCAATAGGACAGGCGAAGGCACGAAGCGTGAAAGCAAACACAAAACAACAAAGCGACAACACAACAGTATAAATGTAGGTAAGTGCTGACTAGTCTGCATCATACAGACTGAATGCATCCCTCAGACAGATTGAGAATTCCGTCTGTAATACTGCTTAAAAACACCAAAGAAAATTAACATCAATGAGATTATTAGTGATGGAATTAAAAAATCTAATACGCATTCCTTGCAAATTATTATTTTATTTTTTCTCTCTTGAAAATTAAAACCCACAAACAGGGCGCATAAAATTGCACTGTGGGCCGCACGCAGCCCACGTATTTCGGACAGCCCTGACCTAGTTAATCACATTCATAACTTCAAAGTTATCCTCCACTCTTCCCTCTCACTGAATCACCATTTTCAATCAGTTTCCAAATTTCCTTGATTCTAACTTTAAGTCAATAAGATTATATTAAGTGGCTACACTGTGTCAGTCTCTGTGCTAACCACTGAGAACACAGAGAAAGGAACAAAAAAAAAATCTAATCTCTGCTCTCAAGGAGCTCCTAATCTAATGGGAGATACAATAAGCCAATAACTAGGTACACGCAGGATAAATATCATGTAAATGAAAGGTCATCTCAGAGGGAAGTCACTGGTGCCAAGATGGAAGTGAGGGAAGGCAGAGGGAAGGAGGGGGCAAGGGCACTGGGAAAATCCTCCTGAGTAATTGAGACTTGAACTGAGTATTGAAGGAATCCATGAAACCAAGAGGCTGAAACAAGGAGGGAGAGCCTTCCAGACACAGGGAACAGCCAAGGCAAAGGCATGGAGTCCAGAGAAGGAGTGCCTTGTTCCAGGAACAGCCAGAAAGCCATTGTAGTTGAATGGCAGAGTAGGTAGAGCGAAATAAAGTACAATAAAACTAGAAAGGTGGGAAAGACTACGTGCCAGGCACTGTGCTGAGTGTTGTGGATACAAAGAAATGCAAAAAAAAAACCCAAAAAAACAAACAGTCCATGCTCTCAAGAAACCCTTAGGCTGATGGGGGATACTATCAAAATTCCCTACCCTATGCCGTTGAGCAACTTTTCCTATCTGGACTGGGCTGAAGTGGTTGACCAAGGGGGAATGGAGGTGACTTTGTATATCTTTTTTAGTAGGTCCCAGGATGCTGTGTTTGGATACCATTGATAATAAAGCATACAAGATGGGCACTAGATGGCAAAACAGCCAGTGTCAACAATGTGCCTGCACACCTATGGGTCTAAGCTGCTGTGACAGGTAATGGGCTCATCTTGGGCAGCCCCGAAGTCACTGGCTTCTCTAACCTGTACTGGTCTGTACTGCTTTTTTCCACTTTGATTCTCTCTCCCTTTTTCTCCTCCTCCCACCCCTCCCCCCAGCCCCACCCTTCCTCACAACCATCTTATGAGGCATTTAGTGCAAGTGGTTTTTATCATCCCCCAGAAGACTGAGGCCCAGAGACTGACTAGGGACAATACTAGTAAAGGGCAGAGAAAGGTTTTGAACTTAAGTCTTCAGACTACAGACGATGCGTCCATTCCACTGAACTACACACTGCCTCCTCTCTTTATAAAAAGAGTATCAAGTCTCTCCCCTAGTTCCTCTACTTTTGACAATGACGGCTGCTAGAAGTGGATCCTTCAACATTCCCTGGATGAGATGACCTTCATTTGACTGATAAGGTCTCCTATCCATAACCATATTGTGGCTCCTATCCACAGCGATAGGTGGTAATTATTTGATTCAATTCCACAAGTGCTACATCTGTCCATTTCCTTATCTGTAAAATGAAGAGGCTGTACTTGAGAATTTCTAAGGTCCCTTGCATTTATACATCTATGATCTTACAAGACAAGCATCCAGACACCGAATGTCAGAAGAGTAGTATCATGGGGATGAAGTGAGTGGCACTCAACCATTTCTTTGTTCCTTTCTCTTTCAGTCTCAGTCCCTGTGCCTGAAGGACTAATGGTCCATAGGACAGCACCTCTAGTTCTTCTGCGTCTCAGGGACAAGCATGCAATAAATCATCCGAAGTCACACATACCCTGCCTCTGAGCTTGGTCTTTTCTTTGATGGAGGGGGTTGGATCAGAGAGATATTGGTGGGTGGTCTTCCTCATCATAACAACCCTTCTAAGAGATGAAGGAAAATTTAGGTCATATTAGGGGAAACTGACTAAAAAACAAAAAGGCTTCAATCATCCTGAAAAATTCATGTCAAGTTTCATTCAATTCAGATCAGTCTGCATTCACTGAATGCCCTCCCTACCAGGTGCTTTGCAAGGCGGACTAGTCTGAGGGTTTAGCATAATGCCTGACACTAAAGTGCTTGATAACTGCTTACTGGATGACTTATTTCCAGAGTGATCTGTGGTTTAAAAAAAACCTAGTTACCTTTAAGGAGCATCACATTATAATTTATTAAAAATAATATTATATTGCTTATTATATACTACATTGTCATATGATATATTGATATATCACATTATGGAATATTATGACATAATAGTCATATATTATGCTATATGCTATATTAATAACAGGAACTCACAATAAAATATATTGTAAAAATTACAAGGTGCTATCCTCATTAACTACCCTTTAAAGCTGGGGCGGGGGAGCAAATGGATCTTTGTTCTAGGCAAGATATAAAAATAAATTTAGAGGGCATGGGATTGGCCAATAAGCATGGGAGCAGTGACTGCCAGGAAGGATCCTGTTAAGGCAGAAGGGATAGAGCAATAAAAATTTCTAGTACTTCCAGTAAACTCCATTGACCCACCAGCAGCAGATTTATAAGATTTGGAGAAGTTGGAGGCAGACATTACTTCTACTCTCAGGACACTAGGGCTCCAACACTCTGAGCACCTTCCACCCAAGCTGAGATTGGAAAGGGCCGTGAGTATTGGGAACACAGGTGACTCACCCATTATTAAATCTCCTCACAGGGCATTAGCTAGATACTTGAACACAGAGGTGAGAACCATGTGCAGGTAGGGAAAGGATATCAGATAATTTCCCCTGGGCTCCAAGCATCCACCCATGGTCTAATTAACCATTAGCTTGCAAAAATATTTAGATAAAATAGGAAGTTGTCATACAAAGGTAGCCCCTTATTGGCAAAGAGGTTGATAGAAAGTGTAGTTCTTCCCAACTGGAAAGAAGAATTGAAAGATGATGGGAGCTGGAAGCTTGGTGGGAAAGGGAAGGAAGAAGCCAAGGAACCTGGGAGCTCCAAAGAGGATTGGAGCCCAGAGCTACAGACAGGCACTACTAGTACCAGATGCCAGCCAGCTGCATGTGAAAGGTCCTGCTACCTCAAAATGAATATAATCGTAACAGTAGGAGCCTTGTCTGACTCACTGACCTGATTAAGCAGTGATATATCAGGATATAATTCTGTTGTTTTCCTAACTGTCATTGCTAGTGGGATCTGACTAATCTATCTCCTCTCCCTTCTCCTACTTCACTGGTGCCTGCCCAACTGAAGATTAAACTTAAAAGTCTGTTGCCCTGGATGTTAAATGTTTACCAATACATCTCTGTATTGCTCACTTGCTAGAGCTTGGCAAAGGAGTGCTGTAGAAGGCTCAGAGAATGAAGTCATCACCAGGCTGAAACTCTGGTGACTAATAGTAATAATAAAAACAATAATAATTACTAATGGTAATAATAATGATAATCATATTATATAACATTTTAAGTTTTGAAAAATGCTTTATATCCATTATCTCACTTGAGACTCTCAATACCTCAGGGCTTGAGACTCTATTTCTTATACTTGTCTCAGACTGGTGGGGTGGGGGATAAGGCAGTGACAGAGAAAGGTTTGAAATAAAGGCTCCAATCTGAAGCTTCTAGAATTCTAGATAGGTCACCACACAGAATAACAAGCACTACCATCAGAGACTTCATATCTCAGCAGTGGGAGCTACATGATACCTTGATTCAAATAGAAACTTCCAAAGAAACAAGCTTTCCTGTGGGAAGCCTGAAGATCAGAATAAAAGAGAGATAATAATAGGTGACATTTACATAGTTCCTTAAGCTTTCCATCTATCATCTCATTTGGCTCTTTTGACAACTTTCTGAAGCAGTAGCTAGGGACCCCAGGAGCAAGAAGTGGTAGTCATCCTAAGCGCTAGGCTTGTGATAGTAAGGGTCATAGCATAGGGAGGAGGAAAAAAGAATGCCTAATAGCCTCATCGCTACAGGTAGAAGCCCATAATAGGAGCTCCATGTACTTCACAAATATCTTCAGATGTCGTTCCAAGTTCCCTTGGGCACTTCATATACTAAACCTACTCATGATGTTTAAGCCCTACTGGTCTTCAATAGGCCCCAAGCAAGACAATGGCAGCAAGTAAGGTCCCTTCACTCTTTGGGGAATTCATGCCTCTCCAGCCCCAGAATCCGAGAAACAAAGTAAGGGTTCAGAGGAAATTACTGGGCAAAGGGTATCAGCTCTTATAGAGGAAAGTAGGAGAAATCGGTGATGGCCAGGCAGGAGGCCCTAGCCTGAACATATGTACAAGTACAGTACAGCCTGCAAATCAGAAAGCAGACACAGCAAGGCAAGGGGAAATACTGACTGGAGTCCTACCTTCATCTCAGGATACAAATGACTGCTCTGGAGACATAACCTGGCAACTCTTCTGCAGGTTCCATAGTTACATCTATTGAAAACTCAGAAAAGAAAGTTCTTGTCATCAAATTCTTTGATACCATTAAATGGTACAACATTAGAAACTTATTTTATCGGTGAATGTGACATTAAATAAGAGGTATTCCTATCTATTTTGCTGCTGTTCCTTAAGGACCATGGGATCTTTCCATCTCACTGGATTATTACCATTACTAAAACGACAGTCAAATGGAAATTGTCATTATTGTGATTAATGTTATTATTATATAAATCATCTTCATGAAATGGGCCTGTTAGAGTGGGAAAGAGCCACAATTCTGTACTTAGAAGAGAAATGTAATAGTCAACAAGCATTTATGAAGCTCCTATTAAGTGCCAGACACTGAGCTAAGTCCTAGGGATATAAAAAAAAAGGTAGAAAGCTATTCTTTCCCTCAAGGAGCTCACAATCTATTGGGGGTGACAACCTTCGAATATCAGTGCGAAAATAAGGTGTATGCAGGATAAACTGGTGATAATAAACAGAGGGAAGTCACTAGCAGTGATGACGTGCCAACTGAGAAGAGCAAGGAAGATCATCAGGGAAAAGAATGTCTGTAAGAAAAGGTAGAATCGATGAGATCCTCAGATAGATGGGCATCCTAAAGGGGCAAGATGCAGCGAAGCAGACTGAGAAGCAATGGTCAGACAGACAGAAAGAGAACCGGGGAAAAGCAGAAACAGAATAGAAAATAAGATTAAAAAAAGATCTGGGTAGTAGAGATATTTCAGAGCCGAGGTAGAGGGATGCCTGATTAGATGTACTCATTGAGAGAGATGGCTATGTGTCAGAGGTGTGTTCTTAAGTTTCCCGAGAACACATACGTTTAATGAGGACAGGATTAACCAACAAAGTATTGTCTACTGACCTCCCTGTTCCTCATTTCTCATCCCCTCACACATTCCCCCAACACCCATGGTGTTCCTAGTTAAGGAATCTGCCCACAGGGGACCCACAGAAAATGCTGTAGACTGACTGGTGGAGAGTACAGTGATAGAAGCAAAATCTCTTGGACTGCTAAGGGACTGGCTTATGCTCTCTCTGAGGGGAAAGAAGTTTCTTATGCTTAGTTCTCCAGTCTTCTTAGGATCATGTGCCTTGTTCAGAGTCCAAAATACACAGGGGGTTCACATACCTTGCATCTTGTTTGTGGTGATACCTCCAATAGTGGTGATGGAGCCACTAGTGATAAGAGCACCTTAGAAGTTTGCAAAATTCTTTGCATATGCTATCTCATTTGATTCTCAGAACAACCCCATAAGGTAGGTGCTATTATCATTGCCATTTTACAGATGAGGAAATAAAAAACTGAGAGTCCAGGTGACTTGAGAGTCTAGGGTCATATAACTAGTAAGTGCCCAAGACAGGTTTTTAACTCAGGTCTTCCAAGCCCCGAGTCCAGGACTCTATGAACTGTACCATCTAGCTACTAGAATGGGAAAGCCTAGCTTTCACTAGAATGTGAAGCTCCAACTTCTTCAAAGCTAAAGCCCTGGTGGGTAGTCATCAGATACACACACGGAGAGGACTAGTCACCCTTCAAGGTCTCAGAAACTATTTAGGGCTTATCACCAGTACAACTAAACAATGTGATACAGCAGCCAAGAAAGCATATGCAATCTTAGACTAAGGTAGGAAGGGTATATTGATCAGGACTAGGAACTCCATCCTATGACAGAGGACTGTCTCCCAAACTGGCAGGTAGAAAAGCTGAGGACCAAAGAGGAAGCCAGGGGGCCCACACAGTATTAAAAACAGAAATCAGACAGGTTTCTGCTTCCCAAACCTGCCCTACCTTCTTTCTTCACGTTACCGCCCTCTACCCCTTTAACTACCTTCCCTTCCCTCTTTACATGCTCTGAATTTGGAACCTAGATTGAACATCCCTGGAAAAGAAAGGCTATTTAGGCTTCCAGAGCTCAGGTGCATTTTGGGGCATCCACTATATCTTGTCCAAGTGTCATCAGAGCACAGAGGGTTCTATTCTTAAGTATATTAGAATTAGGATAGCTTGTTCTTGCCGTAAGCTACTAAGTAATGAGTAACAGAATTAGATAGAAACACATGAATAAGACAATACTGTCTACATCAGGTTTCTTAACTTTTTTTGTGTCTTGGGCACCTTAGGCAGTCTGAGGAAGCCCCTAGACCCCTTCTTAGAATAATGTTGTTAAATACATAAAATGGAATACAAAGGATTGCAAAGAAAAACAATTATATTGAAATAAAGCTATAAAAATATATTTTTTAAAAAACCAGCAAGTTCAAGGACCCCAGATTAAGAAACCTTGCCTAAATGGGGTTACATCCTCCAAGCTGAACACCATGAGGTGGGATGATATGACAGATATTACCCACTTGAGTTCAGGCTGTGAGGGAAAAGAAGTCAACTAGGGTGCCACTGGAGAACCCTAAGTGTGTCATTCTTCAGTAGATTCTAAATTGTCCTGGTGTTTTGGCTTTTCAGGCTGCTGGAGAAAGTTTAGGGGAACAAGTGCATTAATCCATGTGTATCTAGATTTGTATCTGTGTATGTGCACCTACCTTAAGAGATCATACGGGCAGAGCCAAAATCATGGATTGGGGGCAGTCACTTAACTGAATCTCCCAACATCCCCCTGCATACAACTTTAGAATAATGCTGCAAATCAGATTTTGGAGTGGTAGAGCCAATAAAAGGTCAGGGTGAGACAGTTTTCCAGCATAAAAAGAATTAGGAGGTCGAGTAGAAGTCTGTGACATGGGGTGGAGGCCTGACGGGAGCCCACACATAGGGCAGTCGAACAGTGGTGGCAGCAGCAACTGTAGCTTTGGGAGCTCTCAACCCAGAGGGATTTGGACAGTAAGGGGATTGGACAACTGGTCAGAAAGAGATTACAGGGAACCCTTTGTTGGCACTGACTGACAGCTCCAATGCCCATACACAGTTCTGGGTCACGGTTCCAGGGTGGAAAGGAGTGATATGGGTTAATCACACTGGAGCAGGGGTCCTGGTCACAGTTCCGAGGCAAAGATGAGTGCTAGTGTTTGTGGCTGCAGAGGACCAAGGGTCTTTTCTGGGCAAAGACCAGAGTGCATATAAGGAGAGCAGCAACCATACATTTCCCAAGGTCATACCACCTTGGAAATACCAAAAACTTGCAGACTCCCAGAACCAGTTCTGATAACAGCAACACAAAAAAAGCCTGAAGCTTGAGACAGCAATTTACTAACCCCAGGTGAACAGAGCCCAACTTTAACATAAAGTTCAAAGTCAAGAACTAGGTTGGAAAAAAAAATGAGAAAACAAAAAAATGAATTTGACCATAAAAAGCTACTATAATGACAGGGAAGATCAAGACAAACTCAGAAGAAGACAACAATGTAAAAACAGCTACCAAAAAAGCCTCAAAGAAAAATGTTAATTGGACCCAAACCAACAAGAATTTCCTGAAAGAGTTAACGAAAGAGATAAGAATGGTACAAGAAAAATTGGGAACAGAAATGAGAACATTGCAAGGAAGTTATGAAAAGATATTTAACAGCTTGGTAAAAGTGGCACAAAAAATACTGAAGAAATAACACCTTCAAAAACGGAATTGGCCAAATGGTAAAAGAGGCACAAAAATTCACTGAAGAGATGAACTCTTTAAAAAGAAGAAATGGCCAAATGGAAAAAGAGGTACAAAATCTCACTGAAGAAAATAATTCCTTAAAAACTAGAATTGGGCAAGTGAAAGCTAATGACATTATGAGACATCAAGAAACAATCAAACAAAATCAGAAGAATGAAAAAAATAGAAGAAAATGTGAAATATCTCATGAGAAAAATAACTGACCTGGAAAATAGATCAAGGAGAGATAATTTAAGAATTATTGGACTACCTGAAAGCCATGAACAAAGAAAAGAGCCTAGACATCATGTTTCAAGAAATTATTAAGGAAAATTGCCCTGATATCTTAGATCCAGAGGTTAATGTAGAAAAAGAAGGAATCTAACCATCACCTCCTTAAAGAGATCTTTAATGTTAATGAGATGTAAGATCTTTCCCGCCCATTAATAGGCCTCACATGGAGCCCGTTAAGGGAATCTCGCTTAGGGGAAGGTTGCTTGTAGGAAGGCTTTTACACCTTTTGCTAATTTCTAATTAGGCACTGAGTCACAAGGGTTGTGATGCCTTCTTGCTCTGAGAAGTGTATATATGCGCTGAGTTGGTAGTTTGGTTTGGGGTTTGCTTATTCTTGCGATTTCCTGGTCAAGACTCTGAGTAGCTGTACGTTCAGAAATCCCCAAGTGCTCAGAGGTAAAGGATCTCTTGATCCATTGGTGTATGTAAAGTGTCTAGCAATATTGCCTTGATTCAGGAAGTTAAGAGCCTTCTCTGTTGGTCTTTATGCTAATTTCTCTTCTCTGTATTTTCTCTGACATTCAGGGTGCTGACCCTTCCCCTGAACTAGTGAATGTAATTAAAAGATTAATTGACACATTTTTGAGCAGTCTTTCCCAGTAAAGCAGATTAAAGACCTGTACTGGGTGTGCCAGTATGGTTGCTGTTACAAGATCCCAAAATGAAAACTTCCCAGAATATTATAGCCAAATTCCAGAGCTCCCAGGTCAAAGAGAAAATACCTCAAGCAGCCAGAAAGGGGCAATTCAAATATGATGGAGCCACAGGCAGGATCACACAATTGTGAAATTGAAAATTGATTTTAATTCTATTTTGCTAAGATTTAATCAAACTAGATTTAATTTTCCCTTTTGCAGTTTTTTCCCCTGGTAAATTCACCCATCACCTGTATTCCCCCAGAGAAACTTGCCTAAAGGTCAAGCATTTGTCTTGTAATTACCACCACCTTTGCAGCCCCTAGGGCAGCAGTAAATAGAATGCTGGGCCTGGAATCAGGAAGACCTGAGTTCAAATGCAGCCTCAGATATTTACTAGCTGTGTGACCTTGGGCAATTCACTTAACCTTTTTTTCTTCAGTTGTTTCTAAGATGAGCTGGAGAAGGAAATGGCAAAGCACTCCAGTATCTTTTCCAAAAAAACTCCAAATGGGGTCAGGAAGAGTCCCACAAGATTAAAAGGACTGAAAAACAACAACAAAATTATAACTCCACCCATCATCCACTTTCCAGAGTGGATTCCATTGGTTAACCTAAAGATAAAATTTCATCAATTTAAACTATTGTAGCAACTCCCATTGCCTGAAGACTACTCCTATTGGCTGGGAACCTTTGTCTTGTGACTTAAATCACTTATTTTGGCTGTAATTAAGAGAGTTTCAGAAGGGGAGGTCCAAAGGATGTAATCTCCATTATGACTTTGTTGGTGATAGCCAATCAGAAGAAGAAACACCTATGTGCTCGAGATTTTGCTCTATCGTCTTCCTAAATCTTACAGAAGACCCTGTCAGCCCTCATTCAAGGTCTTTGGTTAAATTGTTTATATTTCTATATGGGAAGATGATAATGTAACTCCTAAGAACTCTATCATTATTAGGGCAGTTAAAGGCAATTGACATAGACAGAGGGCATGGATGAATCAATTATGTTGGAATGACACCCCGCCTCCCCCCCAAAAAAATGAAGGGGTAAGAAAGATGCACTTGGAGAAGGACAAAGAGAGAGGTAGAATGGGGAAATTTTTCTCACATAAAAGAGGTGTGCAAGGAATAGCTTTTACAAAGGAGGGGAAAATGAGAGGGGAGTATTAGGCAGGGGTTGAACCTCACTCTCATTAGAATTGGTTCAAAGAGGAAAGAAGATATATAGGTGATAGATAGATAGATAGATAGATAGATAGATAGATAGATAGATAGATAGATAGATAGATAGATAGATAGTGTTGACCTGAAAGTTTGGTTAAAGGAGGCAAACAAGCTAGGTGATATGTAAATTCATGTTGTTTCTTCTCTTAAAGCTAGAAGCATACATTCATGTATGGAGCCAGGCAAAATCTGACTGTCTGAACAAAAGAATGAGAAGGCTTAAGTGCATTTTTAGTCCAAACTCAGCATGTCTGTATCACTCAATTTTATGATCCCCATGTATGTTTAACCATGACACAAGAAAAGGACTTTTATTAATTAAATAGGTTGTAAATACAACAAGATAAGGGAGTTGACAAAGTGTCAATTGAAATCACAACCCAGGATCTCTGTGTTTAGTTTACCATTAGCATGCCATAACACAGTACATGTCCATAAAATATTAAGAAAAAGTCACACTATTCAAGAAAGTGTCTCAGGATAAGGGTGTCATCCTTAATGGCCATAGACAGAGGCAAGAATGCTAAGTCAGCCCGATCTGGCCTTGTTGACACAGGAAGAGGTATTCTGTGAGTTTACTCAGAGAACAAAGAAGCTGTTAGATCCAAGCTCTTCTTCTGGTTGATTAGTTCAGGCTCTGGCCTTTATTAATTTACTAAATTGAAATTAAGTGATTATCAATAGATAGATAGGTAAATAGAGATATGTCTAT
Organism: Phalanger gymnotis; assembly: GCA_028646595.1. Lineage (NCBI taxonomy): Eukaryota > Metazoa > Chordata > Mammalia > Diprotodontia > Phalangeridae > Phalanger > Phalanger gymnotis. Next base: position 233,534,044 of record CM053625.1, read on the forward strand.
ATCTCTATCTACACACACACACACACAAACACACACACACATACAAAGTTGTGTATAGAAATGAAACTTACCCAAAAGGAAAATAGGTAAGGGGATAAGTGAAGGCAGGGTAGGGGATGATAAAGAGGAGGATGGATTAAGAGAGGCAAGGGTTAGATACAAAATAGATTTTTGAGGAGGGACAGGATAAAAAGAGACAAAGAAAAAAACAGAAGAAAATGGGATGGAAGGAAATACATAGGGTTAGTAATCATATAAATGGGAATGGTATGGACTCACCCACAAAACAGATAGCAGAATGGATTATAAACCAGAATCCAACAATATATTGTTTACAAGAAACACATCTGAAACAGAAAGACACACACAGAGTTAAGGGGCTGGACAGATCTAATATGCTTCATCTGAAGTTAAAAAACAAAAAACGGGGGCAACAAGCATGATCTCAGAGAAAGCAAAATCATAAACAGACAATTAAAAAGGTTAATCAGGAAAACTACATTTTGCTAAAAGTTGTCATAGTCAATGAAGTAATATCAAAAATTTCACAGCAAATCTCTCTAATAAAGGCCTCATTCTCATATATGTGTATATATATATATAAATATAATTATATATATATATAAAATTTATAAAAATAAGAGTCATTCCCCAATTGATACATGGTCAAAGGTTATAAACAGGCAGTTTTCAGAAGACAAAATCAAAGTTATCTATAGTTACATGAAAAAATGCTCTAAATCACTATCGATTAGAGAAATGCAAATTAAAACAGCTCTAAGGTACTGACTCATACCTATCAGAAATTACAAATGCTGGAGGGAATAGAAGAAAAATAGCTACATTAATGAACTACTGGTGGAGTAGTGAGCTGGTCCAACCATTGTGGAGAACAATTTGGAACTAGACCCAAAGGTCTATAAAATTGTGATTACCCTTTGGTCTAGCAATACCACTACCAGTTCTGTATTACAAAGAGATTCCCAAAAAGGAAAAGGACTTAAGTGTACAAAAATATTTATAGCAGCTCTTTCTGTGCTGACAAAGAGTGAAAATTTAGGGGATGCTCATGAATTGGGCACTAGCTAAACAAGGTATAGCATATGATTGTGTCAGAGTACTACTGGGCTATAAGAAATGACATTTTCAGAAAAACATGGCAAGAACTATATGAACTGATGCAAAGTGAAGTGAGAAGAACCAGGAGATCATTGTGCACAGTTAGCAGCAATGTTGTAATAATGTACAGCTGTGAAAGGCTTGACTAGTCTGATCAATACAATGATCCAAGACAATTCCAAAGGACTCATGATAAAAAAAAATGCTATGCACTTCCAGAGAGAGAATTGATAAACTCTGAGTGCAAATTGAAGTATTATTTTCTTACCTTATTTTTCTTGCTTTTTTTTTGAAATATGGCTAATATGGAAATATATTTGGCATGATTTCACACATATAACTGATATCATATTGCTTGCCTTCTCGGGGGCATGAGAAATAGTAGAAGGGAGAGAGAAAATTTAGAACTCAAAATTTAAGAAAAAAAAAAGAATATTTAAAATAAATAAATAATCTAGATGCAAAAAGAGAGAGAGATCATATGCATTCACAAGCATATATGTAAATGAGGGTGCACCGAAGTCTGATTCCTGCACCCGTGCTCTTTGAAGCTTTCTATCCATATCAATAAATACGTACAAAAAATGTCCCTTTCCTCTCAACCTCTTCCATGCTTGCTAGTGGCGGCTTCCTCTCTTTGATTCTGAGCTCAAGTGTGACTGGCTCTGCCTTCTGTGGCCTCTGCCCTGCCCCAGTAGGTGAGAGCCTTGAAGAAAAGGGAATGGCTCCTGTGCTGACAGCCAGCCAGGCTCTGACAGAGAATGTGTTTGGAAGGAGAAAGACTGTGTATGCGTCTCTTTTGTTCTAGACCTATGACTTCATCCTTATAAGGAAGTCACAGTGCGGAGGTGACCTACACCATCAAGATGGATGACTGCTCTGTAAAACATTGTCCTAGACCTAGGCAAACCATGATTCCAGAAGACTGAAGATAAGCATGCTGCCATCTCTTTCTGGAGAGGTGATGGATTTAAAGTACAGAATGAACTTTACATTGTGGAGTATGACCAATATGGAAATTTATTTTGCTGGACTGTGTGTGTGTGTGTGTGTGTGTGTGTGTGTGTGTGTGTGTGTGTGTGTGTGATGAAGGTTATACTTTTCTTGTCTCTTTTGTTACAGGGAGGGAGAATAAAAAATAATTGCTAGAAATAAAAGTGAGTTCTTATCCCAGAAGCTGGAGTCTTAGGGTTTATCAAACAGTAGACTGCTATAGTCAGTGACTACAGTGTCTTGTGTACCTAACCTATTACACTGATTCTATTTGCCAAGACACACCTAGGAACTGTATGAATACAATTGCAAATCATTTTTCACAAAAGTCAGTTCTAAACAATTGGAAAAATATCAATTGTTCACAAGTAGGCCGAGCTAATGTAATAAAAATGACAATTCTACCTAAATTAGTTGACTTATTCAGTGCCATCCCAATCAAACTAACCAAAAGTTATTTTATAGAGCTAAAAATAATAAAATTCATCTGGAAGAACAAAAGATCAAGAATCTCAAGGGAATTAATGGAAAATATTGCGAGGGAAGGCGACCTAACCCTCCCAAATCCAAAACTATGTCATAAAGCAGCAATCATCAAAGCCATTAGAGAAATAGAGTGGTAGAACATTTGAAATAAGGTCAAAATGGGTACATGATGCAGATATAAAGAGTGATAGCATTAGCGACACAGGAGAGCAAGGAATGGTTTACCTGTCAGATCTGTGGAGAATGGAAGAATTTATGACCAAATAGGAGATAGAGAACATTGTGAAATGCAAATTGGATCATTTTGATTCCATTAATTTAAAAAGTTTTTGTACAAACGAAGCCAATGAACCAAGTTTAGAAGGGAAGCAGAAAGCTGGGAAACAATTTTTTTACTGCCAGTATTTCTGATAAAGGCCTCATTTCTAAAATATGTAGAGAACTGAGTCAAAATTTATAAGAACACAAGTCATTCTTCAATTGATAAATGGTGAAAGGATATGAACAGGCAGTTTTCAGAGGAAGAAATTAAAGCTACCTATAGTCATATGAAAATAATGCTCTAAATCACTATTAGTTAGAGAAATGCAAATTAAAACAACTCTGAAGTACCACCTCAGACCTATCAGGTTGGCTAATATGACAGAAAAGGAAAATGATAAATGTTGGAGATGTGGGAAAATTGGAACACTAACGCGTTGCTGGTGGAGTTGTGAAGTGATCTGACCATTCTGGGGAGCAATTTGAAAATATGTCCAAAGGGCTACAAAACTGTGCACACCTTTGATCCAGCAATATGACTACTAGGTCTGTATCCTAAAGATCATAAAAAAGGAAAGGTACCCATATGTACAAAAATATCTACAGCAGCTCTTTTTGTGGTGGCAAAAATTAGAGATTAAAGGGATGCCCATACATTGGGGAATGGCTGAACAAGTTGTAGTATATGAATGTAATAGAATACTATTGTGCTATAAGAAATGGCGAGCAGGTAGACTTCACAAAAACCTAGAAATACTTAGATGAACTGATGCTGAATGAAGTGAGCAGAACCAGGGAAACATTGCACTCAGTAACAGCAACATTGTGTGATGATCAACTTTGATAGACTTAGCTCTTCACAGCAATGCAATGATCTAAGACAATTCTAAAAGATTCATGATGAAAAATGCCATCCACATCCACAGAAAGAACTATGGAGTGTGAATGCAGATCAAAGTCTATTATTTTCACTTTTTTGTATTTTCTTTCTCATGGTTTTTTTCCTTCTATTCTGATTCTCCTTTCACAACATGACTTAATATAATTGTACATATATAGCCTATATCAGATTGCTTACCATCTTGAGGAGAGAGGGGAGAAAAGAAATTTGGAACTCAAAATCTTACAAAAATGAATGTTGAAAACTATCTTTAAATGTAATTGGAAAAGAAAAATTATATTAAGTGAAAAAAGATGCCCTTTTCTCCATTTAAATTTCCCTTCTCTGCTTCTGGCAAGCCTTCTTTCCATGAACTGCTCATCTCTATAAAAGCAGCCTCTATAGCTTTTCAGACCTTCAGTCAAGGCTCCTCCTTCCTCCTGGGCACAGTTGTCAGCTTCGTTCTGTTCATCAGATTTTTATTACCTGGAATGGTGAGTTCCAATACACTTGTTTAGCAGGTCCGGCTAACTTATTTTGTGAATACCTCCCTTTGTGTTTGGGGTTGTTGACCTACGGGTGTGCTGCTGTCACCAAAGAACACTTAAAGGCAGAATTGTACAGTGGAAGGAGTCATGGACTTGTGCTCAAATTTTAACTGCCATTTATTGCATGTGTGAACCTTGGCAAGTCACTTAATCCTTCTGGGCCTCAGTTTCCTCAGGTGTAAAAAGAGGGGATTAAGCTTGATGACCTCTAATGTCCTTTCTTTCCAGCTCTAAATCTATGACCTATCACTCTTCCAATATACTTACTTTTTCCCCCCTTCTCTCTTATTTCCTATGCTTTATTTCTGTCATTTTACTCTCCGGGTTTCTTCTTTCTCTTTTTTAATTCCTCTTCTTGCCTCGGTGAACCCATCGGCAGTGTTCACAGGCATTGTTTAGTTCTGCTGCAAGGCCTCCAGGCTAAAAAGGTTGAACCTTTTATTACCTACTAAAAGCAAAACTCTCCTTGTCTCTGATGGACCTGTGCAGGAGTTATACACAGCAAGGGCCTAACAAAGCCTTACTAGGTTTGGAAGACTAAATAGACTTTGTTTAATATACAGGAATGTATGAATACCTATCACGCCTATCTCTTGGGGTTGTTCTAAGGATCAAATGTGGTAAGGTATATAAAAAAAACATTGAAAGAAAGCAATATGGGGTCAGTTAGGTGGCACAGTGAGGACAGCACAGGCCCTGGAGTCAGGAAGACCTGAGTTCAAATCTGACCTCAGACACTTGACACACTTACTAGCTGTGTGACCTTGGGCAAGTCACTTAACCCCAGTTGCCTTCTCCACTCCAAAAAAAAACCAACAAAAGAGAGAAAGCAATATACAAAATATGGACAGAGACTGGGCCTACAGTTTCATCGGTATAGGGAACTAAGACCCAGACAACTTTTCTTAAAAACAAATTCAGGTAAACCTTCTCTGCAACTTATAGTCATAAAGAGTTGCCTAGGAAACTGAGAAGATAAACGATTTGCCCTTGGTCAAAGAGAGTATGTATTAGAAGCAAGGCTTGAACTCACATTTTCCAGTTCTCTCTTGATCATTTAGGCCATGCTGTCTTTCATAGAAATATAAAGTCATCTCATCTCCTATTTTCCCTTTTTTCTCCTTCTTCCTTCTCTTCCTCTCCTCTTTTTGCTGTTATTTGCATACTGGTGTTGTTGTTAGCAAATAAAACAAAACAAAACAGTCCTCATTAAAAATTTACTGAACTATGAAGAACTGATAGTACATATGGGTTCTTCATGCTCCTGAAAGGCAAATAATTATGGATGAAGTGTCCACAAAAGTATGCAGAAATGTGAATTTTGCTTAGTGATACCCAGCAGCTAAAATCATCATTTCCACCATCTATCACTTCATGTCTACATGGTTGAGTGTAAGATCATAGGTATTTAACGTTAACCAACCCTATCTAGGAAAGTTCCCACATACGCACATTCCTACTAGCCACTCTGACATGGTGCTTGGTGTTTGAAAACACAAGTTTTGTGGTATGGCCTAGGCAGGATCAAGGGAACCCTGAGAAATCGGTGCCTAATTAGGACTTCTCATTTCTAGGCAACAGAATCTGGTCATTTTTAAACCATCAAAATGATGAATTAATAAGAACTATTATCTAATGCTAAGATATGACGTTTAAAAAACCCTAACTCTGAAATCAATTCTATGACCTGATCTATTTGACAAAATTTCCTTAGAGGATTAAGCACACTTTTGTCTAGCAACTCTCGCTTTTTCTTGGTACCTTTTACTTGGTTGGTGCCTAGGCGGCCTATCTACCACCTACTAGTGCTGTATTAATAGTCTTCATGCTCCAATTACTTCACTGAATCACAGAATCTGAGTTGGGAAGAACCTCACAAGCCATAGAGTTCAATCTGTCTCTGGCTCATAATTAGTCTTATAATATCCTATATAGCAATCATACAGCTTCTGCTGAAAAAAATGCCAGTGAAGAAGAACACACCACCTCTCAATGCAGCTCATTCCACTTCTGAATAGCTTCCAATGGTAGAAATGGTCCTTATGTGTCAAGCTTAAGTTTGTCTTCATAACTCTGAGTCATTGCTCTGAATTCTGACTTCTGGGCCCAAGCAGGACCAATCTAAAAACCCTTATCTACATGACAGCTTTTTGAATACTTACAGCCAGCTATCTTGCCCACCCTAAGTCTTCTCTTATCCAGGTTGAATATCCCCATGTCCTTCAACTTAAGTTCATATCCATCCTGGTTCAATTCAACTGAATTCAACAAGCATTTATTAATTCTGAGATAAGGAGGTCTTCAATAATTAAAAATAATTAATTCAGACTATTCACCAGAAGGTCAAATACTAAAGCTGAAACTTAAATACTTTGGCCACATCATGAGAAAAGAACCTGATGTCAAGAAAGATTGAAGGCAAAAGGAGAAGGGGATGGCAGAGGATGAGGTGGATAGGTAACATCATGGAAGCAACAAACATGAGGTTGGATAGACTTTGGGAGATAGCAGAAGACAGAAGGGCCTGGAATGCTGTGGTCTATGTGGTCACAAAGAGTTGGACGTAGGTAAATACCTGAACAAAAAGAAAAAGGAGGTACATTTTGATCAGATCACATTTAAAATATTTTTTTCAGTTCTAGGTACCAGAGGTCAGGAATTATAGCTGGAGACTGCCTAGTGGAAAACTGATGGTACAGGGCCTTGACTCCATGTTATGTGAGGATTGGTTGAGCTAATGATTAACCTGGAGAAAAGGAGACTCAAGGAGGCACATGACAATAGTATTTAGGTATCTAAGGCATTGTCATCTAGAAAAGATATTAGATATATTCTGCCTGACCCCGAAAGGCAGCGAACTAGGAACAATGGATAGAAGCTACAGAGAGGGGCAGCTAGGTAGTGCAGTTAGTAAAGCACCGGCCCTGGAGTCAGGACGACCTGAGTTCAGATTCAGTCTCAGACACTTGACATATGTAGTAGTTGTGTGATCTTGGGCAAGTCACTTAACCCCAATAGCCCTGCCCAAAAATAACAAAAAAAAGAAGCTACACAGAGACATACTCAGGATTAGTGAAAGCAAATTAGCAAAGTGGACTATGCAACAGTTTGTAAGCCATTCTTTCCCTTTAAAAAATCAGGACATTTGCCTTTCTCCAAACCTGTGGTACCATTTCTGTTCTCCATGACCTTTCACAGATCACCAGTAATTGCTCAGCAATCATATCTCCTTATAGGGCAGCTAGGTGGCACAGTGAATAGAGTACTGGCGCTGGAGTAAGGAAGACTGGTCTTTCTGAGCTCAAATCCAGCCTCAGACACTTAGTAGCTGTGTATCTCTGGGCAAGTCACTTAACCCTGTTTGCCTCAGTTTCCTCATCTGTAAAATGAGCTGGAAAAGGAAATGGCAAACCACTCCAATATCTTTGCCAAGAAAACCCCACACAGGTCATGAAAAGTTGAACACGACTGAAACGACTAAACAGCAAAATCATATCCACCAAGTCTAACATGAATAGCCTGGAAAATAGTTCATATGTACTAGATGCCAACTCATTGTGATAGCGTGTGGCAAATAATATGCCAAGTGATTAATGAACATTTGCTGATTGATTCAGAGCAGCTACAGACTATTGACGAGGTGGAGAGGTAGACGGAGTGCTAGACTTGGAGTCAGGAAGACCCGAGTTTAAATCCTGCCTCACACACTTTCTCTCTATGACATTAGGTAAGTCATTTAACCCCTTTCTGCATCAGTTTGCTAATCTTTAAACTGGGGACAATAACACCTATTTCATAGGATTGGTGTAAGGATTAAAGCTGCAGAGACATGTAAATATAATCGAAGGAACCACATGCATTTATTAAGTTTCTGCTATGGGCTAGAGTCCAGCCTATATGGGGTGGGGAACTTATGGTCTCGAGGCTACATGTGGCCTTCTAGGTCCTTGGGCGAGGCTTTTGACCGAGTCCAGGTTTTATAGAACAAATCTTTTTATTAAGTGGATTTGTTCTGTGAAGTTTGGATTCAGTTAAAGGGCCACACTTGAGGGCCTACAGGGCCACATGTGGCCTTCAGGTTGCAGGTTCCCTGTCCCTGTAATTGTGCTAAGCACTTTACAAATTGTATCTCATTTGAGATATTGCTTTAACAATAAAGCAACTGGCAAACCTTAAGGTGCTATATAAATTATTATTGCTACAATTTTCTTCCTTATATGCTTCCTTATATTAATCATCTATCTTTGTTCTGTCATTTCCAATCCAAAGATCCATACTTAGCAGAGAATAGCTAGCATTTATATAGCACTTTAAGACATACGAAGTGCTTTACATAGATTATTTGATCCTCAGGTGTTATGATTGAAATTAAGGTAAAATGAGGCACAAAATTCTGAGCATATTCAATTTATTGGTAAGGCTAGAAATTAGCAATAAAAGGGATCTCTTAACTCCTCAGTCAGTCAAGAGACCTGCAAGGTAGGGTTCACCAGCTTTCATATAGTTTTGGGAAGAGAACAAAGAACAGAAAGCATAAAACAATTTGATTGGTTACAAAATCTAAGCATCATAGATGATGGAAAACAAAATGATTGGATGAAAGTCAGAAATGGAGAACCAGTAACAGCCCTTCCTTACATCTTTTTGCCTTGGAAAGCTCATTGGTGGTGTCTCCCTGCATGGATGACAGTCCAGACTTTCTTGAAGGACAGCCAGTGTGGCAGAGTTAACAGACTTCCTGATACCCACCTGCATCTTGCAAGGCTTGTTAGCAACCTAACAGATCCCCCTTAATTGTACATGGGCAGGAACATATGTAGAGACAATATATTTCTTTGAATTCGGGTGATTTATTGGGCAACTTAGCTCAGAGAAAAGCTGAACTTCTGAACTTACGTTAGTGACAAAGGCAATATTACAACATACTGGGGTGATACAGAATATAATCAATTACAAAATAGAATCAGAATCAATTTTTTTTTCTCAGAGATAGGTACCATTATTATCCCTATTTGATAGATGTTGATGAAGGAACTATAATTAAGAGGTCAAGTGACTTGGCCAGGGTCACACAGCTAGCAAGTATCTGAGTCAGGATTTGAACTTAGATCTTCCTGCCAGTAGGCCCAGAACTCTGTCCACTGTGTCACCTCGCTGCCTCTGAACTGGACACAAAACAAAAGTTGAACCATTCTATTTTCTCTCTTTAATCAATTTGTGTATTCTCTTCCACCCCACATAGCAGTTGTATCCATTGGTTCTCCTCTTTTCTCCAATATAACTAAAACAACAGACAAGCAAACAAAAAATTTCATTTTCCATAGCTTTCCTCGACCTCTCATCCTGAGCTCTAGCACTCCTCACACTATTCTTACTAGATCACAGAACATTTTCGTATGCATATTTCATTTTCTACCCTTGTTCTATCTCAAGTGCCTGTTTTCTTAAGATGTACTGGAATGCAGCAATATGGCCTCTCTGACCACATTGGCTTTGTCAGCCAAATGAGATTTATTCCATGGTGCCTAAGATGCTGGCACCCTGGAAAGTAATATGGAAGGGAGGATTTTTGAGGGAAAATAAGTTCTGTTTTGGATATTTGAGATACCTACAGGAGATCCCACTCTAGATGTGCAAAACGCACTCAGTGATATAGGACTGGAGCCAAGCAGTGTTGGATATAGAGATCTGGGAGTTAACTGCACAGAGAGAATTATTGAATTCATGGAAGCTAATGGTCTCAGCAAGTGAGACAGAATAGAGAGGAAAGGGTAAAGGACCCAGAATAGAGCCTTGGGAAGACAGCCATCCTTAGCTCATGTGTGAAATGAATAAAGAATCAGCAGAGGAGACTGATAAAGAATGGTTGGTCAAATAGGAAGAAAACAAGAGAGCAAGGTCATGAAAACCTATTCAGGACAGAATAATCAGAAGGAGAAAGTGATTAACAGTTCTAAATGACTCAGAGGATCAAAAAGGATGAGGATTGAAAAAAGATCATTAGGGGAAGATGCCTGAATAACATGAGAAGAGGAAGAGGGAAAAAGGAGAACTCTGATAAAATGACCTCAATTTTTTCAGTGAAGTGTGAAACAAGTGACTCAGGTGAGAAGCTAGAGAAGAGGGTGCTGTGGCAGAACTGAGAAGAGAGAAGGTTTGGAACAGTCTCTGTGGAAAGCTGGATAGAGAATCAATGAAGGAGGAGTAGAATGTAGAATCACAACAACTTCGTTCAAAAGTTTAACTGATATAAATCAACTACCATAACAAGAAGACCAGAAGAGTCTAAAGCCACCTCAGACAGGAAACACTTGATCTCTTTGCCAAAGTAATCAGGGCAATAGGGGTTTAGAACAGAAATAGGCTCATAAAATCTACTGGAAAAGAATGGCGAAACTTTACGAACAGTATCACCTCTTAAAACTTCAAAAAGTAATGGAGGCATAAACAAATTTAGAAAAAGCTTGGAGAGAGACGAAAATCAACAAAGTCACCCCAAGGGCACTGAAACTAGAATCAACCAGTTTCAACCAGAAGGCGAAAGATGGAAAAGACCTGTTGAATATTTCTATAGCAAATTCTTTTCAGAACCAAAGATAATTCAGCGCCACATTTAGACTAGCATGCTGTCCTGAGTGTGCCCTTGAAGTCTTTGGAAAGTGTACTGAAGAAAAACAAAGATGACAAACTAAATGGATTAGACTAAAGACACAAAGCTGAAGTCCATGCTGGAAGTGATACAATTTTGAAAGCAATGAAAGATTGATTATCAAAGGAGATAAAAGAAGGAACAATACCAAAGGCATGGGGTGGGAGGAAGAATCATAGGCATAAAAAATTAAAAAGTGATCAAGAGAATAGCAATAATGATCAATCTATATTTCAATTTTTATTTCTATGCAACAGTTTTATGAGAATAATTTGTGTATACTCTGAGGGCATTTTCAGTAAGACTATGAGAATAGGTAGACATTGACAGAGATTAGTGCACACCAGGATACATCTTTATTATCATACAAAGTGTGTGACGGAAGAAGAGGAGAATATAAAATTCAATGACTATTAATTGACACTGAAAAAGCTATCAACACTGGATAACAAAATCAAGGTGCAAAAAGATCTCAACAGGCTAGCAGCAAAGCAGTGCAGTGCCATTGATAGATGTAGAGTAAGAGAGTCTGGGTTCAAAGGACACCCCTGGACACTGCTTGTGTGGCCTCGAACAGGTCACTTCACTTCCCTGAGCCTCAGTTTTCTCCACTGCAAGATCAGAATGCAGTAAAATATCCTTCTGGTGTTGTATGACTGCACATCAGTGGAGCTGAGGATGACCCAAAGGGTGCTGAGGAGCTCAGAGCTTGAATGTTCACAAATGCACTTTATTCACATGATCTCATCTGATATTCACAACAACAATCCTGTAAAGGAGGTACTCTTATTGCCTTCATTTAATGGATGAGGAAACTGAGGTTTACAGAGGTTAAATGACTAGGCCAGGGTGTCTGGGCTAGTTAAATACCTAAGGTAGGATTTGAACCCATTTTTCCTCACTCTAAGACCCGTACTCAAATCCACAGCATGTGCCACAGTGCTTCTCTGGGGGGTTTGGATCTGGCCTGGATCCTTGTCCCCAAAGA
>CM053625.1:233546467-233596370 GCA_028646595.1 Phalanger gymnotis
GCAGCCCTAGTACTACATAATAAAGGCTATAAAATCTGGTCACTGACTTGATTAAACAGAGCTGGTCACCACCTTTGCTTCCCGCCTCTGCATTGCCCGCGAGATCAGGCCTTTGCTGGACAAAGGCCTGGGAGTATGGGGTAAGAGAGATCCCTACATGTTCCCTCATCGTTCTCATTATATTTAATGATGTTATTTATTGTTTGTATGTGAGAAGATTAAATTTTCTTATTGATCCTATTTACAAGTTATTAATTTTGTTTCTTATTTCTTATTGATATTTTCTTATTGATCCTATTTACAAGTAATTAATTTTGTTCTGTAACTGCTTAAGTCAGTTACTTCCAGCTTGACTCTGAACTTAGTTCAAAGCTCAGTTGGCCTGTAATGGGTTAAGTTTAAAAATACAGATTTCTTGGCGCAAGGAATTTTGCTAAAGTTGGAAAATGTCGTGAATAGAAAGGGAGCTGGACCTGATATCTTTACTTCACCAAGCTATGCTTCAAGGATGTCTGGTTTGCTGTCCAAAAGTCTGGGTCACTCTTTCACATCTGGACTCAAAGAGCTTCCTAGTTTCATCAGAGAAGAGAGTTCATTGCTAGCTCTCATTACCAAATTTCCAACCAATCATGTTGTTCCATGTATTTCTGATCTATAACCAAATGTATTGCCCTTAATTTCATGATGTCATTTACCCTGTTCTGGTCTTTGTTCTATACTCCCCAAAATCTACATAAGGGGAACTATCCTCTTGCTCAGGATCTTTGGCATAAATGGAGGCAAGCCATTGACCCATTTATTGACAGGTAGCATGCCCCCACTAATAATGCCCCCACTAATTTTGTGTGGAGATCTGACTGTTTACCCTTTTGTTAAAATTTATTTGTGACGTATGGCTTGTTCTTTGGCCCACTCATTCTTTAGGATTAAATTATTTAGTTTCCAAATAGTTTTTTTTTTCCAATTAGTTTTAAGTCTGTTCTTAAAAGGCCCTTTGTTGAAAGTAATTTTTAATTATATTATGGTAAAATGTATTTAATATTTCTAGTTTTCTGCATTTGCTTGTGAGATTTTTATGCTCTAATATAAGGTCAATTTTTGTGAAGGTGCCATACATTGTGGAAAATAGGTATATTCCTTTCTAGTCTCATTTAATATTCTCCAGGGGTCTATCATATCTAACTTTTCTAAAATTCTATTCATTTCCTCAACTTCTTTCTTGTTTATTTTATAGTTAGATTTACCTAGGTCTGAGAGGGGATAAATTGAAGTCCCCATTATAGTTTTATCATCTACTTCCTCCTGTAATTTATTCCACTTTTCCTTTAAGAATTTAGAAGCAATACAATTTAGTGCATATATGTTCTGTATTGAAATTAATTCATTATGTGTGGTACCTTTTTGTAAAATGTAGTTTCCCTATTTTAGACCTATTTTTGTTTTTCTTTGTCTGAGATCATGATTGCCACCCCATTTTTTTACTTCACCTGAAGTATAATAAATTCTGGAATATTTTTGTGCTTAGTATTCAGCTAAGTCCCCAGCTCAAAGATGGCTGCCTTCCTCTGCCCTGAATCAGTGACCTGAAACTGGGTAATGGGTAACAAGAGATACCATGTGGCACCCAACTCTGCTTCCAGCATTAATTCAGGGGTTCTCTGGGATCTCTTTCTGCCCCAGTGCTCCCTGCCCTAGTGTTTATCTCAGTTTCCTTTTCATTCCTAGGTACTGGAACACTTCCAGTCCATTTCAGGCTTATGTGTTGGGCTAAATGTTAGAACTGAGTCACTGTTCTGCTTCCATACTTATAGCCATACAAATAAGTTTCAAGGATTTGTTTTATACTCAGTACTGAGCTATAGCTCAGAGCTCAGATGTAGCCATTTCTCTCTGCCCTGCCCTAGAACTGGCTAACAGGAGACAAAGCTGCCAGATGGCATCCATTTCTACTCCTAACACTAATACAGGGGTTCCCTGGGATCTCCTTCTACTGTGGTAATCTTGCCCTGATCCTTTATCTCTATTTCCTTTTGGATATAGGAATGCTCCTGGTCTGGCCACTGATGCTACTGCAACCACAGTACCCTCCTGGCCAGACCCCACCCTAGTGTCCACAGGCCTCTCTGTCTTCCTAAGCTGCCTTGGCCTGGAAAAAGTGACCTGTTGTGACTTTTTCTTGGCTTTCCTGATCAAAATTTTGGCTAGTGTTTTGTTTTGGTTTTGTTTTAGGTTGCTGCGAAGGCTGTTGGAAGAGTAAAAATGTTTTTTTCCTTCTGACATTGTGGCTTCATTTCCTCTCATCAGTTTCCAAGGATTTAACAACTGATTATACATGCAAACATACATACATATAGACAGAAAGACAGACATATGTCTATATGTATGTAGCCAGCCCCAGTCTCTTCCAGTTCCATATCACTGCCTATTGTAATCTTGAACGTGTTGTCCTGTAGGTATCTCGAATTCAACAAGTCCAAAATCCTTATTTTTCCCCTCAAACCTTACCTTCTTCCTAACTTCCCTGTTTTCTCTTTGGGGCACCATTTTCCTTCCAGTTATCTAAGTTCACAACCTTGGAGTCATCTTTGACTCTTCGCTCTCCTTCAACCCTCATATCCAATCATTTTCTAAAGCTTGCCAAGTCTACCTCCATAATATATTTTCTATCTATCCCCTTGTCTCCACTTTATACGGCCACCACACACTTTCAGGCCCACGTCTCCTCTAATGTTGACTATTACAATAGTCTCCCAACTCGTTTTCTTGCCTCAGGTCTCTGTTTCCTCTAATCCATTCTCCATACAGCTACCAAATCTATCTATCTATCTATCTATCTATCTATCTATCTATCTATCTATCTATCTATCTATCTATCTAGCACAGGGTTAATCACATCACTCTTTTGCTCTAGAAGCTTCAATGGTTCCTTCTTGACTTTAGAATAATATACAATTCCTCTGGCTTTGAAAGCCCTTCAAAATCTGGCTCCAGCTTACTGTTCAGATTTACTTCATGTTATTGTCCCGAACACTCCCCATTCTAGTCAGCCTGTCCTGCTAGCTGTTTCCCCATGAAAGCCATTCTATTTCCTGTCTCCATGCCCTTGTGTATCCCCTCTCTTCACCTCCACCCCATATAATCTTTGGTTTCCCTTAAAGCTCAGTTTGGGCTACCTGCCCAGAGGAAGACCTTCCTGGTCTTTGTAGATGTTAGCGCCCTCCTACGAGAAATTCCTGCTTGTATTTTGTATTGAACTTTCTACATACATGTTTCCACTCAATAGAATGTAAGCACCTTAAAGGCAGGAACTGTTTCAGTTTTGTCTTTGCATCCCTGGTGGCTAAACCAGGGCCTGCCACAGCTGGCAGCTGATAAACGTCTATTGAGTCAAATTAAAACAGGGAGAGGTACAGGAAGCAGTGGTGTATTGGTGAGGGCACTGAATTTGGAGGCGGGAGGATGTAGGTTCCAGTCCTGCCACATACCAGCTATCTGCCACTTACTCTCAACGCCTCAATTCCTTCGTCGGTAAAACCAGAGGCGTGGACCAGACCATCAATTCTGAATCTTTTTTTATGTCACGGACTCCTCTGGCAGTTTGGTGAAGTCTATGGGCTCCTTCTCAGAATAACGTCAAATGCATAAAATAAAAATAAGTGCGCGTGTGTGTGTGTGTGTGTGCATGTATATCTCTATGTGTGTATATATCTCCATCTATCTATCTGATTACAAAGGAAACCAAAAATCTTGGCGAAGTTATAAGAACTGACGGAGACTTTTGGAACACTTTGTGTATCACGGATAATGCATAAAGGATTATCTGGACGTCTCCTACCTTCCTCAGATCACCCCAGTACAATTTAGTAATTACTACAACTTCCCGCACACAGTAGGTGCTAAATGGTCAAAACCAATTTCCTAATACCTTTACTTGGGTCTCTCTCTTTTTATTTTTTTTCCCTATCCAGGATCTAGAAGGAGATGGGGAGGAGGAAGGAAGTGTCACTTTACGGCAATTTTACGGCAGTTTCGCGACAGGGCCTCGTTGCTTGACGGCTACAAGCGGAAGTTGACCAATATCCGCCGGGAGTTTCTTCCGCGTCTGGCAGCGTTGACAACATGAAGCAAAAACGTAAAGGTGCGAAAGGGAAAGCGCTGTGACCTGTAGACTCTGATTTTCGGGTCCTAGGGACCCCCTCTCAGAAACCCTGATGGGCAGTGTTTGTGTCTCTCTTTCTTTGACTTTGTATATGTGTGTGAATCTGCCAGCGAGTGTGTGGGTCCGTGACCCTTGTGTGTGTCTGCACGTACCCAGCAGGTCTGGGGTCGTGTGTGTGTGCGTGTGTGTGTCTGGGGTCGGGGTGTGTGTGTGCGCGCGCGCGCGCGCTCACTCTTTGATTTAAGATCTCTTAGGTTAGACCTTATTTGCGTCTGAGGATAGTGTAGTCTCAACGTGTACAGTATTTTATTGCGATTAAATGGTATCAGTAGAAAGGCATCTTGTAAAGTTTCTGGTCAGTTAAATTCTTTTATACTCTCCTCCGATGACCACACTCCACCCCGAGGCCACCCTCACCCCGCTTTCTCACCAGAGGCGAGTGACCCTGATTGCGTGTTAGACAAAAGGCTTCCCCACGCCAAAGTTTTGGAAGGAAACCTCTAAGTATTTGGACAGCGGTAAAGAGTCTCTATCAGGCTTCTGTTATACCAGTTCAGTGTCTCGCACTAAATACAGGTTGTCTCAGAAAGTCTAACGGCAGTTTTAAGCTGTTAAACCTTTTAAATTGTGATAGCTTAAAACTAAACTTTTGGAGACATCTCGTATTTCATTGGACTCTTTGTTTCCTTTCCACAAGGAAGACCTGGAGGAAAAAAAAATCTGTTTTGGTTTAACTCTTTTTTTTAAGAAAAAGTGTGTTGAGCTAAAAAAAGTTAGGAAATTGGATTCTATTTCTGGTTCATTTTTACAGGTTAGCTGTATGACTTGGACAACTCATAACCTTGCTGTGTCAGTTTCCCGATTTGTAAAATGAGAATAATGCCTTCATCTTTCTTAGGGTTATTTTGAGGATCAAAATGCAAATGTATTTTAAAAGGCATAAAACAGTCATTATTTTAAATGTTCTGTAATAGTGATTTTGCTGTTGTTATTCAGTCGTTTCAGTTGGGTCTGACTCTTTGTGACCCCACTTGGGGTTTTCTTGGCAAAGATACTGGAGTGGTTTGCCATTTCCTTCTCCAGTTCATTTTACAAATGAGGAAACTGAGGCAAACAGGATTAAGTGACTTGCCCAGGGTCATACAACTAGTAAATGTCTGAGCCTGGATTTGACCTTGAGTTTTCCTAACTCCAGGCCCAGTGCTCTAACCACTGCACCAGGCAGCTGACCCGGTGATGTTTACATCTGCCTTCATTATTAGTTATTGGGCTTATCTCTTCCAACTACGAATTCCACCCATGAAAGTTTCTCAGTGGGGTCCATTAACAACGTACAAATATCACAAGGCACTTCCCTTTGAGCAAATCTTTCTCTGCTAGTATTTTTTTCCTTCCTCAGGTTCCCCTGTATTTACTTATGTTTGTGGATATAAACTTCAAAGGAACAAATGTTGGTGGAGTTTTTTCTTTTGTATCCCACACTAAGCACCACACTTTTCTAGTAGGGGCTTAGTAAATGTTTGTCAAATTGTATATGTGACCACTTGAAAAGCAAAATAATAGATAACTTTGATGCAGTGTTTAAAGGTTTGCAAAGTGTTCTTTTCATGTTAATTGAATGCTCACAGTAGCCCTAAGAAGGAGGTACTATTATTGTCTCCATTTTTTAGGTGAGGAAACTGAGGCTGCTGTAGGTTAAGTGACTTGCCCAGGGTCATATATCTAGTAAATGCCTGAGACAAGAGTTGAACTCAAATGTTCTTGGCATCACGCACCATGATCTGTCCACTGGGCCACCTAGCTACATCATGTAGAGTAGTACAAGAAGGGGTGGTGGGGATGTTCCAGTTATTTGGGGGGAAGAAGCTTCAATTACCTCCATTTCTTTCCTGTGGGTAAAAACTTTTTGAGAGCCCCCTCCACAGATTTATGCCTTTCTGTCACTTTTGGTTCCTTTTCCTCTTTAGTTGAGGAAGAAGAGAATCTTCTGTTAATATTATCACAGAATTTCAGAGTGGGAAGTAGTGTCAGCAGCCACTTAGTCCAACCCTGCCTAGAAAAGAATCCCAGTTACTACACTCCTGACAAGTGATCAACCAGACTGCTCAGAAGTTTAGTAACGGTACTCACTACCTCCACAGGTGGCCTATTCTATTTCTAAATACTTTATTTTTCGGAAATTTTTCTTCTTTCACCCCCAAATTCTCCTTTAAAACTTCTACCCCTTGCTTTTAGTTTTGCTCTCTGGAACCAGACAAAACAAACTTGATCGCTCTTCCACATGACAGCTTTTCAGACATTTAAATACAGCTATGTTGTGTCCCTTCTAAGTCTTCTCTTCCCCATGCTAAGTATCCCTAGTTCCTTCCACCAACCCACATACAACATTAACTCTTCACCCCTTCGTGGATTCAATCCATCTAATACTAACTACCTCCAGTATTTGTGTATGTATACATGTTCATATATTAACCCAATAGCTCTGCCTTTGCTACCATAAAGTGGATCTTTTCTTTATGTTGTCTTCCTTCCTGTGAATGAATAACCTTACTTAAAATATAGCTGCTGAAGTATAGCCATTCCTCACTTAAACTATAGATAAAATGGCTTCATTTTTATTAAAATGTAAAAAACATAGACTAGTAAGATGGCTAAGGTTTAAAGTCTTGCTTAAGTTTTTAATTTTGCAGGGTTAGATCAATAATCATAGTATGCATAAGCTTTGAAAAGTTTATACAATATAATATTTTGGTTTTGAATATTAATTTTTTTTTCCAGGAGATCTCAGTTCTGCTGAGCTGATGATACTGACCATAGGTGATGTTATTAAACAACTGATTGAAGCCCATGAACAGGGGAAAGATATCGATCTAAATAAGTAAGTGAAATTTATTTCTTTTAGTGCCCTAAAAAAACTCATTTATTGATACTGCAGAGCTGTTCATGTCATGTTCTAAAACTTCTGACTTTGTCATATGTCATCTTCAATCTTGGAAATTTAAGTTGCCTGCCTCCCATACTCTTCAACTCAAAAAATATCTCTTTGTACTCTATTTTCCTTCCTTCTGTCCTAGGAGAAAAGGTGATCTTCCTTTCGAAGATGAACCTTTCCATTCATGTTTATAATCCTGTCCCTTTCCTCCTCTGAGAGCTGGAGGTAGCGCTTATTTCCCTTCTGACATTTTCAGCTTTTTCACTCTTTCCGCTCTACCCATTCTTCCTCTTTACCCCACACCACCCTATTTGCATAATAAACATTTCTTGGCTAGCACGACATTATACTTTTTTGGTTCTCCTGCTATATCTTTAGCAGCTGCCCTCTAAATATGAACATACGTATACTTTTTCTCTGTGTATTCTCTCCTTTGGACATCTTGTCTGCAGCCATTAGCTCATTGTGTAAGTTTGAAATCTGATATCTCTGAGTTTTTGTATCACATCTCCAGCTATCTTCTGGGTGTTATTATTTGTATGTGTGGTCATTCCTTGAAACTCTAAAATCATACTTCTTATTTCTTCCCCTGGAGCCAGCTTCACCTATATCCCCTATTAGACTTTACTCTTTCTTTCAGTGGTACCACCATTCCCCTACTCATCCCCCTACCTGGCTTTACCTATATCTCTTACTAGACTTTACTCTTTCTTTCAGTGGTACCACCATTCCCCTACTCATAATCTTAATGTTAATTTTGATTCTTCCCTTGTGAACATCAGTCCACATACCCAATTAGTTATTGTGTCCTGTTGTTTCTTCCTTTACTGACTAAAATCAGCAGTATTACAATAGTCTTGCTTTTTTTTTAAAGGCCCAGCCTACCCCTACACCCTTCATAAACCTTTGAACAACCATTCCAGCCTATAATAATCTCCTTCATCTAAACTCTGATATAGCAGTTGCTATTGGAACAACTTTAGGAGCTTACTTTACGTTTTGTTATTTTATCTCCTTATTTATCTTTGAATAAATGAATGACTATGTCTTATGCCTCCTTGTATCCCCAGCAGCTAACATAATGTTTTGCATGATAAATGCTCAGTTTGTGGATGGTGGTAACCCCAGATATCCCTAGTCAAGTAAAAAGTATAATTGACTATCTTGTAATTTGTAAAGTACTTTGAATTTATGGCCTCTTTGATGTGGATACTCCATCCAAAGGTACAGTGCAACCCATCTATTTTCATTTTGTGCTCCTTGTCCCTATCTTCCCATAAAGCCTCAACAAAGTGTCTACTGAACATGCTAAGGCCCTTCTTATAGGTCTCTTGACATTGGGCAGATGCTAGTGGAATTATATCCATTGGTTATCTCTTCCTCTTACTATGTGAATAACTCTCTTTTCTTTTTTTAAATAAATTTCTCTAATGACATCCACAGTACCTCTCCAGGGAAACTCTTCATTGATAAATGTATACCTCCACACCCCTACTATTTGCATATCCCTTGCCCTTTGGGTCCTCTGGAACTTAATTCTTCAGAGACTATCATATTTCATTACTCTTACTCAAACAGTGTCACTGGAACAGCAGGAAGAAGCTTGAAGTCATTAAAAGTAGTTTGCAGTTTCCCATTGGTTCCCTAGCCCACTCTTTACCTGTTCAAACCCCTCCCCATGAGGGATTTGCTTCCATTCTATCCCTTCTTCTCCATCAGATTGCTCCCTCCCTGATGCCCTCTCTCACTAACATTCAGTGTATCCTTATCTATTGGCTGTTTCCTAGCTGTCTACAAACATACCCCTACCTCCCCCATCCTTAAATTGTTACTTGATTTAGCCATCCCCACTAGCTATTGTCCTGTATTTCTGCTCCCTCTTATGGCTAACTTCCTTGAGGAGGCCATCTACACTTGGTACCTCCACTTCCTTTCCTCTCCCTCTTTTTAAACTCTTTGCAGTCTGGCTTCTGACTTCATTCAGCAGAAACTGTTCTCTCCAAAGTTGTGAGTGATCTCTTAATTGCTAAATCTGATGGCCATTTCTCAGGCCTCATCCTTCTTGATCTTACTGCAGCCTTTGACACTGTCAACTCTTAAGTAAACCCTCCTCTCTAAATTTTCATGGCAGTGCTTTCTCCTGGTTCTTCTACTGTCGAATAGCTCCTCAGTGTCCTTCAGTGGATTTTCCTCTAGCTCATATTCATCAACTGGGCCCTCTTCTTTTTGCTCTACGCTAGCTCATTTGTTGATCTCATCACTCCAGTAGGTTCGATATTCATCTCTATGTAAATGATTTGCAGATGTATTCATCCAGCCTTAACTGTTCTCCTGACTTCTAGTCTCACATCACTAACCGCCTGTTGAACATTTTGAACTGGGGGTCCCAAAGACATCTTAAATTCAGCATGTCCCAAACAGAATTTAGTGTCCTTTCTCCCCATACTTTCTCCTTTTCCCAATTTCCCTCTTATTGGTCAAGGGCACCAACATCCTTCAGTCACCCAAGCTTACGGTCTCATCACTGTCAGCCTCAGCTACTTACTCACATGTACTCACATATCCCATCAGTTGCCATATCTTGTTTTTTCTTTTATGGGGAGCGGGGGTGGGGTGGGGCAATCAGGGTTAAGTGGCTTGCCTTGGGTCACAAAGCTAGTAAATATCTGAGGCTGGATTTGAACTCAGGTCTCCCTGACTCTGGGGCCGTGTTTTTACTTTCACAACCTCTCTCACATAAATCCCTCTCACACAGCTGCCACCCTGATGCTGGTCCTTATCACCACATACCTGGACTGGATTATTGGAGTAGCCTGCTGGTTGGTCTTCTTGCCTCAAGTCTCTCTCCACTCTATTCAGCTGCCAGAATGATCTTTCTAAAGTGCAGTTCTGACAGTGTCACAATCCATACTTAGTAAACTCCAGTGGCTCCCCGTTTCTTCCAGAAACAAGTATAGAATCCTCTGTTTAGCTTTTTAAACCTGGGCTTCTTCCTGCCTTGCCATTTTTCTTACACTTTGCTCCATCCCTATACTCCATGACCCAGGGACACCAGGCTTGCTTATAGATGACACTCCACCTTCTATCTCCCTGCCTTTGCACAGGCGATCCACTTGTCTCTCCTCACCTCTGCCTTTTGGCTTCCCTGGCTTCAGATCCCATTTAGAACTTTGGTCTTCCCTCTCCCACTCCCCTCACTAGTGCCTTTCCTTCAAGATTACCTCCTACTTACACTATTTGTCTCTTTTATATACATACTTGTTTGTGGGTTGTCTCCTCTGTTAGAATGTGAATTCCTTGAGGGCATGAATCATGTTTTTGCCTTTCTTTGAGTCTCCAGGGCTTAGCACAATACCTGGTACATACAGTTATTCCTTCCACATTGCCACTTTCCCCTTATTTCAATATATCGCATAAGACATCAAATGGAAATTTTCGAATAGTTTTGCAGGAGCTGTAGATAACACATGAAGGTCAGCAGATGACACAGAAGAAATTTAATAATGCATAAAATATTTGTGTAGTATTGTATAATATCAGCATATTTTATCTTTTAATACCATAATAATTTAGACTTCTCTTGGATGAAGGAAGGGCCAAAAATTTTTACACCAATTTTCCAGGTCATGGGGGTGCCACATCCCCAACCCCTACGATGTGGAAGGGATACCTGTAGTAAATTCTTAATAAATACTTGTTGATTGACAGTTTTGGTCCCAGAATTAAACTTGGATAGGAGACATTAAAAATGTCTGTTATTATTAGTTCTCATTCCAGGGAAAGATCCTTCCTTTATTCTCACTGTCCAAAAACAATGTTTTGTCTATAGTTCCTGTGGTACTAGAGCAAAAGTTGTAGGCATCTGGAATTAGAGTTTCAGAATTGTTGGTGCCTTCTACAGTAATAAGACCTATTGGTATCCCAAGGCCAAAGAAAGGCAACATTCAGCAATGTCGACTCCAGCTCTCTAAGCGTTGAACAATTGAAACAATTATTGCCACTTGCTGGATGGAGAGGGATGTGCCTGTAACTAATAAGCATACTGTTGCCTACAAGCACCTTAATTGTTTTGGTAATCTGACTGGGAATGAAAATAAGACTTTTCATGTCAAGTGATTCTTTTTTAGAGTGAAAACCAGAACAGCTGCCAAGTATGGCCTTTCAGCCCAGCCTCGACTGGTGGACATCATTGCTGCAGTCCCACCTCAATATCGTAAAATCTTGGTGCCCAAGTTAAAAGCAAAGCCAATCAGAACTGCCAGTGGGGTAAGTGATGGCTTTTTACGCTAATAGCTAGAGAGGTAAGCTTGATTGTCTTTAAAATTTGCTACACATGCTGTTCCCATTGTAAATTGCTGTTTTATTGCTAGGAAGATAAGGCATGTGCACAGAAAAAGACAGCTATCCGTACAGAAGACATAATGTCAAATGAGAGGTATAGAAAGTGAGTACTGTAGATGTTCAGAGGAGGGAGAGACAGGTGAAGGTAGATGGGAAAGATGTGATGTGAGGAATAAACTTTCAATGGGTAAAGAAGAGGGGATTAGGGAAATATTGTAAGTAAAGGTGGGGAATGTACAAAGTACTGCAGTCCCACCTCAGTGTCATAAAATCTTGATGCCCAAACAGTAAGTTCCTACTGTGTGCCAGGCACTGTGCTAAGCACTGGGGATACAGAGAAAGGCAAAAGAAAGTCTCTGTCCTTAGAACCTGTAGCTGGGTGGGTAAAGAGCTGGCTGCACTGGGCCCCCTCCTTAAATGGAGGATCTGGGAGGAGCTGTCCATTCAGAGGGAGGGAGAGAGGGAGGAGCCTCAGGGCCAAGGAGTACTAAGGAGGTATGAACTTCAGAGTTGATTCAATGCTGCAGGAAGATGAGTTGCTGGAGACAAGGATGAAGTCTAGAAGATTAGCCCAGTGGGAAATGATTGACAGTAATGGGAAATTTTAGAGGAAGGGTGGGTTGAGGGAGAGAGGTAGTGTGTTCTGTTCTTAAAACGTTGACTTCCCAAAGCCTAGAATATACTCTTTTCTCATCTCTGCCTTTCCGAATCCTGGTGGAGATAAGACTTAGCTCAGTGTGACTACCTTTATAGACTTCTCGTTTCATCATCTTCACATTTGCAGTAGCTCTTTGTTTTCTCCTTTGTCTCATTTGCTCTGTCTTGTTTGGTGCTCATCTGAGTTAGGGTCATATATGGATATAATGCACATTGGTAATTTGGGATTTGCAGACTATAATTCTTTAATTCTACAACTTAATACTTTTAAAGTCATTGAGAACATGTGACTTACTTAGGGAATCGAGGTCAAAAAAGAAAACATTAGCTGATGCTTTTGTAAAATTGTTTTGCATTTGCACGTGTTATGCTCTGGAGCCATTGCACTTCAGAGATATAAATAGAACTAGAGGATATGCACTACCCAAAATAGTTTTGGGAGAGGCAAAAGGGAGTGCCATATGAAGGTAGTCTGAGAAAATTGGGGCAATATGTAGACCTTGTTGTTGTGGGGGTGGGGTAGAAGAGTGATTTTTATTTATTTATTTTTTACAAATCTTCCCATTACAGATTGCTGTTGTGGCTGTGATGTGCAAACCCCACAGATGTCCACATATTAATTTTACAGGAAATATATGTGTGTAAGTATGATGGTTATAATTAGTGATGTGTATTTTCTTTTATCAATGACAGTAGATGCTCATTAATCTCCAGATTGGTTTTAATTCTGGTAACTTAAGTTTAGATTTCATTAGAAACAAAAATTTTAATTCACTTCTTTAAAACAGCCTGCACATGACTTATAAAATGCTCCCATTTTTTAAAAAATGGATTTTTGGTATGCTTCTGTCTATTTTGCATTTAGTGACTTGTCATAATATTCACTGAAGAACATATAATGAAATCAGAAGCCAAAAGAACACATATTTGTCCTATTAACTGGATAAATCAAACCTGAAAATATGTGTAGACTCAGCTATGAGTTCTAGAGAATTAAGGTAGAGTTGGGTCAGAAAAAAGGAATTTTGATAAGGAAAGACTTACATAGAAAGATTTCATATTTGTCTCCTTGGGTTTTAATTAAGGACAGGAAGCATATGGGTGATCTCAGTTGGTAAGAAGGGGAAGAGGTAGTCCTGTATATGTTTAAAAGCAAACCTTTCTTCCTGAGGTTTGTTTAATTAGCATTCTGAGGAAAATATTCATAATTTATTGCCATTAAAAATGCCTAAAAATATAATCTGTTAATGACTGTGTCCTTTAAAAGTGCAATAATGTTATTCTTTTATGCATTTCCATATCTTTGTTGATAGCAAAACATTCACTGAAGTTGGTGCTGAGTTAGACATTTCTGTTAGTATTACTATGACGGAACTCTTGATTTCAGTAGCGTGGAAAACACAGAATCTTGGTTATTTTTTGAGCTCTTGAAATAAGGTTTGTAAATGGCATTTTAATCTGTTTTTCATTTTGACAGTTACTGTCCTGGTGGACCTGACTCAGATTTTGAGTATTCAACGCAATCTTATACTGGATATGAGGTAAAATATCTTTGTGTTACTTTATTTATCATAATTAAGTGCTTCGTCAGACTTTGTATTCAGTGTAGCGTTCCACAAGAATATTTTTTAAAGTTAGATGAAGGAAAATCCATCCCCAAGAGGAAAAAGCCTAGCTTTCCTAGGAAATGATATATGGACCATTCAGTGCTTGGAAATAGATTTAGTGCTCTTTTGCTTGGGCAGAATATTATTGTTCTTTTTTTGAAAGGGAAATAATTACTTAAGAAGCTTAATTAGATAAAATGCTAATCTAAAATTATGAATACTGAGAAATTCTCCCTAGTAGGCAGAGATGAACATAACTTTCCTGTTTGCCTCTTATGGCCAGTGGGAACAGAGTGGAAAAAACTTCTTTAACAGAAGGAATAGCATCTGTACTTTGAGTTACTTTTGATTATGTACAGTTGTTTTCCACAAGTCAGCATTCTGTTCCTTTGCTTCTTTGGATTTTTTATTGTATTGGTCATTTTATTCATTATTTCATCATTTTTTTTTATCCTATTTTTAATTTTTTCCTAAAGTGATTTTTTTTAAGTCATGCAATATATGGGAGCAATTTAAAATGGAAGGTGATGATAATTATGATAACAATCTCCATTTTCTCCAAAGCATTCGTAATTTGGGGAATGAAAAGAAAATTCCTGTCCAGTTGTTTTCTCTAGATTAACGCCTGTAGGCTGTCCCTTACCTCTTTATCTGCTGTTGTGTGCTATTGCCTTGGACTACCTCCTCCTCTTCTCCTTCATGCTGCTACATGCTCCTTCTATGAGGTATAGGGTTGTTAAGGAAGCTGTTTCTGTCTTTTGTTTGGTAGAACATTTAAAGAAGGGGGAAGATATAGATTGGGTTGGCTGTGAGGATCTTTCCGTGTGTATTTAAAATGTAGATATTCTTTAAAAAGAGTATTGGAATGAAATAAAGCACATTCAGAGAGTATCTTTTAAAAGTTGAGCTAGTGAATTTTTTTTTAAAGAGATGAACTCTAAAAAGTTATATTGAAATCTACTTTATCTCATTTCATTACTGCTTAGATCTTGTGTGTAGTGTCAGGTGCTTTTTAAAATAAGTTAGATACTAGTATCTTGTGGTAATTTCATTGGCTGACTTTGCTACCTGTCTTCTTATTTTCTTCCAGTCATCTTCCTCTTTCACCTGTATACTACTTAACTTCAGCTTTCAAAACACTTGTGTGTTCTGTTTAACTCCCCACATCCGCTTTTGGACTTTTAAATCTGTGTGTGGTGTAAGAATTGGGTGACACTAGGGAGTACTAAGAGGCGGCATTGTATAGGGGAAGGAATGCTGGACTGTGTATCCAGAGACATGGGTTCTTGTCCCAGTCAGTGTGACCAAAGAGTTTCATTCTTTGGGCTTCGCTTGCTTTCAGCTATTCAAATGAGAGAAACAGCAAAGGATATAAACAGTTTCGGATGAGATAATCAAAACTATCTATGGCCATATGAAAAAATGCTCTGACTCACTATTGATTGGAGAAATGCAAATTGAAATAATTCTGAGGTACTACCTCATACCTATTGGATTGACTAATAGGACAGAGGAGAAAAGTGAGAAACGTTGGAGGAGATGTGGGAAAAGTGGGATATTAGTGCACTGTTGGTGGAGTTGTGAACTGATTCAGCCATGCTTTAGAGCAATTTGGAACTGTGCCCCAGGGGTGGGCAATAGAGAACTAGCAGTGCCACTACTAGGTCTGTATCCCAAAAGAGATAAAAAAAAAAACAAAAAGGAAAGGGACCTATATGTATAAAAGTAGTTCTAGCAGCTCTTTTCTGGTGACATAGAATTGGGTGTTGGAGTTGCTCATCGATTGGGGAATGGCTGAACAGGTTGTGCTATGTGATAGGGATAGAATGCTGTTCTGCTGTGAGAAACAATGAGCAGGGTACCTTCAGAAAAACCTGGAAAGACTTGCACGAGCTGATACAAAGTGAAATGTACTATGTACAAAGTAATAGCGTTGGAAGACGTTCAGCTGTGAGTGACTTAGTTACTCTCAACAGTACCATGATCCAGGACAGCTCTGAAGGACCTATGAGAAGCTTGTTATCCATTCCCAGAGAAAGAACTGATGGTGCCTGAATACAGACTGAAGTCTATTTATTTTTGCTTTCTTTATTTTTCTTGGTTTTTTTTTGATCTGTGTTTTCTTTCATAACGTGACTGTTACGGAAATGTTTTGCATGAGTATACATGTATTACCTATACCAAATTATTTGCCTTCTCAGTGGAGGGGACTGGGGGGGAAGGGAGAGAATTTGGAACTCACAATTTTTAAAACAAATGTTAAAAATTGTTTTTACATATAACTGAGGAAAAATAAAATACTAAACAAAAAAAAAAAACAAATGAGGGGATCAGACTAGGTGATCTTTAAAGTCTTAATATATTCCTTCTCTAACATGTTCATGCTATGACCCTGCTGTGCAAATCAGTGATTATTTAACAGATAGGTGATCCAGAGGAACATCCTGTAACTAAAATGCTTGCAAGATTGGGCAATGGTTAAGGCAAATGTTAATCCCAGCCCACACTGCTGAACCTTGGAGGGGTGGAAAGAGAAGGGGGCATGGTACTAGGGAGAAAAGAAGTAAGAGGAGGAGGGAAAGAAGGAGAGAGAGATAACTATTTACCTTTTTACTTTTAATCTACATTTATTTGACAATTGACAGCAAATTCAATGACCAAGAAAAAGAAACTTTGGAAACTTTCTTTTTTTATTTAGCCAACTTCCATGAGAGCTATCCGTGCCAGATATGACCCTTTTCTTCAGACAAGGCACCGAATAGACCAGGTAAATATGTTAAAACATTTTAAAAACCATTTTCTGTCAGTAATAAAAGAATTAAGAGCTGGATAATAAGAGATGTTTGTTGAGCACAGTGCCTGGTGCCTGAAAGCAAGGTAATGAATGCTTGCTTGACTGATTCAAAACATAGCCAGTGAATTTAAACTAGATATAGATTAAGAAGTGAAGTAACTGTATTTTTCCTCTTTGTGTAATGGATCGTTGACTTCAGGTGAGAGTAGAAGACCTTGTCATCCCTACTGACACTTCAGATAAATCAGAAACACCATTTCTTTCAAGGGAAGTTGAATTCTTTTCATTTCTAAAGGCCCCTACTGTATTTTACTGCATTTTGTTCCATTTCTCCATGTTACCACCACTCCGGTTTGGCTCCCATGAGCCTGATGAAGAATGTTCTATGTAGGTAGGCTGACCCTTTCCCTTTGTCCAAACTATGCACTTTATTTTTGCCCTGGAATTTTGTTTTAATTGTCTTGATATTATGAGTACAAACAATGTGCAGAGATGCACTATGATACGTCATAGTGCATCTCTGCACATTGTTTGTATTCATAATAGCAGGGAGCAATTCCTAGATCTAGGAAAACCTCTGGCTTTGTGAACCTAGGCAAGTCACTTAATTCCTTAGTGCCTTCAGGCAACTATAAATAAATGAATGAGCGTTTAGTGAGCATTTACTGCATGCCAAGCTCTGTATTAAGTGCTAGGGACACAACTACAAAAGCTAAATAGTCCCTGCCCTCACGTTCTAACATACGTAGCGGAACTAGAGTTTGAAGAAAGGGAGGAACTAGAGGGCTCATATACAGTGACTTGATTTGGAGGTGACTGGGAAGTGGCTTAGTGATGTTGGACAAAAATAGGTAAAAATTCACCTCTTAGTGCCCAGGGTGCCAGAAGCAGAGTTCTTAATTCTGGTGGGAGGTGAAGGAAGGCTAGAGTGCAGTAAATTGCACTGATAGAGGGAGTTTCCTCAAGTAGTTCTCTGTACCAGGAAAATCATAGTTACATTCCCTTAACAACAGCAACATGAAATAACCAAAACTGCTTTTAGGTTTATACAGTTACATACAAGAAGGCAAATTAATGCTTGATGTAGAATAAGATAAATGTATATATTTAAATAAATATTTAAACATTTATGCTTCACATGTCATCTTAAAACCACACTCAGTAAATAAAACATGACATTAGTTAGGAAGGACATTTGTGGGTAAGGGAGGAGGCTCCAAACATTGTAACTCGAGAAGTCTAAAGAAAAAAATGACCCGAGAGCTATCACTTCTCACGAATTGCAGACCTACTGGTAGTTTTACTAGCCCAGGTCCAGAAGTTAATTCTCTCCAAGCCCTTTTTCTAGCCCCTTACCAACATACATAGACCATTGGTGCTTTGCAAGGCATTCCCATTCTCCATGCAGAGGACAGGACATGCTTACCCTAGACCAGTACCAGAAGCCCCAACCAAGAGAACATGTTATCCAGGCCTACTCTCTATGTATTCTAGGGTCAAGGTTTCTTTGATAAGCCCCCTGTTATCTACAAATACACCTTCGAAATCATACTTGTTAGAGCACCTAATCTGAAGAAACCCTAAACTAGATTGGGAATAGAGGAGAGAAGAAACTAGAATAATAATGACTAGCAAGAAGTAGTGTTACCGTTCTGTCTCCCACTGCCAAATAGGAGGCAGTAATTTTTATGTTTTGTGTTGTTTTTTTAACCTGAGACAGACAACTATCTAAACTAGTAGTTCTAAAAGTATGGTCCAGAGATCTTGAGTGTTGGAGTCCTTGTGATGCTTTCAAGGGGTCCATAAGGTCAAAACTATTTTTATAACAAATATCAATGGATATACATAATTTTTAAGAGTATAAAGGGATCTTGAGACTAAAAAGTTTTGAGAACCACCGATCTAAAATCCTGCCCTCTAGGTTTAAAGGTAAAGGAGAGAAATGTCCTTTCTCAAAGTC
The DNA here is from genome assembly GCA_028646595.1 of Phalanger gymnotis. Classification (NCBI taxonomy): domain Eukaryota; kingdom Metazoa; phylum Chordata; class Mammalia; order Diprotodontia; family Phalangeridae; genus Phalanger; species Phalanger gymnotis. The sequence goes on from CM053625.1 coordinate 233,564,918, forward strand.
ATGTATCTACTGAATGGAGCTGCTTATCATGTGGGTTGTAAAGGGTTCCTTTTCTGGAATTGTCATAACTATTTACAAGGACCAAAAAGAGAACAAAACAGGCCTTTGAGACATGTATGTGTGGCAAGTGAAGTTTGCCAGCTCCTTGAGCACTTGGGGAAACTGTTGCTCTCTGTTTATATCAGGATTGAAAATTTTGCAAAAAGCTTGTGCAAAGATGAACTTAATGATTTCTGCTCATGAATGGAATCTTTGCTCACTTACTGATGGTTGAATTGTAGTTGATGAAACAGAAAATTGTCCACAGAATTGTCATAATTTCTAGTTTCTAATTTTTAGCAGGGGAAATAATGCTTCTTTATAGCTTGTCTAGTGATTAAAATAATTTTGCTTTTTATACTTTGCTTTCTGAAAGTTAAAAACTAAAACTTCTGTGAGTGCTTCAGCCACCCTACTTTCTCTTCCGTATCATTGTAATTTACTTTTTAACAATTCTTTATTTTTCCTATCTTTTCAGTTTTCTATTAGCATATATTCCTAATTCATGGCATACATATCAATACTTTTTGTTTTCTGCCCTCCTTTTTGACATCTCCTTAGTTTTGTCTTGATTATTTACATGAAGTTGTGCATTATTTACTTAATAATTCCTTTTACCTCATTCTAGCTTTTCGGTTTTTTCTTTTAACATGTTCAGAGCCGTTCTTATTAGAAACAGCTCTTTCCCAGAATTAAGTAAAATGTATATAGATAGTTACGAATTTTTCAATTTCAATACTGATGAAACATTTCACAAAAACAAAATCTAGAAATTTAAGGCACAGTTGTTAATGGCTTTTATCATACTAGTGAATTATATTTCTTTCAGTTGAAACAACTGGGTCACAGTGTGGATAAAGTAGAGTTCATCGTGATGGGTGGAACATTTATGGCCCTCTCAGAAGAGTACAGAGATTATTTTATCCGAAATTTGCATGATGCCTTATCTGGACATACTTCTAACAATGTATCTGAAGCAGTCAGGTGAGAGTTTTTTATTTCACAAAACGTTTTCTGAGTGCAGACGATCATTTTAAATATTTTTGACATCTGGGGCATAAAGGTCTATAAGGAAACATTCTTATTTCTTCAGATCTTTTTTCAGTGGATTTTGTGCAAGTGGGAATTTTGTTGACCCATCCTCCTTTAAAAAGCAATACTGTCCATTGGTAAAAGGGTGTACCTCTTCATCTAACTAATGATATAAAAATATTTTATGAGCATCCTCCAGGTGTTCCTCAGATTGGTCTGAACTGCAAAGAGGAGGTGGGTTGCTATGTAGTTGAGGTTCCAAATAACACAAGATGAAAAGAGATACATATTTAGAAGGGAATGGAATAGAATGTCAGAACTGGAAGCGACAACCTTAAGAGATTTTTTTTTGGTTAGAAACACTTGGTGACTTCAAATTCAGTGAAAATCGTGTTGTTCTGCTTACCTTAAAGAGATTTCTGTTTATTTTCAACTCAGTTACCATTTATGGATAATAAAGTGTAAAAGAATTACATGATTCTCTGAAATACAGAGATAAGTTCACTTTATGTTGCTTAACAACTCACATCATTGATTTGCTTCTTCTTGATTGTCTTTTTAAAAAATTGATGACTTTTTGGTTTTTACTCACAATTATTTCTGAATATACTTTTTTTCCCCTCTGCCCCTACCTAATGGGTCATCCTTGTAAGAAAGATTACAAAAGAAAGGGAAAGAAGAAACAGTTGAGTATAACTGAGGAATGTATCAACCAGGTCTGACAGAATATATAGTATTCCATACCCATAGTATCCACCTCTGCAATAAAGGGAAGGAGACGCATTTTCTCAGCTCTTTATCACAGTCAAGCTTTATACATTGTTTCGTTTTAGTGTTCTTTCTCTTTATGGTTTTGTCATTGTGTATATTGTTTTCTTCATAATCTTTACCTTATCATTTCGTAAGCTTTCAGTTCTTTGGTACCACAAAAAAATGCTGCTATGCAAATTTTGGCATATATGAAATCTTTCTTTCTGGATGCTTTCTGTATTTTCGTGTTACCTTCTCCTTGTTCTACCGAGCACCATTCCTTCTCAGTCTTCTTTGCTGGATCATCATCTTTATCTCACCTCATTATAGAAGGTACACTCTCCTGCAAGCCCTCTTCTCTCTACATTTCTCCATTTACTCATCATCTCCCATGGGTCCAGTTGTCACCTCCATGCAGACAACCCTCAGTTGTATTTATCTGACAACCTAGTCTCCCAAGCTCTGATCCTGCATCTTTAGGTGCCCTTTGATATTTCAGACTGTTCCTATAAATATACAAAACTAACATTCAAATTGAACTTCTCTTCCCCCCACAAACCTATCCCTTTTCCATCACTCAAATTTGAAACCTTGGTTTTATGCTTGCCTCTTCCCTCTCCCTTATCTTCCATATTCAGTCAATTGCCGAGTCTTGTTGATTCTACCTTCACAAAAATTCTTGCTTTTATACCTTTCTTTCCATTTCATGTGGCCGTCACCCACATCATTTCTCACCTAAATTATTCCGGTAGCCTCCTAATTGGTTTCTCTGCCTCCACTCTTTCTTACCAGTCCATCTACATGCAGTTGCTAAAATGATATTCCTAAAAGACAGGTCTGATCATGTCAATCCCCTGCTTAAGAAACTCCCTGATACCTCTGGGATCAAATACAAACCCCTCTATTTGGCATTAAAAACTCCTCCTAAGAGCAGCTATGCCCAAAGGGCTATACAACTGCATACCCTTTGATCCAGAAATACCACTGCTAGGTCTATATCCCAAATACATCCAAAAAAAGGGAAAAGGACCTATTTATACAAAAATATTTATAGCAGCTCTTTTTGTGGTAGCTAAAAATTGAAATCAAAGTGATGTCCATCAATTGGGGAATGGCTAAACAAGCTGTGATTTATGATAGTAATGGAATATTACAGTGCTATAAGAAATGACAAGATAATTTCAGAAAAACCTGGACTTAACATGAACTGATGCATAGCAAAGTGAACAGAACCAGAGGAACATTGTACATAGTAGCAGCAATATTCTTCACTGAAGAGCTGTGAATAACTTAGCTATTCTCAGCAATAGAATGAGCCAAAGTAATCCCAAAGGACTAATGACGAGGCATACTGTCTGCCTCCAGAGAAAGAACTGATATTGATTGAATACAGACTGAGACATGCTATTTTTCACTTTCTTTCATTTTTTTTCTTTTATTTGAGTCTTCTTATATAAAATGACTAATATGGAAATGTTTTACATAATTGCGCATGTATAACCAAAAAAAAAACCCAACTTCTCATAAACTGGCCCTGACCTACCTTTCTGACATTATTATTTGCTATTCCTTGACATGTATTCTTTGGTACAGTCCTACGAGCCTTTTTGCTTTCCTCCTTACACATGATACTCCATTTCCTTTTTTTTAAAAATATTTTCCAATACATGTTAAAAAATTAACAATCGTTTCTTTTAAAATGTATGTGTTTGTTTTTAGTTTTCAACATTCATTCTTATAAGATTTTGAGTTCTAAATTTTCCCCACTCCCCCCTGCCCAAGACGGAATGCAATATGATATAGGCTATACATGTACAATCATATTAAACATATTTCCACATTAGTCATGTTGTGAAAGAAAAATCAGAGCAAAAGGGAAAAACCATGAGAAAGAAAAAACAAAAAGAAAAAAGAGAAAAAAGTATGCTTCATTCTGCATTCAGACTCCATAGTTCTTTCTCTGAATGTGGATAGCATTTTCTGTCATGAGTCTTTTGGAATTGTCTTAGATCATTGTATCATTGAGAAAAGTTAAGTCTATCAAAGTTGGTCATCACACAATGTTGCTGTTGCTATGTACAGCGTTCTTCTGGTTCCGCTCACTTCACTCAGCATTAGTTCATGCAAATCTTTCCAGGTTTTCCTGAAGTCTGCCTGCTCAGTATTTCTTATGGAACAGTAGTATTCCATTATATTCATATACCACAACTTGTTCAGCCATTCCTCAATTAATGGCATCCTCTCAGTTTCCAATTCTTTGCCACCACAAAAAGACCTGCCATGAATACTTTTGTACGTGTGGGTCCTTTTCCCTTTTTAATGATCTCTTTGGGATACAAACCTAGTAGTGGTATTTCTGGATCAAAGGTTACATACAGTTTTATAGTCCTTTCAGCATAGTTCCAAATTGTTCTCTAGAATGGTTGGATCAGTTCACAACTCCACCAACAATGCATTCATTAGTGATCCAGTTTCCCCACATCTTCTCCAACATTATTATTTTCTTGTTTTGTCATGTTAGCCAATCCGATAGGTGTGATGTGGTCCCTCAGAATTATTTTAATTTTCATTTCTCTAATAGTTATTTAGAGCACTTTTTCATATATGGCTATAGATTTTATGGTTTTAATTTCTTCCTCTGAAAACTTTGTTAGGGAGTTCATTGATGGCTTATTCAGTTTCATTTTCTGAAATGGGGTTATTTAAGTATTTTATTTCCTCTCCTGTTAGTCTGGGCAATGTACTTTTTTGTAAATATTCATCCATTTCATTTAGATTGTCAGATTTATTGGCATAGATTTGGGCAAAATAGCTCCTAATTACTGTTTTAATTTCCTTTTCATTGGTGGTGAATTCACTTTTTTTCATTTTTGATACTGGTAATTTGGTTTTCTTCTTTTTTTTTAAAATCAAATTAACCAAAGGTTTATCAATTTTATTGGTTATTTCATAAAACCAGCTCTTAGTTTTATTTATTAGTTCAATAGTTTTCTTAATTTCCATTTTATTAATCTCTCCTTTGATTTTCAGAATCTGCTTCTGACTATTACCTCCCCCAATCTGCCCTCCCTTCTATCACTGCCCCTCCTTTTTTTATCCCTTTCTTCTCCTACTTTCCTGTAGGATAAGACAGATTTCTACATGCAGTGGAGTGTGTATATTATTCCCTTTTTGAGCCAGTTCTGATGAGAGTCAGGTTCACCCCGCCTCCCCCTTCTTCCACTCTACTGCAGAAGCTTTTCTTGCCTCTTTTATGTGAGGTAATTTGCCCCATTCTACTTCTTCCTTTCTCTTTTTCCCAGTACATTCTTCTCTCACCCTTTAACTTTATTTTTTAGATATTAGCCCTTCATATTCAGCTCACACCCATTCCCTTTGTATATACTCCTTCTAACTACCCTAATAATGAGAAAAGTCTTATGAATTACAACTATGATGTTCCCATATAGGAATGTAAACAGGTTAGCCTTATTAAGACCCTTATGATTTCTTTTTCCTGTTTACCTTTTAATGCTTCTCTTGAGTTTTGTCTTTGAAAGTCAAATTTTCTATTCAGCTATGGTCTTTTCATCAAGAATGCTTGAAAGTCCTCTATTTCATTGAGTATCCATTTTTTCCCCCTGAAGATTATGCTCACTTTTGCTGGGTAGGTGATTCTTGGTTGTAATCCTAGCTCTTTTGTTCTCCAGAATATCATATTATAAGTCCTCTAATCCTTTAATGTAGAGGCTGCTAAATCTTGTATTATCGTGACAGTGCGATCATACTTGAATTGTTTCTTTCTGGCTGCTTTCGATATTTTGTTCTTGACCTGGGAACTCTGTAATTTGGCTGTACCATTCTTGGCAGTGGATTCTTTAAATTTCTGTTTTTATCTTCTATTTCTAGACTATCAGGGCATTTTTCCTTCATAATTTCTTAAAAGGTGTTGTCTAGGCTCTTTTTTTTTAATCATGGCTTTCAGGTAGTCCAATTATTTTTAAAGTATCTCTCCTGGATCTTTTTTCCAGTGAGATATGTCACAGTCTTCTATTTTTTTTTTCATTCTTTTGGTTTTGTTTTATCATTTCTTGATTTCTCATGAAGTCGTTAGCTTCCATTTGCTTCTTTCTAATTTTCAGGGAATTATTTTTTTCAGTGGTCTTTTGGACCTCCTTTTCCATTTGGCCAATTCTGCTTTTTAAGGCATTCTTTTCCTTATTGGCTTTTTGGACCTCTTTTACCATTTGGCCTAGTCTGTTTTTTAAGGTGTTATTTTCTTCAGTATTGTTTTAATGTCTCTTTTACCAAGCTGTTTATTCTTTTCTCATGATTTTTTTGCATCACTCTTTGTTTTTCATCCCAATTTTTCCTCTGCCTCTCTTACTTGATTTTCAAAATCCTTTTTGAACTCTTCCATAGCCTGAGACCATTTCATATTTTTCTTGGAGGCTTTGGATGTAGGAGCTTTGACTTTATTTTCTTCTTCCGAATGTGTGTTTTGATTTTCCTTGTCACCGTAATAACTTTCAGTAGTCAGTTTTTTCCCTTTGTTTGCTCATTTTCCCGGCTTATTAGTTGACTTTTAAGTCTTTGTTAAAGTAGGGCTCTTCATCTAGGGTAGAGGGCATGGTGTTGCAAGTTTCATGGGATTTATACAGCTGTTTTCAGAGATGCTTCTAGGGACCTGTAAGTTTTCAGTTCTTTCAAGGTGGAAAGGTGTTTACTACTCTCCTGGCATGTGAGAGAACACAGACACTCTTCACCGTGGAATTTTGAGGAGAGTACTCCCTCTGCTGTGGCTGCAAGCTCTGGTATGCTCATGCTCCTCCTCATCCTGGTACTGCCACCTAGGACCTGGATGCAAGTATGGGCAAAGCAACAGAGTCCTGTCTCAGCTGGAAAAAGACCCTTGTCATCTCCTTCTGACCAGTTGTTTGATCCCCTTCTTGTCTGTGGGCTGAGAGCTCTGGAAGTAGCTTCTGCTGCTGCACCCGCTGATTGAGTCACTCCCAAGGCCTGCTCCTGGTTTGCTGGGGGCAGGGCTGTGCAGGTGTGGGAATGCACTAGACTGCACTCCACTCTCACCCAGGTGAAACAGACCTTTCTTGGTGATCTTCTAAGTTGTCTTGGGCATCAGTGGGCTGAGAGGTCTGGAGATTGTCGCTGCTGTGAGTGATTTGGTAGCCCCACGGCCTGCTCCAGCTTTCACAGGGCCCAGTCTGCGCTGCGCTAGACTGTGCTCCTCACTCACTCTGGTGCAAAAGACCTCTTACTGATCTTGCAAGTTGTCTTGGGCTGGGAATTTGTTTCACTCTGTCTTTTTGTGGGTTCTGCTGCTGTAGAATTTGTTTAGAGTCATTTTTTAAAGGTATTTGGAGGGATTTTGGGGAGAGCTCAGGTGTGTCCCTGCCTTTACTCCGCACACATATGTATATTTGTAGATACATGGAACAGATTCAAATATGTAAGATTAAGAACCGTTCCCTTATAGACAAATAATCAAAGAACATAAACAAACGGATCTCGAAGGTTAAAAACAACCATATAAAAAAGCCGCCCAGAAATTAGAATTGTTATTAAAATTAAATTAAAATGATGAGGCTGTGCTTCATCCCCATCACATTAGCAAAGGTGACAGGAATGGAAAATGACAGTTGTTGGAGGGGCTGCATGAAAACAGGCATACTAATGCACTGTTGGTGGAAGGGCGAGCAACACTCATGGAAGGTCTGGTATACATGCCTGCCAGACCTTTGTCAGAGAAACTTGCTATTAAGATTTTTCCCAGTTAATCATTTCCCTTCTAATTTTAACTGCATTGATTTGACTTGTGCAAAAACTTTTCAGTTTTATGCAGTCAAAATTGTCAGTTTTATCTCACTTACTTGGTAATGAATTCTTCCCCTTACTGATAAGAGGAATCTTGATAAAAGCAATGTGGTATAATAAAGATTGGAAACATTGGAAGGTATATGGGAACTGAGTTCAAGAACAGAACAAGAATAATTTCCCAGAAGACTTGATTAGTCTAAATGACACTAACGTTGTGTATGCAATGCAGTCTACTAGTTTTTATAAAGTAGCAGCTTTTGGTGATTACCAAAATTAGATACAAAAATTGCAGATTGGGAGATGAAAAGGAATTGAGAGAGAGATCTGAGTCATCCACACACCAAAATGTAAGAGCGTAGAACAACCTGGTCATGCTTTTTAGATGATTTTATTCTTTATTAATCAGTGCTGCCCAAAAGCAATTTTATGCCAATCTTTAATGCTTCCTAGCTGTTCTCAGTAGAAGCTATTTAAAATGAGTTACTCATCAAGAATTTTTCAAGAGTAGATGAATCAGTATTTCTTCTTATGGAATCTGTAATTTGTTGCAATCTTTTCATTTCTCTCATAGTCTTCTTTAAGTACTTTGACTTAATTCGATATGTTCTCTGATGGATTATTGCCTTGAATGTGGTAGAGAGATTAAATGTTTTGCTAGGCATTGGCTGAGTTATTTGAGTGTCATGTGTGGTTGTAGCCTTGGACACCACTGAATGGAGTAGGAGAAGAACTAAGCCAGAAGGCTGAATTTTGCTTCAACCTTGCCCTGAATTTGACAGACTTCAAATTATCTTAGTACCTACCTCTGGACCTCTGCTGTCTCCTAGACTTAAGGCTTCCTAAACTCTACTCTCTGATTCAACTTTTTACCTACCAGTCTGTACTTCAGTTGACACTAGGAGAGGTAGCCAGCCACAAGGTGTGTTGAAGGATAGTTTTTAATGACTATTTATAATTGCACGTATACTAAATGCTACAACAGTTAACTGTGTATAACACATAGGAATTTATTTTGTAATAAATTACATTACAGGTCTTACAGTGAAAGATCAAAGATAGAGAGCATATTACCAAGAAGGAGTAATATTCAAACCCTAGCTGCTTGTCTCTCCCAACTCTTAATTCCACTCACTAGACCTAGCCTTCATAATTGTTCATTGGCTAATATGAGTGGTTTCTGACTACATTTTTAATAGATGGGGCTATCTCATAGCTTACCTTCTGCAGGATCCTAAAGAAATCCTGATTTGCCAAATGAAAATAGGATTGCAGAAAATAATCAGAGTGAAAGTTTTTTATTGCTATCTATGGAATATTAACTACTAATTTTCATTGTTTGTTTCTTCCATTTCGCTTCCTGCAACTGAAAGGTAATGGTGGTTTTTTTAAACCCCTGAAGAAAAGCATTTTGAAATGAAGTTGAAAATAATTATGTGAGGGCTACTTTGTATTCCTGTCCCTTGTGCCCTCTAAACCTCTACTCGTGAAGAGACGTTATCATGCCTGCAGCAGCTTCCTGTTTCCTTGATTGGGTCTTTGATGCTCTCCCCTCCAGTAGAAAGATTAGCTTGTAAATTCCGCTGGCCTCACCCTGTGATTGCCTCTCTTGTATACAAAATTCACATTTGTGCAGTTGCTTTCCCAGTGGTATTTTCAGTGAGTCACTGGTGTGTCATTTGGCAGTGAACTTGCTGACTTAATGGTGTGAATTCTAAGAAATGGATTTTTTTAGTATATAGGTTAAGTGAGGTTTTATATTGGCAACTGTGGCTTCATCTGAGCTCAGAATTCTTTTGTTTTACATAATTAAATGCCTTTTTAGTGTGTCAGTACTATTGTCTATTGAAGGCTAAAAATATCAGTAGGCTAAGACTTTTGCTTCCTGTTGGAATTTGTTAACCAGAGAAGCAATAAAATGTGGTTACATTTTGGGTTAGTCCTTTTTCTTCTGTTGCTATCCTTTAGTGAATGCACAAATTGATTACTGTTGCTTTTAGTTATCTTCATCTAGATAAAATAAGGTTTGAACTTTATCCAATAAGTAAAAAAAAAAACCAAAACACTATTTTCAGGTTCCTGGGTACAATTTGGAGATAATTAATTCAATTGTATTGATTGCTTGGGGAAAAGATTCATTTTTTAAATAATAGAATCATTTAATTTTAGAGCTGAAGGAGACCTTAGACCTCTTATAGTTGAACCCTCTCTTTTTGTGACTGAAAAAACTGAGGCCTAGATTGGCAGAGAAAATGAAAGCAAACCAAAACCTGAATTGTTCTGATCCTAGTCCTATTTGGTATTCTTTTCCCTGGTGTGGGGTGTTAGGTGGAGTGTGCAGTTGTAGTCCTTCTTAGTCCTCACCAGTATCATCTCATTCTGAACGTTGGTGTTTCTTGACACTGTCTTACAAAATTGTTTCATACCTTTTTATTCTTCTTGTCACTTGCCCTTGCTTCCTTTTTCTGTATGTCCCTTCCTCCCTATCTAAATTAATCAGTGAATTCCCTGTTATATTTTTATTTTCAGTTGTTAAGTCCTGTAACTTCTCTCACACACACAAACACTACTCCCCTTTATTCCATATTACAGGCCCTCATAACCAGCAGTATACTCTCTCTACCTTCCATGCTTCTACAGTACTCTTCTTTCTTTTTCAGTAGATCTGATCGTAGTCACTTTAATAAGAACCCTGAAATTCTATTCTTTGTCGAAGTTCATACTTCTTAACCTAATAATCAAGGCCCTCTGCAATGTTATCTTAACTTCTCTCCAACTTTCTCATGGTACTCTATACCCACCTGATGATGATGATGATGATGATGTTGATAGTAATAACTCACATTTATATAACACTTTGAAGTTTTCCAAATCCTTTGTACACATGATTTCATTTGATTCTCACAACAATCCTGTAAGTATTAAAAATGGATTTTAGCTGGGAAACTTATTCCACCAGTGCAAGTCACCTGAGGCTTATAGAGGTTAAGTCATTGAATTAAACAAAAGGGAACTCGGTTGTCATATAGTGCAACCCCTGCCCTAAAAAGAATCACCTCTATAACATACCCAATGACTGGTCACCCATCCTCTGTTTAAAGACTTCTCATGAAGGGTAACTAATTACCTCTAAGAGGAAGCAATTTCAGAATAGCAGTAATTGTAAGGAATGTTTATGTTTAGCACAAATTTGCCTCTCTGTGGCTTCTACCTGTTTCTCCTGGTTCTGCCCTCTGAGGCCAAGCAGAACAAATATAATCTTTCCTCTATGTGATAGGCCTACAAATTTTGAGGCAACTATCATGCTCCGGCCTCCCAACACCACACCCCGTAGTCCTTTCTTCTTAAGGTTACACATCTCCAGTTCTCTCAGGAGATGTTCATATGGCATGTACTCAAAGCCCTTTACCATTCTTTTTGCCCTCCTCTGGACTTTTAGCACTATTCCTGTTTATAAGCATTCCAACTTTTAGAGACTCTGTCTTTAAAAAGGCAAGAGTTTCTTGTGATTGTAGCTCAAACTCTGCTTTGGTATGGATGAGACTAGATTTTTAGCTCATAATAATCTGATGTTTTAAAGTTACAAAGTATGTACATTTCCTCATTTTAGTCTCTCAAGTGTCTTGCAAGGTTGATGCTACAGGTATTATTTCTTTTTAACCAGTTAAGGAAATGACCAGTCAGGCTTGCTTAGGGTTCCACACTGAGTAGGTATCTATCTACTCAGTACATTTAAATGCAGACCTTCCTGACTCTAAGTCCAGTGTTCAATCCAGTACATCAAGCTGTCTTACCCCATCCAGGGTGAAAACTAGGATTAGTTTGCAATCTGGAACAATTGCATGACTGAGTTTAAGAGCCAAAAGCAGAGTCACCAAGTTAGCCATATTTTAATCAACAGAACAAGGCTGGGAAACAAAAAAATAAGTATAGTACTGGAAGACAGAAAAGCAAATAGTATCAGAAAGGAAAGTCAATATAGGTGGCAGTATAATACCATGAAGAAAATGCTGAATTTGGAATCAGAAGACCTGAGTATGAATCCTAGCCCTGCTACTTTATTATCTTGAGGCTTTGAGTAATTCATTTAATCTCCTTGGGCTCCAGTTTCCTTATCTGTAAAATGATGACTTAAAGTCAACCATCTCTAAATCTACGAAGCATGTTAACTCTTTAGGCCTCTACGCTCTCTGTGTCTTTATGAAGTAAACACTGACCAATTTCCAGGACTCATGAATTTAATATATAATTGAATCAATTCTCTGATATATAAATTTTATGAAAAGGAAATTCCACTTTAGTTATATAATGCTATGATTAACTATTTTGATACGGCATTTTAAGCTTTGCAAAATGCTTTAAATATATTATCTCATTTGATTTGGCATTGTTTTAAATATTGACTGGCAAATCTATTGTTCTTATTTCTCAGATTAAAAGCACAGCTTTTTCATTCAGACCACATATCTAAGGCAATATAATTTAATTAGGAACAGATCTCCCTAAGTGTATACAAATGACAAAAGAGAAAATAATCTTGTGTTGGACTTGTAAACCCAAATTTAGAAGGTCACAGAAACAAATATCATGAACCAAAAGTAAGGGGGGAAATTGGTTCAGCATGTTCTTTTGTCCCTCATCTGTGTATGTGTGTGTAAGACTTGTTCAAAACAGTAGTAGTTGGGGAGTGCTCTCAATTTGCTTGTGTTGTTAAATGTAAGGAGTATAATTTCAGTGTTTGGAAAAGATTTTAGTGGTGTATTCAGAATGGAAAAATCAAACTTTTTCAGTTTGCTTTTATTTCTTTGTTGTATGCTACATTAATCTGAAGGAGAGGCTCTCAGACTGGTGGAGGTTAGACATGAATGAGAATAATCAGCTGGTCATGATTATTACTGGCATTATACACATTTTCATTTCCATGTACAACATACTATATTGGCAAAGCTTAATAGCAAGTAATGTCAGTAACAAAGATAATAAGTTAGCCATCTCTGATTATAATTCAGACAAGCCAATTAGCCTTGGTTTTGCCTTGATTATAAGTAATTGTGATGACCATTAATAAATGAAATGAGTATTTGTATTTCACAAATATGTTTGAACTTTTAAGTCTTGAGTTTATAAAAGAACTAAGCTTGGTTATTAGTTTTTATGGAAACAGTAGTGATTAGAGCTTAATACTAGGGAGTAGACAAGGTAGGTCTACCTATCTAGGGTATGCAACAGGGTGTTACTTTTTAATAAATCCATGTGTTTTAATGTCAAAAAAATTCAAATTTGCACATATATTTATGATAAATTAGTTTTACTATACAATACAGAATATAGTACAATTTTCAAACCTTAGTTACCAGATATTTTATTTTAGCTCTGTGTACGTCAGCATACAAAGCATTATTCAAATTAACATTTAATTTTTGGAATTTAAGTAAAAACAGAAGAACAATTCATTATTTTCCTAATCCCCAAAGTAGATAAATGCTAATATTTATCCTAGCAGATTCAGTTTCTATTAGCAACTGAGGAATGAACAAGTAAACAGTGAGCTAACTGCATACATTGTTAAGAGAATCATTGTTTCAGGAAACAATAGAGTGGAAAACATGGCTGTATTTGGAGTCAGAGAACTGAATCCTGAAACTTTTTCAGTTAACTACTGGTGTGGATTTAGACAAATGATACAGAGACTTCCCTGGGTCTTTTTCCTTGTCTGTAAAATGAGGTGCTCACAATATATTCTCTATTACCTGTATCTTTTTAGCATGGTGGACATAAATTCTGAAAAGAGAGGAAGCAGCCTAGCATGCAAAATGGGTTTTATTTGTAATAGAGTGTTAGGAAAGTTCTGGCTGGAAGCCTTAAAAAGAATGAGTGGTGGGAGGGGATACAATTAAAATATTACATTCTAGGTCCTTTCTCCAACAATCTTTACTTACTCCTTCTTGCAGGTGATTTGACTAAAGTAACTGGAAGATATTCTGATATTTAGCAGCCTAATATCTTGACATTAAGGAAAAGGTATCAAACAGAAAGATTGGTAATTATTATGTGCTATTTCTAAGATTAGCAGCCTCTTAGAGAATGTGCACATTATAAAATATTTGCATTGAATAATTCACAGGAAGGGAGATAAAATTCACGTAAATACTTTTCAGTTAAATGTGATAATGATTGCTAGGACCAGAAAGATGATTTTATATAAGAAGCCATTACTTCCAAGAGGAGTATGATTGCAGAAGCACTGGATTCTCGGTTGGGGAAAAGAAATCCTGGCTTTATGGAGTAGGCAACGATTTCCTGTAATTGGAAAATGTGGTTTATTTTTATGTTTGCTTTACAGATACTCTGAAAGAAGCCTCACAAAATGCATTGGGATCACCATTGAGACACGACCAGATTATTGCCTGAAGAAGCATTTGAGTGATATGTTATCTTATGGCTGTACAAGACTGGAGATTGGAGTACAAAGTGTTTATGAAGATGTAGCCAGAGATACCAACAGGTAAGATAGTGGTTACCTCTAAAAGCTGGTATGTGACAGTGGTATTTTATGCCATTGCAGTCCAGAGGTCTCATGTAAAATGATATATTACTCTGCCTGCAAACAGAATGTGAAAAAAAGCTGAGTACTTTAATTTTAAGTCACTTAAATGAAAGATTATCTCCAACACAAGAAGCAGCTAGTTGTGTGGAGTAGACACAGTCTTAGACCTACAATCAGGAAGACCTGAGTTCACATCCAGCTTCAGACTGTACCTATGTGACCCTGGGCAAGTTACTTATCTTGTTTGTTTAGGTTTTCTTATCTGCAAAATGGGGATGATAATAGCACCTGCCTCCCAGGGTTGTTGTGAAGATAAAATGAGATAAAATTTGTAAAGCACTTTGCAAACCTTAAAGCACTATATAAATAATTTTTATTAACACATACTGTGCTCACCCTAGAATGCATGCTATTTTCACCATCTCCTTTTGGAGTCTCTGGTTTCCTTCAAGACTCAGATCTAATCTAGTCATACGTGCCAGAAACTGTGTTAAGCCTCTTTAAGAGTCTTTTTCTAGTCTCCAACTAACCAGTGCCTTTTCCTACCTAAGGTTACCTTTGTATGTGTTTTATATGTAACTATAAATGTGTGTTTTGTCTTCCCTGAGGTCAGGTACTGTTTCACTTTTGTCTTTGTGTTCCCTGTGCCTAGCACATAGTAAGGACTTAGTAAATGCTGGTTAATTGATAAATGTCCCCAACTTCACCTTGTTAGGTTTTATGGGGAATATGAAGCAACTAGAGAATAGTGTAGTACACTTAAGTGTGGAAGGTAATAGTACAAAAAGTACTATAAGAATTCAGAAAAGAAAAAAGAGCATTGTGGCTTGTAGCGTTTGGACAGATTGAGGCTTGAGTTAACCTTCAGAGAACAGATAGGATTTGGATAGACGTTAGTGTGGAGAACATGCCAAGTAGAGGGAAGCAGAACGAACAAAGGCAACATAAAAGTAGTTTACTACACGTATGAAATGCAGGAAAGAGATAGGCCTGACAGAAGCAAAAAGTTCATGTGGATTGTAATGAGAAATAAAGTTGAATACGTGCAGTGTATACAGCATTGTGGTGTAATGGTCAGCTCAGCACACTTGGAATCAGAAAACTTAATCTCAGGTTCTTAGTCTTCTACCTAATAATTTTGTAAATTACTTAGACCCACTTAGCCTAAATTTCCTCATCTGTCAAATAGGAATAAAAACATTTAAAAGATAGAATGCTTGTAAATGAATGAGTGAGGAGGCCAAACAGGAAATGTTTATGTTGTAGAACTGTTCATTTCCTCCTTTTCCCCTCACCTTTTGTTCAGTATTGTTACTTTCTTTATGTTATCCAGGGAATAAAAATGCAATCCAAATAGATCTTTGACCTATGTCCCTTGCTAGTAGCTTGGTTTTTGGACCCCATGGCCTAAAGTGTGCTTTAAAAGGAAAAAAAAAAATCATTTGCCAGTGGGTACTCTTTTTAGTCACTTTGTCAATTTCTGTAGTATGTATTTTAGAGAAATACAAAAGAAGAGGCGTGAGCTCCTTCTAGCTCAGAGTGACTTTGTGATATTCAGAGCCCCTACATGGATGAATGAATACACACACAAGACTCCACACAGTTCGAAGGTATACATAGCCAGGCCAAACTCTTATGGAAATTACCTCATTAAAGTCTGTTTCATTTTCCCATAGAAAGAACTAATTTCACATTTTAGGAGTTACATTCTTGACCGAGAACTTAAAAATAAAATCTTTCATAGATATAACCAATGCATGACTTAAATGCAGCAATAAAAGAACTGTAAAATTCTGTAATAATTTTAAGTATTTAAAAATAGTCCAGTACCCATAAAAGCATGTAATGTATTCAGGGTACCCAGTTTATACACTAGCTATGATAAATATTTAACAAAGTTTGGAGAATAAGTAGCCTAGGTATGTTAAAGTCATCAGGAGAGTTTGATTTGATTCCTCTTTTGCTCTTGACAAACTTTCCTGTAGCAAGCAATGTTTGTTAGTAGGTTTGTTATTTTGTAAATAGGCAACTGTGCTACCGGCTAAAAAGTAATCGTATATGTATGGGGTTTACTATGCTAATCAAATAAAAGTTTCGGCATTGTTAATTTGATATATTTAATAATATGCAAAATGATCACTGTACTGCATGGTAATTAAATGTACATGAAAAACAGCTCACTCAATGTCTATAATTAACATTACTTGTATAAGCCCATTTTTTGAGAGGTTCTCTTTTGTTAGTTCTCTGGTATGATATATAATTAGTTGTCAGTATTGGTAGTTTTCCTTAATACCATATAGTGTCTTATCATCATCACCTTATATATTGACATGTATAACACTGATTTGGTACTTAAGCACATTCTGTGGTGTTAGATTTTCACGTTTGTCTATTAATTATGCTCCACTAGATCTAAAGTCTTTGAGGATAGAGACCTTATCATAGTTCTTGTTTCCTCTGTGACACCTACTACAACAGAATTAAGGGGTATGGATATAAAGACAATATCAAAGATAACTTTGAGTTTATAAATATCATTATTTGAGAGAATTGTGGTAGGCTTTAGAAGAAAATCATGATTTGGACATATTTGTATCAAAGACCTGACATCCAAGTGGAAATTTCTAGTAAGCGATTAAACTTACATAAGCTCAGGTCAAGCCTGGAGATAAAGCCTTGGGAGCCATCTACATAGAGTTAAGAGTTGAAGCAGTGAGAGTAGCTAAGTTCCCAAGGGAGGAAGTATAAATAGAGGCAAGTACTGGGATAAAAACCTTGAGACTACCCAAAGTTTATGAGATAGAAGAACCTTTCAGGTATATTAATGCCTACCATTCTGGAAAGCAACTTGAAATTTTGCTAAGAAAGTTACTAAAATATATATTCATTTTTGATCCAGAGATACTACTGCCAGCATTTATCCTAAAGAGGTCAGTAATGAAAAGAAAGGTTCCATAGACACTAAAATATACAGTAGCATTTTTTGTAGTAGCATTTTTTTTACAGTAGCATTTTTTGTAGTAGCAAAGAACTAGAAATAAAAATAAATGCCCACAGACTAACAAATTGTGATATATAAATATAATAGAATATTATTGTGATGCAAAAAGCAGTGAATGTCATGAACATAGAGAATTCCTGGGAAGCCCTCTATGAACTGAAACACAGTGAGGTAATCGGAACCAGGAAAACCATGTACACAATTACCACAACAATACAAATGGGAAAGACAACAACAAAGCAGTTGAAGTTGAGTTCTGTTAAATTATAATGACAGTGTTTGGGCCTGAAGCAGAGATAATGGCAACGCACCTCATTTCCCTCTGTAAAGGCAACAGATATGAAATATTAGCATATGATGTCAGTCTTGGTTAATATGTTAGTTTTGTTGAATTGTTGGTTTTTCCCCCTTTCATTCATAAAACTTTTATTCTACTTGTATTAAATTAATACACATGTTCTTAAAATTTACACTTGTATTCATGAAAATTTCATAAAACATTAAAGCTGACCGTCATCTCAAATTGCTTCCTTGTTAACTATTTTTACAGCTTATGCATGTTAGGCAAGTATCAAAAAAGTCACAAAAGCAAAAAAATCTAAAGTTAAATACTTGGGTTTTTTATTTTATTGTTATGCTTGATATACAGTTACTTTATGAATATCAAGCATTCATTTTTACTGCATCTTGTACCTTTATTCTTAGGTTGCCTAAACCATTTAAGTACAAATAAAATGAGTGTAGCAAAAATAATGAAAGCAAAACAGCAGGTAACTTTACAAATAATGGAATGTGAACCATTTCTGCCTTTCTCTAGAGTAAATTGACTGGATTAAAACTTTATCTTAGGGAACACTTTTGCAGCTGCAGTCATAAGTATGTTGTGTTTTCCACTGATACATGTGGCATGACGTATGATATCTATGAGACATCAGTTTCCACCACAGCCATCAATGCTCCAATCCTAAAGTGCCCACAACAACTACACCTGTGACTGGAACCAATTATTCCCTTTTTCCACCCCCCGTGACAGGCCAAGATATATGCAGCTTTCTTTGCTTAGACATAGAAGCTGTTTTAACACTGGCATTATGAAATCACAGCGTACTAAGAGTACTATGTAAAACATGTATAAAAATTCCACATCCCCATATTGGCCATCTCAGATGAAAACAGATAACTCCCCAAATGGTAACTAGCTCCACTCCCCTAATATTAAACATAAAAACCATGTGGGAAATGAAGAAATCCAAGTAGAAGTAACATAAATCTGTCACAAATCATTAAAAAAAAAAAACTTGTTAGTGGGACAGCATGAATGACAAATGGTCAACTGTGTAAATTTTAGAACGCGGCAGGCAAAAGTTGGAAAACTGATTAATTCACTCCTTCTTCTATTCAGTTTCATCTCCTTGGGTATCCAGTGTTTAGTGTCCAATTGTCTCCCAGTAATTACATTATTATGGGTAGCTAAGTGGCACAGTGGATACAGCACTGGGCATGGAGTCAAGAAAACCTGAGTTCAGATCTGGCCTCAGACACTTAACCGTTTGCATCAGTTTCCTCATGTGTTTACTGGAGCTGGTGAAAGAAATGACAAACCATTCCAGTATCCTTGCCAAGAAAACCCCACATGGGGTTAAGAAGAGTCAGACACAACTGAAACGACTAAACAATAAGAAATTGCATTATTATTGTGCTGTCTTTGTGTGATGCTTCACTTAATGTATAGAGTTCAGCAGTAGCTTTATCGGAAGCTGTCTTTGCAAGGGAACAGGCTTTCTCTGGAGAGTTCAGGATGTCATACAAAGAAGCTCCAGACCAGACCCATTCTTTTAGGATGCATTGGTTGTATCTTCTTTTTGCTGATTTCAAATGCTTCTTGACATGCTTGTTGTAATTGATCCACTGTTCCTCTATTGTCATCACCAGCAGCAATCTCAGCCAAATAATGGTGTGGTCTCCTTTCATTTTAAAATAGAAAACTCTGCTTTCTGCTTGTGAAGCATTAAGAATCAAGAACTTTTTCAGTTGAAATAGTGCATCGTTGAAGATATCTCAATTTTCTCTCTTTTTTCTCAAGCCATCTGCTGTTTTTCTCAGCACCTTTTGTTCAGTAGTTGAAATGACCCTCCAACATGACCTTGGGCCCCTGTGACATTTTTTAAGCAACAGAGAAGAGTTTTTTCTCCTCATTAGATAATTCAGCTCCTTGCTCAGTTACAGCTTTCATGAAGGCTGCCATGTTGCCATACTTCTCAGCCTACTCAGCCAATTTGGCCTTCTGTACCAGCTCATTTTTGTCCATGACTAAATACCGTGCCTGGAGTGAGTAGTGGCAGCAGCCAGCCAGCCAAGGGAAGGGGGAGGAGGAAGAGCTCAGCAGCTCCTGGGCAGCAGCAGTGGCCATTGAACTATTTTTTTCTGCTTCTTTATACTTTGCTGTGAGCCATAGTTCTTTCTAGTAGGAGATGGGGGAGTAATATATTTGGACATTTAGATTAAAATAAAAAAGGCCTCAGTTTTTAAACAATTAAAGGGGATTGTTTATGTTCAGGTCAAGTTCATATTTAGTAACACTTTACAATTTGCAGTTTACAAGATGCTTGCTTCACAGTAATTCTCAGAGGTAGTTCGTGTGTTAGCTACATTTTACCGATAAGAAAACTGAGGCAGAGCTTAAGTAACATGCCTCCAGAGCTAGTAGTATTATAGCTACTTTAGAGCCACAGCTCAAACCTAGGTGTTCTGACTCCAAATCCAGTGGTATTTCCACTATATTATGCTTTATAAGTGCATAAGAGAGGTAAGAGTGATGATTACTGATATCTATATGGTGCTTTAACGTTTGCCACTCTCTTTACACATATATTCTCATTTTAACCTTAGAGCAGCCTTCTGAAGTAGGTACTAGAGATTGTAATCCCATTTTACAGAGAAGCACACCGTGCCTCTGACAGGTCAGGTGATTTGTGTGCAGTCACACAATGTCTTGTGAAGTTTTGAACTTAGATCTCCCTGACTCAAGTCTAGCACTCTCCACTATGCCAGGCTTTTTCTCAAGCATTCCATGAGAGTTCTAAGGAGAGAGAAGTCACCTCTGATTGAGAGGAACAGGAAGGGCCTTGGAAAGGTCACGTTTAAGCCAAGTTTTAGAATATGAGTAAGATTTCAACAGGTAGAAATTGTGGCATGGGTAATAGACGTTAAACAATGTCTTATCCAGAATGGTTTAACTGTAGGCCCTTTTGAAGGCAAAAAGGTACAGCAAGTAATTATTTGAGTGTTAAAGCTTTTCACAAACATCCTTAAGATTCTTAGGTTCAGTCTTACTCTAGTATATCCAAATGATTGTCTTGCCTTGTGTTAATACTGTCCCTCACTTGTTTGTGTAATCAATATACATTGTGCCTTTGTTTCTTTAGGGGCCACACAGTAAAGGCAGTGTGTGAATCATTCCATCTGGCTAAGGATGCAGGTTTCAAAGTTGTGGCACATATGATGCCAGATTTGCCAAATGTGGGACTGGAAAGAGACATTGAACAGTTCACAGTGAGTATTTATTTAAATAATTTTAGGCCTCGTATCTTGTGAATCCTTCCTATTATTTGATATGGTTTTGGAAATGGAATTGGAAATTTCACCAAAAAATGAAAATTGGAAATGTTGGCAGAGCTGTGAGATAAGTACACTAATGAGTTTTGACTTGTTCCAGATGATCTGAATAACAATTTGAAATTATCTCAGAAAAGGCACTAACCCATACCAAGTATGGTATCCTTTGACATCGTAATACCACTAGTAGGCATATCGGTCAATTAGTAAGCATTATTTAAGCACTTACTATGTTCCAGGCATTTGGTTAAGTGCTGGGATGTTAAAAAAAAAAGTTAAAAACAGTCCCTGCCTTCAAGGAGTTTAATTCTAGTGGAAAATACAACATATATAAATCAGTAAATACTATAAAACAGAGGTCAAAGACAAGGAAAAGTCCTACATACACAAACATTTTTTTTCCAGTGCTACCAGAGAATTAGAAACAAAATTTAGTGCCCATCAGTTGGGGAATGGTTGAACAAATTGTTCAGTATGGTTGTAGTAAAATATTGTTACACCATCCTAAAATAATGAATATGTAAAATTCAGAAAAACTTGAAAATACTTGAATAAACTGATACAGAGCAAAGTAAGCAGAATCATATAATATAAAGGGAAATAATATTGAAATACATCAGAACTCTAATTGGTGCAGTAACTATTTCTGACTTCGTAGGCTCATAGGTTTAGAACTAGACCAGACCTCAGAGACCATATAGTCCAGACCTTCATTTTGCAAATTGACAGCTGAGACCCAGAGAGGTTGAGTGACTTGTTTAAAATCAAACAAGTAATAACTGACAGGGCCAAGATCAAACATAGGTCCCCAGATTTCCACTTTCAGAACTCTTCCCAATGTACCACCTTGTCTTCTTTAGAGAACTAATGGTTAGTCATGCCTCCCTTCTCTTAACAGAAAAGTAGTGAACTAAAGGTATGGAGTGAAGTATACATCAACAGATATTGGCAATGTATTTATTTGTTTTGCTGTATTGTACTTCCTTGCCAGGGAAAGTTCTATTTGAGGGAGAAGAATAATCATTGATAAGTAACAGCTATATGTTTTAAAGCATCAACATAACTTTTTTATTAAAAAATGAGATTACTAATGTTGTTTCTTCCCATTAACAAGCAAAGAAAATGTTATTTACAAATATATTTTTGGGAGGAAGGCTAAATATAATTCATTTGTTAAGCTACATAGGAAATTTTCTTTTGCTATGTGCCTCATGAAAAATGGAATTGTGTTTATGAAAGAAACCTTCAGATGTGGTGCAACGCATTTATTAATACCTCTTTTCTTAGCTTTCAAAAGCTATCTTTATTTAGAGCCAACATACCCCCAAATAAAGAACCATTTATACAAAGAAAATAGGTCTCAGGCATCACTATTAGTAATTCCTCAAACAATGCCTCCATAATAATTTGTGGTTTTCAGTAGGGCCTACCTAGGGTTTTCGGTAGTAGTCCTAGGTATTTAAACAATAGGACTATTAACACCTAAAGCACAGTTTTCATTAGCAGAACTCCTGGGAAGATTAGTAACAGTCAGTGTTCTAAGGGCCCTATTAAAAGAATATAATGTGTTCCAAATAATACCAAATAGCCTAATCTCCATTGATTATTCTTAGTATCCAAGCAGAAAGGTTATTTCACCAGTATATCATGCAGATAGTGTATTTACATAAGCAGATTTATTTATCTGCTTGTTTGTGATCTTTTCAGTCCACAGGGAATATTGGCAGACCTATCTCATTTCTAACTACATCTCAGCAGTTGAATGGCAGAGAGCTAAAATGGAAACTCTGATTTATACCTAGAGAATAATACTCTCCAAGTTAATGGTTTCATTTCCTCTATAAATTTTTTGGTTAGATAATAACATTGTTCAGGCCCAGTAGAATTCAGAACCTCTTTTTCCATCTTCTAAGTGGCTTCAGTTTGTATTCTAAATCCTACTTACTATTTGTTCCTCAGTTTCTTTCATGTAACACCTGGCTCCTAATTAGCAGCACCTAGGTCTTTCTAGATTTAACCTTACTCCAGAACTAGAGTTGCTGAGTCAGAAATCTACTAGTCTGATTACAAAGACTCTGTATTGTAGTGAATCTTGCCTTAGGATGCACTCTCATAGGCTGTCATCTTCTCTCACTGAAAATAGGCACATTTTAGAGCCCCTCCTGGTAGGGAGACTAACAGGGGGCAAAAGAGTAGTGTCTGTTGAATGATCTATATATCTACATTTCCATGAATTTCTTAATCATTGTGAAAGTAGAAATTAAAACTTAACATGGATTCCTTAGTAGAATAGGAAAGAAATAGTTCTCTGGTTGGTTTCCTGCATCATTCTCAGGATCTCTCACCATGTATAACTTGGTCAGAACAATGCATAAGAAGAATTATTTAGTAACCTCACATGTGTGAAATTCTCTGTTCTGGGCTCTCAACCTCATATTCCCCTGGTTTAATAGAAAAAAACACTGGACTGGAAGTCAGGAGATCTGAATTGTAGTCTCAGTTCTGCAATGATAGGATTTGAGATCTAGAGGTACATGGAATTAATAGGAAAACTGAGGCCTGGGGTGGATAAGTGACTTGCCCAAGGTCTTATGGCTCTAAATTCAGTACCCTTTCCACTATAGATTTGAATCTCAAAGAACTCATATTCTACTTAGGTAGATACAGCATATGTTCAAATAAGTAAATATGATAATTTGAGGAAGGAGGGATCCTTTTAAAAGGCTTTGTAGATAAGGTAGCAACTGAGCTTTGATTTAAAAGAAGATGAAGATTTTGAGAGGAAAAGATGGGGGGGGGCAGTACATTCCAGTCACAGGGAAAATCCTGTGTAAAGACACATAGAAAGGCATTAGAATGCCAAAATCCAAGAGTGGCTAGTAATCCAATTTGACTGAAACATAGAGTATATGAATTAATATAAGGACTGGGAAGGCCACAGAGGACTTTAAATGCCAGGCTGAGAGGATTGTGTTTTATCCTAGAGATATGAGAGAACTACTGAGATTTTTGATTAGGTATGTGGCATGGTTAGACCTGTCTGTGCCTTATGTAGGTGTTGTTGACATCTGTATGAAATACAGACTGAAAAGGGGGAGAGACTGGAAGAAGACAGACCAGTTAGGAGGTACAGTATCCCATGTCCTTAAAAAATCCCCTGCTATACCCTACTATCCCCTCAAGCTGTCATCCTGTGTCTCTCCTCCTCTTCACAGCCAAACTTGAAAAAGCTTTCTCCACTCAATGCTTCTACTTCCTCTTCTCTCCATTTCTCCTAAACCCTCTGCAATCTGGCTTCCAGACCATCTCTCAACTGAAACTAATTACTTCAAAGTTAGCAGTGATCTCTTAATTCACAAATCCAATGGCCTTTTCTTATTTCTAATCCTTCTTGCCCTTTCTGCATCCTTTCACGTTGTTGATCACCCTCTCCTGGATACTTTCTCCTCTCTGGGTTTTCCTGATACTGCTCTTTCTTGGTTCTCTTCCTACCTAAGACCATCCCTTAGTCTCTTTTGCTTCATCATCATCCATTTCATGTCCCCTTACACTGGATCTACAACAAGTCTCTTTTTGGCTCTTTTCTCTTTCTATATTCTCAGCGACATTATTGCTTCTGTGGGTTTAACTATCATATCTATGGAGATGACTTGCAAAACAATGTTTTCAGTTCTAGTCGTTCTCTTTAAAGATTGGATTGAATAGTTAAAAGATAATGGATAGCCTTGGAAAAGAGCAGTTGTACTCAATATAGTATAATAATTTGAGAGGAGAGCAGAATCAAGTGAAGATTTTTTAAGGATAAGGAGATCTAGATATGTTTTAGGTAGGAAATAAGGAGCCTAATGACAGAAAAGATTGACTTGAAAGAGACTGATCTAAGGGGCAAGCTCTTTTTTTTTTCTTTTTTTGCTTAAACCTGCATTCAAACTCCATAATTCCTTCTCTGAATGCTAATAGCTTTTTCCAACATGAGTCTTTTGGAGTGGTCTTAGAATCTTGCATTGCTGAGAGGATCCAAGTCTATCAAAGTTAGACATCACAGATACAATGTGGCTGTAACTGTGTACAATGTTTTCCTTGTTCTGCTCCATTTACTCAGCATCAGTTCATGTAAGTCTTTTGAGATTATTCAGAAGTCCACCTGCTCATCATTTGTTATAACACAATAGTATTCCATTACATTCATATACCACAACTTGTTTAGCCATTCCCCAATTGATGGGCATCCCCTTGATTTCCAGTTCTTTGACACCACAAAAAGAGTTGCTATAAATATTTTTGTACATGTGGGTTCTTTTCCTATTTTTATATCTCTTTGGGATACAGCCCTGGAAGTGGTATTTCTGGGTCAGAGCCTTTTGGGCATAGTTCCGAATTGCTCTCCAGAATGTTTAGATCAGTTCGTAACTCCACCAACAATCCATTAGTGTTCCAGTTTTTCCACATCTCCAGCATTTATAATTTTCCTGTTTTCTCATGTTAGCCAATGTGACAGGTATGATGTGGTACCTTTGATTTGCATTTCTCTAATCAGTAGTGATTTAGAGTATTTTTTCATATGATTATAGTTATCTTTAATTTCTTCCTCTGAAAACTGCCTCTTCATATCCTTTGACCCCAGCTGATGCTGGGGAAAACAATAAGGTTTTCAATCTAGGTTCTTGCCTACAAGTCAAATCTATGCAGTTTAGCAGCTAAAGGAGAAGTGTAAAGTATAAAAGAAGATGATATTCATGAACTATAAGACTTTTATTTGTGTACCTACTTCGAAAAGGTCTTTTGATTCAACAAAATTCATTCCAGTAATAAAAATTTGGGGTGACATTGGGTTCAACCTCATATAAGTAGATCTCTTGGAAGAATTGAACAGGATTTGTACAGTGGAAATTCTACTTTTCCAGGATCCACATAATTTTTACAAGAAGAAAGGAATGAACTAGGATAACACAGTCACCATGAGAATATTTACACAAATATTGGTTATGGGGTTTCAAAATGATAGTATGGGAAACTGTCGTCAGGAGAGCTGGAGAACAACTGACACATTTGCTCTTTGCAGACAACTGCATAACATTTGCCCAAGACCTTACAAATTGGGAACATAAAATACAACAGCTACAAAGAAAACTGTCTATAGTTTACTAGAGTTGAATTTCTCTAAGGCCAAGTGGATATACAATGAATCTTGAGATGAAAGATGTTTCAAAATCAACAAGAGGAAAATCGAAGAAGTCAATAGTTTCATGTACTTGGAAGTACAATGGAAATACCATCAAAGGAGGATGCAGTAGATAAAAAAGGCATCCTGGGCAAAAAATTTAAAAAAGATTAAAAACATCATTGTGTTGGACAATTACTGATTCAAAGGAGGAGAGCTACTCAAGAATTGTGATTCTTCCTTTATGCATGATACAAAACAAGAGCAGATTGTAGTCAAAAAAGGAGACAAATGTACTAGTATAAAGAGCAGTTAAAACATATATAGTGTCCCTTTACCAGTGCCAAATGAAGAAATAGAACTTCAGACTTGGGTGACAAGCATAATAGATTGTTTATAATGCCAAAAGGACAATATCGTAAATTTAGAAGATTTTCTGGTCCTAGTGTTCATTGTCAAGATCACAGGCCTGGAAACAGAAAAGTTTAGATCCAGAAATGGAATTCTTGTTTTTCTAAACATACAGTAGAATGGACTGATGTTATGTCATTCTGTATTCATGTATGTTGGACATGAGGGATTTAAATTTTATAGGCTAAGAATAAACACCATATGAAGCTCTTTCATCTCTCCTGCTTCCAAACTCAACACTGACACTTTCTAATCTATCCTGGGGAAAACAATCTCTCAAGCCAGTGTAAAAAATGGGCCTAAGCAAACTCTCTTCTCTGTTGTTCTAAGCCTGATTTCTTTCTGACTCACACCATCACAGTGAGTAAAGAATGTAATTAAATGTTTTATTTACAAGGCCTGGCAGCTGAGTCTTAGCTTGAGGTTCAGCCCAGTTCTTGTTAAACTGTAGATTGCATTTAGAAAAAGTAAACATAGATAGTGAAATTGTTTACTAAAGGAGTTGCATAAGCAGAGGAAAGATCTTTTTTTTTTTAAATATATTCAACCAGTAGTTGATTCAGAATTCCTAAATATATGAGGTTTTCACAGTTCTGATTTCCAGTGGAAATTGGTTCTGGAGCAAAATCCAAATTAGTCTCCATCCACTCAGTTTGAGTTGTGATGAGGTAAGAGAAAAGATTTAGAGGAAATGACCAAGAGTCTAAGAACTCTGAGTAACTTTTTATGAAAAGGCCCACTAAAAATACAGCCATTGAATATTCCTACTTTTAATACTGAATCATACAGAAGCCATCTAGTCCAACTTGTACCTAAAAGGAATCTCTGTTATGGTATCTCTAAGAAGTTGTTCTTTAGCCTTCAGTGGATAACCTATAGTGATAATGAAAACACCTAGTCCCTCCAAAAGCAGTCCATTTCACCTTTGAACAACTCTAATTGTTTACAAGTTTTCTTTCTTGATATAGAGCCCACATTTATCTCCTCGAAGGTTTCCTGTCCACTACTCAAATTTCTGGGCTCTGGAACCGAGAAGAACAAATCCAAGCTATTTTTTATTATATAGCCCTCCGTTTACTCAAAGACAGCTTGGATCATTTCCATCATTAGAGCAAGTTATTTTCTGTCTGGTGTAAACATTCTCTTTTCCTTCAACTGATTCTTTTAGGTCACTGTCCCTATTCTCTTGACTGACTAGTCAAGAGTCATCCTTCCTACAATGCAGTGCCCAGAATTCCACATCGCCTGACCAGTACAGGATAGTACAAGATTATTGGACCTCTCTATCTGGACATAATTCTTCTCTTAATGAAAGATGAGCTCACATTGGCTTTTCTAGCTGCTATTATACTTTTAACTTGAGTTTGCTGTTCAGAAAAACTCCAGTTTCTTGTTCCTTTTCACACAGACTGTTGTGTAGCTCCACCTCTCCTGTCTAATACTTCCTCAGTGGATTATGTGGACCCAAGTGTAAGGCTTTACATTTGTCTTTATCTGTTATATATTAATAGATCCAGCCTGTCACTGTAGTCTATCAAGATCTTTTTGGATCTGAACTCTATAATCCAGTTGGTTAGCTGTCCCTTCCAGCTTGGTGTCACCTGCATATTTGACAGGTATGACATCTTTGCCAGTTCATTGATAAAAAAGGTGAAAACAAGGCCAAGTGCAGTGGGTCACTCTACAGGGATCTTCTCCCATCATGGCATGGATCTAGGAACTACTACCCTTTGGATGTAGTCATTTAGCTAATTTTGATTGCAGCTAACTGACCTGTTGATTAATCCCATGCTGGCTTCTAGTGATTAATACTTGGACACTTCATTTCTCTTTCTAACCGCTCACAAACCATCTCTTTTAATATTCTGCTTTTAAAATTGACCCAGAACTCAAGCAAACCAGTCATTAGAAAACCAGGACAGCACTGTCCCACCTCCAAGCCTGATTTTGGACAGTTTTTTATAGATTAGCAAGTGGCTTAGCCACCTCATCCATAAGCTATTATTATATGACGGGATAAAGTTTGGATAGGTCTGTTGGGGAACTAGAATTTACTTAGGGCAGCCAGATGAGCTCTTACTGTCTATTCTGATCAGATTTCATTCACCATTTTGGTTCTTTCAGTCTAAATAAAGATCATTTGTTTTGCTGGAGAAATGGACCCATTCATTCCAAGCAACAGTCGTATCTTTTCATCTTTCTCTTACTCTCAATTTGTCTAAATTACTCGGTCCTTAGAACTTATCCCCAGTTCATTCTTAGCCTTAACATTGCTGTCACTATTCTTACAAGACCATGCTACCCTTTTCTATTTTTCATTTATCTAGCCTTGCTTGCATTCTCTCTACTTGTCTTTTTAAAACCTAAGTTGACTGCTAAGAATCCCATGTGCATCTTCATTAATATTAGACATATCTTACTCTTAAACTTTTATTTTGAAATTTTATTTGTCTTTTGGTTTTTAAACTATTTCCCAATATTATCACCATTCCACTATCCCAAATCTCCCTTTGTTATTTAAAAAAAAAGTTAAGCAAAACCAACTAATATATCAGCCATGTTTGACAACCTAAGTAACATTCAGTACCCATAGTCAAGAGGATCTTTGTTTTATCATTTGCCCTCCACAACTAGTATTGTGTGTGCCTTTACTCTTGAGTTCAACCACTCTTTACTATTATCTTTATTTACTTTATTGTAGTAAATGTGTGTGTTCATCTTCTGGTTTTACTTTCTTCACTATGTATCTCTTTATATAAGTCCTCCATGCTTGTCTGAATTCCCCTTATTCTACATGTATTATGATGCAGTAGTATTCTATTGCCTTCACGTACTGCAATTTGTTCAACCGTTCTCCAATTGACCCAGTTTTCTTTTAAACCCTATCCCCTACCTTAATTTCTTTTAAGTTTTATGCCACTGCAAAAAGGCCTACTATGAATATTTTGATATCTTTTGGACCATTCTTTCTTCCTTTGGCCTCTTTGGGCAAAAAGTGTTTGAACACCAGCAAGTGGGAATATTTAATCAAAGTGTTAGAACAGTTTAATAACCTTTCTTTACTGAGTCAAAACTTTTCCAGAATGTGTTAATGTACCCATTTTCCCACAGCTCCTCCGATACTATTTCCATCTTTGCCAGATGGGTGTGAGATGAAACCTCAGTTTAAATTACATTTCTCTTAGTGTTTGGAATGTTTTTACATGGTCAATGATGATTGTAAATGTTTTCAATACTTTTTGTTTATTTCCTTTGAGTGCTTATCTCATTGAAATCCTTTGTATTTGTGTCTTCAGAATTTCATTCTTCCCTTCACCTTACATTAGCCAACTTTTAAAATTTTGGGATCTGGGATCATACCTAGCCATTCTCTGAATTCTTTGAAATCCATTTTCTCAAAATCTGAGGTATTTAGACTATCTGACTTTCCTGTCTTTCTCCCTCATGAACTATAAGGTAGAGTTCAGCTGTATCTCAATGTTACCATCATGTCAGACTCAGCTACTTCCTTCTTATTGGTCAGAATCAGATCAAGGGTAGCTCTCACAGTTTCCTCATATTTTGAAGAATGAAGTCATCGTTAGCACAAGTTAAGAATTTATCATCAACTTTGCTTTGAGCAGAGAATGAACTCTAACATGTATCTTTGTGCTTCCTAGGTTCCTTTTACTGGTGTCATTTGTTTCCAGTTGAATCCCCAGAAAGAGTATTGGTTGTCAAGTTTGGCAGTATTATCTCCCTGGAAACAGTATTTGTTGTTTTTCAGTCCTGTCCAGCTCCTCATATCTGATTTTTTCATGATCCCATTTGGGTTTTTCTTGGCAGAAGTACTAGAGTGGTTTGTCATTTCTTTTTCCAGTTCATTTTACAGATGAGAAACGGAGGCACATTAGGGTTAAGTGACCTGCTCAGCATCATACAGCTACTAAAGTCTGAGGCTGGATTTGAGCTCCAGGTCTTCCTGGTTCCAAGCCCAGTGCTCTATTCACCATACCACCTAGGTGCCCTAGCAGCTTATCTCTCTGTTATTAATGTTAAGTTGGCATATGAGTACCTCACTGTCTCTTAGCAAGGAGTCATTAACCACAACTACTTTTCTTCCACTGAAGAAAAATTGATTTCCTCTCTCCTTGGATCACAAGTTCCTTCCTTACAGTTTCTAGCTCTATTTTCTCTGGGAAGTATCTTGTACCAATTATATAACTTCAAGTGTTAGTGGTCCTTTCCTTCTTTCTCTGCATCCTATTCTTTTACTGTCCAGCCTCCTGACTTAATGTTGACAGTTGTCTCTCTCTCAAGACTATTTTCCTTCTTCCTTTTCCTTGTGAAATACCTCTTCCATTATTTCAGAGATTACTTTATTTTGCCTGATAAGCTTATGATGAAAGAGGTTTTTTTCCTAGGCCCTTTGCCTTCTATCTACAGGTCACTGATTTTCACATTGTCCACATGGAGCTAATATTTGTCACTGGCAGAAATAGAGACAAATCCTACTTCTGCCACTTGCATGCAATATTCCTCTTGCTCTGCATACTTAAGAATAGAGAGATCCTCATTCCTCTCTCCTTGTTGTTAGCTCACTCACTTGTCAAACTGCCTATTCGCTACATGTGATTTCAGCACATATATGGGCTTTTCAGATTGCAGCCCCCAAACATCTGTCCCGTGGGGAAATTGACACCAGTTATGAAATGAACTTAATCTAGTCCTCTTTCCTCTGGGCTCACAGTTACCTTTGAAAGGAAACGTTCTTACTACAAAAAATCCAAAAACTTTGTTTAGCTTATGTATCACTCTGGACAGAAAACATCTATCTACAAATTAAACTATAAAAGACAGTCCATTAAAGAAATATGTAGAAGGGGGTGGAGCCGATGGCAGCTGGAAAGCAGGGACTAGCATGAGCTCCCCTCCAAGACCCTCCAAAAACCTATAAAAATGGCTCTGAACCAATTCTAGAACTGCAGAACCCACAAAACAGCAGAGGGAAGCAGGACACTAGCCCAGGACAGCCTGGATGGTCTCTGGGTAAGGTCTATCCCACATGGAGCTGGGAGCAGAGCAGAGCCCAGCGTGTGCGGTG
>CM053625.1:233596870-233631066 GCA_028646595.1 Phalanger gymnotis
CCCTCCCCCCCCCCAAAAAAAAACAACAACCCCAAAAACCAAACCACATTTAATATTAATCTGAATGAATAGACACCTTTCTTTTTAGCTCTAAACAAGCCTCTAAGCAAGGGACATTGGGTGCTTCCTGTGACCCAGGGAAGGGAGGCAAAGAGAAAGGATCCCAAGATTTGGAGTCAGTCAACTTGGGTTTGAATCATAAGTTCTATGAGGCTGGTTAGTTGCTTTTTCATCCTAAGCCTAAGTTTTCTCACATCTAAAAAACAGTATTGCCTGTATTTCCTGTCTCATCAGGTGGTTGTGAGGATAAGATGATTTAATATGTGTGTTCCATTTTGTAAATTATCAAATGCTGTATAAAAAATTGCTGATATTATAGATCTAAGCTTTCTTTTTCTTTGCCCATCTTGGATTCTCATCTAGCTCATCTTTTGGTAGCCAGATAATCTTTTTCCTTCCTTTTCTTGAGGGAACAATTCAAAATTTTCTCTGGAGAAGCAAAAAAGCCATTCTACTGTATCTTTTTACCATTCATAGCACCCCGGGTCACTGGAAACCCAGGCTTGCAAAACTCCTATTTTTAAATGGTAACTTTTCTATCTTAAACTCCCTGCCCCCAGAATTCTTTTCTTCTTGTCAGACTGTCAGATCCAAGGTCTGAGAAATTCTGTCCTATTAATTTCTTCTGTCTCCCCTCTATTGGGCTCCCATTTACAACCCCCCTGTTTCCCCAACATGTCCACAGCAGTCTTCCATTCAGTATGCTGACACACTAAGCTGGAGGGGATGTAACACTTGCTCCTTCGTGACAGTGCACACCACCAGATTTGTTGATTCTGTATCCTGTTTTCCTCTTCCCCTGTGGAGAGAGAAATCCATCCCCACCCCCCACATACAAATACACACAAGCACATGTGCTCCCTTTTCAGTGATGCATTCTCCTAGTTTTTACTGAAGGAAGAAAGATGGTTTTGGTAAATATCAGTGCTATTCATGCCCTTCCTCAAAAATCTAAAGGCACTAAAATCCAGATAACATCTTGTAGTTAGCAAACAAAGCTCTTTCATACGGGTGGCAGGGAAGCTGGGCTGTAGAAATGCAGATTTAAGTCAAAAACATTTTTGTTCTGTACCTTATGAAACCATATAAATTGATTTCAAAAACAAAATCCACCTTAAAAACTCAGTCATTTTGTCTGTATTACCACATGTAATACCTTTTATTTCATAGGTATTGAGGGACTTGGATTTGATTTTTCTCCCTCTGCAGTAAGGGGAATGGACTCAGACTGAACCACATAGCCAAATAGAAGAAGAGTCCATTCCTTGCCTTTGGATGATTCCCCCTTCAGGGAACAGTTACATTTATTTACATTCTAAGGCTTTACTATTTCTTTGGATCTCTTCTGGCTACCTCACTCAGGAAAAAGAGGCTTTCTGCTAAATTTGCTATTAGATTCAACATACTTTTATTAAACACTTACTGTGTGCTATGTACTGGGGATAGAGAGACAACAAAAAACTTGCCTTGCTCTTAGGGAGCTTACATTCTACTGGTAAATATAACATGGCAGTAGAGGATAATTTGAGGGAGAAAATGTTAGCAAACAAGGGGACCAAGAAGAGCCTCCTCTAAAAGGTAGTATTAGAACTGAATCTCAGAGGAAGCAAAGGATTCTAAGAGATGTGGATGATGAGGCAGGGCATTCTACACTTCTGGTACCACTTGTGGAAAGACACGGAAGCAAAAAACTTACTTCTAAGTAGCATTTTTATCCATAGTTCCTTGAGTCCATTTCCATCAGAAACAACGTGAGGCTTTCTTGCTTTTGAAATTATTCAGCTGCTCTATTTATTCACACACTTATTCTCCTCCCCCATAGATTCACACAAGACTGGTGGCGGGTGGGGGAAATAACAAAGGCATCCAGTTCCTGCTCTCCTGCCAACTTTCATTCATCTTTGTGGTTCTTACTCCCTCATTATTAAAGACCTAGTGACTCACCAATAATTATACTGTAACCAAGTGGGAAAAATACTTGGAACGTAGAACCAAGTTTCCTCTTCCTGCAGGAATCTCAACACTTAAAGTAAGAAACTACTTAAAGCAAGGCTGAAAATGTTTGTGAAAGACAGGGTAAGCAAGTTAATCTACAAATGTCTAAAAATTGATAGTATCCTTTTCAATTTCGGGGCTAGAGTTTAAGCATCTTTGGTCTGAGAGAAAGAGAAACTAAAGAGATGCTGTAGCTCCCAGTTCCTCATTAGATTTGAAGTGCATTTGGGAGGCCAGAAACCCTTCACGGGAGATTATGGAAGTAAAGAGTGGTTGGGTGGTGACCACCGACAAGTTCTTGCCTCCCATCGTCCCATGGAATGGCAAACAGCCAACTGTGTCTTTAATTTAACGTTTTGCCTGCCCCGGCAAGCACTCTTAGAGAAGCCTCTGTTAGCAATTGTTCCTACCTCCTATTTCAAAGCAGTTGTTTTTTTTTTTTAAGTAGGAGGCTTTAATAATAAGAAGTCTCATTTTATGGATCTTTGCATTATCTTGTTTGAGCCTCACAACAGTCCTGTAAGGGTAGGTAACAACTTCATTCTTATATATCCTTATACAGATTCCTTCTATATTCCCTACTGAACCTCCTACAATGTGCAGTCCTCAAAACAGCTAAATGAAACAAATAGTCATTTTGACCAATAATATATGTCGCCTTATACTTCAATAGTTTTACATTTGTTGAAAGATTTTGCCGCTGGGTGCTTTATGTTAATATCAGCGTTCCCCAGTTTCATAATCTGAGCCTTGTTTCCATTCAAGGTTGTCTCTAATGACATAGTTATAGTCATTGTGTTCTTTTGGTTCTGCTTTGTTCGCCTGCTTCACTCTGTAGAAGTCTTCCTATATTTCTTTGAATTTTCTGCATTTGTCATCCTTGTGGCACAGTAATAAGGCACAGCAAGCCTGAGCATGGAAGGTGGGATTTAAATTTAGGTCTCCTGAGCACCTTTTCCCACTAAGGAATGCTAGACTCAGCATTAGAAGGCCTAGTTTCAAATCTTAGTTCTACCCACTTGGTACCTGTATAACCTTGGGCAAATCATTCCCTCTGTCACGACTTCATTTTCCTTGTCTGCACAATGAGGAGGTTAGACCAACTGACCTCTGAATCTCTGATCCTATGACCCTACATGTCATTGCCCCTATTTTATGGATGAAGAAATAGACTAAGAGACTGAGTAAAGTGCCCAAGGTCACACAACCAGTAAATGCTAGAGCCAGAACTCAAACAGGCATGTTCTGATTCCAAACCCCATATTCTTTGAACACTCCTTGCTTCTTGATCCAAGCAGAACTTTTTCCTTTACTTCGTTTTTTTATAATGTGTACACATAAAGAAATACACAGGTAAACATGGTAACCGAAATTGTTTATGGCCATCTGTGAATTCTGAAAAAGTCATTTAACTGAAACGTGCTATTCTAGGAGGTCCTTAAGGACACTTCTAAGTATACCAATCTTTGTTCTCCCTATCTAGAAATGTACGCTTAACAATAATAATTTGCATGATACTTTTTAGTTTGAAAAATACTTTCACATCAATAATCTCATGTAACCTCTAGGACAGGCTTATAAAGTAGACAGGACAGGCATGATTAGTCTCCATTGTTCAGAGAGGAGACCAAGGTGAAAAAGGTTAAGTGTTTTGCCCAAGGTCACACAGGTAAAAAGTGGGACCAGAACCAGAAGAGAGGTTTTCCAGGGCTCTGCATTTTCATATGCTGCCTCTTGGTCCAAGCAAACTTTAGCTCTCAGTTATAAGATAGCTGAAGGAATGCTGTTAGAAAAGCACTGCTCCTCACTCTCCCCCCATATAGTTCTTGCAATAATGGTTAGATATGCTAATTAGGCATCTTGAGCACTGGAATATGCAGTAATTTAATTACTGCATCATTCATTTGCTCACTGATTTGGAGGCATCAGTGACAAGTAACAGAAGGGGGATAGAGCTGTGCCTCTCCTTAAGGGGAGGATTCAGCAGTCACGTCGAGAGCTGTGAGACACCCTGTGGACGTCAATCCTGGAGCCTGGCTTACGTCAGCTCTGAAGGGTAATTGCTTTTCTTTGGCTTGCTCACGAAAGGAAAGTTACTGGTAAATGGAGTTTCTTGGAACCCTACAAAGCTGGGAGGACAGATGAAAGCTGGAGTAGAGCATTTGCCCAGCCCAGGTAGCATGTGGTTATCTTTCAGACAGGAAAAGTAGAGACAGTGCTAAGACTAACCCAATCTGCAATGCTGCAGCAACAGAGAATTGGCTTCCTTTTTTCCCCAAGAGCAGGAGGGACAAGGAAATAAGTAAAAAGAGAACAGTTGTTTGGTTTTTTTTTAAATAGGAATGCGACTGAAAGAAGCTGGAGGTTAACCTTTCTTCTATGGATTTCTTAAATTCTCCAAAAAAGACCTAGAGGTTGGCCTTGAATATCAATGTGATTTGTTAGTCAAATCAAAGAGAGAAACTCAGAATATATCCATTCTTCCTCCAAAACCTTACTGAGTAGTAACAGTGTGGTACAATGGAAAGAATTCTAGATTTGTACTCACAGAACCTGGATTTAAATCATGGCTCTATCACTTTACCTCATGTAGGGTCCTGGACAAATCGATTAACCTTTCTGTTCCTCATTTTCCTCATCTGCAAAATGAAGAGGTTAGTCTGGGTGATTTTTAAATAAATCTAGATCCTGTTATAATACTAGGATCAGTATCTCAATAGGTTAATGATAGGTGACAAGATGAGAGTGGGGGAAAGGGATATGTATACCTGCTGGTCTAATTCCCTATGTAAAGCCTTAGGTAGAGGGCACAGAATGGATCACTACAATTCCCTCAAGTCTACTAGATTAGGTTATAGTATTCAAATGTTATTACCTAAATCCTAAAAGTAGTTATTTAGTGCCTACTATGTTTGAGACAAGGTACTAGGGGCTGGCTATACAAAGACAAAATAAAATATAGCCATTGCCCTCAAGGAGTTGACTTACTATCTAAAGAAAATACCATGTCATTTAACTGGCATGATTAAATAAATAATGGGGTGTCTCTGGTTAACTGAAAGGTAATCTGTTTGTAGTGAAACTTTCTAGGTTGTTAGCCTTATGTTGGATATTGGGCCCCAACCCACTTGTCACTTTCACTCTGAAACTCTTTCAGTAATGCAAAGTTTTCTCTGTTGATTTCTCATTTACATACTTCTAGAAAAAAACTCATTGACCACCTAGAGATTTCCATTCTAGTCATATGGTGATCTGCAGTGCCAAAACAGAGATCATCCATAGAAATACATTTGAAATTGTCTCTGATTACTTAGCTAAGCAGAAAAAACCTGGAAGGAAAAGATTATCTTTTCCCAAAACTTTTCGTAGGTAGAAAACAAGAAATTCTAGAAGTCTATGAGAAATGTCATCTGTTTAAAAATTCCTTGATTACACATTTTTTTCCTAAATCAACCAATCAGTAAACATTTATTAAAGCACTTACTGTATACCAGGCTCAGTGCCTAGTGCTGGGAATAAGGAGAAAGGCAAAATACAGTCTTTGTTTTCAAGGACTTGAAAAGGTGTTCACAGTCTAGTAGGGGAAATAACACACAAACAACTATGTGCAGACAGGCTATAGGATAAATTGGAGATAATGGCAGGGAAATCATTAGTATTAAGGAGGATCAGGAAGACCTTCTTCTAGAAGGTAGGATTTTAGCTGAGACTTCAGAGAAGCCAGGAGATAGGTGAGAGAGAATTTTAAGGAAAGGGATTCAGTGAAAATGCTTGGAGTCAAGACCTATGGAGTATCTTGTGTGAAACAGCAACGGAAGCCAGTGTCACTATATCTCAGAATAAAACATGGTGGGGAGTAAGGTCTAAGAATATTAAAAAGATAGAGGAAGACCAGATTATGAAGGGCTTTAAAGCCAAATGGAAGATATTTTATTTGACCCTGGAAGCAATAGGGAGGTACTGGAGTTGATTGAAAAGGAAGGGGCTGTCGTCAGACTTGTATTTTGTGAAGATCAATCTGCCAGCTGAGTGGAGAATGGACTGGAGTAGGGAGTTCCTTGAGACAGAAAGGCCAAGAAGCAGACTGGTCCAGACTTGAGGGCCTACAGCAGGATGGCAGTAATGTCAGTGGAGAAAAGGAGAGAATTGGGGAAGGTAAATTCCAAAACCTTACCAAACAGTAACTAGGTAATCTGCTACTGTGGAAAGAGCCTAGATTGGTACTCAGAGAACTTGAGTTTGAATCGTGGCTCTCTCGCTTTACCTCACGTCTTTTCCTAGGCAAATCACTTAACCTTTCTGTTTTTCAGAAACAGAGATTTGGAGAAGGTAAAATCAACTGGACTTGGCAACTGGTTGCATATGGGGGTGAGAGAGACTGAGGAATTAAAAGATGACACCTAGGTTGTGATCCTGGATAACTGGGAAGATGCTGGTACCTTCGAGAACAATAGGAAAATTAGAAAGAGAAGAGAGTTAGGGAAGGGTTGCAGATAACAAATTCAGTTTGGGACAAGTTGAGTAGAAGTTAGGACATCCAATTCAAGATGTCCAAGATGTTGTCGATGAGAGATTGGTATCGGGAGAAAAGTTAGGGCTTGACAAATAGATCTCAGAATCAACATCATAGAGAATTCATTGAGCTAATGAGATCAAGTGAAATTGTAAAGAGAGAAAAGATGAAAGGGTTCAGGACAGTCTGGAAAGACTGCTGGCATTAGCAAGTTGTTGTTTCTCCTTCATTTTCAAAGAAGACCCAGCACATGACGGGTGGTGTTTTGACCTGCGCATGAATTGGATTAAGTGAAGCAGAGTTGTGCAGTGTCATCAGCCTTACTCTTTCTTCCTGAGTCATCAAAGTCCAGTGGCAGGACAGAAGTCAAGACAACTGGCAATGGCCTGGGATACAGTGGATGACCTTGGTATCTTTGATGCCTGACCAAGCTCTAAGCCCCCCCTGCCCCCAGCACCTGCTTCAGCCACCTTCATTGTTCTCCTCTGCGCATTCTGCTAAGGAAAATCTTCACATATTTGGGGTGGATATCCCCCTAACTCACTGAAAAGTTGGAGGTCTGTCAGTTACCCTCAGCCTGGTTTAGCCCATCTGCCAAGACGGTTTACCAGTGTAGCTGCTGTGCATACTACAGCTTCTTGGAATCACAAGTGAGAGTTGGGTGAAGGTGGACGGCAAAAGTGGGTGAGCAGCTCTGAAAAGGACTCAGCAAGCCCTCACAGCAGAGATGCTAGTCTTCCTTGAACACCCCATACACCCCATTAGCAAATATGACCTGAACAAAGATCCAGTAAAGGAGACTGAAGAGAGTTTAAACAGAAGGAGAAACAGGATAGAGTAGCATCACAGAAGCGCAGAGGGAAGAGAATGTCAAAGGGAAGAGGGTGATTGACAGTGTCAAAGGCAACAGAGAGGCCAAGAAGGATGAGGATTGACAAAAGGCCATTAGATTTGGTGATTAAGAAGTCATCGGTAACTTTGGAGAGAGCAGCTTTGGGTGAATGATGAAGCTGGAAGCCAGACTGTAGAGTTAAGAAGTGAGAAGAAAAGAAGTGGAGGCATCAGTTGTGAACAGCCTTCTCAAAGAGTTTAGCCACAAAAGGGAAGAGAGATATAGGACAATAGACAGATCAAGTGAGCATTTTTTGAGGATGAGGGAGAGAGACATGTTTGTAGGACGTTTGTAGGCCGAAGAGAAACAGCCGGTAGATGGAGATTGAAGATTAGTGACAGAGTAGGGATGATAAGGGGAGGTGATCTGCTGAAGAAGACAGGATGGAATTAGATCATTTGCGAATGCAGATGGATTTGCTTTGACCTGAAAAAGGGCGACTTCGTCATGTGAAATAAGGATGATGAAGGAAGAGAGATGGTAGCAGAAGGCACCTGAGGGATATGAGATAAGGAGGAGGGGAGAAGAGGGAGTTCTTAGCCAATCACCTCAATTTTTTTTATTTTTTTCCAAATCACCTCAATTTTTTTAGTGAAATGAGGCAAGGTTCTCCACTGAGAAGTCGTGGGATGTTTTGAGGAGAGATGAAAAAGTTTGGAAAAGTAGCTGTGGTAAGATAGAAACCAGTGCTAGAAGCAGTGGTGAAGAAGACTATATAATCAGGAAGGAGCCAGGTCTCAGTGAGAACCAGAAAATGGAAGGAGTAGGAAAGGAAAAAAAGATTTAGGGTGAAAGTAGATTTGTTACCTGTGGAGCAGGCATTCCAGAAGATACAGTGGAAGGGATGTGTAGCTTTAGAGTGGGGCATCATGGGAGTTAGGTTGAAAGAGAATGAGAATAAGGGAGCAGTGGCGGGGGCAGGACTGGACAGAGAATAGTATTTGAATCACAGTTGAGAGTTCAGAATCACTGGGATAGGGAGGATGTGAGCAGGTGGTTTTTCTTCATCCTCAGGGTGGAATGATCCCTAGTTGTCAGGCAGGAATGGAAAGCTAGAAAGCTGGGGAGGACGGGCCTAGGTAGGCAGAAGTGGAGGTAAAATTATAAGCAGCTGGAAAGGTTGCCAGAAGGGAGTACAGTGGAGGGGGCCTCAGCAGCCATCTCATCAAACCCTTCCTCATTTCACAAATAAGAAAAGGAGAGCCTAGGAAAGCACTGACTTGTTCTAGGTAGTTTGGTAAAATCCTGGGCCTGAGTTAAATCCAGCCTTAGGTACTTGTTAGCTGTGGGACCCATGGCAAGTCACTTAACCTCTGTCTTCTTCAGTTTCCTTATCTGCAAAATGGGGGACATAACAGGTACTTTCCTTCTAGGGTTGCTGTGAGGATCTAATGAGGAGATAATTATAAAGCATTTAGCACAGCACCTGGCCCATAGTGAGTGCATTTAGGGTTGAATGCTAGCTATTATTAGTACTCAAATATTCTAGAAGTGATTCTGAAAACTAGCCAGATACCTGTAAAAGCAGAGATAATAGTATAAACATGAAGTTACCTTTGCACAAAAAAAGGCTTTAGAAAGCTTAGGAGAGTTCAAAGCTCTAATATTTAAGTTAGTATTTCCTGAAACTAGAAAGTAGTTCCTCCATTATCTAGTGCACAAAAGAATAGCATGTCAGTCTCGTGCTGCTACTGTACTCTGTTCTGTAGGATTTCTTTTGCCATATTTTTTCTATCTTTGACAAGCAAGAAGTTCACAGGAGATGAGGGGGGGTTATTTTTTAAGGTTTGCTTCAGTTCCTCACATCCTCCTCAGTAAACATTCATATTCATCAAGCCATGGATCCCCCTATTTTGTCTGTTGAGAAGCAGCTAGGTCCACGAAGCAAAAAGAGCTGACAGTTTTATTGCCATTCAGCAGCTCTGACACCAGTAGCAACAAGCAGTAAAGCATTGCCATTTAGGAGCATCAGGGCGGTGTTTGCTGCTTTTAGCCAGTTGATTGATAGTAATAGATATAATCAAGATCCTATCAGGAGGCTTCCTCAGAATTCATCCTCCAATTCAGCCTGCTCATAGTTTGACAGAATTCCTCTGGGAGTAAAGAAAGTGCCTTCACGTTCGAGTGAAACATTTTATTTGTAGGACCTCCCTTAGAAACATTTTAGGAGTAGTTAATTTTTAATGCATTTAGAAAATTTCAGCCTTTAGCATTGAGCCTAAGACAGGTTACACTATTATAACTTGAAATGTATTTGCTAATTTATGTTGCTAGGCTCCTATTTGACTAAGCTGGACTTCCATTACTTTAGTCTCCACTATCCTTCTTGACCTTTGTGTAGCATTTAATACTGTTGACCATCCTGATTCGTCTTCTTCTGGCTGTATGGTCTGATCTTCTTTGTCACCAAAGTAAGATTCTGTAGTCTGATTTTTTTACGCTGAGTGACTGTTGGAGGTCAGTCTGCTTCCATAGCTTTAGTTATCACCTCTATACAAAATGACTTCCAAATCCAAGTCTGGCCCATATCTCTTCCCTGAACTTCAGTCCCACATCATTAACGGGCTGCAGAAACATCTACCTGCCATTCTTTCAAATGCCTATGTCCAAAACTGAGCTCATCACTTTTTTCCCTCCTTACCCTTCCTCTTAACATTTATTTTGGCATCAATACCATTTTTCCAGGCTTGAAACCTCAGAATTGCTTTTTATTTTTCCTTCTTTCCCACATTCAATTAGTTGCCACCTCTCCCTCTCTCCAGTGTCTCATTCATCCTTACATTAAGCCTAAATTTGCTTCTTTGCAGTTTCTGCCTATTGTTCCTTGTCTCATCCTCTAGGGCCAGACAGAATAAGTGTCTTCCAAATGTCAGCTGTGTAACTGTCCTGCTTTCTACTCATGCCCTCATCTCCTTTTCTGCATGCTAAACCTTTCCCATTCACCTTTTCTTCCCTCCTATTGCCACCCTTTCCTGGACTCCTAAACTGATCTCCATACTCCTAATCACTCCTTTTTTCATAGAACCTTTTGTAATAGAAGGTCTCTTGCTTGGAATTTCCATTTACAAAAGAAATAAGAATAATTTTGTTATTTGACAAACAAAGATAAGGTTTGCTGAATAAAACACCATAGACTAAGGGTTCTTAACATTTTTTGTGTTAGGGACCCCTTTGGAATTCTGTTGAAGCCTATGGACCTGTTCTTAGAATACTATTTTTAATGCCTAAACTAAAATATGTAGCATTGCAAAGGAAACCAATTATGCTGAAATACAGATGTCAAGAGATTCAAACAAAAAGCACCAACATCACAGATCCTAAGAGGAAAATGCCTACCTAAACTCTGAAGGAAGCAGTCAAAAATAAAATTAAAAATACATACACACACACACACACACACACACACACAAAACTTACACATAGGAATCTTTATATGCAAACCAAAAACATGGGAGTTAATTATTGAAAGACATGTACTATTTAATCTGTCTAATAACCTGGAAGATAACACACTTAATTTCATTTTAATTTTTTTATTGTAAATAGTTCAACATTACTAAGTCCTTTATGATTTCTCTTTCCTGTTTACCTTTTCATGCTTCTCTTGATTCTTGTATTCAAAAGTCAGATTTTCTATTCAGCTCTGGTCTTTTCACCAAGAATGCTCAAAAGCCCTCTATTTCATTGAATATCCATTTCTTTCCCCAGAAGGATTATATTCAGTTTTGCTGGGTAGGTGATTCTTGGTTTTAATCCTAGCTCCTTTGACCTCTGGAATATCATATTCTAAGCCCGTCAGTCCCTTCGTATAGAAGCTGCTAGATCTTGTGTTATCCTGATTTTGTTTCCACAATACTTGAATTGTTTCTCTCCGGCTACTTTCAATAGTTTCTCCTTGACCTGGGAACTCTAGAATTTAGCTACAGTATTCCTAGTTTTCCTTTTGGGATCTTTTTCAAGAGGCAATGAATGGATTCTTTCCATTTTCTATTTTACCCTCTTGTTCTAGAATATCAGGGCAGTTCTCCTTGATAATTTCTTGAAAGATGATGTCTAGGCTCTTTTTTTGATCATGTCTTTGAGGTAGTCCAATAATTTTTAAATTATCTCTCCTGGTTCTATTCTACAGGTCAGTGGTTTTTCCAATGAGATATTTCACATTGTCTTCTATGTTTTTCATTCTTCTGGTTCTGTTTTATAATTTCTTGATTTCTCATAAAGTCATTAGCTTCCATTTGCTCCATTCTAATTTTTAAGAAATTATTTTCTTTAGTGAGCTTTTGGACTTCCTTTTCCATTTGGCCAATTCTGCTTTTTAAGTCATTCTTCTCATTGGCTTTTTGGAGCTCTTTTGCCATTTGAGTTACTCTATTTTTTTAAGGTGTTATTTTCTTCAGTATTTTGGTGGAGGGGGTGGGGCGCATCTCCTTTAGCAAGTTGTTGATTCATTTTTCATGATTTTCTTGCATCACTCTCATTTCTCTTCCCAGTTTTTCCTATACTTCTCTCACTTGATTTTCAAACTTTGTTTTGAGCTCTTTCATGGCCTGCAGCCAATTTATATATTTCTTGGAGGCTTTGGATGTAGGAGCTTTGACTTCAT
This sequence comes from Phalanger gymnotis, assembly GCA_028646595.1. NCBI lineage: Eukaryota > Metazoa > Chordata > Mammalia > Diprotodontia > Phalangeridae > Phalanger > Phalanger gymnotis. The sequence continues at coordinate 233,608,934 of CM053625.1, forward strand.
TGTCTTCTTCTGTCTGTATGGTCTGATCTTGTTTGTCACTAAAGTAAGATTCTATAGTCTGATTTTTTTTATGCTGTTTGCTCATTTTCCCAACCAGTTACTTGATTTTTGAGCTCTTTGTCAAGGTAGGACTCTGCTTCCAGAATGGAGAGTGTTCTGTCCCAAGCTTCAGGTGTTTTGTGCAGCTGTTTTCAGAGATGCTTCTAGGCACCTGCAAATTTTCAGTTCTTCTAAGGTGTTATGATCAAAGGAGAGGTGTTTACTCCTCTCCTGGCCTGTGCTGTGGTTTGTGAGTGACCTCAAGCACTCTTTTCTACCTTGGAACTGTGAGGAGGAGTCCCTCTCCTCTCTGCGACAGCAGCGCTCCTCCTCACCCCAGGACCAGCACCCACGACTGTAACTCAGATCCAAGCAGGACAAAGCAAGAAAATCCTGCCTCAGCACCAGAAAAGAGATCCCTGCAATCCCCCTCTGATCAGCCTCTCGATCCCCCCACCGTCTATGGGCCTGGAACTCCAGAAGCAGCCACTGTTGCTGCTGTCATCTCTGCCACCCTGGGGCTGAGGCCAGACTGCTCTCTTCTCTCACTGAGATTCGAGTCTTCCCACTGACCTTCTACTTTGTCTTTAGTGTTTGTGGGTTGAGAAGTCTGAAAACCACCACAGCTGCCAGTGATTTGATGCCCTGAAGCCTTGCTCCAGCCCTATCTGTTCCAGTGTGGCCACACTGGACTGTGCTTCACTCCCAGTACAGTGGGATGTATGTGTGTTTTGTCCTTCGTTCTCAAAGAGGACCATGACATCAGGGAAATGATGACATGACTTGCAGTTGACTTGGATTTGAGGGAGGGAGGGCTGTGCAAGGTCACCAGCCTCACTTTCTCCTCCCAAGTCATCTGAGTCCAATGGCCAGATATTCACTAGGACTACTGGAGATGGCCCAGGATGCATTAGGAGACTCTGGCCTTTCAGGCTTTTCAGGTTCTTGCTTTTTGAGTGAGGAAACACCCATTCAGTGAATAGGCCTCTTTAAGAAGTGAATTTTGGGGAGGCAATCAGGGTTAAATGACTTACCCAGGGTCAAACAGCTAGTAAGTGTCAAGTATCTGAGGCCAGATTTGAACTCAGGTCCTCCTGACTCCAGGGCCAGTGCCCTATCCACTGTGCCACCTAGCTGCCCCCCTCCCCTGCCCTGTGCGATAGAACTTTCCTGTCCATCTTCCAGGTTGTGTTGGGCTGGAGATTTGTTTCATTCTGTCTTTTTGTGGATTCTGTAGCTCCAGAATTTGTTTATGGTCATTTTTTTACAGGTTTGGAGGAGAGCTCAAGCAAGTTCCTGCTTTTACTCTGCCATCTTGGCTCTGCCCCCCCCAATCATTATACAATCTACACTTTACACAGCTACCAAAGTAGTCTTCCTAATGTACATATTTTTGGTTGTTCTTCGGTCATGTCCAACTCTTCATGACCCCATTTGGGGTTTTCTTGGCAAAGATAGTAGAGTGGATTGCCATTTCCTTCTCCAACTCATTTGACAGATGAGGAAACTGAGGCAAACAGGGCTAAGAGACTTCCCAGGGTCACATAGCTAGGAAGTTTCTGAGGCTGCATTTGAACTCAGGTCTTCCTGACTCCAAACCTGGTGCTCTATCTACTGAGCCACATAACTACCCCATTCAAAACCTTTTAGAGGCTCCCTGTTGCCTATAGAATAAACTACAAACTCCTTATTCAGGTAATTAAAGCTCTCCACAATATAGCTTCAACCTATTTTTGCCCGCTTTATTTCATATTAACCACAATTCATGTTCTTAGTTTCAGCTAAATTTGACCTCTAGTCACCTCCCATTCTCATTCCAGAGTCTCTTAACTCTGCATTTGCACAAGTTGTCCCGCATGCCTGTCATATACTTTCTCCTTGTTCCTGCCTGTCAGAATTCCTTTTTTCTGTCTCTCTAAAGCCTTCCCTAATTTCTCCTCTTTCCCAGACTCCCCTAACCAGCAGATGAAAGTGTTACCTCCCTCCTTACATTTTTCTGAACCTTTACTGATCTTTGTCCCTGTTTCTTATCCCCAGTAGACTTTAAGCTCCTTTAGTAGAGGGATTGGTTGGATTGTCCATGTCTATCATATGGTAAACACATTGTAAGTCTTTAATGAATTTAAATCATATGGTCTTATTTAACAACAACAAAGTCATAAAGCTGTTCAGTACTTTGTTGTTTCTCTACTAATGTTGAGTTGGTCATTCTTGTTAGGTACATTCTTTTACCCTCTTTAAAAATAGGGCTTACCTTTTGAATAGAACACTTGGAGACACACACCAACATTGCCTTCAAGCCTTCTTCCTTTGAATCAGGGATACAGAACTTTTTTGTGGTGTTTTTTTAATATATAAAATATATTTTGTGTTTCCTTCCATTACATGTAAAAACATTTTTCAACATTTTTTTTAAAATTTTGAGCTCCACATTCTTTCCTTCACTCCCTCTCCTCCCTCCTCCGTGAGACAGTAAGCAATCTGATATAGGTTATATATGTTCAGTAACATAAAACATATTTCCATGTTAGTCATCTTTGTGGAAGAAAACTTGAACCAAAAAAAAAAGAAAATGAAAAATAGTGTGCGTCAGCCTGCATTCAGACGCCATCAGTTCTTCTCTGGAGGTAGATAGCATTTTTCATCATGAGTCATTTGGGATTGTTTTGGATTGTATTGCTGAGAATAGCTAAATCATTCAGAGTTGTTCATTATACAGTGTTGCTGTTAGTGTGTACAGTGTTCACTTGGTTCTGCTTACTTCATTCTGCATCAGTTCATGTAAGTCTTTCCAGGTTTTTCTGAAATCATCCTGCTCATCATTTCTTATAGGACAATAGTATCCAGTTAGAACCATATACCACAAATTGTTCAGCTACTCTCCATTTGACAGGTGTAAGGTCCAGGATCCTGGCTGGGGAATCCTGTACCTCCTCTGTAACCATGGAGTGAGTTTGATACCAAATGAAGAGGCCAAGATGTTCCAAATTGATTATAGGAGTTTCATCAATCATTATGAATACTTACAAACAGGGGCAATCTGGGGAGGCTGCCAGACGATTCAGTAGATCCTTGCAAAGACCCCTAAAAATCCCCATGGTAATTATAGAAATCAGACAAAGGGAGGAGAGGAGCCTTTGGGTGCTTCACTGTAGATCGGTGAATATTTTTGGGTTTTCTGCTTAGTTAATGTTTTGGCTAATATTTTAGTTTATACTTAGTATTGAACCTGGTTCTCAGACATCCAGCACTGTTGAGTAAGTGCCAAGGCACTCAAGGTTAGGTACTGGTCCAGTCATGTATCAATCATATACCAGTCACAATATCTAAGTTATGACTTGTTATTTGAGTTATGATTCAGTATTTGTTAGGATTCTTTTTTACAGGTCACCATGTCCAGGCATCTACCTTTCACAGTGTTTATATTAATGGCTTTCGTTTCTTACTATGTATTATGGCTTTTCCCCAATATGGACCTCACAATGGGCATCCCATCAATTTCCAGTTCTTTGCCACCACAAAAAAAAACTGCTATAAATATTGTTGTACAAACAGATCCTTTTCCCTTTTTTAAAAAAAAAAAATTCTTTAGGATACAGACCAAGTAGAGGTATTACTGGATCAAAAGTATGCACAGTTTTATAGCCCTTTGGACATAGTTCCAAATTGCTCTCAAGAATAGCTAGATTAGTTCGCAGCACCACCAGTAATGCATTAGTGTCCCAGTTTTCCCATGGCCCTTCCAGCAGTTGTCATTTTTCTGTTCTGTTAGCCAATCTCATAGATGTGAAGTGATATCTCAGATTTGTTTTAATTTTCTGTGTCTTCTCTGATGAAACTAATGGATCATTTCTTAGAATAATGTTTGTAGCTTACATTGATAATTGAAGGAAGTGCAAAATTTCGGTTAGAGGTTAATAAAAGTAAAGATGTGATTGTTTTACCAACCAAGTTCACAGATCCCCTGAAATCTGCCCTTGGACACTATGGACCTGAAGTTAAGGACCCCTACTCTGCATGATGAGGAAATAATGCTGCCTCTCTCCCTAAATTTGTGTGGTCATATGATTTACCAGTAAACTCACTTCCTTAAACGTCCTTAAACTTTATTGGTCCACCCTGCTCTACTTTATAGACCCAAAACCTGAGGAGAAGTCAAAGGGAGTGCCATCAGTTTAACAAAAGGAAGCAGGGAGAAGCATTTATTAAATGCCTACTATGTGCCGAGCACTATGCTAACTCCTGAAAATAGCAAAACAAATGTGAAGATACCCCCTGCCTTGCAGAAGCTTAAATTCTGAGTGAGAAAGACAACACCAATAGAGGAGTGGTGTCTAGGGCCAGGTATCTGGTTTTGAGAGTTGCTGGATGGTGAATGGAGCCCAAGGGGGAGAGTCAATCGTCACACCCTCTTGAGTATACGTGGCAATATTGATTTGATTTTGGTTTCAAAACTGAAAATGGGTGTGGGGCTTGGAGGGTACTTGTTATACAGGAAGACTACACATGAGAATGTTCATGACTGGAGAATGCTTCAAAAGGATTACATGCTCCAGGGTGTGGTGTGAGGAGTGAGGCAAGGCTTCAGGCAGAGGAGCCAGTGGCTGGCGATACGGATCTTTATAGCTTTTAGCATTTTAGCCAAATGCTTCAAATTTGAAGAAACAGATTAATGCATCACTGCAAGGAATTGGGTTCTCAACAAACTTCCTCTGTAATGTGGCTCTAGGTTTATAGTGCTGGACTTGTAGATGGTCAGGACCTGGGTCTGAATCCTGTTTCTGATACTTAATAGCTCTTTGATCTAGTAGATGTCATTTAGCCTTCCTATGCCTCAGTTTCCTTTTCTATAATATGGGAAATAATAATACTTATGAGTTGTTGTGAGCAACAGATGATCTTAATCTATACAACACTGTGCAAACTTTAAAGCTCTGTGTAAATGCCAACTTTCGTTACTTCCCTTATGGGCTCCATGTTCAAGACAAATTGGATTGCTAGCTGTTTTCCAGTCTTATCCTGCCTGCATATTGATTGGTATAGCCCAGCGGTGTCAAACTCAAATAGAAACAGGGCCACTAAGCTGTACATAACCCTGCAGGCCATATTGATTAAGTTTTAAAATGTAATATAGCTATGTGTTATTGTGTTTTTATTAATTTTGTTATATATTTCCCAATCAGCATTTTAATCAGGCTTGGGCTACAATGCTCTTGAGCATGGACACATATTTGACATCTCTAATACAGATCATCCCCAGTCCCAGAAATGCTTTCCATCTCCATCTTAGAAATCTCTATTGATATAGATGCTCTCCTCCACCTGCTTTGCAAAGGTCCAGTGGCACAATGGATAATACATCTGATGATGTGTTAAAAGATTAGCCAAAATGTTCATCTGTCTTCTGACACCAGATTCAGCACCCTTGCACAAGAATGTCTCAATAAGTCAGTCATAAAGCTCATGGAAAAGCTATCTACATCCAGAGGAAGAACTATGGAGTCTGAATGCAGATTGAGGCAAACTATTTGCTCTCTTTTATTTTTCTGTTTTGGTTTTGTTTCTTTCTGATGGCTCATTCCATTGTTTTATAATTCTTCTTTACGACTTGACTATTGTGAAAATAAGTTTAATGTAAAGCTATATGTAAAACCTATATTGGATTACATGCCATCTGGGGGGGGGGGAGAGACAGAGGGGGAGACAATTTGGCACTCAGAAATTTGTGGAACTGAGTGTTGTAAACTAAAAGTAAAAAATAAATTTTTTTTAAAAGTCAGTCATAGAGGAAGAAGGAAAGATAATGGATGGACAACCTGAACTGGGTACTGGTCCCTACCCAAAGAATATATAATCAGAGAACAAAAGGATAATTTTCCAGTACACTGAATAAATTCCATATGGAACATTTATGGGAAAATATATATAAGAATCATTCAGTATGAGGAAGTGTGACAGGATTGTGATCTGAATTAGTAAATTTACCTACACTGATGAAGTCATGAATTCAGTAAAATATCATTTGTGGAGATGAAGAAAGAAAACAGGGATTCATGGCAAATTGTGGGAAATAGACATATCCTTTGCCAATTTCATCATCTAATATGGGAGCTCAGAAGAAACCAGAGTAACTTCCTAGACCCTGAAACTATATCTTAATAACCTCTCAGCCTGAGAATATCACAGAATTTTACAGTTGGGAGGGACCCAAGAGATCATTTATTTCAATACCTTTCTCGTTACCTTTGTGGACATTAAAAAACGTGTGTGACTTAGGCCAGAGAGTCGGTTATCAACAGAGCCACAATGACTACCTATTCCATACTCCAGTCTGATGCTTTTTACATTATGCCAGTTTCTCCAGTTTGCTTAGAGGGAGGTTGTAAACCCTTAAGTTGCTGATTGTGTATGGACTAGCAACTCAAGGAGATCGTTACCATTTAAGTAAACTTTAAATGCAGGTCACATTAGATGCCTTCAAACTTTTTAAATTTCATTTTAGCATTTGTACTATTCAGGATTTAGAGTTTTATTACCTTGCGCTAAAATGATTATGTTACACACTTGTTTTAAAAGAAAACCTTCTAGGAGTTTTGTCTTAGTTTGTTTCTCAAAACACCAATTAAAACTTAAGCAAAAACACATTCTATCTCAATCTCACATTAAGGCTATTTGTCCTTGTACCCCTAGAGCCAGGAACATGTATTAATGGGCCAATTGGGGAGGATACTTAACTGTTTTTTGTTTATAGCTAGGGGCAAAGGGATGACTGATTGTTAATGCACATGCCCTCTGTAGTCATATTTTGTTAAATTGCTCATTCTTATGCTCAGTAGGGACCTGTTTCCTCTGACTGTGAACTTCAGTGGAGATGATATAGCGAACACTTCATAGGGTGAGAAGAGAGGCTCCTTCTCTTCATGTAGCTGACAAAATGCATTCATTCATGCAGCTGCACATTTATTGAAGTCTACTGTGTGCATAGCTAGTGCTCAATACCCAAGGCATTCCATCTCCCTACTCTGGCTATTTTCACTGGCTGTTCTCCATGCATGGAATGCTTTCCCTTCTCGTCTCTGCTTCCTAATTTAGCTGGCTTCCTTCAAGTTCCAGCTAAAATCCTACCTTCAACGGGAGGCCTTTCCTGATCCTTCTTAATTCTAGTGCCATCCCTCTGTTGATTATCTCTGATTTATATGTACATAGTTTGTACATAGCTGTATGTTGTCTCCCCCATTAGATTGTGAGCTCCTTGAGGGTAGGGACTCTCTTTTGCCTTTCTTTGTATCCCCAGCACATCTGCTAGGTGCTCAATGTTTATTGACTGACTGCATCGTACACCAGAAATAAACCCTTTAAGGGGAAGTTAGGGTAGCTAGATGATGCAGTGGATAGAAGGCCTGGAGTCAGGAAAGCTCATCTTGAATTTAGATTTGGCCTCAGATACTAGCTGTGTGACCCTGGGCAAGTCACTTAACCCTTTTTGCCTCAGGTTCCTTATCTATAAATAAGTTGGAAAAGGAAATGGCAAACCATTCCAGGATCTCTGCCAAGAAATCCCCATATAGGGTCACAAAGAATCAGGCACAACTGAAAAATGACCAAAACCAACAAGTGGAAATCACGGCCTACCCCCTTCTTGGAAGCATGGCCACTGTTATGTTGCAATTCATGGGCCAAATTTTCCTGTCCCTCTATTATTCCAACTTCCTCCTCTATGCCCAGGGGTCTCAATATAGAGAAAGATCTATCTATAACAAAGATACTCCTGGACCCAGATGAGGTTAAAAACCCAAGAGTTTGAGTTACATTTACCAGCAGGGGGCAACATATAACCAAATTGCTAACTAGCCTTCACCCTTCCCCTAGGGACAGTGGAAAAGCTATGTGGTAGCAGAAATTACCTGTGGATTAGGCAGCATACAGTCTCGTGAGCCAGCTACAGGAGGAACTAGCCACATGTTTTACCAAAAGAAATGTCAGCAGTGAATTGTACCTATGATGGACCCACAGCACTCTGCTCAGCATTCACTGGATTTGTGAAATCAGTGTCATTCAAGAGTGTGCTTTTAAGAGATTTTTGTGTTTTTCCAAGTAGATTCCATGTTATACAAGGGGTGTGTGCTTATAAAATCTTATTACACTTATGGATAATAGCTACGTATATATAGTCGTAAGACTATATGCTGTACTTAGATAACACCGTTAATTTTCTCAAGCACAAGAAAGGCAATGGGTTCTGATGGAAAGACAAATGGACTTTGAAGATTTGCATTTGAATTTTTGCTTGGCCACTTAGTAATTATTTGACCTTAGAAGTCAATTAGCTTTCCAAGGCCAGTCCTCTTATCCATAAAATGGTAACAGTCAAATTTGCCTTGCCTACCTAACATGTTAATTGTTAACATTGTAAACTGCAAAGCGCCATATAAAGGTGAGCTATTACCATCTTTTATCTATTATCAAATCCTGACTTGATCCTACAAGTGACCAGACTTGGGTCTATATCCTAGGTCTTCTGACTCCCAAGCCTGACGCGGGGTCCTTTATGTTGTATAGTTTACCTGAGCTAAAACTTAATTTTCCAGGACCTTATGAGTCTAGAAATATAACAATAAGTAGTTAGCAATTGAAGGTAATTCCTTTGGGAAATAAGAAAGGATAACAAGAGAGGTATCTAATATTTAAAGGAACAATTTTTTTTTTTAAATTAAACTTTCAAAACAATTTAAAAAAAAAAAGAATTCTCCGTTCCTTCAAGATCCTCAAATTCTCCAGGGGCACTTTACCTGGACCTCTCCTTTGCCCCATCACCTTTTACTTTGTATCATACGTGTGTGAGGATGTTTTCTTCTATTTTAATTGTAAACCCTCAAAGAGGAACTGTTTCATTTTTTTATCCCTAACATAACAACATTCGAAACTGCCTTTTTGCAGGGGAGAGACTGAGAAATTTGTTGATTGGAATGCTGACATCCAGCTCCAGCCAATTTACAATTAGAATTTGGAACCTGGTCAATTAACAAACTATTCATTCCCTATGATGTGGGTCCTGAGTTTCTCTTGAAAGATTTGATCTATGGGTTTGTTTGTTTTTTCTTTATCCCATCTTTGTAGAATTGTCTATTTATGTGTATAATTGAAGAGAAAAGGAGGAGCTTTTCCTATACTCGATGCTTGTGTTCCACAGTACATGCTTTAGCAACAGGATTTAATTAAAATGAGAGGAATGGCATTGGGGCAACCTCTTCTAGGACCCTTTGACCTCAAATCTGCCCCAGTGAACAAAGAATTGAACGACTTGCACACTTGATGCATTCTGGTCCATAGCATTCATCTCGCGATCATTTTAGTGCTCATTCACCATCCAGCATCTTCTTTTTCTGGGATGGAGTAAACTTTGGGCATATTGGGGTTTGAACTGTGTGGAAGCACTAATTGGACTCACTCCCTACTGGACCTTTTCATTCCATGTTTGGGGGGGCTGGGCTACTGCTTCTCTGACTTAATGGTCACATGTTTTCCCTCCCAGTTTTCTTCCCTATCCATTCCACGTAAAGGTGACTTGTTATTTGTAGAACATAGAGAGAAGCTAAAGAAAAGCTACTGTTATAATGGAATATAAGTAATTCTCATTTATTCTCAAAACCTCAGTTCTGAGATGATTAGTGTTCACTGTGAAGTGTCCTTTTACCCACCTCACAATACCACATACACACACTTTATTCACCAGTAAAATGTGAACATCCAAAACAGAAAATCCAAACAGACTGAACCAGGAGGTAGATTAGACAGTTCGTAAACTTTATGGAAAAAGCATACATAGAAAACAGAGGGATAAAAGCCAATATAAATGTTGCCAATTAATAAAATAAAGTGAAATAACAGATAGTAGAAAAGCAAAGAAAATGCTTTTTTTTCTGTGTATTCTTTCAGGCCTATCTGAAATTCTTCTACTTCTGACTTTGTTGCCTTCTTTCCTGCCTCTCCTTCTTGAGTGAATTACTTCAAATAGATTTTTTAATATTTTTTGTGGGCTTTCTAATTATCTTCATGGCATCACAATATTTTATTAATTTATTTAACCACTGTCCAATCTTTGGATATAGTTGTTTCCAATTTTTGTTATAAATAAAGCAGCTATCAGTGTTTTTATGCAGGTGGATTTTTTATTGTTTTTGTTTTATGAGATGACGCTCTGAGCTGACAGTGATGATCAGTTTTGTGATTCTTACTGCATATTGCCATATTGCTTTACAAAATTGTTGCCCCAGCCTGGCAAATGAAATGTTAGCATGCCTAATTCCCTAACATTAGATCTTTTTTTTTTTCTTTTTTTTGGCGGGGGGCCTATTTTAGCCATTCTCTTGGGTGTAAGATGATATCTTAAAGTTACTTTGATTTGGATTTTCTGATTATTAGAGAATTTTAGCATCTTTTCATGTGGTTAACAATCTAGATATCTTCCTTAATAAATTATCTGCTTGTGTCCTTTGACCCTGCTCGATTAGGTAGTGTGTATTATTAGTTTTACAGTAGTGCATCAGTTCCTTAAAGATTCTGGATGTCCAGTCTTTAATGTATTTACTGCAAATATTTTTCCCAATCTGTTTTTTTTTCTTTAATCTTAGAGATTTGGGGTTTTTTATGTGCAAGACCCTTTTATTTTTATATACTAAAATCCATCAAATTTTTTTTCTCCACTAATTTTCTTCCAATTTCAGTGATTAAAAAAAAAAACCATTTAGATCACAAATCCAAATAGAGCTTGTGGTATATGGTATGAGGCATGAGCCCAGTGATTGTTTTTTAACTAGTTTTTATAGTAATGTTTGCTGAATAGTGATTTCATTCCCAGGGCATTTAAGTGGGAGTTTATCAGATACTAATCTTTTCCATACAGTGGGTTCTGTCATCTGTTCCTTTGGCTTGTTTCTCTGCCCTTTTTCAAGAACCAGGCAGTGTTTGGTTACTGTACATCTTGAGATCTAGTAATGCTACTTTCTCTCCACTATTCTTTTCCTCATAATTCTTAAGATTCTTCTCCATCTACTTTTCTATACAAATTTTATAATTTCATCTAAAGTAACCTCTTAAAATGTTGGTTGGTTTTAAATCTATAAATCATTTGGGGAATTGGTGATATTTTCCCTTCCTTTGCTTGATGGAGCCATGATCAGGAACATTTAATTCATCTCTTTTCATGAGCAGTTAATCCCATCAGCTGATACTCTGCTTAGACTCATTTCTCAATACTTAACAAACTCCCACCCCTCTTGCTTTTTCAAGCTTAGCAGTACAGACTTCCCGACCGACTAAGAGCAAAACACCTTTATTCCTAACCCCTCACTTATTATTTGACAGTGATGTCAAATAATCCACATCTACCTCAACTCTATCCTGCCAAGGTCTCATTATAGATCTGCCTGCCTTTTCCATTATGTGGAAAGCTCACGTTCCCTCATTTTAAAATGTCCTTTATGCGTATTCTTCTTCCCTCTCGTGCATCTTCCATCATTGGGCACTAAGAGAGACCCAGCTGACACTACATCCCTGGCCATCCTTTCCAGTACTGGTTGTACTTTCATATCCCCAACTCACTGATACCAGAGTGATAGTTGCAATACCGTTTGTTCCCCATTACCTCTTCCACACTTACCTCTGCTGCTATCTTCTAGAGCCCTCCCCCGCACTGAGGTTCACTCTATCCAAATTTTTCCTCCAATCCAGATCATAGTGGTTTTCTAAAAATATCCAGGATATACCCATCCTCCTTTATCATTGAGGCGAAGACCTAGTTCACAGTCTTCTTCACCTTGACTCTCGCCCTAATGCTGGGGAACATCAGCTTCTCAGTTTTTCAGTCTGCTCGACACTCTTGATCCACTCCACCTCAGTTAAACTCAAGAACAATCGATACATTTGCTCCTGCTACCACTCAACAAGTACTACTACTCCCATGATTAAGAACTCTGAAGTTCCTTTATCTTACCATAACCTCCTGTCATTCCATTGCTCCCTATGCCTTACTCTTCCTAAAGCCAGTCAGTCAATAAACATTAAGTGTATACTATGTGCCAGTACTGTGCTAAGAGTTAGGATTACAAAGAAAGGCAAAGGACAGTCCCTGCTCTCACGGAACTTACAGTCTGCGGAGGGAGACACAAACAACTGTATATGAATAAACTATATACAAGATTGATTGGAAATAATCAGCAAAGGGAAGATACTAGAATTAAGGGGATAGGAAAGGTTTCCTGTAGAAGGTGGAATTTTAGCTGGGGCTTGAATGAACTCAGGGAAGTCAGGAGGCAGAGATGAAGAGGGAGAGCATTCCAGGCCTGGGCCACAGTCAATGAAAATGCCCAGAGTCTGGAGGAATAGGAAGGATGCCAGTGTCACCCGATTGATGAGTACATGGAGGGGTAAGATGTAAGAAGACCAGAAAAACGAGGCAGGGCAGGGACTGGTATGAAAGTCTTTGAATGCCAGACAGAGGATTTTATGTTTGATCTTTGAAGTGATTAGAAGCCACTAGAGTGTGAGTAAGGGGGTTAACATTGTCAGACCTGTGCTTTAGGAAGATCGATTTGACAACTGAGTGGAGGACAGATGGAGTGGCGAGGTGTGGCCAGGAATCCAGCCAGTAGGCTATTGCAAGTAGTCCAGGTGTGAAGGATGAGGGTCTTCATTGGGGTTGTGCTTGTATCAGAGTATGCCTGTATTTGAGAGGTGTTGAAAAGGTAAAATTGACAGGACTTGGCAACAAATTAGATATAGGGGATGAAAAAGAATTAGAAGTCAAAGATAACACCTAGGTTTAGAGCCTAGGTGACTAGGAGGGTGATGGTTCTCTCAACAGTAATAGGAGAATTAGGAAGGAAGGGAAAGGCCTGGCCGGGCAGGGGGGAAAGGAAAAAGATGAGTTCCATTTTGGACATGTTGAGTTTGGACATCCAGTTCAAGATGCCCAGTAGATAGATGGAAATTCAGAAATGGAAGTCAGCAGGGAGGTTAAAAATAGCTAAATAGATTTGAGAATCATTAGAATATAAATGATGATTGAAGTACTGGGATCTGATGAGATCACCAAGTGAAATAGTATAAAGGGAAAAAAGAAGAGGGGTCAAGACAGAGTCTTAGAGGACATCCACCATTAGTGGACATGACCTGAATGAAGATTCAGCAAAGAAGACTGAAAAGGGGGAATGAGATAAGAGGAGAACCAGAAGAGAACAGTGTCACCCAGACCTAGAGGGAAGAGAACATCAAGGAAATGATGGCGAGCCACAGTATAAAGGGCTGCAGAGAGGTCAAGAAGGATGAAACTTGAGAACAGGTCATTAGATCTGGCAAATAAGAGATCATTAGGAACTTTGGAGAGAGCAGTTTCAGTTGAATGATGAAATTGGAAACCAGACTATAAGGAGAAGTTAAGAAGAGAATAAGAGGAAAGGAAGTAGAGGGACCTATTGTAGATGACCTCGAGGAGTTTAGCCACAAAAGGGAGGAGAGATGTGGGATGATAACTAATGGGGATAGATGGATCAAATGAGGATGAGGAAGACATGTTCATAGGCAGCAGGGAAGCAACCAGTAGACAAGGAGAGATTAAAGATAAGTGAGAGAGGGGCCGGTGTGTTGGAGGAAATGGGATGGGATCCCTTGGCCTTGTGCGTGGAGATGGTTTTTTTTAGGTCCTTCAGTCAAACAGTTATTAAGTACCTACTAGGTGGCATGCTCTGGGGGTACAGAGTAAAGTTGCTATCAAGTAGCGTCTGTTACCATAGATAGACCATTATAGGGATGATGCAAAAACAGCATTATTATTTTTTAAAAGTACCTTGGCAGTGGTATTTATTACATTTATGTCCAGTTTGTTTCTGGGTCCTGAACAAAAGCCCATATTAGCCTTGCTTTCCTCATGTACACAGCAAGTTCCACTAAATGAAGTCCATTACCACTTGTTCAAATGATGGTCGGGGTGAAAAACAGGGAGATATTTGAGTAGTGTGACATTCCTTTAAGATTGTGGGAGCCTGATCCTAGGTGAGTATTAGTACTGATTGCCTTCTTGATTCACTTGCTTTGAATACCAAGCTGTGTTTTGAGCAAGTCAGCGTCAAATTGTCATTCATTCCATGTCCTCTCTTTGCTTTTGTGTGATAAGAGATGAGCTGGGTTATACAGGGCATTCAGCAGACACAGCCACCAAACAGCCTGAATTGACTGATGAAAACTGAAGAGGTTAATGAGAAATCCATTGCTTATTCCTCTTCCCAGAAGTAGGTATTTTTTGTCTTTAGTCACAGCAGTTGAACTTTCTCAGGAAGTTACCCACTGGCACAGTGCAAAAATACCTGAAGGGAAAATACTTCATTCACCTTTGGTCTGGTTAGTTATTACCAGCCTTTATCTCATTACTTTTTCCTAGCGTTACTACTTATAGTCAAAGCCTCATCAGGCCCGCTCTACCTTTTAATAATTATGTTTATTAAGTCCTTTAGCAGTCTGTTGAATGAAGTTGCTGTGAGATATTTGTATATGATAACTGAATTTGGATGCACAAAGTAAGATATTACTAATGAACCTTTAGCACTTGTATTTTAACAGATGTTTTAACAGTTGTTCCAGCCCTTGGTAGAAAGAAAGTCTCCTGTAGAAACCATAAAAAAGAATTTTTGTACCTGGGGCAAGAGGCATGAAATCATTCTTATTTAGGGAGGGGAGGGGCAATTAGAGGAAACCAAAACCTTAGACATCCATATGATGTTCAGAAGAGAAGATCCACCTCTTGTGGATCATCTGGTACCTTCCAGTTGAAACCAAAAGCATTTGTAATCAATAAGATGCATTTACTGAGCACTTATACAGGTACTGTATTAAGCACTGAGGATAGATGGAAAGAAAGGTAAAAACAGCTCCTGCCCCACAGTAGGGAAACAAAATGCAAACAAGTATGTACATATTTGTATATACATTCTACATGCATACAAGTATATATGTACTATAACAGATAAATCACAGGGGAAAACACTAGCAGCTGCAGACAGTGGGAAAGACTTCCTGCAGAATGAAGGATTAAGCTGAGTCTTAAAGGAAGCTAGAGAAATGAAGTGATAGAAGCAGAGAGTGAGAGCATTTCAAGTGTGGGGAAGAGCCAGGACCTAGGCACAGGAGATGAAGTATCACGGAGAGGGAACAGCAAGTTGGCCAGTGTAGCAAGACTTTCACATGTGTAAGCGGTGGGAAGGGGCCATGTTGTGAAGAGCTTTAAATGCCAGCGGACTTGATGTTTGGGAGCCAGTGGAATTTACTGAGCGAGGAGATGCCATGGTCAGACCCACACTTTAGAACAGTGACTGGGGCAGCCGAGTGAAGAATGGATTGGAATGGGGAAAGATGAGGTAGGAAGCCAATTAGAAGACTATTATAATGGTCTAGGCAGGAAGTGATGAGGGCCTGAACTAAGGTGGTGGCTCTGTGAGTAGAGAGAAGGGGACATAGAATCACTTGCATGGAGATGATGAGTAAGGTGTTCCTAACATGGGGTCCATTAATTGGCTTTTTAAAAAACATTTTGATAACCACATTTCAACAATTAGTTTTCCTTGTAATCTTGTGTATTTTATTCTATGCATTTAAACACATTATTCTGAGAAGGGGTTGGGCTTTACCAGACTGCCAAAGGGATCCATGACATACAAAAAATTGAAGAACCCTAGTTCTAGAGGGAAGAGGAAAGGGGCCAAGACAGAGCCTTGACAACCATCCATTCGTAGTTAACGGGCATGACATTGATAAAGAACCAGCAAGGAAGACTGAATAGTTGAACAGATAGAAAGAAAACAAAGAAAAGCACCCAAAAACCCAGAGTGGAGAGAGTGTACAGGAGGAGAAGGTGATCAACAGCATTTGCTGCTTCAGAGTGGTAAAGAAGGTCTAGTCCTAAGAAAAGGACATTAGATCATTGACCAGGCTTGATGGCACAATCAGTGCTCTTGGGGAGGCTGAGGTTGGTATTTTGCATGAGCTCAGGAGTTCTGCCCTTCAGTAAGGCAGTCAGCCGTTGCATTCAGTCTGGCTCCAGGCTTCCTAGGAGGGGCACACTGGCCCAGGGTTGTAAACAGAACAGTGTGAAGCTTCTTTCTTGATCAGCAGTGGGATGGGGCCCATGAGTGGCCACTCTACTTCCAGCCTGGGTGAGATAGACACAGTGTCAGAAACTGCACTACATCTTGCTGCTCTTTTCTAGCCACCTCACTTCTACTCATTTCTAATGATGATATAACTTTTTAGGATCTAGTAGCAACCATCAAATAGTGTTCCCAATCACAGTTTGGGAAAACATGTCAAGTTTTATTTCCAAAATTATGAGCATTCATTTAGATGATCCACCAATTAGGTTAGTCTAGTACTATTATCTTGGATAGTTGAGGGATGAAGAACTGGGCCTAGAACTGAATAGACTGGGCTGCTTTGGGAAAATTATTACAACATAGTGTTCCCAAACTGCTCCTTGCAGCAAAAGCCCAACTTTTCCTAACAGCAGTTTTCTCCCACTGATGTTATATGACACTGAATTATGAAATGTCATGACCTCAGAAGAAACAAAATTGTAGGTGACCCAAAGGGGAATGAGTGTTCTTGTGGTAAATATGTAAATAGTTTATAGTATGTCATCAGTAATGATTTGCACATGAACAGGGGTATAAGACGGGTATTTCTGGAAAAAGGTGAGCCATTGGTGTAGAATGAGGGATAACAGGTAGCCTGAGTGAGGCCTTCAGGACGTGCTCTTTATGGGGAGTTTACAGAAAGTGTACAGAAAAGAAGGTGTGGATAGGTTTTCATCTCCATGGGCAGAGGGATTGCCCACCCTGAGAAGACCGGGGATCTGATTGAAGTTGTCTTAACTCCCCTTACATTCAGTTAAACAGAGGTAACAAATTGAGAAACACCAGCATTTTACCTTCCAGGCGTTATTGCTTTGGAGCACAGAACATTCTCTTTTATGAGCAGGTGTAGCCAGTCCGTCTTATTATTTGCATGTCCATCCCCAAGTATTTATCATATATAAGCAATCTTAGAAAACACTTTGTTTTCCCTTTAAATACAGTAGCAGTAGACCCATTTTCATGAAGCTTAAATTCAATGTTTTCATGTCCTATCAAGTAATTCTGATTTCCTAACAAGCTCCTATAAGATTTTTCCTGTGAGATAAGCCCTGGGGTGGTGACAGGGGAGCAGAGCCCTTGTATTGATTCTCTTTGTATCTCCCCAGCACGTATTGCAGTGCTTGGTCCATAGGAGAGAGAGGAGCCTTATCTTTCTGAGTTCAAATCTGGCCTCAGACACTTACAAGCTGTGTGACTCTGGGCAAGTTACCTAACCCTGTTTGCCTCCGTTTCCTCATCTGTAAAATGAACTGGAAAAGGAAATGGCAAACCACTCCAGTATCTTTGCCAGGAAAAGCCTGAATGAGGTCACGAAGAGTCAGTCATGACGAAAAGACTGACCAACAAAAGGAACACTATATATGACTGCTGTTGAACTAGTAAATGGTATTTTACAGGAGGCAGCACAGTACTTTGGAAAGAGCTCCGGATCTAGAGGTAGAATAGCCCATTTCCCTTTCCAGCCCTCCCACTTACTACTCGTAGGACAGAGGACAAATCACTTCACTCTCTAGGCTTCATTTCCTAGGATCAGAGATACAAAGCCAAAAGAGATTCCAGAGGTTAATTAAGTTGTCCGTTATCACACAAATGAGAAGGTTCAGCTCGCCGACCTCTAAAGGCTCCTCCAGATCCAAAGCTATGATCTTCTGACCTACATTTTTAAAAACATTCTTAGCATGAGACTTTTTTCTGAGTCTTTGGCTCTTTGAGAAATATTAAGTTTATTAGAGCTTCATCTACCTTATTTTTCTGTTTCTTTACAGGAGTTGGCACCAGGAATTATTACAGGAAGATTGGCTATGTATTAGAAGGACCTTACATGGTAAAGGAGTTGAACTAACATTCGTTTTTATCCAGGACTCTTTATGGCAAGAAGCAGAGACTTCGTTTATAGTGATAAGGAAGAAGGCGTGGGACAAACAAGGATAATGAAACCAAGGAGGAATTTTTTCCTCATTTTAAAAGAACAATGGATTTGGTAATAAAGGTCCATTTTAGAAACCCTGACTCTCAGAAACTTTTTTGAAAATCTGCCCAGACCCTCAGCCCATGACGTAGAACACCTACACAGAGCACATGCTTTCATCTTTGGGGCTGTGGTACTTCTGTGGCAAGAGTTACTAAACTGAACTATTTCTGTTTAACAGGAAAGCTTCGGTTTTCATCAGAGAATGAGAATTGTTTTTCTTCAAAATCTGCTCTGACATTGACTTCATGTGTGTTTTCTTTTTAATACTGTGCTGCTACCTTAGTTTAGACTGGTCTAGATCAGTAGGCTTCAAATTTTTTTGATCTCATATCTCAGAAAAAAATTCTTGAGTATATGCTCCAACTTTTGTTGTTGTTCAGTCCTTTTTTAGCCGAGTCTGACTCTTCCTGACCCCATTTGAGGTTTTCTTGGCAGAGATACAGAAATTGTTTGCTATTTCCTTCTCCAGGTCATTTTACAGAGGAGGAAACTGAGGCAAAGAGGGTCAAGTGATGTGCCCAAATCACACAGTTAGTAAGTGTCTGAGGCTGAATTTGAACTTGGGTATTACTGACTCTAAACCCAGCACTACCTCCACTGTGCCGCTTAGCTACCCCCAACACTACTACTACATTGTATTTATTTACTTATAAATTATATACCTATGATATACAAAAAAATACACATTTTAAAAGGATGAGATCTGTGGTCCAGCTAAACTTGCCTCGCTGTTCCTCGCCCACAGCCTCCAATTCCTGTCTCTCTGCCTTTACGTTGGCCATCCTCAATGTCTGAAAATACACTGTCCACACATCATGGAATCCTTTCCTTTGAGTCAAAAGTAAAACACCACCCTCTGCACAAAGCCTTTTTGCTAGTGTCCTCTTCCTCCTACCTAAGAACTTTATATTTCCTTGGTTTATTGTGTATATATTTATATGTGTACATTTGGTCCCCTTCTTTTCCCATCCCCCACCCCAAGAATGTAAGCTCCTTGAAAGTAAGAATTCTTTTTTTTTTCTTTAGGTCTTTATATTCTCAGTACCTATTACACAGTAAGTGCTTAATAAATGCTTGTTGATGGAAATAATTTGGCTAACTTCCGTCTTGTGTCAATCAATTATTCCTGCAATCTAATTAGAAGATGCTACATTTTTATATGTTTAACAAATAGTTTTAAAAGCCACTGAAACTCTTTGCTTAGATTTTTAAACAAGTTGGAAAATTCTGTTTCAGATTCAAATAATCTTTTTGAAGTGTTCATGTATAAGAGTTTTTATAGGTGACACAAACCATTTTGAGCAACAGAAGCTTAGTTTTAAAATGCTGTGCTAATTGTGATGACTTTATAGCATCAGCTAATATCTTAAGGCACAATGTACCCTTAGGGCTAGGTTCATCATTGACCACAGTGAAAAATAAATCCATATTTCAAATAATCACATATATTTAAATTTGGGGCCTGACTTCTTGGCAGATCTAAGTAGAGCATCATTGTTTTAGGTCTGCCATGTTGTTTTTCACATACACTTTCATTTAATCCATGATTTTAAGAAATCTCTATTTCTAAACCACTCCCACATTTTATAAGTTATTTTAGTTAATCCATTTAGCTGGGCTGCAACACATTGCCATACACTAAAAGTGAACAAATAGATGAGGGCACCAGCGTCAACCTCCCCATGTCTCGAAATGCCTATTCTTTCCTCAGGATACTTCACGTGCTGTATGCTACATATGAGATAGTTGAACCTTCGAACCAACTGAAGAAGCTAGTGCCAGTTCACATATTTGGTATTAGTAAAGATGGATCTCATTGCATGTTTTTTTTTTTTAGCAAAACATAAGTAGAAGTTCTAAATATTTTCCTCAATGTGCTCCAGCAATTGTCTTGTGTACCCTTTTTTGGAGACCACTGGTCTAGACAAGTGACATTTTCCCTTTAAAAAAAATCAGTGATTGTGTTGGTGTAGGAAACTCTCAGTGAGGAAGCAAATTGACATCTTGTTGTTCAGTCATTTTCAGTTGTGTTCTACTCCTCTTGACCATTTTTTTTTGGGGGGGGGGGGTCTCTTGGTAGAGATACTCGAGTGATTTGCCATTTTTTTTTCCAGCTCATTTTACAGATGATGAAACTGAGGCAAACAGGGTTAAGTGATTTGCCCCGGGTCACTCAGCTAGGAAGTATCTGAAGTCAAATTTGAACTCAGGTCTTCCTGACTCCAGGCCTGGTAGTTTAGCCACTGTGTCGCCTAGCTGCAGATTGACACCCACTCTACAGCTTCGCTCAGGGTAGATGAGATGATAACTGATAACAAAAAAAGACAGCTCCGCCAAGTGTTTCTTGCTTGTTTTCTCCACAAAGGAGAACCAATTTAACATCATGCTACTGACCCAAGATGGGTAGGATGTTGTCAAAGGTCACCTGCCCAAAGGAACTGTGTCCTCACATCACAAGAGAACTGGGCAGAAGAGACTAGAGATACTGTCAGTAATATCTGAAAGATGATGGAAATCACAGTAGTGGAGAAGGTGAAATGTGGAGATTTCCAAGAAAGGAGAGAGATCTGCAGCTACAAACTACAGGCCAGTAAGCTTGATTTTAATGCCTCAGAAAATTCTAGAATGGATCATTAAGGAGATGGTGAAAATCTAAAAAGAAAATTGCTGTTTACAGAGAACAGGCCCAGCAAGGTTCATCACAAACAGGTCGTGCCAGACTAACCTAATTTCCTTCTTTAACTGTCATGAAATTGGCAGATAAAGGGAATTCTGTAGATTTAGCTTACTTGCATTTTCAAAAAGATGTATCTTGCTATTGTAAAAAATGGATATATGTAAACTACACAATAACACAATTAGATTCTAAATTGATTGGACAGAGGGTAGAGGAAGGCAGAGTCAAGATAGTGAAGTGATAAGTATTAGAGTCTAGCTAGTCTACCATATCTCCTTGGCAAAGATCCAGGAAATGCACCTGACCAAATTCTGATAGGGAAAGCCAAGGAAAAAGTCATTTTTTCCAGCCTAGGTGGATTCAGGAGATTGGGAGGTCTGCAGACATTAGGGACAAGGTCTGGCTAGGAGTATGCAATGTGGCACAGTCCAGTGCCTGGGTAGCAAAAGAGGGCTGCAACAAGACCACCAGGGCAGAGTGATCCCAGTGGATCCTGAGTAAGTGCTGGGTGCAGAAATGAGTGCCATCTGTCAGCTCTTATTGCCTGCTGTCTAGTTCTGGATCATGGATCCAGGTCAGAGAGGAAAGGTAGTGAGCACTGGCCAAGATGGCCACGTGAAAACAGCATCTTACTGGAGCTCTCTCACGAGTTCTGTCAGATTCCTAAGTGAATTTGAACAGATCTGAGAGAGTTAGAAACCGCAAGAAGTCCGAGTGGGGCAAATTTCCCAGCCAGGAGAGTCTGAAAGGCCGAAGGAACGAATCTGCAGGCTAGGAGAACGCTCGGCATGCAGAGCTGCTCCAGACAGGACCAAAGAAGAAGCGGCTGGCCGGGAAACCCACGTGGGAGATAGGCTGGGAGAAGCGCCCGAAACCAGCAGAGATCCCCAGGGCTCCCAACACAGGATGGCAGTCTGTGGAAGCAACAAGAGGCAGTGCAATGCCACCGACCGTGAGATACCAACTCCTGAGGCTTGCAGCCCAAGGTATGAAACGTGGCTTCTTGAACTTCCGGGAGACATAATGGCCAAGTAAACAGCTCTAATCCCTCCCCTCCCCACCCAGAGAATTCCTCGGAGGAAAAACAAGAACCCTGGAACAGAGGAGATAGAAGTGGGGCTTCAGTGGCCAAGTAGTGGGAGTACCTGAGTCCCAGAGGGGCAGAGCCAGCAGGGGTCAACACCAGGAGCTCAGACATAATCTTGCTACCCCAGGGGAAGTGCCAGACATCCAGCTCGAACAACAAAGAGCTGAGACCATTGCTGAA
>CM053625.1:233631566-233659040 GCA_028646595.1 Phalanger gymnotis
GGGTCTCCTTTAGCAAGTCATTGACTTGTTTTTCATGGTTTTCTCTCATCCTTCTCATTTCTCTTCCCAATTTTTCCTCTACTTCTCTAACTTGCTTTTCCAAAACCTTTTTGAGCTTTTCCATGGCTTGAACTAATTACATCTTTAAAGGAGAAAATGAGAACATCTCAGGGAAAAAGCCCAAGAGGAAGGTGCTGAAGATAAAACCCAAGTGTTTTAAGTTTATCTTTGGTTCAAGAATCAGAGTAATGGAATTTGAACTATTCACTTTAAAAAGGATTATTATAAACTTAATAACATTCAACAAAAATAAATAAATATATAAAATTCTGCATAAATCTATTAGTGGTTAACAGAGTAGAACCAAATTAGTAACAAGTGACAAAAGGGCAAATATGTACTTTTGTTCTATGTCCCCTTCTAGGTTTGTCAAAGCTATTAACTTAGCGTTGAAAATCACTGCATTTGAGAGGATGGATGTGGGGAACATTTAAAAAAGTTTTGGCCTTAAAAGGAGGTCCAGGTCAGTCTTAACAAAGAAGCTTGTGTTATAACTAGCACTTATGCATGTTGACTTGTTTTAAGAAGCATATAATTTAACATAGGTTAATTAAGTAGCTGTATATATATCCCAGAACTATGCTAGGAGCTGAAGGAGCTGTGAAGAAGAAACAACGAATATACAGTCTAGCTCTAAAGCAGTGTGGCTGAAAAGTCTATTACTGTCTTGTCTTTCAAATGAAGGTAGGTACTACTCTAGTTGGTTTCAGCAAGCTGGTGAATTTTGATCTGGGCCTGTGATTTAATCAGGAACTCCTCTTTGAACAAACTCACTTTATCAATGCAGACTGGTAACTACTGTGCATTTCCTAATCTTAGAAAATTGTCTTCTCCAATTGATAAATGGTCAAAAGGATATGAACAGGAAGTTTTCAGAGGAAGAAATTAAAGTTATCTATAGTCATGTGAAGAAGTGCTCTAAACCACTATTGGTTAAACAAATGCAAATCCAAACAACTCTTAGGTACCACGTCTCTCCTGTCAGATTGGCCAACATGACAAAACAGGAAAATGATAAATGCTGGAGAGGATGTGGGAAAATTGGAACACTGCCATTCTGGAACTATGCCCAAAGGGCTATAAATAAGTGCATACTCTTTGACCCAGCAATACCACTTCTAGGACTGTATCCCAAAGAGATCACACAAGTGGCAAATGGACCAGCATGTACAAAAATATTTATAGCAGCTCTTTTTGTGGTGGCAAAGATTTGGAAATCAAGGGCATGCCCCTCAATTGGGGAATGGCTAAACAGATTGTGGTATATGAATGTAATGGAATACTGTTGTGCTATAAGAAATGAGGAGCAGATGGACTTCGTTTTAACCTGGAAAAACTTACATGAACTGATGCTGAGTGAGGGGAACAGAACCAGGAGATCATTACACATGATTACAGGCACACAGTATCTGTGATGACTAACTTTGATAGACTTGGCTTTTCTCAGCAATGCAAGGTTCAAAGACAGCCCCAAAAGGCTCATGATGGAAAAAACTATCCGTATCCAGAGAAAGAATTATGGAGTCTGAATGCAGATTGAGGCAAACTGTTTGCTCCCTTTTTTTTCTCTTCTTTTTTGGTTTTGTTTCTTTTTTCTCATGCTTCATTCCATCGGTTATAATTCTTCGTTACAACTTGACCGTTGTGTAAATAAGTTTAATGTGAAGGTATATGTAGAACCCACATTGTATTATGTGCTGTCTTGAGGAAGCAGGGGAGGAGAAAGAGAGGGAGAAAATTTGGAACTCAAAAACTTCTGGAACTGAGTGTTGTAAACTAAAAATAAAAAATAAATAAGAAAATAAAAAAATTGTCTAAGTTGCTGGGAGTTTGATTTGCCTTGGCTCATACAGCTAGGGTGTTTCAAAAGTCGGACTTGGACCTAGCTCATCCTGACTCTTCCTCTTTATCCACTTACTTACCTCTCACCCCCATGTCTTTCTAGTGAATACATTTAAACATTATGGGAACAAAGAAATCTTTACATCTTTCATGTTTTTCTGAAGAGAAGTTGCTCAGTGAATTAAAGAGTGTACTGCTTTTATTTTTATTAAAAAAGGTATCTGAAATTTCCTGAGTTGTGACTAGCTCCATTATACAAATACCATTTACCTGGGTCAAATAGGACTTTGTGGATATAAAAATTCATTCTTAACCAATTTTGCAACTGTTAAAAATCAGACATTCTTCTTGAAAGAGACTTGTGTAGTGTTGTTGGTATTGGGGGAACATTTTCTAAGCTGTTATTTCTGTTTTCATATCTCTTTGGGGCTTTTGATGTAGTGAGAGAAGCTTGTCATATCCTCGACGTTGTAATCTGTATATTGAGTCTTTATCCTGTGTTTTAGTTAAACTATTTACTAACTTGTATTTAGTGGTGTATTAAAGGCACTTTATCTGAAGAATGTAACAATGCATGATATCCTTTTGGAAATCTGTTTTTGGTGTACTCTTGACTGACTTTGCCCATTTGGTCAGATTAGGAAGATGCACTACTTGAGACTTGTTTTCTTTATCTGATTTTCTTTTCATCTCCAATGCAATTTGGTTCCTCGTCATCTGGTCTTAGAGTCTGTTGTAACCTTTGAGGCTGAGTTTTACATATTGCCATTTATATTTTTCTGTTGAATGTGAGACCTATGAATTATTTAGACACAGATCAGTTGATCGCTTTTTTTCTTTCCTGCCCCTTGCCTTGTTCTTAGGAACTTACATATGCCAAGGGAAGGACATAATCCCGATTGGGGAGGCAATGCTAGAAAACTCAAGCATGGAGCTGCATATTCCCCTGAAAAAAAAGAAATCCATCCCAAATGATCTCTGTAGACTTCTTCATGACGTGTTGGCTTTTAACCCTAAGGAACGACTAGATGCCTTCCAGCTCGAAAGTCATATTAAGCAGACTTCCTATGGGGAGAAGACCCAAAGTTCCACATCTTCAAAGTAAAATATATTCAGGTTGGTATATTTTAAGTCCTTATAAGTGTTTTGTCATTGAGGGAAGAAGGTGAGGCAAGTATAGCACAAAATACACTGGATTTGTAGTTAAAAGACCTGGGTTTGAATCATGACTTTGGTACTTACTGTGCAACCTTGGGAAGTCAGTTAACCTCTGTGGACCCCAGTTTCCTCATCTATAACATAGGTGAAATGGACTACATGATTTCCGCGGTCCCTTCCAGTTCCAGTTTCAATGATTATAGGTTCTGGGCTATGGTTGTCCCACTAACAGATTGGATTTTATTGGAAGATCTCAAGAGTGTTATTTGACTGTCTGCTAGCTATATCTACCTCGCTATCCTGTAGGCACCTCAAACTCAACATTTTCAAAAATAGAACTCATGCTATGTTCGCTTCCCTTAACAAACCCCCAAATACCAAAGCCTACTCTTCCTCCAAACTTCCTTGTGTCTGTTATTCAGGTTTGCAGCTTTGAAGTCATTCTTGACTCTTTGCTCACTATCTTCAGTCACTTGCCAAATCTTGTAAATTTTACTGCCTCTTGCATCTGTCTTCTTTCCGCCATGGCCACCACTTCAGTCAAGACCTTCACTTCTCTCTTGGCATCACTTTCACCTTCCTTGTAATAGCCTCTTAATTGATTTCCCAATTCTTTATCTCTCCCCGCTCTTAGGCTCCACACCAAATAATTTTCTTTTAAGTGTAGCTCTAACCATGTTTCACTGTTACCCAAGAAGCTTCAGTGATACTCTGTTATTTCTAATATAAAATATAAACTTCTTACCAGGTATTTAAAAATCTTTATCATCTGTTTCTAGTCTATTCCTGTTTCTAGACTTATTTTATATTATTCCCCTTCATTCTACATTCTTGTCAAACCCACCTATTTACTACTCCCCAAACCTGGTGTTCCTTTTCTTGCTCTCCCACAAAGGGATGAACCTTTGTCCACATTAGACCACATACTTCTAATATACTCCCTTCACAGTCTGCCACTTAAAAACTTAATCTCCTTTATGGCTCAACTCAGGTACCTTTTCCCATAGGAAGTTTTTCTTCATCCCTTTAGTTATCAGGGTTCTTTCCCATCTTAAATTATCTTGTCTTTACTTATCTATGTACATATTATATTCCCCAATAGAATATACTACATGAATTTAATTCAATAAATATATAAATTGCCTATTATATGTAAGACACTGTGGCAGTTTCTGGGGATACAAAGACAAAAATAATACTGCCTACCCTTAAGGAGCTCATATTCTGCTGAAAGTTACAATATGTATACCAGTGAATTAAAACAAGGTAATTTGTACAGGGAGAAAGTACTAACAAGTGGGGAGATCAGGAACTGCCTCCTGTGGGAATACCTCAGCTTTGAAGGAAGACAGAGATTCTAAGAAGTAGAAGTGAGGAAGGGGTACATTCCAGACTTTTGGGGGACAATCTGTACAAAGACATATAAGGTACAAGCAACAGTTGGCAGACCATTTTGACTCTATGTTCTATGAGAAGATGAGTGGAAGGCTTTAAATGCTAGAGTGAAGATTTTACATTTTATTTTAAAGGCAATAGGGAACTATGGAAGGTTTTTGATTAGGGGAGTGACATGGTGAGGTCTGTGTTTTAGGAATATCCAGTTTGGGAGGTGTACAAGAGATAGATTAGAAAATAGAAAAGATGGAAGCAAGGAGGCCAAATAGGAGGCATTGCAATAATTGAATGGTAGAGGTGAAGATGGCATGGAGAGAAGATTTGGATGCAGAAGATGCTGTGGTAGTAGAATCAACAAGATTTGGCAATTTATTGGATATAGCGGGAGAAGGAAGAGTCGAGATAGTGAATCTGAGTCAGAGGCTGTGAACCCAAGTGAAGGGAAGTATAGTGGTGCCCTCAACAAAGAGAGGAAAATTTGGAGGAAGGATACATTTTGGGAAAAATATAAAGAATTCCATTTTGAACATGCTGAGTTTGAGATGCGTACAGAATATCAGATGATGTTTAGCATATAGCTGGTCATATGGGAAAGGAGGTAAGTAAGAAGATCAGGGATAGTTATATAGATTTGAGTGTCATGGACATAGAGAAGATAATTGGACCTGTGGGAGCCGATGAATTCAGCAAGAAAAGGGATGCAGAGAGTGGTTTTTATTTTATCTTTCTGTCTCTATATCTTGACACAGAGTAAGCTTCCAATAAATGCGTATTGAATTGAATTGATTTCCAAGTCAATTTCTTTTATTTAGTTATTTTTAGTTTTCGACATTCATTTCCACAAGATTTTGAGTTACAGATTTTCTCCCCATCTCTACCCTCCCCCCCCACCCCATGGCATGTATTCTGATGGCCCTTTTCCTTAGTCTGTCCTCTCTTCTATCACCTCCCCTCCCCCTCTCATTCCCTTTCTCCTTATTTTCTTGTAGGGCAAAATAGATTTCTATACCCCATTACCTGCATATCTTATTTCCCAGTTGCATGTAAAAACAATTCTTTAAACATTTGTTTTGAGAACATTGAGTTCCAAATTCTCTCCCTTCTTCCCTCCTGACCCACCCTCCTTGAGAAGGCAAGCAATTCAATATAGGTTATAACCTATGCAAAACATTTCCATAATAGTCATGTAGTGAAAGACTAACTATATTTTCCTCCATCCTATCCTCTCCCCCCTTTATTCACTTTTCTCCTTTGACCCTGTCCCTTTTCAAAAGTGTTCGCTTTTTACTATCTTCTCCCCCAATCTGCCCTTCCTTCTATCATCCTCCCCATTACCTTCCCCTCTACTTTCCTGTAGGGTAAGATACCCAATTGAGTGTGTATATTATTCCCTCCTTAAGCCAAATCTGATGAGAGCAAGATTCATTCATTCTCTTTCACCTACTCACTCTTCCCTTCCATTACAACAGCTTTTTCTTGACACTTTTATGTGAGATAATTTATCCCATTCTATCTCTCCCATTCTCCTCCCAATATATTCCTCTTTCACCCCTTAATTTTATTTTTTAGATATCATCCCTTCATATTCAACTCACCCTGTGCCCTCTGTCTCTATATATGTATATTCCCTTCAACTACCCTAATACTGAGAAAGGTCTCATGAGTTACAAATATCATCTTTCCATGTAGGAATGTAATCAAAACAGTTCAACTTTAGTAATTCCATTATGATTTCTCTGTCCTGTTTACCTTTCCATTCTTCTCTTGATTCTTGTATTTGAAAGTCAGATTTTCTATTCTTGTATTTGAAAGTCAGTTGTGGTTTTTTCGTCAAGAATGCTTGAAAGCCCTCTATTTTATTGAAAGTCATGTTTTACTCTGAAGTATTATACTCAGTTTTGCTGAGTAGGTGATTCTTGGTTTTAATCCTAGCTCCCTTGACCTCTGGAATATCGTATTCTAGGCCCTTTGATCCCTTAATGTAGAAGCTGCTAGATCTTGTGTTATCCTGATTGTGTTTCCACAATACTCGAATTGTTTTCTGGCTGCTTGCAATATTTTCTCCTTGACATGGGAACTCTGGAATTTCACTACAATATTCCTATGAGTTTTGTTTTTGGGGTCTTTTTCAAGAGGTGATCAGTGGCTTCTTTCAATTTCTATTTTACCCTCTGGTTCTAGAATATCACAGTAGTTTTCCTTGATAATTTCTAGGCTTTTTTTTTATTATGGCTTTCAGGTAGTCCAATAATTTTTAAATTATCTCTCCTGGATCTATTCTCCAGGTAGGTGGTTTTTCCAATGAGATATTTTACATTGTCTTCCATTTTTTAATTCTTTTGGTTCTGTTTTAAAATTTCTTGATTTCTCATCAAGTCACTGGCTTCCACTTCTCCATTCTAATTTTTAAGGCAGTATTTTCTTCAGTGGTCTTTTGGACCTCCTTTTTCATTTGGCTAATTCTGCCTTTCAAGGCAGTCTTCTCCTCATTGGCTTTTTGGAGCTCTTTTGCCATTTGAGTTAGTCTATTTTTAAGGTGTTATTTTCTTTAGTATTTTTTTGGGTCTCCTTTAGTAAGTGGTTGACTTGCTTTTCATGATTTTCTTGCATCACTCTCATTTCTCTTCCCAGTTTTTCCTCTACTTCTCTTACTTGATTTTCCAAATCTTTTTTGAGCTCTTGCATGGATTGAGACCAATTCATATTTTTTGGAGGCTTTTGATGTAGGCTCTTTGACTTTGTTGACTTCTTGTGGCTGTATGTTTTGATCTTCTTTGTCACCAAAGAAAGATTCTATAGTCCAAGTCCTTATGCTGCCTGCTCATTTTCCCAGCTAATTACTTGATTTTTGAGCTCTTTGTCAGGGTATGACTGCTTTCAGAGTGTAGAGTGCTATGTCCCAAGCTTCAGGGGTTTTGTGCAGCTGTTTTCAGAATTATTTCTATTCTGGGGTAGTATGATACTCCTCTCCTGGCCTGTGCTCTGGTCTGTGAGTGATCTCAAGCACTCCCTTCTGCCGTGTAAGTCAGGAGGACTCCCTCTCTGTATCCACCACAAGCTCTGCCACATCAGCACTCCTACTCCCCCAAGGACCACCAACCAGGACTGTGACCCAGATTCATACAGGGTAAAGCAAGAGAATGCTGCCTTAGCACCAGCAAAGAGATCCCTGCATTCCTGCTCTGATTAGCCGTTTGATTCTCCCCACTGTCTGTGGGCCTGGAGCTATGGAAGCAGCCCCTGCTGCTGCTGCTGCTGCCACCACTGCCACAGCCGCCTCTGCTGCCCTGGGCCCTGGGGCCGAACCATGCACTTCTCTCACCCAGATCCAGGAGTTTTCCTAGTGACCTGCTCAGTTGTCTTTGGTGTTTGTGGGTTGAGAAGTCTGGAAACTGCCACAGCTGCCAGTGATTCAGTTCCCCGAGGCCTGCTCTGTCAGGTCTACTCTGGCCTGGTCTCTTTGGATGTGGCCCATGCTGGACTGCACTCTGCTCCCAGCACGGTGTGATAGACCCTTCCTGGTGACCATCCATGCTATCTTGGGCTGGAGACTTATTTCACTCTGTCATATCTTGTGTTCTATAGCTCTAGAATTTGTTTAGAGCAAATTTTTTTTTACAGGTTTTTGGAGGGATTTGGGGGAGAGTTCAAGCGAATCCTTGTTTTCATCCCAAGTCAGTTTCTGTTGACAAGTTTCCTATCATACTCTGAAGTCTAGCAAGATTCCCAATATTTCTAGAGGTGTTGTTGATAGCCCTGATTTCCCTGGGTGTATTATAATTTTCAATCCTCTAACTGGCCATAGTCACCTTGAGTCTTTAGAGAAATTAAAAGCAACTCTTCCTTACAAAAACGCTGGGAACCATTGCACCCTAGTGTGAATAGGTACAACTAGGGGGATGGCTTTACTTATATCATTAACTGTTAGATTCAGGGGCCCTTCTTATTTTGTCTTGGGCTTTATACATTTACCAAAATGTTTTGTTGTTTATTTTGTTGAAGGAAGTTTCCCAGAGACAGTTAGGTGGCACAGTGGATGCAATATGAGGCCAGGAGTCAGGAAGACCTGAGTTCAAATTCAACCCCAGATACTTACTAGCTGTGTGACCCTGGTCAAGTCACCTAACCCTGTTTGCCTCAGTTTCCTCATCTGCAAAATAAGCTGGAGAAGGAAATGGCAAAGCACTCCTGTATCTTTGCCAAGAAAACTCCAAATGGGGTCATGAAGAGTTGAACACAACTGAAAAAATGACTGAACAATAATGACACATATGTCCAGTGGTATTTTTGTCATCTAAGAACCTAAGTTAGAAAAGGCCTTTCACCAGGATGATAAATTTTTTGGCCATAGAAATCTCCAAGGTCATCTAAGTCATGGAGGGTTGTCCTCTATAGAAGGTAGTACCCCTGCCAATAAAATCATAGTTCCTAGATGTAATAAAGGATCTATGTCTTTATAGAACACCAGAGCCAGCCGCGTGTATAATCTGTGCAGTGCATTTATGCCTATTTTATAGGGGAAAACTTTACTATTTTTAGTCATTATAGAGATTCACAGTTGCATCTTTGGTTTTAGAACCCCTAGGTCATTTATTGATAATGAGTGCTCAGTGAATCACCAAATATTTATTATGTGCTTCCTATGTGCTAAGTACTGTGTTAAGTGATAAGAATATAAATATAAGCAGAAAGAAAGACGGTCCCTGCTCTCAAGGAAATTTTATTCTGAAGTAGGAAGACAACACACAAAAAGGACCTGAAAGGGGGCAGCGGAGGTGAAGATGTGGGTACCTGGTAATGAGACATGGCAGAGAAAAGCCTATGGAGATAAGTCAACTCTGCAGCTTGGAGAAGAATGAAGACTTGACTGGCCTGGGCCTCCTCCTTACAATGGAGGTCTGGGAGGAACCAGCCAATCAGAGGGAGAGGCCACAGGGGCTGAGGGTACTTCCAATGTGAAAAGTAATAATAGCCAACATTTTATATAGCGCTTACTATGTGCCAGACGCTGTTTTAAATGCCTTACAATTATTATCTCATTTGAGCCTCATAACAACCTTGACAGGTAGGTGCTGTTATTATCCCCATTTTCTATTCAGGGAAACTGATTCAGACAGAGATTAAATGATTTGCTTAGGGTCATGCAGCTGGTAAGTGTCTGAGGCTGGATTTGAACTCATGTCTTCTTGACTCCAGCCCTGACATTCTACCTACTGCACTGCCTAGCTGCCAGTAGTCCAGAGGTGCAGTGAGCTGCTAGCTTTGAAGAGGTTTCTATGGTGTGGTAGAGAAAGTCTTGTGAGAATGAGTCAGCAGCATACCCTGGAGAAGAATAAGAACACAAAGGAACACAGTTCCCAGTCTTAACACTGTTCCTGTGGTGAGGAAGCAGTCTGTTTAAAATGATAAGCTTCGTGATACAGTTTCCAGAAATGAATTGTGATGAAAATTGTGATCTTTCTCTGGAGGTAGATAGCATTTTTCTATTGATACAGTTTCAATACCGATTCTGTCACCCAATGTAATAGAGCTGTTCCTCTTAGATTTGTGTCATATGCAGATTGGATAAGCATGCCCTCTGTAACTTCATTGAAGTTATTGCTAAAAAAAAAATTGATGACAAGCACAAAACTCTCTGGGGAACTCTACTAGGAATTTCTCTAGGTTGATATCATTTCATTAACCACTACTTTGGATCTGGCCATTCAACCTGTTTCGAATTCACCTAACTGTACCCTCATCTAGTACGCATCTCATCACCTTATTGAGAGGGATATCTTGAAGGATTTTGCCAAGCATCTTCTAGAGGTCTAGGTTATGTCATATGTAGGACATTCTCTTTATCTACTATTATAGTTTGGATTTTGTATTTTGTGTAGGACCAATGATTTCATCGATATAAGAAGTTTCTTATGTTGAAACTTGATCAATACAGATTAGCACCTGTCCTGAAATTTATAATTTTCTTACAGAATTACCTGGAGCTCCAAGAGTTTAAGTTAATTGTCCAGGGTCATACAACCAATATGTATAAGAGGAATGATTTGGACTTGGTCTTCCTTACTATATTACACCATGCTACTTCTGAACAGTCTACTAACTATCAAAAGGGTAATAAGGTTAATCTAATATGCCATATTCTTTAAATGTTTTTCCTTTTAATTATGGCTCAACACATCATCAAACACAATAAATTCATACATACAAAAACCAAAAAAAGATGGCATGTGAAATTGTGTACCTCATGTTATGTACACTCAAAAAATGTATATTAAATTTAACAAGGTGTTAACAAAATCGCCCTGCTTATTTCCTGTTCTGAATTTCTTTTTCTTTTGTGTATTTTTAAATGTCTTATTGATTCTCTATGAAATTTGTCACTATCGAGTAACGTATTCTTTCCATTGAAGGCCTCCCTTATAATAAATAAATGTTGTCTAGCAGAACAAATCAACAGAGTGACTGTCTGAAAATGTATGCCTCATCCTGCACCAATAGGCTACTGCTTCTCTGCCAAAGAGTCAGTAGGTGTGCTTCATTATCAGTATGACTTGTTCCTAAGGGAGCCAGGCTGCCTGTTAGTGAACAGAGCTTTCCTTCATAAATGTTCACAGACAATCCCTTTAAAAACACATTGCAAAATATTACCTGGAATTGAAATTAAGCTAACCAGTTTATTTAAGGGCCCTAACCATTTTTCCTTTTTGAAAAACTGGGAAAATATTTGCTTGCCTGCAGTCCTGAAGTACTTCTCTGTTTTTCATGATTTTTCAAAGATTACTGCCAGTGGCTTAGCAATCATGTCCACAGATTCTTTTGGTATCCTAAGATGTAGTTTTTCTAGTTCTGGTAACTTGAACCCATTGAGGCCACTTCACTTATTTTGAGTTTCAAATCCGGTCAGCTATCTTTTGTTTTGTCTTTTCTAGTGGAAAAATTATTCCCCTTGATAGAGCTGAGTAATCTTGACTTCTCCCCATTACCCACTGCCATCAAACTAAGCCATTCTATTACTGAACAGGGAGTCATCTGTAACTTTGATTCTTTAGAGATAGTGTTGTTCCTGGATTTACAACCATACTGAATAGGCGGGAGAACGTTTGTGTTGAAGAGACAAATCTTTGCTCTGGAAGCAACTTGAGATTGCTAAAAAGCACTGTGCAGTTTCCTAAATATAATCTAGCCTGTTCTCTTTCATTCATTCAATTCTGTGCCCAATTGACTGTCTATTAGCATGTTGTACCTGCCCCAGATATACATGTGGATATACTGGTTTGATGAACTGTCCATCCAATGGTATATCGTAGTAGGAACCATTGGTGTTTTGTATCGATTTCATTATTCCTGTATGGATTGTTATGTTTACTTCTTTTTAGTAATCATGGATCCCGTTGTAATGTTCTTGTACTTAATGTACTCATTACAGTACCATGTACAAGCAGGAGTCTCTGGGGCACCTCATCATCTATAGGGAATTTGTCTTCCATGTGGACCTTATGCAGGATTCCGTCTGTGGGTGCAGTAAACACTTTTGGTGAGCATTTACCTCTCTGCTTCACTTGACATCATTAATGAGAGGGTCATTGAAGAGCATTGAATTTATCAAGAAGTATTGTATAATCTTAACATATGCAAGAAAGACTCCTCACTGGTGGAAAATCTCTCAAGCTGCATTTTGCTTTATTAATTGACATACTTTTGTAATCAATAAACAAGCACAGAAGTAATTTAAATTTTCTGTACTATTCATACAGTTGTGTGACCCTAATGTAGTTTGCTGTAGAGTAGGCCTGCACAACCTGTGGCCAAGAGATGCCTAAAGATTTCAGGTGGCTTGTGTAAAATGTAGAGGATGTCTTTACATTTTTTGTGGGCTGCAGGTTGTGCAGGCCTGCCATAGAGAATCATATCGAGGATACCCTCAATGTTTCGTGTCGATCATTTCAGAAAGATTTTTCTAACAATGAGAAAGTAAGCAAATATGAGTTGTTAGTTATTGATGAACTTTCAGTTGATTTTTTGGGGTGTTGGTATAATCTGAGATTCTACCTTGTCTCTTCCCTGCCTCCATTCTTTTGCTATTTTCTCCTCTTTGAGAGTTCCTCCTGGTGATTCCTCAATGCTTTCAAGATTGTATGCCTCTAGCATGGATCTTCTCAGTGTTTAAACTGAGGAGCAGCTGGACCAGCTATTCTTCCTAAGTGCCACTTCTGCTTCATCCTAAGTGCCATAATACATTAGAGATTGAAGAATTATGGCCCAAATGCAGTTCCTCTGTCACTGATAATGAAAATAGATATTCATAGAAACATCTACAAATTTGTTCCTTTTTATTCTATTTGTTGTTCCCTCACCAGTTTCATTTAAGAATGTTTTTAAGGTGAAATGCTTCATTTGGGTCTCATGCTGATCTTTCTATAGATTTATTTTTGCTACTTTGTGAAGCCTTGCTGTGGGTAGTCTGCCACCCTCCTCCCTAGTGTTTTATTTTCTAAACCAGTGTTTCCCATGGCTACCACATCTCTCCTTGGCAAGGAGATTAAGTGTTTGCTAGCTACACTGAGTTCTGGGCTCTTTCGGCTGCTTCATTGCAATGATTGTTTTATGTAGGTTACACTTTTCAGGAAATGATGATAATCAAGGTCAGTATCTTTGCTCATTTCCATTTCCTCATTTGAGCATCTGTGGCTTACCTGAATAGTTCATGTAGAAGCTACTGCAAGTTAATTCTGTCTTCTCAGTCTTCTGATTTGATATTTTTTTTAAGCTCTGCTGTATTCTAATGCACGATTGGATTGACTGCACGTAGACAGCTAAATTGATATCATTTCCAACAGTGACCAGTAATTTTTTCCCTATTAAGATACAGTCCATTTCATTTTTTTATGGTGATATTTGGTGCTTTGCCATGGCTAGGGCTTTCCAAATTTCTTCTGGAAGAAAGTAATTGATAATAGATAGGCATGAACCTTTTTGAGTAATCTACAAGCTTGTTTCATTTCTCAAACATGGCCTGTATTTTCCCACTTTTTTTTCATCATCCATTTCTGTACCCACCTTTGCATTGAAATCATTGGGGAGTAAAAGGTCCTTTGATTTGCTTTGGAGGATCTGGCCCAGTTCTTCACAGAATTGTTCTAACTCTTCTTCCTTTGCAGTATGCTGGTTCATAAGCTGCAAGGATCTTCAAAGAGGTCTTCTTGTTTGTGCTTATGATGAGCATCATAAGATACAATGACCAAGTGTTTCATGGTGTTTATTGCCCTTGAATATGTGATGAGATCAACTTTGTCAAATTCTTTACTTCTTCACGGAGAACCTGGGAGCCATCTGTTATTCAACTGCAGCTTGTTCTTTCTTTTGGGTTTCTTATGTGAATATCAGTATAGATGTAGTTCAGTCCTTGAATGGTATTTGAATTTGTTGGTCACTGATAGAAAAAAATCTCACATTTATGGTACTGAAGTTAATGAGGACAGATGTTCTAAAAAATCAAAAATCTTAGCATCTTCTATTCTCTTTTCTGCCAATCTGTTACTGTTGCTTCGTAGGTAGAAGGGGGTGGTACGGGGCTGAGCCATTTTCTTTGTTTCATGGGTGGTCATGGCCAAAAAGTTCATTGCCTAGCTGCCAACCTAACTAGTGATGAATCTCTGTTCTAAGCTCGGCTGGCCCTCAGTCCAGTTGACTTAGTTTTTTGTGGGGATTATCCACAGAGCCTTTTCAACAGAGTAGAGCCTGCCTGACCTCTTGCTTTGTTGGCCATAGTCTTCAAGAACCCAAGTTCATCTCCACACCTCATCAGATAGGATTCTAAGGAGGGTCTTACTAATGGTATGTGTTTAATAGATTTTTTAAAAATAGTAGCAATACCCTTCCTGATGGGGAAATTTTGGTAGCACTTGCAGAATACCATGATCTTCCTGCCACTGACCTTTCCTTTTATCCTTAGTTTGTACCTACCCCAAGGACATAGGAATTTCTCAAATGACTGAGCATCCCCTGATGCTAGACTAGAAGCTCCAGAAACTTACTTGCTTTCTTTTTTTGTGGTTTAGTAGAAAGGACTCTGGACACTTCAAGCCAGGAAACATGGGTTATAGTTCTGGCTCCAACACTATTTTGTTTAATAAGGTTTGCAAGTCATTGCTTTCTTGGAACCCCAGTTTCCTTCTTTGCAAAATGGGAATTTTACCTGCCTTGTTTAGGTCAAATGAACATCAAATGGGATATTATGGATATAAAGATATTGTAAAAAGTAAGAAATGTTCTATGAGTAGAAGGTAGTATTGTTTTATCTGGAACTCAATTACACGGTTACATTTTTTAGAGAGTAGTGTCTAAAACACTGAACAAAAAATTCCTTAAGATCGAAATTCACATTAGGTAAAACAAATGAGTTTGCTACTTTGTAAATTATATGAAATGATATTCTGTGTTTGCAAGGGCTTTTGTGGTTCCTGTTTGGTGTCATGAGGAAGCAGGCAACTGCTATTGTCTTGAATATTTTTCTTTTTTTTTGTAAGCTGATTTTATTGTAACTTCTGAATCGCTACATTTTAATCCCATTGTATATTTCTCTGAACGGATGTGCTAATTAAAACACTAATTAAAATTAGCTGCTCTTGAGTGGTGATTAGTTCCAGGTCTTGAAGGGTCATTTTCCCATTTTTTGAGGCAGATTGTCTGATGTAACTTGACCGATCATGTCTCTCTGGGTGAGTGTGTCCTGCCTCTCAATTGAGGTTTGACTATGAGCTCTGACTTCCCAAGGGCTTCTTTTAAAAGAAAATTCCTGTATGTAGCACTTCACAGTTTACAAAGGGCTTTGACATTTATTCATTTGATCCTCACATCAACCTCGTAAGATAGGAGGGGCAAGGAGTTTTATCATCCATTCTGCAGCTGAGAACAATTAGATTCAGAGAGGTTAAATGCTTTGCCCACAATCAAGTCATTGGCTGAGGTATGGGACTAGACCTCAGCTCATTTCACCATCCCATGTCAGCTCAGGTATTCCTTGGTCACTCATTTGAATTATTAAGTCAGATTCTGGGTTTTGCCAGATTATTAGTATTACTACTCAGATCAGCTGTTCTTGGCTTTTTTGAGAACAAGACTCTCATGCCCCTGACTGTTCATATTCATTTATATATACATTTATGTAATTTGGTATATTTTTATGTTATTCTCAAATATTTTTTAAAATTTGCACACTGGAACCTTATGTCATGCTTATGTCTTTGGATCCTTTTACAAAATAAGTTACTTATTAATTTACAAATATTCTCTAATTTTCTTTCTCTTCTCATTCCTTCCTGTTCTTACACTGCGCAAATATTGCTCAGCACTTGTGCATCTAAACAATAGGCTGAGTATTCCAGTTCCCTGGACAAATTTTGTGATCATTTTCTGGAGGTTCCCAAGTAGTGTAATTCAGCGTGCTCTACAGGAATTTGAGAATTTAAGATTACTTTCAAAATTGGATGTTTGTGAAATGAATACATAATCTTTTCAGTCAAAGGGAATGAATTAGTTTTCTTTTAATGCATTGGTCTAATTGTGTAAGCATTACATTTGAATTGCAAAGACTAGAGGAGAGTGGAGGTCATCTTTATCACCTCTATATAAGGTGATTCTTCTTCGCTGAATGGTATTTGTTATTTCTGTGATCTCTTTAATAGTGTTGTTGTTGCACAGTCATTTTCAGTCATGTCCAACTCTTCGTGATTCCATTTGGGGTTTTCTTGGCAAAGATACTGGAGTGATTTGCCATTTTCTTCTCCAGCTCATTTTATAGATGAGGAAACTGAGGCAAATGGGATTAAGTGATTGGTCCAGGGGCACACAGCTAGTTAAGTGTCTGAGGCCAAATTTGAACTCAGAAAGATGAGTCTTCCTGATTCTATGCCTGGCACTGTATCTACTGCACTACCTAGCTGCCGTCTTTAATGTTAGATTACCAGAAATATTAGTTCTTTGTGTCAGAAGTGGGACTTGAGGAAAATGCAAGACCATAGGCTCATATAACCTGAAGGCTGTACCATTGTACCCATTCTTTTCAGTCTGTTTTCATAATGGTGTGACTCATGATTTTGGCCAAACGAGACTGGTTATTTAAAGAAGATTCTGTCAAAATCAAATTCTGTTTTGTTTTTGGTTTTATTTGGTAGGAGGAAAAATGTTTCAGCTAGCACTAAACCTCTGTGATCCTGAATCGGTTAATTCTAGGCCCTTAAAAGAAATAACTCAAAAAGCAGCAAAGTTCCCTACAGTAATCAACAACTATTCCCAAAGCTCAAAGCATCTCTCCTTGCTTTGATAATGAAATGGTGTTTTATTTCTGTTAGTGTGACTGAATCTCAAGGGAGTCTAGCTGCAGTCTCTGTCCTGTTTAGTATTTACAATACATGGGTAGATTCATTACAGGGAAGGGAATATTGAAAAACCTGTTTGTCTCATCCTGTCCACCCATTTTTTGCACACAGTTCATGTCATTTTACTTGACTATATGCTTTCTTGGAAGTGTTGCTATAAAATTAAATAAATGTAAAATAAATTGACATTTTAGGTCTTTTTTCTTGCCTAACATTTTTCTGTAGTAATCTATCTGTTATTTTAAATGATGGAAACAGCAATTCTACTTTACTTGTTATACAGAGCTAGGGACCTGGTGTTGTGGCTAAGGGACTCCACTGTTAACTGAGAGTTAACTGAACTGTCTATTCCATGGAACTTCTGTAAGTGAAGAGGTGCACACTAGAATGTAGCAAAGGCAGTGGAAAGAGCCTTGGATTTTCAATCAAAGAATATGAATTTAAGTTCCAATTCTGCTACATTATCTCCGTCCAAAGCTGTATGACTTGGACAAGTCATTTGACTTCTCTGGGTCTCAATTTCCTCATTTGTAAAATGAAAGGCTTGGATTATATAACCTCTAAAGCCACCTCTAGCTTTAAATACACACACACATATACTCATATATGTATGAATTTTGTACTCTGAGCCCTTCATCTCTTTATTAGGAGGTGAGTGGCCTTTTCTTCATTATTCTTCTGGAATCATGGTTGTTCATTACACTGATCAGAGTTTCTAATTCTTTCAAAATTATTTGCCTTAACCATATTGTCATCTTTGCATAATTTTTTCTCCTGGTTCTAGTTCCTTCACTCTGAGTCAGTTCATATAGGTCTTCTCAGGTTTTTCCAAAATCAACCCCTTCATAATTTCTTACAGCATAATAGTATTACATACCATTTACATACCATAACTTGTTCAGCCATTCTCCAGTTGATGGACACCACCTCAGCTTCCCATCATTTGCTACCTCAACAAAGAGCTGTAAATATTTTCTTGTATCTTTAAAGTTTATTTTGTTTAGGATTAATCCTTCCCTTAACCTACTCTTCACCTAATTCTCCCTTCTCACTTTTCTCCATTCCCTTCTATTCCCTTGTTGAGTGAATTTTGTTTTTATATTCATCTCTGTGTGTGTACTTTCCTCCTTTGACAAATCCAGATGAGAGTGAAACTCAAGTGTTGGTTACTCTCTCTCAACTTCTCTTCCTTGTTTGTATAGATGTCTGTTTGCACTCTGTGATTATGTGTGATAATTTTCTTAATCTTCCTTCTCCTCCCCAATGTATTCCTCTTTCCCTCCTTTTCTATTCTTCTTTTAAGATTAAGATACAACAGAACCACTCCCAGGCCTTCTCTCTAATTTGACTCCATCTATGACAACTGATTTTGATAGAGTTCACAGGGGACACATGTGTCAACTCCCCATATTCAGATGCAAGTAGTTTATCCTTGGTTTAGTTCTTTACATCATTATTCATTCATTTTAATCTTTTTATGTTTCTCTTAATGCCTATGTTTGAACTTCGAAGTTTATAAATAGCTCTGGTCTTTTCATCAGGAATGCTTGGAAACCCTCTATCTCATTAAAGATCCATTTTCCCCCCGTAGGATTATATTCAGTTTTGTTGGGTAAGTAATTATCTGCTATGATCCTATATAATTTGCCTTTTGACATTACAATCTGTCCTCTCCTTTAAGCTAGAGGCTGCTCCTTCATGTGTGATCCTGTCTTTGGCTCCTCTGTACTTGAATTATTTCTTTCTTGATGCTTTGAATATTTTCTTTGACCTGAAAACTCTGGATTTTGGCTTAATAAATATTGATTGACTGAGATATTGTGGAGAAGTAGACAGTTTGTATGAATAATGATAGATAAGACTGGAAAGGTCAGATTGTTGAGGACTCACAATGCCAGACCAGGCAGATTGTATTTTTTCCTGTAGGCATTGGGGAACGATTTTCGAGTAGGGAAATGACATAATCGGAATGATACATTAGAAAGATTACAGTGGAGGAGGGTGTTTTGAGTGAGGCTGGAGGTGGAGAGACTGTTTGGAAGGCTGCTTCAGTAGATGGAAGGAAATGAATGTTGGTATTAAAAATATGGGCATTTGTGTCAGCAAGCAATTTGGGACTGTTGAAAGGACTGAACATTTCTTCCAATGTGATTTTGTTTGATTTCTGCATCCTACTCAATTCTGGGTACGGTTTTCTCCATATATAGCACCTGTAAAGAACACACATATCAATACAACTTGGGGGCTGTCTGTCTAGCTTGCATGTCTGGGAAATATGCATTCTTCATCTGCTTTGTTTTTCAAGTGTAGATGGTCAGCCTTATTCTTTGTATTGCTATGGATTATATTGAAGAGGCTTTATAGCTTTGAGTCAGGAGAGGGAGGCTCAGTGCAATTAGTATGTAGTCATCTTTGAAAAGGGGAATTTCTAGAATTTTGCCATGAGCAGAGAATCCTTTTGTTTGCATTTTGTGTTGTCTTCCATGACACTCATAATCATCTTAGGTATCTGTTTTTTCTACATTGCTTAATGTCAGTTCTGAACAGATCACCGAATAGTTATCTCCATAATGCTACCTGTCATTGTAGTTTAGTCATTTCAGTCATGTCTGATTCTTTGTGACCCCATTTGGGGTTTTCTTGGCAAAGATACTGGAGTGGTTTGCCATTTCCTTCTCCAGGCACATGTCATTGTCTTATATAATTGTAACACATGTGTGTGACACCTTGCGTGCTATGATTCTTCAAGGCTGCATTTTGTTTCACTCAGTCACATGCTTTTTTCTTTAAAAAAAATCTTTCTTTTCACCTAAGCATTTATCTCCTTTCCTTATCATCCCTCACCTTTCCTTCCCCCAAGCTGGGGAAAAAGGCAAAACCCTTATCACAAATATGCAGAGTCAAGCAAAACAAATTCCTATGTCAGCCATGTCAAAAAATTATTTCATGTGCATTCTAAAAATTGACAAATGGTAGACACTACAGGATCTTAGGATTCTCTGTTCCTCCCATTCAGCTGTGACCAAAAGTTTGGTCTGCTATAGAAAATAGTTTACAAAAACCTGTTTCATTAACCTACATTTTCATATTCATAGACCATCCTCACGAAGATTTTTGTAATTTGGAGGAAGGTATTTGCATCAGTAATTACTCAGGTGCCTTTTTTTTTGGAAAAGCATTGTGATATTTTTTCATTCATTCAGAATATTTTTCTTTTGTCATACCTTGAGAACCAATCCCATTAATCTAGCAGCTCTTTATAGTTTTTGGTCTGGAACAGCTGGTCTTCTTGATTACCTCTTAAGTGCCACTGCTACTTCCTCACATTGCACGTGGGATACTGAGGTGGTAGAGTCCAAATATAGCTTGGGATGGCCTGCTACACTTTTGCTCTACTGAACACAAGTAAGGGGTAGGAAATAAGCTTTTATCAAGTGCCTGGGCTCTGTGCTAGGTGCTTTACACATATTATCTCATTTGATCCTCATGATAACTTTGCAAGGAAGGTGCAGTTATTGTCCCTATTTTACAATTGAGGAAACTGAGGTTAATAGGGTTAAGTGACTTGCCTAGGGTCATGCAGCTAGTATGTATCTGAACCGAGATTTGAATTCGGGTCTTTCTGACTCCACGGCGTTACCCGTTGAGCAACCTAGCTGCCTCTGGGCAAATGTGACAGTTCCATTATCACTGCCGATGAGAAAAGATCATTCTGTCCATTTCCTTCTGTCATTTCCATCTGAAGATGCTTTTGGGATGATCTGCTTAGCTGGACTCCTGCCTAGCTTTCTGCAGGCTTACTTTTCCCCTAGCTGACTCTCACTAATTCTTCTAGTTGTATTACCCTGGGCAAATCACTTAAACTCATTACTCTAGCAACTCCCTAGTACTAAGTTACAAAGGAGTTGCTAATCTGCATCAGGTGAAGATAGTTTTCACATCAGGAGTTCTTTACATAGATTGAATTATAGGTCTGGACCAAGAGAAAAAATCTGCTTGCTCGTGACAGGAATAAGACATTAAAATGGTTCCTCATTCATTGAAAGAGACATGTTGGACCTGGAAGGAGCCTGAGAGATCAGTGTGGGCATAAATTTTCTGTCTCCCTGACATCTATCACACAGTAGGTAGCTGTGTGACCCTGGGCAAGTCACTTAATCCTGTTTGCCTCAGTTTCCTCATCTGTAAAATAAGCTGGAGAAGGAAATGGTAAACCACTCCAGTAACTTTGCCAAGAAAACCCCAATTGGGGTCATGAAGAGTAGGACACAACTGAAAACAACTGAGAAAAGGTACTTAATATTTGTGGAATGATTCTCCTGGGATACAAGAAGGACCAAGGAAAGATTTCTATATCTCTACATAGAGGCAGGAGACAATGGGGTATAGTTCAGAGAACAATGAGTTTTGATTCAGAGGTCCTTGGGTAGGTCTTTTCTCCTGTTTGAGCCTTAGTTTTTTACCTTTGAAATAGGACCAATAATACCATTTGGCTTACTTCCCAGAGTCCTTCTGAAGATTGAATGAACATCTCTGTAAAGTACCTCGTAACTATAACAGACACTATGAATGTCAACTAATGGTAATAGAATTAGTAAGAGTAATAGTAGTAGAAGGAGGAGGATGAAGAGGAGTAGCAGCAACAGCAGCAATTATACCTGCACTAGAGTCCAATGTCTCATTGTATTATGGAATTGACCCTAGACCTTTGAAAGCTATGCCAGTAGAGCACAAGGTCTAATAGGTCATACCAGACTAGAGAGACTTTGAGTGTGGGTCTGGTACACTAGCCTAGGGCATCCTAGGCTCATCACCATCAAATATCAACTGCTCTGTTCAGCATTTTAAACTCTTTGTAAGGTGTATGTGTGTGAGAGTGAGGGGACTGTCCATATATGTAAGTGCATAGCTCCATTGTAACATGGATAGATATGAATTGCTGTCTGGCTCACTTTTGTGGAAATTAAACGGTAGTGCCTGCACCACCCACAAGGGAGAAAGAGGCAGCAAGGCTCCAGGTCTTCTGAGGCAAGGCAGTCTCTCCTGTCGCCAAGAGGGTTATTGGGCTAGAATTTCAAATATATATGTGATGAATTTCTTATGCACACATATATGATATATATGATGTGTATCGTATGTATATATATAAATGTGTATTCTACTCCCACAAATATTTCTAATCTACGTGGATGATCTTTGGGGCTTCAGAAGGAATGCTTCTTCACTCTTAAGGATCACTCTTTTGGAGGAGGGTATCCCTTAGGCTTCGGTTGCCAATTTATCCCCTTCCCAAAAAACTCTCATTATACAAAAGATCATCACAAATAGTGACTAGTGAGTAAACTCATTTATTCAAGTAAAACAGCAAATAGAAATCTGAGAAGTTCTACATACTAGACTATACTAAAGAAAATATAGGAGCAAGTGACTAGGAGTGAGATAAAAATCTTAGCTCATACCAGGAGAGAATG
The DNA here is from genome assembly GCA_028646595.1 of Phalanger gymnotis. Lineage (NCBI taxonomy): Eukaryota > Metazoa > Chordata > Mammalia > Diprotodontia > Phalangeridae > Phalanger > Phalanger gymnotis. The sequence goes on from CM053625.1 coordinate 233,653,870, forward strand.
GTATCACCCAGGGGAGGTTCCTATCATTTTAGTCTTCTTTATACATCAATCCTCTGCATAAATTCTATGGCCCAGCCATGCTGGCTTTGTTTGCTTTTGCTCACACATGATACTCCAGTTCATGTCTTTGTGCCTTTATGATGGCTGTCATCCATGCCTGGAAGGCTCTCCTTCCTTACCTCTGCTGTTTAGCGTCTTTGGCTTTCTTTAAGACATAGATAAATACTATATTCTGCAAGAGCCATTTCCTGATCCCCCCAGCGGTTAGAGCTTTTCTCTCTAAGGTAAACTTCTCTCCACTCTGTATGTATCTCATGTGGGGCAGTTAGGTGGCACAGTGGATAGAGCAAATCTGGTCTCAAACACTTACTAGCTGTCTTATGCTGGGTAAGTCACTTAACCCTGTTTGCCTCAGCTCCTCATCTGTAAAATGAGTTGGAGAAAGAAATGACAAACTACTCCCTTATCTTAGCCAATAAAATCCCAAGTGGGGACTCAAAAAGTCAGACATGACTGAAAGATAACCGAACAACAACAACAAATGCATCTTGTGTAGACCTATTTATTTACGTGTTGTTCTCCCCTTTGAATGTGAACTCCTGTGGCTTAGAAGAGTGCCTGATTAATTGTCCAGATGAATTTTTTGGTCACAGCAACCCTCTAAGGCTATGTACTAATTCATGCAGGGATGGCTTTCTGTATTGGTGGAAGGAATGCCCTCAGTGATAGAATCACAGATCCTTGATGTATTGAACTAATAGTGGCAATGATAATGAAGACTAATCACAAACTTTTGTGTAGCTTTCATGGTATTTAAGAAAAAAGCTGGTTCTCTTTCCTTCTGAACCCTTTAAAGACAATTTGTTTAAAATAATTTTAAACCAGATTTCAAATCCAGTTATAGAACAGTTTCCTGAGAGAGAAATGTCAAGGGTATTATTATTATTATTATTATTGTTATTTTGCTTATCACCAGAGGCGGGTTGAGCCTCTGTACAGCATAGATTTATTCTCTTGCTGATCCAATTTCTTCTTGTCCTTTTTCAACCTGGTTAGTGGCCAGACAAGGCAGAGCATTTATCAGTAGCACCCAGTTTCAGATGAGCAATGAGTTGTGGAAAAGGTTACTGTTGATTTCACGGTGGCCTGAAGCATTAGTATGAGAACAGGAACATATAAACAGACCAAATTGATCCTGGATATCTTGTCCTGTTCTTTTTATATGGAAATGTTAATTTTATTGGTTTCTGTCCAATTCAGCATAACAAAAAATTATTTTAAAACACCCAACTCAAAAAGGGCAGGTACCACATAAGTCAAGATACATTCTTGGTGATTTAATATTTTAGAGAATTTAAAAAAATTTTTTCTTTGTGTATCATCATCACCATTTTCTCTTTAAGGAAGGTCTGATAAGGCAACACCTAAATGAAAAATTAAATAACTGGAACAAAAGTAAACTGAGCAATAGCTGTCTTCGTCTTAGATAATAGGAGAGAGGCAGTGAGAGAAACCTGGAGAACAGAGGCAAGATGCAATGATAGGAAGTGTGTTGGACGTTCAGTCAGAAGACCTGGTTTCTGTTCGTGGTTTTGCCACTTATTTTGTGGTCAGGGAAAATTGTTTTAAAATTTTCTGAGCCTTCATTTACTCTTTATATAAAGGAGATATTACTACTTGTGCTCCCTTTCTTCACAGAGTGGTTATGAGGAGGAACCTTTGGAAAGTTAGGTGGCATTCTGTGATATCGATCAGTCAATCAACAAGTCCTAAGTATCTGCTATGTGTCAGGCGCTGTGCTAGGGCTATGGATACCCATCGATTATACAGAAAGGTCATAATATAGATAGGTATTTAATCTGCTAAAACTAAATATAGCTAGGAAGTCAATCAAAATCACTTCTGTGGTTAATTTCAGCTGGTTTTCTTGAATTCTTCTGTTTTTCACCCTATTTGGTTCTTTATGCTGGTATTCCTTCCTTGTACTGATTTATTTCTTATCCTACCTTATCTTTCTACTTTTAAATAAGCAAACAGTAAGCACTGTGGTAGATGTGAAAAGTTATAAGATACAGTTCCAGATTTAAAGAGCTCACACTGTAGTAGAAGATAATTCATGTGTAGAAAAAATAAATGTTATTATTTTATATTGTTAAGTAAGAAATGAGTGGCAAAAGATTTTAGAGATCACTGTCGGAGGGGCTTGTCAGGAAAGGTTTTGTGGAAGAAGTAGGGTGGTTTGGGTCTTGAAAGATGGATAGGATTTGTATTGTGGGAAGAGTAGAAGGAAAAGATAGTTGGGAAGGTGGAGAGAGGGAAAACATAAGATGTGCTCAGTGAGCAGAGGGCTAGATCAATATGGCTTTGTTGTTGTTGTTCAATCATGTCCGACTCTTTGTGACCCCTTTGGGGTTTTCGTGGCAAAGATACTGAAGTGCTTTGCCATTTCCTTCTCCAGCTCATTTTATAGATGAGGAAACTGAGACAAACCGGGTTAAGTGACTTGCCTAGGGTCGAACAGTTAGAAATGTCTGAGCCTGGATTTGAACACAGGAAGATGAATCTTCCTGACTCCAGGACTGGCACTTTATTCACTGTGCCACCAAGCTGCCCCTATCTGGCTTTAGTAGAGAGTTAATTTAATGGAGTAGTGGGAGATACTTTGATGGGCTTATCATCCTCAAAATGGGTACTCTCTTCACAGGCACAGATTGTAACCCATCCATGACTTCTCATCCTGTGTGGCTCTTGCACTTTTATATCGTTTTTCGTATCATAAAACATTTACATGACGTGCTGGAGACCTTCTCTGTCTTTTAATATTTTGTATATACCAGCATAGCTTCTCAGGTATCCAGTTGTTACGCATTATTCTCTGTGAACACCTTCTTTTTTTTTCATCCCTATCCTTGACTATATGTTTTACAATGTTTCTTTTTAAAAAGTTTTATTGTTGCTTTCTTTTTCATACCCCTGTCATTTCCCTTCAAACATCCCCTCCCTCCTTAGTCTCAGTTGAATCCTTTGTAACTAAGAAAAGCCTTTAAGCAAAGTCAGCAGACACAGCACCCAGTTTTATACCACTTTTTCATGCAAGTCATTAAGTGCTGTACAGTTCTATCTACCACTGATCTTTTTGAAAGGGCTCGGACCAAACTGAGGACATAAAAATATTTAGAGGCAATGTAGTCAGCACAATGCCATCTGTAAAAAGGAGCATATGAAGAACCTCATCAACCAGCCAGTGTCACTGGATAGAGTACATTGGGTGGAAGTGGGAGGGTGGGAATGTTACAACATACAAGAAGCCTGGAAAGGTAGGGGAACAGGTTATTAAGGGCTTTGAATGACAAATAACTTTATATTTGATCCTGGAAGTGATAGGGAACTGTGAGAATTTATTGAGTGTGGGGGGTGGGGTGGGGAGCACACAAGGTTAACATGGTTAGACCTGTGTTTTAGAATCATTTCAGTAGCTGAATTGAGGATGGAATGGAGTGGAGTGGGAAGAGACTTATGGCATGAGGACCGACCAAGCAGACTATTACAGTGGTCTAGGCATGAAGTGATGAAAACCTGAATGAGGGTGGAACAGTGTCAGAGGAGAGGACGGGGCTATTATGAAGGTATCGTCTACAGGACTTGATAATTTTGAATTGGCAAAAAGATAGAATGTGAAGGGTGAAAAAGTTTGAGGAGTGGAGGATATTCTGTAGGTATCTCAAACTCAAAAAGTCTACACAGAATTCTTTCTTCCAAAACTCTTGTCCAGATTTCCCTAAATCTGTCTTGGGCACTATCACTCTTTCAGTCATTCAGGCTTTGTCATCTCATAGGCATCCTTGATTCCAAGCTCTCCCTTACCCCAAATCTCCATTAAGTTGCCAACTCTTGATTCACCTCCATAGCATCTCCTCCCCTTCCCTTTGTTCACAATCCACTCTAGGTCTGACCCTAATGACTTCTTGCTTAGACTATTGCAGTAGCTTCATCTCTTCCCTTTCCAACCTATCCTCCACACTACTGCCAAAGTGATCTCACTAAAGCATATCCCTGATCATGTCACTCTCTTGTTTAATAAACTCCAGTGGCTTTTTATTGCCCTCTGATCAAATACAAACTCCTCCATTTGCCCTTCTGGCTCTAACTTATTTTTCTAGGCTTATTATACACTGCTTGCCTTCACACAGTCTGTGGTCCAATCAGACTCTAAGGTTTTATTGTTTTGTAACTTCCCATTCCATATCTTCTCTCTGTGCCTTTGTATTAGCTATACCTCTTAACAGGAAAACACTCCCTCTTTACCTCTGTCTCTTAGAATCTAGAGTTACCTTCCAAGGTCAATTTGTATGCCACCTTCTATAAGAGGCCTTTCCTTCCCATTATGTGGTATTTATTTTGTATATACTTACATGTTATCTACTCTTATAGAATGTAAGCTGGGATTTTTGTCTTCGTATCCTCATCACCTAGCACAGTGCTGGCATACGTTGTTGCTGGTCAGTCATGTCCGACTCTTCATGACCTCATTTGGTGTTTTCTTGCCAAAGATACTGGAGTATTGCCATTTCCTTCTCCAGCTCATTTTTACAGATGAGGAGGCCGAGGCAAACAGTAGCTTGCTTAGGATCACACAGCTAGCAAGTGTCTTGAGGTCAGATTTGAACTCATAAAGACGAGTCTTGGTTTTTTTCTTAATAGTATTTTTTCCATTTACATGTAAAGATAGTTTTTAACATTCATTTTTGTAAAATTTTGAGTTCCAAATTTTTCTCCTTCCCTCTCTCCCCTCTCCAAGACAGCCAGTAATCTGATATAGGTTGTACACATATAATTAATGAGTCTTGTTGACTTCAGACCCAGCACTCTGTCCGCTGTGCCATGTAGCTGCTCATGCAGGCATATAATATGTACTTAATGAATGCTCATTGATTGATTAATTTATTCCAAATCAGTCTTGCTCTTGGCCTATACAACTCTCTACTTGGGTAGATGATCATGTTGTTGGCTGTGGTGATTTCTGGGATATTTTGGCTTTTCCATTATGGTGACTATTTTATATTGGTTAAAATGCTCTCCAAAATGGTGCTCATCAGAATCCATATCTTAACTGTTTCTAATTTTTCAGAATCATCATTTTGTTTAAATAAGTCAGAATGTGTTTTAATTGC
>CM053625.1:233659540-233759483 GCA_028646595.1 Phalanger gymnotis
TTCTCAAGCCCCGCCTCAATGACCAGAGACCATTGGTTCCCGAGCTGGCCCCTCCTAAGTCACCAATCCACACCCACACAGGTTTCACACCTGACAGGGCCCTGGGCCTGGGGCTTAGCACTTAACAGCTGAAAGTACTTCCACTCAAAAGAAACAAAAGCCATGCTAATGAGACAATTTTGCTTAACAACACAGAAGCCTGTGAGATAAGTGCTATTATAATCCCCTTATCAACCACTAATCAAAGAAAAGTAGTTAGAAAAGGGCTTCCCCCCAAAAAATGTTGGTTGCTATTTACAGAATAACAATTTATTAGCCATCTTCACAGTGCTATGCTATTCCAGAAGTTCCCAACCATAAAGTCATAGAATATATGGAGAGAAATGGGGAAAATCCCACAGCACTGAAGATTCAGAGCTTTCTACTCCCAAAGGAATTACAGAATATACTGAGTCAAAAGGAGCTTTCAAGAATGAATCCATTTGGGGTATTCTTGGCAGAGATACTGGAATATTTGCCATTTCCTTCTCCAGTTCATTTTACAGATAAAGAACTAAGGCAAACAGGGTTAAGTGACTTGCCCAAGGTCACACAGCTAGTAAATGTCAGAGGCCAGATTTGAAATAAAAAAGATGAGTCTTCCTCACACCCAGGTCCAAACAATCTATCCACTTTACCACCTAGTTGCCCAAATATGGCCTAAGGATAACAAATATTTTGTCCACAGAAATTCTCACAAAGCAGATAATAAATCATAGAGAGGTTTTGAAGATCAGAGGGGAGAGTACTCACAGCAATGAAATTATAGATCCTTAAAGCATTATACTACATAGCTATTTCTTATTCACCTATTAAAATACGGAGAATGAAAACCCATAGATCATCCGCAAAACTTATCCACTTATTATTTTAGCTACCTCCCCCACCAAATATGTAATGTGAATCTAATGCCAAAGATAACCCATAAAGGGTTCTGATAAGGGGATTAAGCATTAAGGTAGCAGGTAGGATGCAATTAAGTTCTACAGAAATGCCAAATACATTACCACTTCATTATTAACAGCAATTCTAGTTTTCTCTTTTCTATCAATGGAAAAGTTACGCTTTTTCCAAGTGTAGCAAGTGGGATCCAACCATTCCCTTAGGATTCTTTGTTCTTTATAACCTAATGAATGCTTGGTAGTCCCATTTATAACATTGTTCTCCAAGGAGAATTATCATTTGTTTTCAATAGCCTAAGGCAGGTGTCCCTAACTTAAAGGCAACATACTGCATCTAACCATTCCAACTGCTGAAGGAAGCAATAATTGCTTAAAAACTGCAAGCTTAACTTGGGTTTAAAATCTTGTCAACCCAAATCCTCATTGTCAGTGCACAACAGCAGTTCTCAAACTTTTTGGTCTCAAAGACAGATCCCTTTATGCTCTTAAAAATTATTAAGCCCCTCCCCATAAAAAGCTTTTGTTTAGGGGGGTTATATTCATCAATATTTACCTTATTTGAAGTTAAAACATCTTGGCATTATAGTTTTGACCTCACAGACTCCCTGAAGTCCCAGAGGTCCTCTAACCACACTTTGAGAACTGATGGAATAGAAAGTATGATTCATTTATCAGAGCTGGAAAAGACATTAGAGATCATCTCTCTAGCAGTCCAACCACCCACATTTTTACAGCACAGCACTTAAAAAGAACATTGTAATGTAAAGAGTATAGTGGTCTTTGAGTCAGCAGAGCTGGCTTTGAGCCCCAACTCTGACAACTAGCTGCATGACACTGGGTGAATCACAGTCTCTAAGTCTAGTTTTTTGTTTTTCACCTCAAGCACCTACTTCATAGGGTTGTTTTCAGGGGATCACTTTATAAACCTTAAAAAGGTAGGTAGATAAATATCTGAGACTGCATTGAGGGGGGCAGGAGTATGACTTCTTTGGAAGGGAATTTCCAGTATGAGAATTCTCTCCACCAACTTCAATCAAGTCGTCTATGTATGACTCAGTGAATAAGTCCCTGGAAATTGATAAGGCACATAGAGGCCAAGTGACTGGACCATTTGGGGTCAGGGGTGAGGTTTAAGGTCAGATCTTCCTGACTCAAAGTCCAGCACTCTTGCCAATACCAATGCATTGTGTAATTAGATAGAATGTATAGATTTAATAAGAGATTTAATAGATGATAGAAAAACCACATTTTTTTTTCAACCTAAATATATGACGTTTGGTGTACTGGAAAGAGCGCTGGCTTTGCAGTCAGGGAACTTCCACTGGAATCGCAGTTCTGCTACTATTTGTGTGACCTTGGACAAGTCGTTTAAACTGTCTGAGCCTCATTTTGCGAAGACGTAAAACGAGGGGGTTGGATTGCCTAATCTCTAGGGTCCCTTCTAGTCTAAACCGCTTGAACCCGTGGGATAGGAGAGGGCGATTCCTTTCCATGTCTTCCCTTCCTGTCCTCCGTTCCCAACCCTGCAGCCCATGCCCCCAGAAGGCCCTCCAGGCCCCTGGCCCGGATCCTACACTTCCTAGAACCAGCCCGGTCATTCCCTGCTTTGCCTTCCCACCCTCTGCCCGGTCCACTAGTCCCTTGCTGCCCTTGGCTACCCCTTGTCCGTCCTGGGTCAGTTCTGCCGCCGCGGAGCTCGCCCCTTACCACACACCCGGCCGCCCTCAGCCCTCCGGCCCCGCCACTGCCTCGGCTTCGTGTGGAGTCAGTGAGCGCCTCCGCTCCGCCGTCCGCCTCCAGCATCACCTGGTCTGGAACCTACAGCCTTTGCTACTGGCCTCCGCCCGCCAAATCTGCCCCTCTCCATTGGCTCCCGCTAACCAATCCGTACCCTTCTCCTGCCTCACGTCCACCAATCGGCGCCTCTCTATTGGCCTTCTCGGCCTGATGCGCACCTCTTGAAGAAGCCCCGAGCCAAAGAGTTTTGGAAGGGGTGGAGCTTGGGTACCAACTTGTTCACCTGGGCCCTGAAGCTGCCGCGTGGGTGTTCCATTCTCCACCCCCCCCCGCCCCCCCGCCCAGGATGCAGCAAACCTGATACAGCTGTGCTGACTTCTCCGAAATGTTATCTGAGAATCACAGGATTAGAAAGAACCTCAAAAGCCATCTAGTCCGACCTGTCCCTGAGAAGATTCCCTTGTGCAACATACCATCCCCAAAAGATTTGAAGACGTCAAATAGAGGAGAGCCCTTTATTCCAGGAGGCAAAGCATTGCACTTTGGATAGCTTCAATATTAGGAAGGTTTTCCTTTCATTAAGCCAAAATCTGCCTCTCCCTAACAAGCTTGATCCCTCTTCCTCATAAACAACCCTTAAAGACAGCTCTCTTAAAACCTCAGCTTTGAGGCTACCACCTCCTTTGTTTTCTAATTCTCCTCATTGATACTCCTCATGCTTCACCTGCTTACATGCTGTACCCCACTTCCACAAGAACAAGAGCCCCTTGAGACCAAAGACTGGTTGTTGTTTTAAATTCAAATCTTTATTTGAAAATGCCATGGATTGGAATCTTTTGGCCTTTCTGGTGTCTTTGATGAGTTACTCATAGGACCATAACTTTAGAGATGGAAGGAACCATTGAAAACATCTAGTACAATCCCCTCATTTTGCAGATAAGAAAATTGAGATCCACAGAAGTTAAGTGACTTGCCCAATATCACAAAAAAAATAGTAGGTAGCATAGTTGGGATTATTCAACAAGAGTCTGTGGGGGAAGACATTGAAAATACACCAAAATATTCACATAGCAGTACTTTTGTGGTAGCAAAGAACTAGAAATAAAGTGGAAGGCTATTTGGGGAATGGCTAAGCAAATTGTGGTAAGTGAATGCAATAGAATATTACTGCCCTGTGAGAAATCACAAATCTGAGTATAGCAGAGGTAATCAGGAGAGCCCCCTTGGTTTACCGAATGGGGCACAGATGTGCACTCAAGTTTCTGGGGACAGATGTGTCCTCTGGTTCATTGCTGATGGACTTAAACTCTGGGGTGACCAAGCAATCCCTCATAGAGTCCTTAACTGTGGAGATCTGTAGAATGAGTATAGGAATTGTTTTCACTTTTTCTTTTATTTTCTCAGCTCTTTGGATGGTACCTGGCACATAATAAGCCTTTAATAAATGTTTGTTGATTGATATATTGTCAAAGATATCTTGCAACTAAACTTGGAAATGCTGCTCACTCAGTAGGCTATGAAAAGAGAAAGGTTCTGCCTCTCTATTTCCCCTTCTTTTGATCCCATCTCTTGGGACTCAGGGAGCCTCTCCTTGGACATCCAACAAGAATGGACAGAAGATTTCTCTCCCCATGGCCATAACTAAGGACATGGCCACAGGAACATGTTTGGCTAGGTGAGCCTGAGACTGGACCTCAATCCCCTGGTTTCTTCATCTATTTTGTATTTTTCTCTCTCTTAGTCAAGGCCACCAAACAGCAACCTGAGAAATGGACCATTCCTCTCATGAGTTCATGAGGTACTAAATTTGAGCAGGAAGTGCTTCTACCCTGTTGCTCAGAAGAGATAATACCTACTAGAAAGAAGCTGCCCTGCAGGGACAAAGAAAGCCCTGACTGGCTAGAAGACCCAGACCTTGTGAGTTGCTTGGAAAGTACAGATCCTAGGTGAATGCTGAAATATATGTTCATCATTCCTACAAAGTTACCTTTACCTCTCGGAGTATAAAAGATGTTATGGATTGTTATTTTATGTTTTAATTATTTGTTAAATCTTTTGGGTTTAAGTATTTCTTTTGTGGGGTGGGAAATAAAAAGTTGTCCTATACTTAATATCTATTTCATACATTGAGTACCTTTTATAGAAGTGACCCTGTTAATTCATTTTAGAGAAAAACATACTTAAGCTTTGACTTGAGCTTTGGTTAATAAATGGTTAATAATAAATTTTATCGACTGACTACTTATTGACTAACTGGCTAAGAGATTTTCTCTGGAGCTCTACTGTAGGGTGGGAGTATAACAACCCAAAAATGAGGGGAAAGCCTGCCTTTTTCACTTTGGGAGGAGGGAGTCAAGCTCTCATTCTACCACACGATACCCCATGTCAATACAGTATAGACATCACTCTTGGTTCTTATAGGCTATGTCCTGGGAACACGAACTATGACAAGTCCTGCCCTGACAGAAAGGCATCATGTACAAACTGGGATCACACTAATTGTTACCAGATCATTGGTTTAAATAAAGCTGAAAGGGACCCTAGAAGTCATTTAGTACAACTCCTTACTTCAACAGATGAAGAAACAGAGGCACTGAGAGGTTAAGGGTCATACAAGTTAGGAAGAGGCAGAGAATGGATTTGAACCTAGGTCCTGTTACAACAAACTAGCTTCACAGTGTTCCAAGAGGCTAATTTCCCTAGTGCTGGCCACTAAAGCCCAAATTATATTGACTTGACAGAAACTAATTAAGATGCTCTGTTGAGACATGGAGGACACGATAATCTGAGTCAACAAAGGAAGTATCCACACTGATGAAATCATTCATCTTTTGGTGAATGGTGGTATAGTGAAAACAACATTATACTAGAAACAAAATTATCTGGGATCAGTCCCAGTCCCACCAGTCATTGGGTGATCTTGGGCAAGTTACTTAAATACTCTGGGCCTGTGATCTTATTTAGAAAATGTAGTAGTGATACCAGTCTCCAAGGTCCTCTCCAGTTCAGAGGCATCTAGGTGGAATAGTGGATAGAGGACCTGAGTTCAAATGTGGCCTCATGATTAGCTGTAATCATCTTTTTTATTATACTGTTATTGAAATGCTTGTTTTATATTCCATAAATTAAAAAAACAAAATAAATTTATTAGTTTTATGACTTTGGACAAGTCATTTAACCACTATCTGCCTCAGTTAACTCATCTGAAAATGAGTATTATAATAATAGCACCTACCTCCTAGAGGTGTTTTAAGGATCAAATGAGATAATATTTGTAAAGTGTTTTGCAAACTTTAAAGTACTAGCTATTAATTTTAAGCTAGCTTACAATGCTAGCCATTATTTTTATTATCAGTCAACAAACATTTATTAAGCGGCTAGTATCTACTATCCACACAATATCCACTGTGTTTAGGAAGGACTAGTTTGATGGCTTACTGAGCCCTTTTTAGGGCTGCCCATACTCCATTGGTGCCCACTCTCACTTGACTCAACCCAAGTTGTAGCATAGAAAGCCATACCCCAGTGAACCCATTTGTCAGATTAGCTAAACTAGGTTGAGCATAACTGACAGGCCTCAAGACTGTCGGTGCAGTGGGGGGATATCTACCCCAAGCATGTGAAGACTTCCGCCAGCAGAATGAACAGATGAGCACTATTTGTTCCAATAGCCTTGAAAGCTGCTAAAGGAGGCACTCAAAGACATCAAGGTCATCCGCTGCATCCCAGGCCACGGCCAGTCATCCTGCCTTTTGTCTTGCCACTTGAACTTCAATGACTCAGGAAGAGAGGGTGAGGCTGATGACTTTTTTCAGCTCTGCCTCATGTAAACCTAATTCACCAATTCAAAGTCAAAACAGCACCCCATGATGTCATTGGTCCTCTTCAAAAACGAAGAAAGAACAACAAGTGGTTACTACACGTCCGGCACTGCGCTAAGTGCTAGAGAAAGAAAGTAGTTACATTTTATTAAAAGGATAGTAAATATGTGACCAGAAAGCAATATTTGATTTTGGGGGGGGCTACATGTAGAAAATCTCCATGAAAACATAAAATAGAGGGGGCAGCTAGGTGGCACAGTGAGTAGAGTACTGGGCCTGGAGTCAAGAGGACCTGAGCTCAAATCCAGCCTCAGACATTTGACATACTTACTAGCTGTGTGACTTTGGGCAAGTTGCTTAACCCCAATTGCCCTGCCTCCTCCCCCCTCCAAAAAAAAAAGAAAACATAAACTAGGCCAAGATGAGTCATGCCTAACTCTTCTTGATCTCATTTTTATGGGGGTTTTTGGGCAAAGATACTAAAGTGGTTTGCCATTTCCTTCTCCAGTGTCCTAATTTTACTGAAGCAAAGAGTGGTTAAGTAATTTGCCCAGAGTCACACAGCCGATCAGTGTCTGACTCTGGGCAGGCCCTGCATTCCATCCACTGTACCACCTAGCTGCCTCCCATAAATTTTCATTACTCTCAAGTAGCTAAGACTATAAGTTGCAGAGTAGTTGTCAATATGCATTGATAAAAGGAGTTTCCTCACTGGGAGTTCCCTATGCCAATGGAATCATAGCTCTAGCATAAAAATATGTGTATAATAATAGTAAACATATTACAATATGTAATTTAATACCATGAAGTATAATATTAGATGTATTATTATAACTAATGCCATTCATTCGTAATAAAAGTTAACAAAGTATGGTGGGAAGAGTGCTGGACTTGATGTCAGAAAAGTCCTGGGTTCAAGTCCTATATGCTATTAGTTGCACAACTATGGCAAATCACGGTAGCTCTCCAAGCCTCTTGCATTGTTCTAATACCAAAAATGTCAAACATGCTCTCTGGAACTGTAGCCTGAACCAGATTTAAATGTAATTGGGAAATATTTAACAAAATAAATAAAAACATAATAGAACATAAATAATGTTAATATTTTCTAGGTCAATATGTGACCTGAACAATCTTTTTTATGATTTAAGGGCCCTATGTTTGTATGATTAAGTTTCTATTTAATTTCGACACCATAGCTCTAAGCCTGTGCATGATGGAAAGGAGAGTAATATGTATTTGCCTAGTACTTTACAAGAGATAAAGCACTTTCACATGCATTATGTCATTTTATCCTCACAATCCCATGAGATAGATAGAATAAACATTATTACCAATACTTTATAGATAAGGAAACCCCTTAACTGAGGTCAAGTGACTTAAGGTCACATGGGCACTACAGATGGAAAAACTTGATTAACAAGGTTTGAAGAGGAGGAATTTGTTCTACGTTAAAGATAACTCTTTACGAAACACATAAACATGCCCATTGCTACCACATTTGAGACGTTGTCCTGGCTTTGGTAATTTCTCCTTAATGTAGTATGAGCAAGAATCCTCAACCTGGGTACTATTGGCCCCCTGACACCACATTGAGAACAAACTACTGAGTCAATGGCATAGGGGAATGATTGAGTGAGCCATGGCTGGAATAGATACTTGAGTCATACCTCTGAAGTGAGGTTTTTAATAAAGAGAACAAAAAAGATTGCTGGGAGAGGACAGAGAGAAACTGGGCTGAGATGTCCAGGGAAAGCCCTTCTTACATGCAAGAAAACTTACATGAATTGTCTAAGGAGCCATGTGGCCCCAGGCAAGAAGGAACCACTCACTTGACCACAAAGAGGAAAGATCCGCATGGTCCCAGAGATGGCAGCAACCAGTGGCATCAATAGATTAAGAAGAATTTGTGGAACCAACCTCCTGGAGAGAAGAGTTCTGAGATGAAAGAAAGAGTTCTTAAGCCAAGTAACCAGAGACCAAACGTGGAGGAGCAAATGTGAACTTTGCCCTCTACTCTTATTTTGAGTTAAGTGAACTATGCGGTCTTGTGCTTTCCACTTTTAGGGAACCTAAGTCTGGAAGGGGAAATTCATCTTAGGAGGAAAGAATTGTCTTGATGGATTATGGGTTTAAAGCATATCCTTTGTGTTTTGTGTTTTCTGTCAGGTATAATACAATCTGTCCTCTATCCAAAGAATTGTTAGTTTGAGTTTTTGCATGAGAGCCAAGGGCTTCTTTATCTTTTCTGGAGAACTCTAAATTTGAGCTATGTTCTGATATTCTTGGAGAGACCCTGGATGGGGACACAAGCCAAAAATAGTGGTTTGTGAAAAGCCTTCAGAGCTGGTGTTCTGGGCCACAAGTTTCACTTGGAAATGAAAGAATTAGACCTAGAGCTCAGGTCCCTTGTTCTGTATTTCTGTGCTTCTGAGAATAGCAAGAAAAAAGTCTGACCTCAAGCTCCAAAGGTTAGTGTCGATTTCTCAAACATCTGGTTTTTCTTATTAATCACAGCTTAAACTCCCAAACTTCTTTCAAGATGCACGTTGAGCAACACCTTCTAGATGAGGTCTTACCTGATACCCCGCCTCTAATTGCTAGTGCCTACAGCACCTCATTAGTATTAATTTTGTGTTTTGCATGCATTTATTCAATACAAACGTATGTATATATACACACATACATTTATATGTTGTCTACTCAGAATGTTAAATCTCTTGAGAGCAGGGTGTAACCTAGCACTTAGCACAGTGCCTGGCTCATAGGAGATAAGCACTTTTATGTGCTTGTTGATTGATTGAGGCTTTGAAACTATTCATATTTCCAGACTATATCAGTATTTGGGGATTTGATTAATAAATCTGTGTCCACCTTACCCACATCACTCTTGAATTTATAGAATTCAGCCATGTTCTCTCTGTTTTTCCTTTCATCTTTTCAGACTAAAAAGTCTTTGTTCTTTTTAATCTGTCCTCCTACAGCATTCCTTTCTAAAGATATACTTGCATGCCTTCCTAAATTGTAACACCTCTTGGGTATAGACCATCTACCCACCAAACATGCATACCAATGTGACTCCTTTAATGTTTAAGTCCTGCCAAGTCAGTGAGAATGCTAAATGGAATGGAGATAAACTACATGGAATATTTAATATGTGTGTGATTTTAGTCAACTGTGCAAAGAGTATAAGTACTGATTATCTATTTGTGTGAGAAAATTGAATGCATATAGGCATGCATGCTGATGAATTCAGAATGTTCCTTGAAGCAAATGCCAATATTCTTGATTGTGATTTTTTATTACATATTGGAGCCTAATTCTTTTCTCATAAGAATGGACTTCCAAAATTATAGTGTAATTCACTTTCATCATGTGATGCTCAAAATTCTTCAATGACTCCCTGTTGTCCTCATTAACTCAAATGAAACTGCTCCCTCCAAAGTTACCAATGGTCTCTTAATTGCCAAATCTGATGCACTTTCTTGTCCTCATCCTGGTTGAATTTCTGTTGTAATTGATTCTACACCCTCACATTTCTGGGTTTTCATGACACAACTCTTTCTCGGTTCTCCTTCTGTCTGACTGCTCCTTCTCAATCTCCTTTGTTGCCTAATCATCCAGATCATATCCCCTAAATTTGGTTGTTCCCTAAGGCTCTGTACTGGGTTATCTTCTTCTCTCTCTACATTTTCTGGGTGACGTCATCAGTTCTTAGTTGTCTCTATGTAGATGACTCACAGATCCATATATTCAGCATCTATCGTTTCCGTGAGCTTTCTTTAGTCTTCCATCACCAGCTGCCTACTGGATATTTCAAAGTGAATGTCCCAAGAATGTCCAAAGTCAACATACACAAAACAAAATTCATTAACTTCCCCACATATAACAGGAGCAATATTTCCTATCACATATTTCCTGCCATACATAATGGGCCACCTTTTTCTAAGGTTCTACCCCATATGGACCGCTAGGTTTTTCTCAATTTACATAGGAGGTGAGGCAAAGGTTTGAAAACAAGACTGGAGTAGAGTATAAAGAAGAAGGAATATTGAAAAGGGAAGGTCCTCAAGGACAGAAAATGTTTTCATTTTTGTTTCTGTATCCCATAGTTGTTGTGTTTTGTCCTTTGTTTTTGAAAATGGCCATGACATCAGGGAAACAATGACATGACTTAAGGCTGACTTTGATTTGAGCTATGTTGCCTAGCTATGTTAAGCTATGAGTAAGGGAGGGCTGTGCAAGGTTATCAACCTCACTTTCTCCTCCAGAGCCATCTCCAGTGGTCAGATATTCATCAAGATGACTAGAGATGGCCCAGGATGCAATGGTAGACCCTGGCCCTTTTAGGCAAAGGCCTTTTCAGATTCTCACTTTGAGTGAGGTAATGCCTATTCATTGAATAGGCCTCTTTAAGAAGTGAGTCAAGGGATGGCCCCTTTAAAAAAAATCATACTGGGAGGGGAAGACCTTCAGGGTTGCTGGTCAAAAGAGAATATATACTATTGACATTCACTCTGAGCCAGGAGGGTCCAAAATTTGGCCATTAAGTGGCGCTTGGTACTTGGCTCATAGAAAATACCTAATAAATGCTAGTTGAATTGAACTGAACTAACTCCAGGGTGACAAACCTGTGTGATTAAAAGGGTGATGGTTCCATTAACCAAAGTAAAGAAGTTTGGAGGAAGTGAAAAATGGAGAAAGATAATGATCTCCATTTTGGAAATGCTGAGTTTGATCCTAATGGGCACCCAATTGGCATTCAAAAAGAAGTTAGTGGTACATGACAGTTCAGGAGTTCAGGTAGAATGTTAAAGCTAGATTTACAGATTTAAGAATCATCTATATCTGCATAGTTTTGAATTTCAAATCCACAGGAGCTGATAAAATGCCTAAGAGAAAGGGCATAGATATAGGAAAGAACACATAAGGTCTAGGATAAAGCCTCTTAGGGCACCTCTGTTGAGGAGATGGGAAACATACCACGACTACGGTGTAGCTGGAAGAGGGATTCTTGGAGCAACTTATGCAAAGGGACATAGTCTCTGGTATCATTTATGACTATTTCCTTTTCTCTAGAATATTTTGACTTATTTTCCTTAAGTTTAGGGACTCTCCCCTGTCCCAACTCCAAGACTTCACTTCTAGCACTGGTACTGGCTTCTCCCTTCATCTAAGGTTGGTCATCCATCCATCCATCCATCCATCCATCCATCCATCCATCCAACCAACCATCCATCCATTCATTCATTCATTCATTCATTCAACAAACATGTATTAACTACCTGTTCTGCCTAATACACTGGACTAGGAAATTTATGGTCCTCATTGGCTGGTTTGTAAATAGTTTCTAATCAATGAAGTGGTCAATTCAGTAATTATTTCTGAACCAATGAGGATGATGGTCTTGCACAGATCTATATGGCAAATGGAATATATTAAAGCCGAAGACTGCTAATGATCACAGCTAATTAGTTCATTTAAATGTGCTTATTTTTCACAAGTATGTACATCCAAAAATTCTCAATTTCAAAAAAGAAAATAAGGCTCAGTCAACACTTTCATCTAGAAAGGTCAATAAACAAAGCAAAGTAGTTTTTCTGAAACTCTGGGAACAGAAATATCAATTCAAGCACAATTAGTCAATTTATTTGTTGTTCTTTTTGTTTGTGTTTGGTCTTATGTGCAAATTTGTATTGATGTTTGTTTGTCCATTCTTCAGACCTTAGGTGTGCTGCCTATCCTTGGGTTATATGACCAGGATATCACCTAATCACTCTTAGTCTGAATTGTCGGATCATCATGAATGTGCCAACCTGGAGAGGCTGCTCATAGCAAGTGAACATACCCATAGTAGGTATATGTATATAAAAGTATAATAAATACCACACTGAACAAAACCAATAAAACATAAGTTCATGAAAGGTGCTAATAAACACTCTGAAAAGTTTAAGAATGGAAAGACCATTTCTGTCTTGGAAAGAGGGGAGATTTAAGGAAGACTTTATAGAAAAAGTAGTATTTGACCTGAATCTTGAAGGATTAATATGAAGCCACAAACAATGAAATAGATATTTATTATTGATCTAAGTTACCCCAGAAGAGTGTCAGTCCTATAGTCAGGAAGACTTATCTCCCTGAAATCAAATCTGGCCTCAAATATTTGCTTGCTGTGTGATCTTGGGCAAGTCACTTCACCCTTTTGCCTCAGTTTTCTCACCTATAAAATGAGCTGGAGAGGGACATAGTGAACTACTCCAGTATTTGTGCAAAGAAAACCCCAAATGAGGTCACAGAGAGTTGGACACAACTGAAACAACTGAACCACAAAGTTAGCCATGAGTCAATTGTCTATGTACAGACTTTGATTCATCAGAGCCAATATAGAAATCAGTTTTTTTTAAAGGAAGAATAAAAATGAAAAAATACATGGCATACGATTGAAACAACTCAACTTTGAGCTATTTGAACAAGTAATTGAAACTCAAAAATGGGAAATGGACAACAGAAAGGACATCAATATCAATTATGATAATTTTTCTAGAAATTTAAGCAATGCAAATTAATTTCCACAACAATAGCAAAGGACCCAGAAACCACTTTAGTCAGCAAATATATGACTTACTGGAGAGCAAAAGACAGACAGACAGACAGAGAAAGAGAGAGACAGAGAAACAAAGAGATGGAGAGATATGGCTGCCAAAACCAAAGACAACTCTGGGTTAGACTATAAACTCATAAAATTTTACAGGATTTGGACAGTTATGAGCAGTATTATCTCATAAGGCAGAGGGAAGCAGCGGAGGGTAAAACTAATTTAGAGAAAGCTTGGCAAGATTTTTATAAACTCAGCAAAGTCATCCCAAGGGCATTCAAGGATGAAAATGAAAAGGGGACCAGAAATAGAAAAAATGGAAAAGATTTGCAAAAATCAACATAATGAACATTTCTCCATCCAGGATAGTGGAACCACCACATTTAACCTTAACATCACAGTCCCAGTTGTGCTTATAGAGAAGGTAGAAATGGCACTAAAGAAAACAGAAATGCAAAAGCCAGCATGTTTGGACTGGGCATCTAGATAGGATATCCATGCCAGAGACAGCCCAGATGTGAGGGCATCGAGAGACTGATTATACAAGATATTTGAAGGAAAAGAAGATACTAAAGGCATCTAAAAAATCTCTGACATTATTCATAATGAAAAAAGGAAAACATTAATCACTATCAACCTATATTCCTACTCTCCCATTAATACAAAATCTTTTTATGAAAGTCATCTATACACCAATTGAGGGTATCCTCAGTGACATATTGGAAAGGAACTAGCAGACTTTTTCAAGCTATATTTAACAATGGAACATATCTTTTGTCATTTCACAATTAACTGAAAGATTCAGGAAAGATAAGATCTCATTGTGCTTATTGATTGCTGATTATGAAAAATCATTTGTTTCAGAAGACTAAAAATAACCTCACAAACTCTTTTACCACAAAAAGCCTCCAGTCATATATCAGATCGTTCAAAGTTCCTTGGAAGACATGATAGCAGAAATAACCCTAGTTCACAACCCTCTAATAACAAACATCAAGTGAGGCATAGAACAGGGAAAAGTATATTTGCCCAATTGTATGTATTCCCCAAAAGGGATTTCCTATGAAAAGGAAGGTCCTCCACATACCCTTGCTTGACAACATTGTGGGCATCAAGGCTGAGATTATTGCAGAGGCTCCCAAAAGAAATCAATAATCACTCTAAGGAGTTTGACCTGTTCATCTATACAGGAAGTTCCAAGTGGATGAAGAATGTGTATTGCCAAGATTTCAACATGCATTTAGATGCATATCCCATAGAACTTATCTAGTAGTATGTATAACTGGCGCAAACAGAATAGATAGACAATGAGTCAGACCCAGACCTGACACAGGAAGTAGAGTGGGCTTGATTACTTTGGGGAAATTGCAAAGCTCTTTTACTGACCCCAACATTCTTATAAAATCAAAAAACCATCTTTTTTTAATATTACCAGTATTGTTATATATTAGCAAAGCATGGAATACTTGCATCCAAAGAATGAAAAATAAGTAACACAGAGAAGGCAATGGAGAACTATATGGTGGGTATAAGCAGGCAGCAACATATAGCCAGTGAGGAACTCTGGGAAATAGAAGCAAAAAGATGTCATTAACAAGGAATCATATGAGCAGCTCTTTTCATGGTGGCAAAATATTGGAAATTGAGAGGATGCCCATCAATTGGGGAATAGCTGAACAAGCTGTGGTATATGAATGTAATGGATTACTATTGTGCAATAAGAAATGATGAGCAGGGAGATTTCAGAAAAACCTGGAAAAGATTTGTATGAACTGATGCAAAGTGAAATGAGCAGAACCAAGAAAATGTTGTACACAGTATCAGCAACATTGTGTGATGATCCACTATGAATGACTCAGCTCTTCTCAGCAACACAATGATCTAAGACATGTACAAAGGACTCATGAAGGAAAACACTATGCAAATCCAGATGATCCAACTGACAGACTCTGAATGCAGACTGAAGCACATTTTTTCACTTACTTTATTCTTTCTTGTGGGGTTTTTCCCCTCTTGATCTATTTCTTCTTTCACAACTGTGACTAATACGGAAATATTTTTACATGATAGCACATGTTTAAACTATATCAGACTGCCTACCATTTTCAGAAGAGGGAAGGGGAGGGAGGGAGAAAAATTTGGAACTCAAAATCTTGTAAAAATGAATGCTAAAAATTTTCTTGACATGAATCTTGGGGAAAAAAATAAAATGCTATTAAACTAAAAAAAAAAACCAAGGAATTATATGATAGAAAGAGAAAATGAGAAGTGAGAAGAAAGAATGAGAGGTAGGCAGCAAGACTGCTCCACTGATATACCCTTGAATCTCAAGAAAAAGCAGGAAAAGCTGCCTGCACATTGAGTAGCAAATTTATAGAAGTACATGGACAAGAGTAGGGCTGGATGGGCTGTCAAGGACAAGTTACTATTGGTCTTAACAGAGGAAATTCCAGAATGAAGATGATCACAGGTCCATTTAAATACTTAAATAATATTTATACCACATACTACATAGGGTTGTTGTGAGGAAAATACCCTGAAGCCATGCGAATGTGAGTTATCATACACAAATTGATAATGCTACTCCTCTATCCTCCATTTCCCACAAGCTGTTCACGCTTCTTCCAGGATAAGCTCATCACCAGAAATCTCATCATCATGGAGATTGCTTCAACTTTGTCACTCCTCCTAAATTCCCTCTCCCCTGTTAGTGGAGGGGGTGTAGGGCAGAGCAAAAACTTCCTCTCAAAGCTTCCCTTTATAGAGGGCTCAGAATTTCCAGCCAACTCTCATATTTCCCACTAGCTGCTCTGCTTGGTTTTGACTACACCCTCCAACATTAGATTGTAAACTCCTTGAGGGCAGAGACTGTCTTTTCCTTATTTCTATCCCCAGAGCTTAGCACAGTGCCTGGTACATAGTAGGTACTTAATAAATGTTCATTGACTATTGTTCAAAACCCTCCAACAGCTCCCAATGCTAACTTTAAAAAAAAATACTCCACCATCCCTTCCCCAGCTCAAACAATATGTCTCTAATCCCAAATCACTGTTTAGCATTGGTCCTGGCTACTTTCCCAAATACGTTGGGTTTAGCCAACTGATAAGGCTATAATCAATACCCTACCCCACCCACCTAGGCAGTCAGGAAATACTCGAAATACCTCCCTAACCCTTTTGCTCCTGATCTAGCCTTTGTCAGAGAGTTCTACAAGAAGATAAAAAATTATATCTGCCTTTCTCTACCATTAAATAATCCATCTAATTTTGGATTAATGCAGCCCCATCTATAGCAAAATACAACTGTGCCCCCCAAAAGATCGCAAAGAGACTACATTTTCACAATCTATCTTCCATGAATACATGTATATAAAAACCCCTATTTAAATCAAGGACATGGGATCAGTTTTTTTAATATGAAACTATGTACTTTCACCTTCAAGGAGTGGCCCCAAATTCTGAACTTGCATATAATGGTAGATGTAAAGATAAAAGGGCCTTCAAAAGGCATCAAATCAAGTTCCCCCATTATACAGATGAGAAAGACAAAGACTCACTGGGGAGGTAAAGTTGACTTGTTCACCATCACACAGGTAGCAAATAGCAGAGTCCGCATCTAGGCCCGGGCCCCCCAGCTCCAAACCCAGTATTCCTTATATTACACCATGATTTGTGTTGATATTCTAGCATGTGTATGAAAATCCGTGTGCCCAAGGAACCATCGAATGCAAATAAGAGTATTCTCACATCAACTCTGGGACATGACTCAGAGCCCTATGGTGCCTTTTGTCTCCAAGCAGCAAGGAACTCAGGCAGAAAATTCAGTATTAATGGTTCAATAAAACATTAAGTCATGAATGTAGCCCCAGTGGTGGCTGAGTGGCAGCCTAGAATACAGATGTGCCAACTCAGGAGGGAGCATCATTCTCATTTACTCTTATCTCCTATTAGGATACTCCAGCTTGAACTCCTGGGGCTAGGTCTGAGCTCCTTTTCAGCATTTATGGGTAAATCTGCAGAAGAAAGTGAGAGGAAAATTTTATCAAGTTCTGGCCAATCTATCAGAAAAGTTCTCTGTTCACTCTTGCTATAAACAACCCAAAAGATTAATGTCCTCTCTTTTCCTTGGAGGAGACGATTTCATTGTTTTAATAGACAATGATATTAACAGTCTGATATTTTACAAAACTTGCTTCTGTGTGCTTTGGAGGGAACATGGGTCATAGTCCAGTCTATTGCAACCAGCTCATATGGATGCTTAATGAAAGCTATTTGATGATAGCATTGAGCAGTGGATAGAGCTCTGGGCCTACAATCAAGACCTGAATTCAAATCCAGCCTCAGATATTTCACTAGCTAGGTAACCCTGAGCAAGTCACTTAACCCTATTTGCCTCAGTTTCCTCATCTGTAAAGTGATCTGGAGAAGGAAAAGGCAAATCTCTCTAGTATCTTTGCCAAGAAAACCCCAAATGGGGTCTCGAAGAATCAGACATGACTGAAAATGACTCAAGAAAAAATATGATGATAGTGGTCACAGTGGTGGGGATGGACCTTCCTTTTTCATTTGCCACCTATTCAATTCAATTCAATTCAGGAAACATTTGTTAAGCCACATAATGGAAGGGAACAAGTATTTATTAAGTACTTACTGCATGTCAGGCACTGTGCTAAGCTCCTTATGGAGAGTATCTCATTTGCTCCTCAGTATCATGATCTCTATTTTACGGTTGAAGAAACTGAGGCAGGCGGTAGTAAAGTCACCCAGGGTCACTAGCTAGTAAGTATCTGAGGCTGCTTTAGAAACTGTAAGACCTGAGTCAAAGTTTTGCCTCTGACACATATAAGCAAAAATAATCCAGCTCAATTCAGGTTTGCAAAGTACTTGCAACAATCCTTCTTCTTGTTAAGCAGCTTCAGGAATTCAGTTGGGAAGACAAAGGTTTATACAAGGCCCGCTGCCTTTAAGATCATATATTTAGATCTGGAAGGAACCTTAAATATCACCCAATTCAATCACCTCGTTTTATAGATAGGGGAACTGAGACACAGAGAGGTTGAGTTACTTTCCCAAAGACACACAGAAAAGTGACGCTGCTAAGATTTGAACTCAAGTCCTCTGACTTCAAATATAGTACAGTTTCCATTACACCATGCTGTCAGAGTATGCTTTGCCTGTAGCTAGGAATAAGGGGGAAGCAATTGAGTCTATTCTCCACTAGAAAATGGGCCACATATTCTCACCACCCCCTCCCCACCACAATGCCCACCTATAAATCACTCATAGCCTATCTCTTGGCTGAGTTGATTTATGGTTAAGAAAAGGGAGTAGATCACCCTTATTTATCTCAGAATGCCTTAGGGCTTGGTAATAGATCTTTGTGACTGAAGTTAGATACTTCGTATAAGGTCAATTGGTTGCTTTGCTGTTTGAAACAGTAGGCATCCTAAGTTATGATTAATGAATACTCACAGATAGCATCCGTATGAATGCAAACATTACTGTATTTCGTAGACAATAAGAGCTTCTCTGCTTCCTACCACTATCTATTTAGCTGTGAGCTATTCTACAAAGCCTTGTCCCTCTGTTGCATTTTTTCTATGGCTTCTCCCTTGGTGAATTGATCCCTCTTCAAAACTTCAGCTATTTGTTCTGGCTGCTGGCTTCCAGGTCTTTGTCTCTAGTCCTGTCCTCTCGTTTTAACTCCAGGACAGTAGAACAGAAAGAATATTGAATCAGGAGTTAGAGGATTTGGGTTCAAATTCCACAACAACAATTTACTCATTCCATGACCCCTGGGCAAATCTATGAACTCAGCCTCATTTTCCCTAGCTGTGAAATAGGGATAATAATATTTACTACTTCACAGGGGGTCTGGTGGGGAAAGCGCTTTGTAAACCTTAAAGCACTATATAAATATGTCATTTTAATAATCTTTACTAGAGATTTCCACTTGGAGCTGTTGTTACCTCAAATTCAATTCAATTTAATAAGCATTTATTGAGTGCCTGTTGCTCTGTTAAGCAT
Organism: Phalanger gymnotis; assembly: GCA_028646595.1. Lineage (NCBI taxonomy): Eukaryota > Metazoa > Chordata > Mammalia > Diprotodontia > Phalangeridae > Phalanger > Phalanger gymnotis. The sequence goes on from CM053625.1 coordinate 233,678,661, forward strand.
TGTACTAGGTCCTTGGGGGAGGAAGAAGAAGGAAAGGAGATACAATATGTTCACAGATAAGTAAATACAGGACACATACAAAATAAATACATGGTGATGGGAGTGAGGTGGGCAGAGTTCACTAACAACCGGGAGAACCTTGAAGGAGAAAGCACTTGAACTGAACTCTGAAAGAAATCAAAGGTTCTTTGATGTAGGATGAGACAAGAGAAGGTGCTAGACGTGGGGAACAATCTTTGCAAAAGGAAAAAGGAGGGAGATGGAATGTTGTGTACATGAAACAGAAAGTAGACCAATTTAGCTGGAACAGAGAGGGTGTGAATTGGGACAATATGTAAATAGACTAGAAAAATAGATTGGAATCAGATTGACAAGGGTTTTAAAAGCCAAAGTATTTTTTATTTTATCCTAAAGTCAATGGGGAGCCAATGAAACTTCTTGAGCAAGGGTCATAACTATGCTTTGAGAATATCAGTGTGACGACTCTGTAGAAGATTGGATTAAAGAAGAGCAACAGTAGAGGCAGAGAACCCTATTCTAACAGTCCAAGTGAGAATTGATGACGACTGAAATAGAATGGTTATAGTGTAAGTAGAGACAGGAGATAATTTAGGGGTGGGGAACCTAAAGCCTTGAGGCCACATGTGGCCTTCTAGGTCCTTGGGTGTAGCCTTTTGACTGAGTTCAAGTTTTACAGAACAAATCTGTTTATTAAGGAGATTTGTTCTATGAAGTTTGGATTGAGTCAAAAGGTCGCCCTTGAGAACCTAGAGGGCTACGCGAGGCCTCAAGGCCACAGGTTCTGCGCCTCTAGGAAAGGATATTGCGGAGATAGAATTGACAAGACTTGGCAACTATTCGGATAAGGAAGGTGAGGGAAAATGAAAAGGCAAGGATGACTCCTGGGTTTCGAACATGGCTGACTGGAAGAACAGTGGTACCCTCTATAGAAATAGGGAAGTTCAAAGGAGGGTTGATGTTAGGGAAAAAGACAATGAGTTTTGTTTTGGATGTGTTGAGTTGAAGATATCCAGCCAGCAGTTGGAGATACGAGACTGGAGCTTGAAGAAAGATAAGGACTGGGTCTGGAAACATCATGCTGTCCTTATAAACAAGATGGAAAATTATGGGATCCATAGAATGTAAGCTCCTTGACTCCTGAGACTTTCACTTTTGTCTTTGTATTCCCTGTTCCTGGCACAATGCCTTGCACATAGTAGGCACTTAATATTTGTTGATTTGAACTTAGCTGCATGGTAGCACAATTAGGAGGATATGTGATTGACTGAACGACTGTTGCTTAATTAACTGATATTAACCTAGAAGGAGGCTCTGGTGCCAGGTACAGCATAGGAAAGACATAACTGGACAGCAGTTCTTGTTCAAAAAAATTAAACATTTTAATTGACTGGAAGCTGAATATTCAAGTCCTCACAGATAAAAAGCAAGGTTTGGGATGGGGAGGAAGCTGAGAGCCAGGTACTAAACTTCTTGGGAAAGAAATGGATTGACCTTGTGGCCATGAGGTGATATTCATCGACTATTCTACCTGTAGGATCTTGAATTCTATGATCACAGTTTCTTGCACTTCCAGCTTTCCCTTTGCTTCATCCCTCATGAAGCTATTCTTTGTCTTTACTATGACTGTAGTCCTCTCATCCTCTCCCTGTTATCCTTGTCCACCACTCCTGCTCTGGACTCATTTTCTTCCCTTCGGTTTTGACCCTATAATTAACCAGTCCTGTAAAGCACTTCCTGCCAACCTTGAATATCTTGTCTTCTTGTGCTTCTACCATTTATATCCTGCCAACCATCATATCTGGGTTTCCCATACCATCTGCCTCTTCTGCTCCTAGTCCTGAGCTACTGAAAACTGTTGGAGGAAGTCCCACAATTGTACCAACTAGGTCCAATAAAAATTCATGTTATCTAATCTCAATTCATTCCTCTGCTGCATGATGATCCTTTTATGTTTCCCTAATTGACTATCACAATCCTCAAAATAGTTGGTCCAAAATTTCTCCTCTTTCCTCAAGCCTTCAGTGCTATCCACTAACCCTTCCCTCAACAATAGATATGCCTCCTGCTTTACTGACAATAACAAGGTTATTCATTGTTAGCTCCTTTATCTTCCTTAGTCCACTCCTTTAAATATTCTTTCACACTCTCCTTTTGTGCCAGTCTCTGAAGAAAAGGCATCTCTTGTTTTTGCCAGTGCTAACCCTCTATTTGTGTCCTTAAGCCCATCTGTTCCTTCCTATTCCTTCCTATCTCCCCAGGGAACTATCATTCCCCCACCTCATCTTTCATCTCTCCCTAGCACTAATTTCTTTCCTTCTACCTATAAATATGCTCAGATTTTCCCTATTCTTGAAGAGCTCTCACTTGACTCTGCCATCCTCTGAAGCTATCATCCCATATTTCTGCTTACTTTCACTATCAAAATCCTGGAAAGAATCACTTACATTTACTACCTTCATTTCCTCACTTTCCACTCACTTCTCAATCCCTTGACACCTGATTTTCAACGCTAAAACCTTGTTTCAGAGAGAAATGATTGAAACGAGGCTACCAATGACCCTTTAATTGCTAAATCCAGTGACTGCTTCTCTGTTCTCATCCTTCTTGACCTCCCTGAAGTTGAACTCCCTCCCTTCCAATTTCCGGAGACTTTAGATTTCATGATACTGCTCTATCCCAATTTTCCTCTTTTCCTTGTGACTGTTCCATCCCAGATTCCTTTGCTGGATCATCACCCACGTCCCACCTACCACATACACATTGGTGCTCCCTAGGGATCTGTCCTGGGCCCTCTTCTCTTTTTTCTATACACTCTCTCTCAGTGAACTTATTAGACCCTACGAGTTCAATTATCATCTCTATAAAGATAACTATCAAACACAGGTATAAAGCCCTCATATCCCTTGTGGACCTGTCTTGCATCACAAACTACATAATATATAGCTCTACTTCAACATCTTACAGGCACCTCAAATCCAACGTAACCGAAATTAAATTCCTCACCTTTCCCTCTAAACCAGGGGTCCTCACATTATGGCCAGAAGGCCAAAACTGACCCACAGCCTACTTTGTTATAGCCTAGGGACCTGAGAATGTTTTTTTATAATTTACAACAAAACAAGACTTTGTTTTAAAATGTAAAAACCATCCATAGCTCAGGGACCATAGAGAAGCTAATCAGGTCTGTGGGCTGTAGTTTGCTGACCCCTGCTGCAATCTCAACCCTCCTCCTAACTTCCCTAATTCTGTTAAGGATACCACCTTCCTTCTAGTCACCTAGCTTTATAATTTTAGAGTCATGTCTGACTCTTTACTTTCCCTCTTGCTTGTCATTCATCAGTTGACAAATTTTGAGTGAGATTTGCTTATCTAACTTTGAGGAACGGCTGCTGGGTCGCCACAGGGGCTGGAGTACTCACCTTTCCCTGTCCTGGGCTTCATTCAGTCCCGGGGAGCCTGGGTTCTAATGAAAAGGGGCTCCCTCTTCTCAGTCTCATTAGGCCAAGTCCCCCATATTAGAACAGAATTCAGTAACAGCTAGTAACTCTTAAAATCTGCTGAGAGGCTAATATTCAGAACATAAAGCAGTTTGTATGACTCATAATTAGTCATTTTATATTTCTCCTAGGTTGGACACTGTCCAGATAACTCCATTACCTATTTGCTGATAAAACTGGCCAGACTTGACCCAATCATTTTTCTGATGGCTGCCCTTTCTCAATGCAGTAATTTCCCCTATTACCAACCAAGTCCTCACTGGGACCCAAGCCCTTCAGAATTTTCCAACTCACAAGGTCACTTCCAAGGTTGAACAGGTCCATTTCAGGGTACTCCTTTGCCTAATATCAGAAAAGAACAAACACAAAAAGAGGCAAAAGTGGCCACAGAGCCTGGTGCAAACCTACCTAATCGCATAGACACTCCACATGGAGAGCACTGTCAGAGTCATCGTGATACCACCCTAGGAAAGGGTGCTTTTCATGCTATTCGTGCTTTCTCATTCCTTCACTGCAGTCACACTCTGACACCTAAAGAGTGTCATAAAGCTAAGACAGCAGCCAAAAAGAGAGGTAGAACTGAGTCATCAGCTCTTCTAGTTCAGCCAGTTAGTTAGAGGACACTTCATCATCTCAAAGTACCATTCGTTGAGTCTTGAGTCATACTTGGCCAGAAGCAGTCTCCCTAAGCTTCCGCATGATCTCCTAGGATTTGGAGGATACAAAGACAAAAATAAAGCAGTCCCCGCCCTCAGAGAGTTTACATTCTATGAGGAGAAAACAACATGTACATTACAAAATAAATATAAGATATATACAAAATAATTTCCACGGGGAGAATCAGCAACTAAGATGACTAAGCATGCTCCATGGGGGTGGAAAAAGGGCTTCACTACACTTCCCTTATGTTGGAAAAGCCGCTTTCCTTTGTTTAACTCAGTATAAAGTCTGTAAGATCTGTGGGACAGCTGGGCATTAGCCTTGTCTGCATAGGGCCAGCCCTCTTCTTAGGAGCCTTTCATTTCCTCACGCCAGGAAAAGATGGGGATCTAGCAGGTGGCAGTGACATTGATATAAACCTGTCTTCCTGGAAACTTTTTGTATGAGTTCATCCACGTGGTTTATCTATTATGCTTTAAGCCCTATAGTTAAATTAATTGAGTGTGAGGCTTATTCTCATTCTTGAAATTCCAAACTTAGCTAGAGAATGTTTCCACAACATCTTCTTGGTGCCACCATCAGAGACAAAAGGCTGGACCATGTGGATAATTCTAACCCATCTTGGCATTGCTTATGTTACGTTTTTAATGTTACTTTTTTACCTCTTCGAAGTTTCATGGGACATCACCAAATATTTGTTATTTCTTTAGGTTTAGTAACCAGAACTCAGTATTCCAGGCGCATTCATTTCTGTGACGCTTTTACTATTAGCCGCCTCATCTAGAAAGTGAGCAAGTTGGAACAAATGATCTCTAGGGTCCCTTAAAAGCTCTAAAGTTCCTATACTATGAATCAATGATTATCTACTCCTCATGATGATGACCTTTTTTTGTTTTCCATAACAACATGCTGAGTTTTTTACTTCAGGGAATAGTCAACATTCCCTCCTGTTTCCCTTTTCTGCATAATGAGAGAGACCTTAAAGCCCATCATCTCAAGCTTTATATGGCTTTGACTATTTTCCCCTAAATCCTTATAGTTGCCCACCTTGAAATATATATATATATATATATATATATCACTTTTCTGCCCACTGATAGACCTGTAGGATCTTCCTTCAGCTTATTCTCACTACCTTGGTATTTTATTAGAAATAACTCTGTAGGGAAGCAATGTGGTTTAGTGCTATACTGGAAGTTAGGAAACCTGGGTTTTAATCTAGACTCTGCACTTAGTAAGCCATGTATGTTAATGGATAAATCACGGTGTTGCTATTAGTCATTTCAATCGTGTCTGACTCTCCATGACCCCATTTGGGGTTTGCCTGGCAAAGCTACTGGAGCGGTTTGCCGTTTCCTTCTCCAGCTCATTTTACACATGAGGAAACTGAGGCTTAGGGGGTCAAGTGATTTACCCAGGGTTACATAGCTAGTAAATGTCTGAGACTGGATTTCAATTCAGGTTTTCCTGCTTCCAGGTCCTGTGCTCTATCCTTCGTTCCACCTAGCTGCTCTTGAACACTAAAGGACCCAGGTTTGAAGCCCAGTTTTGCTATTTGTTGCTTGTGTGACCTAGATCTAGTTACAACCCCTCTAGGCCTCATTCTCCTTCTTTGCAAAATTAAGGATTCATAAAAGATGATCTCAAAAGTTAATTTCAATCTTACCATGCTGTGATCCTTTAAAACTCTTTAAAAATTAGATGCAAGTTTGGAAGCTGAATGCATGATGGAGAAGCTGCTGAGAAGAATGGTTTAAATAAGTATGTGATCATAGAATACCTAGCAGACAAATACCTCTTCCTCTGAGAGAGCAAAACTGCTTTCTTCTCATTAGAAATGGACCATCATAGAGGAGTCACCATACAAATATGTATACATGACTCTACTTGTTCTCTCTCCTTCCCTCTCCTCCTTTCTCTTCTCCTCCCTTCTTTCCTCTCTGCCCATGCCCCACTCTTCTCTTCCCCACCCCCATCTCACTTTTTAAACTTTTGCCATTTAGTATGGAGGAAAAAGTCAAGTTGGGCCTCTTTATTGCACCCAGACACTCTCTAGCCAAGTGTAGCCACTTGCCTATTTGTTCCTTGAAGCCCCGAAGTTGCTCTGGTCTCTGCCTCAGGAAGGAATGTGTTCAAAGTTTCTGGATGGCTTGTCTCTGAATCCAGGTTTCCTTGGTACTCACATCTGTTTTCTTAACCTTCTTTGATGGAATGTGGCGTTCCCAATTAAACTGTAACCAACTTGAAAATAGAAGTGCTATCCCATAGGCCAGTATCCTCTTAATGAATTCCTAGAACAGTTCTAACCATAAAGCGCAGAACTTTAGAGATAGAAAGGACGTTATAGATGGTGTGCTTCAAACGCAAACTTGGGCAAAGGCACAGGAGATGGAACATTGTATATGGTGAACAGAAGGCAGGCCAGTTTGGCTAGAATGTAGAATTTGGGGTTAGTCAGTCAAGGACAAACAACTTCCCTCCTCACCTGTCTCACAGAACGCCAGACTTCCTTTCAAAACTCATTTCAAGTGCCTGTAGGAAGCCTGTGTTGATCCCACCTGGGCGTTAATGCCATCCCCATGGAAATTACTCTACGTGTTGTATTTATATTTCTATGTATGTTGTTTTCTCCCTAAAGAAAGTACGCTCACTGAGGGCAGGGATGGTTTCATTTTTGTGATTGTATCCTTGACATTTAGGAGAAGGAAGGGAAAAGAACAAGCATTTATTAAGTACTATAGTTCCAGGGGCAGCTAGGTGGTACAGTGGGTAGAACACTGGGCTTGGAATCTGGAAGACTCATCTTTATGAGCCTCAGACATTTAGTAGCTGTGACCCTAGGCAAGTCACTTAACCCTGTTTGCCTCAGTTTCTTCATCTGTAAAATGAGCTGGAAAAGGAAATGGCAAACCATGACAGTATCTGTCTGAGAAAGCCTCGAAAGGGGTCTCACAGAGTGGGACATAACTGAAAAACAGATGAACCACATTATGTTATGGGCTCTGTGCTAAACACTTTACAGATTCCCTTTGATCCTCATGACATAAGTGCTGTTATAAACCCATTTTGCAGTTGAAGAAACTAAGGCAAACAGAGATTAAGTGACTTGCAAAGGTCCCCCAGCTAATAAGTGTCTAAGTGGGATGTGAACTGAGGTCTTCCTGACTGCAGGTCAAGCATTCTATCCAATGGACCACCTAGCCGCACAGTGTCTAACACATAGTAGGTACTTAATAATGTTTATTGAATTGAATCACATGGAATCCTGATGTCCTGCCATGATTTGTTACTAGTCAGTTCCCGGTGGAATGAGGCAGCATCATAGCTTTACCCACATACAAGGCTGAATTCAGTGATTAAAGATGAGTTCACCTACCCCTCTTCACAGCGGCTGACTTCATCTCTTTGTGTAAACAAATTGACCAGCACTTGACTCACTTATTTGCCCTTTATGGGTGTTCCTGTGCTCTGCCTGACTCCCTACCTGGTGACTGACCCACCACTTAGCCTAAACCAAGCCCTGACTTTGTCTGGTTCCTGGCTCTCCCTCTCCTGGATCTCCAACAATTCTCCACATCCCACTGACCGTGGTCCTGGCTCTGTCCAATCATTCAGTTCCCCACTATTTATGGATAAAACCTAGTTTCTTAAAACACTGCGGGATAAGGTGAGTGCTTTGTGGTACAAGGCTCTACCCTTGAGAACCTAGGGGAGAGACACAATTTTTATCATGATTCTCTAGTTGTCCTTCCCTATGATGAGTTTGCTACTATGAGCCCAAAGCTAAACAAATCATCACATAGTCTTTAAAAAGCAGCCCTGTCAAACAGCCTCTGTTGTTAAGCGTTCTGCTTGCTTAGACCTGGCTTCTTTGCCCTTTACCGACCCACTGCTAACTTTGCTCTGACGTGGCACTCATTATCTAAATACCAGGACCCAGTGTTCCACACCAGTCCAGTTCCAGTCTTCCCATTGCCAAGGGGTTCATCTCTATACTGAAATCTAAGCCAGCCACAGTCTAGAAGGTCTCAGGAAGCCTGGACCAATAGGCCACTTATTCTAGAGTCCAAACCATCTTGGGCAGCACAGACACTCTGGAGCCTTGTAAGCCACTTCTGTTACTGCCAGATGTGTTATGATTTCTAACCTCTCTGGCTACCCCTGATAGTCCTGCTCTCAGTCAAATCAGTTCATTCTAGATTTTCTCTATCCTGATCATCTGTTCTGTCTAAGGGGACCCGCCTTTGTCAATGTGGCAGGATTACCCCGGTGGCTATCTTTTCCCAACAGGCTTCTTCTCCAAACCTCAGGGTAAATAGCAAGGTCTAGCCCTTATCACTAGGGAGACTGATGGGAGCTGGAAAGGCAAAAGCAAAGGGGATTGAACATTTTTGTCTCAGCCCCCAAAAGACGCAGTAAAAAGTGCTGAACACATGAGGGCCACATTCCCTGAGGCCCAAGCCTCTTAGAAGGGATGAATGCAATCAATTTTTGTTAACCAGAGTCAGGCCCTGGGACCTTTGGTTGAAAAAGGTAAGACGAAGATGCCTCATGGGGCCTTTTTGTGATACGAAGAAGGCTAGGAGTCTTGAGCAAAAACAGCAAAAACTATTCATCTGGCTTAGGGACATAGCTACGCTGGTCTTTCCTAAAAGAGCTACAGATGTCTCCGACAGCTCAGAAACATGTTGGCCCCAGCTATCTGATTGTAAGACAGTGGCAATACTGCCCCGAGGATGAGAGAGACACAATGGGAAGCAGATGGAGGCAGCAGCAGAACGATGGAGCCCTGAAGGGAGTGAGAGGCTGGTATAACCCAGATTGGCGGGCACATAATGAAGCACCAAGAGGAGAAGAGATCAGTTCAGCAGGGAACTTGGGATGGGTAGAAAGACCTGACCATTGTGACATAACAAAGCCAGCCTTGCCTCTCACTCATACAACGAGTCATGTGGATTGTCGTGTAAATCTGGGGGGTTGCTCTTGCCTCACATGAGAGGGTCTTAACCCAGGGGAGCCTCACACGTCAGGAATGACTGCATAAGTCCCTGAAGGAAGGCAGAGGTCCATTGGAATTGAAGGGGGAGTGTCAGTTGGCTCTCTAACAGAGCAGATCGACAATTCACAAAAATTCATCTTAGCTATTTACAACTACACTCTCAGCATATTTAAGTCCATGGGGAGGAAGGAAAAAGAGGGAGTGGCAGGTGCTCATCAGAAAGCAGAGGGGAATCTTTTCATTCTGTATGGGCTTGGGCATGAGTCCTTTCTATATTTATGTGATGTTAAATAAAACCTATTCTATATTTTATATATAAGTACCTGGAGTGCTTGCCAGAGAAGCTGAGGGGAGTACCATGTGCTGATATTCCCAGATACAGCCTGAGTGGGAGCAAAACAAGCTAAACACTGCATCCTACCTTTTCTGGAGGCCATTCTTTGTTGATATTTAGATATATAGATATATAAAATATAGATATATAAAGAAACAATATATAAAATATAGATATATAAATATGGATTATATAGCTATATAAATAGACATACTATAGATATATAAAGAAATAATGTATAAAATATAGATATATAAATATGGATTATATAGATATATAAATAGACATAATATAGATATATAAAGAAATAATGTATAAAATATAGATATATAGATTACACAGAAATATAAATATGTAAAATATAGATATATAAAGAAATAACAAAATGTAGGTATATAAATATATAAAATACAGGTATATAGGTATACATATATAAAATATAGATATATAAAAATATAAAATATAAAGATATATCTTTCTCTACATAGATAGATATAGATATAGACCACATACACATATACATATACATGTACATATACATAAACATAAAATCCTCTTGATTCTCTCTCTCTTTCTCTTTCTTTCATTAAGTGACTTGTCCAGGGGCATACAGCTAATACGTGTCTGAGGCCAGATTTGAACTCACAAAAATGAGTCTTCTTGACTCCCCATCTGGCACGTTATCCATTGTTCCACCTAGCTGTTGTACGTTTGTATGTATGTATGTATGTGTGTATGGATATATGCATGTATAGGAATGTATATACATATCTGTGTATATGTATTATACATGTGTGTATCTGTGTGTGCATTTATGTATATAGACACTCACATATGTATCAAGAGAATATACATAATGTATGTACAACATTGTTTACATATTTTCTTCCCCATTAGATTGTGAGCTCCTTGAAGGCAGGGACCATATTTCTTTGTGCCAGGCACATAGTAAGCATTTAATAAATGCTTGTTGACTAACTGGCTAACTGAATTTGCCCCATTTTCCTAGTTGGAAACAAAAACAAGTCAAAAACAATGTGTGAGAGGCCTCCTGAAACATGCCTGGGCTCTTTATCTTGGGAAGGGTCTTCCCATTAAGTCTAAGATCAGGCCTTCTGACACCAAGATTGTATGTCAGACACACAGCATTCTAAAAATCCATCTCAGCTATTCACGGTCCCACTCCCCATATCATCAGGCAACCTGGAAGCTATTCTCCCTCCTTCTCACTCTGCCCATCTCCAACACAGCAGGGATCCATATTTCAATCCCTCAAGGATATAAGGTTTTATTAGTGTGGTTACTCACTCCAAAGACTGAGATCACAACCCCTCTTGACTCAGTAAATAATCCTCAAGAGTTGCAAAGGGCAAAAAAAATTCATCATCCCACAGAGCAAGGAGACTGAACCAAGATGTTAGAATGGAAGAATTGAAAGGAGGTAGGCTCCCCACCCCCTACCCCCTTAAAAAAGCAACAACAACAAAAAACAGCCAATAATAATTTGTTTTTGTTAAGTTGTTTCAGAATCTCCATTTCCCCATTTTGAGGATTTTCTTGGCAAAGATATCTGAGTGGTTTGCCATTTCCTTTCCCAGCTCACTTTATATATGGGGAAACTGAGACAAATAGGGTTATAAAGCTAGTAAGTGTTTGAGGCTGGATTTGAACTCAGGTCATCCTCACTCGAGGGCCGGTGCTCTATCCACCATGTCACCTAGTTGTCCCTTATATGCCACTAATAATAATAATTAATAATAATAGCTAGCCTTTATAGAACACATAAAGCATGTTGACAAAGTAATTTACAAATGTTATCTCTGATGCTCACAACAACCCTGTGCATGACTTACCTACTGTGCTACCTGGTTGGTATTATAAAAAGAGTACTGGACTTGGAGTCAGAAAGCCTTAAATTCAAATCATGCCTTAGACACTTACAAGCTGTGTGGCCTTGGGCAAGTCACTGTAAGCTCTGTGAACCTCACCTGTAAAATGGGGGTGATAATAGCACCTACTTCACAGGGTTGTTGTGAGGATCAAATGAGTTACTTTGTACAGTGCTTTGCAAAACATCTAGTGCTATATAAATGCAAGCTTTTATTATTATACCACCACAAGAAAATAAAAGCCAACCAAAACTTTATATTAAGTAATGCAAAGAAAAGTGTACAGGAAAAATATTTTAGGGTGACTAGATCAACTAAAGTATCAGAAGTCAGAGAGACGGGGGGAAAAATCCATCACCCAGAATCCAACCCGAGGATGAATGAGCCTCTCTAACTTTAGCTAGGTTGGTCCTCAGGCAAGAGATATACAATCTGTTCCCAGGACCACACTGAAATCCTTTCTGGTTTGTTGGATGCACCAGAGCTTTGAAATCCTTTCTGGTTTGTTGGACACACCAGAGCTTTCATGACATCTGTATGATCTTGGAGAGCCAGGATCACAGCCCCACATGATTAGGAGACCCCAGAGTAGGATTTTAGTGCAGGATCTACAATCCCCCTTTTTATATGCCCATTTAGGGGCAGACAACGTAGATACCCCGAGTTCCCTAGTCTGACTGTGACCAACCCTATACCTACTACCTTGGCCTACCTCGTTCCTGAGCTGGCTTTGTCTTGTGACAACACATTGCTGCAGTCTGGATGGGCTCAGATCCCACTTCCCAGCAGCCCATTTCCAAGGCTGAGCTCCTCTTTTAAGTCATAGAATCTTTGCTTTAGAGCTGGAAGAGTCCTTTGAAAGCATCATTTCATTTGGCACCTAAAAAAGTCAAGGCACAGAAAAGTCCAATGACTTGCCCAGGATCACAAAGCTAGTGAGTTTCTGAGTTGGGATCAAGGCCTAGGTCTTCCTGATACCAGACACAAGACACCAGCAGCATGGAGCAACTGGAACTGACTAAGACACCATTGATGAGTCAGGGCAGAATGCCTTGGGAAATCTTCCTGGGGGGCAAGAGATAATTCCAAGACCTGCAGGTGAGAGCATACCAGTGCTTTAGGAAGAGAGTAACGTGGACAGGGCAGTTGGGTGGTGCAGTGGAGGTACTGGGTGGTACAGGGCTTGGAGGCGGGAAGACTCATTTTTCTCAGTTCGAATCTGACCTCAGGTATTTCCTAGCTGTGTGACCTTGCGTAAGTCACTTCACCCTGTTTGCCTCAGTTTCTTCATCTTTAAAATGAGCTGGAGAAGGAAATGGCAAACCTCCCCAGTGTCTTTGGCAAGAAAACCCAAAATGGGGTCATGAAGAGTTAGAAATAACTGAACATCAATATGGACAAGTTGGAGGATATGGGATCAGAAGGAAGGTTAAATAAATACTGAAACTTTTTTTCTCCTTCTCCAGGAGGAAGGAAATCTGAGTAAATATGGAAGAGAACTCCTACCTGGTCAAGAATGCTAGGAAGGCAAATAAGTCCATCATAATTACTACTATTTGTATAGTGCTTTTAATGTTACAAAGATCTTTATAATATTCTCTCATTTGATTTTCACCAGGTAAGGTTTTGGGGAGTTTTTCATTCGTTTGCTTAGACCTGTGATTTCATCAGGATAGGGACCTTCCAATGTGGGAACTTCCTCTATCAATTCAGATTGTTCAGCTGCTGTCCAGCAGCCTATAGTCTTCAAGAGTTGCCTAGGATACTAAGATTTAAGTGACTTTGCCCATAGTCACCCAGCCTGTGTGGCATTACTATCCTCATTTTAAACTTGAGGATATTAGTGCTCAGAAAGGTTAGGTGATTTGCCCATGGTCACACAGCTAGTAGACACTGGAGGTATAATTTGAGCATCTCCTGATGCTGCGCTGTGCTATACTGGGCTGCCCATCCCTCTCATTTACTGATGGCCCAAGCAGCGTATAGACCGTTTGTGACTGTGATGAAGAAAAGCTATTGATAATGAATAATTTGTGAGTTGTAAACCCCGTTTTCATGTTCCCAGTCATCTATGGAGTGGACGGGTAGGGGGTCAATAACACCATGGCAGTGTTAATGGCAGGTTCTGATACCAGCACAATGCCCAGCTCTGGAGATCAACAGAGTAGCAATAGGCCAAGTTGTTTCAAGGTTGAAAAATCACAGAAGTGACAGATCGAGGGGATTAGGCAGAAGAATATGTTTCAAGATCAAAAATTGGTCGGAGGGAGTTTTCACATTTTCACAAGGTCAAGGAAATAGCACGCAGAGAGAAACAAAAGACAGAGGCAACCATTGATTTGGTCGACAGAGAATTAGCCTGAGAGACAATGTCCTTTTATGACATTGGCAAGCTAATCATACCACCCCCTACCTCAGTCGAAGCAACAGAGCTGCAGGTTCTGACTCCTACAAGGACTTTTGATTCAAAGCTGACAGAGGCTAAAGCAAAGATTTTGCCCAGAAGGTTATAGCTCTAAATTAGAGTGTTCAGAGTAAATTCTACTTAATCTTGAAGAAAAACAGGTTAAAACTGAGGCAATGGTTAAAAGTTAATGAATTGGGTACTTAATTGTACCTAGATTTTTGTACTTCCTTAAATTTTGCTCTAAATGGTATATCCCATTTAAACATACTAGCTAATCTAAATATAACATTATTTGATGCTTATGTTTGTTTTAATTTTTTAAAGTTATAGTTTTAATAAAAAGCGTGACAGAATAAAAAAAAATCATGCTCTTTTCTGATCCAGGTTTCCATATCTGTGCTAAGCTTCGTTGTTCAGATCAAGGCTAAAATCAAAGCACTTCTGTTTGCTTGATGGCAGATTACCACAAAATGCAGGCATGAGAAAATCAATAGTCTCTGGACCAAAATTGCCCTGGAAAAATCAGACCTCTGAAATGACAACAAAAGGCCCATCGTCCTATCTGGGTTCCTCCCATTCTTCCGTTCCAGCATTTAATGCCACTGTCCTATTGGTAGGGAACCAATCATCAACCCTGCTATTACTCCCCAAGATTCTCTGAGCCTTACCATCTGCATTGTAACTCTGCCTGCCTAAATTGTGCTTGGTCTTTCTATCTGCTATGAACTAAACCTAAGTATGAACCTTCCTTTAGGCATTGCCTCCCCAGTTACAGTTGTGACCTCAGTGACTGGCTGAGTTTTCTCTTTCACCCCCAGTGCTTGCACATGCTTGGCACATAGTAAACACTGAAATGCTTTTCCATTAAGTTCAGAGACAAAACCCTAGCTTACCAACCCTCTTACATTCTCAAGGTACCTCAAGAGAAGCACCTGGTGGCCCAGTGGATACAGAACTGGGCCTGGAGTCAGGAAGACCTGAATCTAAATCCAGTCTCAGACACTTCCTAGCTGTGTGACCCTGGACAAGTCACCTAACTACTGTGTACCTCAGTTTCCTCAACTGTAACATGGGGCTCACAACCTGCCTTACAGAGCTATTGTGAGGATCAAATGCAATAATATTTGCAAAAAGTGCTTAGCACTGCCCCTGTGCTAAGTGTTATTTAAGGATCGAATGAGATACTAGTTGTAAAAAGCACTTAGGACAGCTGCTATATAATTGCTTATTTCTTTCTTCCACCCCCAAGTTACTTTCTCAGGCTGTTGTATTAAAAAGCTTGCTATTCCCTCCAGGAGAATAATAAATCTGGCCTCAGTCATCCAGAGATTTTATTTCCTCTTATGGTGTCCCCCATATTTCACAGGGCCCAAAAGTAAATCTTGCCCCAAACGTGGAGCTGGGTCTCCCATAGGACACTAGGGCAAACAAAGATTACTTAAAAAGAATAACCCTGGCACTACCTGTGCAACAAAATCAATTTCCCCAGTGAAAACCAATGGGTCCCCCATGGCTTTTGTTATGCTATCATTCAATAATGAAAGGTGAAAGATTTATCCCTAAGTGGGAGTCCAAAGTCACTGACCTACTATGTGACCTTTGGTCATGGAATCATAGCTTTGGAGTTGGAAGGAGCCTTCCAGGCTATTTAATCCAACCATCTAATTTTACAGATGAGGAAACAGAGGTTAAAGAGATTAAGTGACTTACTCCAGGATCTACAGGTAGGCGGAAGTGACAAAAGCAGGCTATGAACCCATGTACTCTCATTCCAAATCCCATGCTCTTTCTTTTTTTTAACTTTTATTTTATTTTCAGTTAACGAGCATTTAATTTCTATCCTGCCTACCTCCCTCCCCACTTGCGGGAGGGGAGGAAGGAAAGGAAAATCCTTTTAACAAATATGCATGGCCAAACAAAACAATTTCTTGCCATGCCCAAATACGTATAGGTCATTCCGCATCCTGAGTCTATTGACTCTCTTTCAGAAGGCAAGTAACATGTTTCATCACTGGTCTTCGAGAATTGTGACTGGTCACTGAATGGATATAGTTTTTAGGTTTTTTCAAAGTCGTTCATCTTGTGCTGTTGTCGTTATTGTGTAAGTTGTTTCCTGGTTCTGCTTACTTCACTTTGCATAGATTCATACAAATCTTCCCAGGTTTCCCTGAACCTGTTTCTTTCATCATTTCTTAAAGCAAAATGGATGTTCCATTACATTCATATCCACCATATTTTGTTTAGCCGTTTCCCAACTGATCAGCACTCCCTTTGTTTCCATTTCTTACAATACTCACTCCAATGTACCTCTTCCTTGTACTGTTGGTGAAGGAAAAGGAAGAGGCTTGCCAGCTATAGACCTTGATCAAAACTAAAACTCACTAGCTTTCATTTGCTTCTTTCTCATAAGCGTAAGAGGCAGGAAGGTCACATGTGCCACTGGAGTAAGCGATTAGGCCCTTGACTGAGAGAGTTACAAATCCTAGAATATTTGTTTGCCAAGCCTTGTGGGAACAATTGTGAGTACAATCATGAAAAAACATTTAGCCATTTAACTATGGCACCAATGTGGTGTGGAAGCAATATGGGATCAGGAGTCAGAAGACCTGGCTTCCAGCCTGGTTCTGTGACTGACTAGCTGCAGTACCTTGGACCACTCACCTGTTCCTCAGTTTTCCCATCTGTAAAATGAGAGATTTGACCTGAGTTATTAATTCTGAGCTCTAATGTTCCTTGACATTTATTAGTGGCCAGGAAATGTTTATTCTTAGAACAGAGGAGAAAGAAGATGAGGAGCACTTTGGGCCTCTTGTGATACAGATAGAGGATCCAAAGATTTCCCCCTAAAGATATCCCTACCTTTTCCTTCTGTCCCCCAAATGAGGGAGGGCTCCCTGGGACTGTCCAATAGCTTTGGGGCCTACTAGCTATCATCAGGTGGTGATGCAGAGTACAAAATTAACTGAGCCAGTCCCCTATTTCCAACCTAAAAGGTGGCCTGGGGCTTTCATAAAGATACGTAAATGAAACAAAGAAGCACTGATGATACCCAAATTTCCCATCCCTCCCAAAAGAGACAGTGGCTGATAGAGCCACCCAGTTTACACCGGTCTAGTGACAGAGCCATGGAAGTCTTCCCAATGTGATCCCTTCTCTTCTATGTATCCACCTCGGTGCCCGGAAATGGCAATAACAGGTAGAAAAAGGAATTCAAAATGAGATCTTTGTCCCGACTGGCTTCTATTGCTCTTTATATTTCCCAGTCAAAGAGCCTGTTCTTACAGCCTCAAGGAGACTCACAGGCTCGGGGTCTGCATTGTCACCAAGGGGATTTTCCATCCAGCCAGTGACTGACTTGGCAGAGCTTAACTTTAGTTATTATAGCACCTCTGGAAGAGAGAGATAAAGCAGAGAAGCAGCTGTTGCAATCTTGACTAAACAGGGCTCTGGTAAAGCAAGCTTGAAAATGGACTATTTAAGAGGTTGGGATGTCACAGGTTTGATTGCAGAAGTGGGTAGTGGGGGGGGCAGGGATCACTGGATTGTAGATTCTGTTTGTCAGTTGGCTAAGGGGGTCAGCATGTGTCTGTGTGTGTCTGTGTGTGTGCGCGGGTGTGATTGAGGTGGGCTGGAAAGGGGAGGGCTGTGTGTGTGTGCATGTGCCTGTGTGTTCACGATATATATATATACCAGTGTGACAGAGACACAGCATAACGGAGCCACGTAACAGAGAGAACCCAGCTACTGACAGCATTCAGGTAGGTAACTGCATGCTAACCTTAGCAAAGAGGCAAACTGCTTCTCACTCAGACCAGAGGCTCAGCATTAGAAAGGAGCCCCTCTCTCCTTAGACGTGTATCTTTCTGTTCTCTAGATGCTTTGAGCTCTTTGGGGTTTGGGACTTTGCTTTTTCCTTGTGAGAATATTCTTTCTCTCCACCCCCATCCCCTATTCCCAATTGTCTTATTGTAAATGTCTAGATTTGGGTTTGAGTTTTTCATCCCAAGGGAAAGCTGTGTTCTGAATAGAGGACGATCCAGCTTCTTCCCCGGGAAATGAGGTGGCTGGCGGGCTAAGGAAAAGTTTCCTTTCCCCATTTCGGTTTCCCTTGAAATCCTGACTTGCTCATAGATGCTACCGGGCAGAGGGAAGATTGGGGATAAGGGGGCGTGTTCAGGCTTACCTTCTGGGTCATTTCTTCCATGATATTAAACTAGGCTTTGTCTTTCCTTATAAATATTGTCCTTTCTGTGGTTGCTCCTTCATTCCCTGATTTTGTGCTGCTGTTAATTTTCATCAAGCTTTTAACTTGATACAAATGTTAGGGTTTGAGTTTTGAATCGTGAAGGACCACTTCTTGTTCACTTACGGAAAAGATTCTGTTTCCCAGCCAGAATTGTTAATTATGGGAGAGGGGTCGTCAGGGGCACAGGGAAAGGAAGCATGGGGCAAGGGAGTTGTGCTCTACCTGAAAATCATTGAGTCTAGCTGTTGGCATGCCTGACTCCCACAAGGAATCTTTGAAGGGATGACCTTGCGTTAGTATTCCCTGAGTAATTTTACAACGTTTTTTTTCTTCTTTTACCTTCTTTTTTAGCTCTAATTTACATCCCTTTAAGATAATACTACTTTCAAGAAAGCATGACATCTGAACTCTCTTCCCTTTTCTTGCCCCTCTTTCCATTACTTCTTACTCTCCAAATATATCTTTTTCACCCTCCCTTCTTAGTCTTCCCGCAGTGTTTCTACCCAAAGCTTGTCTCATATATGGGTATGTGCTATCAAGCTTACATATGTATTCCACAATGGAAATTTTTTTTGGGGGGGTCAGGATGATTTGGGGAAATTTACTATTTAAAGCAGTTCACCTTGAGCTCGAATATCCTGATGCTGGGCTTAAACATCTGTGTTTATTTTATTCTGGGAGTACATAATTGGTCCAATTATAACCAATAAAATTGTCCTGAAGATTAACAAAAGATGTGCTTTTGCTCAGCGTTCATTGGTAAGAATGCCTAAAGCAGAGAAAGCTGCCAGCACACACACACACACACACACACACACACACACACACACACACACACACACACCCCTATAGATCTATGTATGTGTTTGTATGTACATATGTGTATGCATGCATATGTGCTTTGTTTCCCATCAAAATCTCACAAAGTCCTGTTCTTTTCAGCTGTCTGTGGGTGCCCATGCATGTCTCATTCCCTTGCAAAAGTGTCGCAGGGAAATACCATTTACAAAAGATCCGGGGACATGAAGCATCTGAGCCGTCTTTCTTTTATGTTTCGGCCTATTTAATGAACAGCAGTGGTCACTTAGCCCTCTGCGCTAGGCAGAGCCCCTTTGCAATAAGACAGCTCCTCAAGTTAGTCAAAAGAACAGGGGCTGTTTTATCTGCTGCCTGTGGGGGGCACTGTGAGACAATGCCACAACATTTCCAGTAACTTTTTTTTCAGAGCTGAATGGGCCGTCAAGCCTTAAATTATCAACTAAGCTGAGGGCACTCAGGGATTTCGAAAATGCAGACAAATTTGCATGGTCACTGAAGGGAGTAATTGCAAGATTAATCTCAAAACCCTGGTCTCTGTGCCTTATGGTGGAAGCCACCTGGCAGCTAGTGTACATTCAATCAATCAAGTTGTCTTTCTACTGACTGCTATTCATTCAATTCATGGTGAGAATACAAGAGAAATAGGAAACACTGACCCTTGCCCTC
The DNA here is from genome assembly GCA_028646595.1 of Phalanger gymnotis. Lineage (NCBI taxonomy): Eukaryota > Metazoa > Chordata > Mammalia > Diprotodontia > Phalangeridae > Phalanger > Phalanger gymnotis. The sequence goes on from CM053625.1 coordinate 233,698,199, forward strand.
CAGGAGCTTCCAGTCTAGTTGGGAAGACAACACTAACGCAAGAGAAAAACTAAAAATTTTACAAGAAACTACCTGAAAATTTTGGCAGGATCAGCCTGGGAAACTCCTAGTGTGGGAGCTCTCTCCACCAGATTACAATCCTTCTATCATTTAGCACATAAATCCTTGGGAGCTGACTGAGGTCCATGGAGGTTAAATGAGTTGCCCAGGAACACACAGCTATAAGTGTCAGCATTTGAATCCAGGCTTTCCCGACTATGAGCCATCTCAGTCGAGTTGCACTGGTGAAGAGAGAGCACCAATACATAATTAAGTGTTAAGTTATATAGTACACAGACAGCTGACTTGATCTAGGGCGGGGGGTCAGGTAACTTTTGAACAGAGGGGCCGTTTGTTGTGACATTCATAGAAATAGATAATTAATATACATATATGAGGAAACTATATTATATATATATGAGAAAACTATATTGTATACAATATCTTTTAAAAAGTGTAACAGATTTGCAGCTTCTTATATTTTTATATTATTAAGTTCTCAGTAAGAAAGAAAATTAAATATATATGTATTCTTTGAACATAATTTTGAGTGGGGCTGGATTACCTTTTATACAGCCCTTTTTATTTTGATTGATGTGGGGATGAGATTTTTCCACCAACTTCATCTGTATCTTTTGAATATTTTTATTATTTTATTTATGTCAATTCATACAATACAATGGAAATAAGACAATTAGCTACCTCCTAGAGGCCCTTTTTATAATTTCTGAGAGTAGAATGCCTAGGAATTAGGGATAAAGAAGTCCCTAAAGGAGCTCTTCTAATCTTCCATTACCACATTAGTACAAGGAGTTTATCAGATTAGCTAATTAGCACCTGGAGCAGCAGTCTGACCCTGAGGAGAGGAGTTCTGAAGGGCTGGATTGGAGGGAGAGGGCTAGGAACGCAAGGAGTAGACAGCCGCCAGCCCTGGACTAGGGATTTCAAGCGTGGATACCTGCTAAAGAGGAGTGGCCTAAGCGGGGTGCTCAGGGGAGGTTGTATACTTTAGGGCTGGGGAGGGGTGAGGAAAAAGGCCATGAGAGCTCTAGACCCAAGTCCTGTTGGTCTCTAAACCTAGTGATTCATTGTTTGTCCTTGGCCCCCTAATAAGATTAGTACACACGAACAAATTCATTTGTCTATTTTGGTGAAAAGGCTGCTTGTGGCTCACGAGTAATAAATTGCCCTCTCGATGTTCAGAGCAGGGAGAGATCAGTGTGACTGCTGTTGGAGGAGGCTTCCTGGAAGAGGTGGGACATTTATCGAGCGCTGAAGGATGGGGGTGGAATCCCTGGTGTTCTTTCGTAACCTGGGGTCACGAATTTATGTATCTTAAAATGAGTATTTTGCTAATCATATTTCAATGTAATTGTTTTCTTTGTAATCCTATATACTTTATTTTATGATTTAAAAATATTATTCTGATAAGTGGTCCGAAGGCTTCTCCATGCTGTCAAAGGGGTAGGAAAGAAAAAAGGGGTTAAGAACTCGTGTTTAAATCAAGCAATCAATGAACAGGAAGCATTTATTAATTGCTCACTATGTGTAGGCTCATTGATTGTAAGGCAACAAGCATTTATTAAGCAAAAACTCTTCTACATGTTCAATGAGTGGGTGGGAGGGGGCAAAAAAAAAGGCAGAATTCTTGCCTTTAAGTAAGAGATTTTACCTCCTAATGGGAGAACTATTAAATATATTAAATTGGTACCTATAAGTTATATTGAGTAGATGGAACCTAGCCTTAGAGGAGAAGGCTCTAGCATCAGGGGAGAATTACCAGCTTCTACAAGAAACCTTTCTTGACTCTTCCCCTTCTCTAGCTGCTTTAGCCCCGCCCCCGTCACAACTACCTTGGATTAATTTTGTATATATTCTTATCCACTACATGGTGTCTCCCCAACTAGAATGCATGTTCCTTGAGGGAATGGACGACTTTCACTCTCTGTATACTAGCTATGTGCCTAGCACAAAGCAGGAGCTTAGAAAATGATTGTTATAAAGGCAGATGGATGGGACAGGAGATACATCTGAATTCAAAGCCTCAGACACTTACTGGGGCAAGACATTTAACTATCTGCCTCAGTTTCCTCAACTATGAAATGGGGATAATAATATTACCTGCTTCCAAGGGTTCTTGTGAGGATAGAATGAGATCATATTTGTGAAGCGCTTAGTACAGTGCCTGACACATAGGAAATGATAATAATAACAAAAGTAATGGCTGACGTGCAATTGGCATTTGGGGGCGCTAGGTGGTATAATGGTTAGAGTGCTGGGCCTGGAGTCAGGAAGACTCATGTTCGTGAGTTCAAATCTGACCTCAGAAACGTAGTAGCCGTGTGACCCTGGGCAAGTCACTTAACTCTCTTTGCCCCAGTTCTTCATCTGTAAAATGAGCTAGAGAAGGAAACGGCAAACCACTCTAGTATCTCTGCAAAACAAAACAAAACAAAACAAAAAAACCCAAATGGAATCATAAAGCACCAGACAGGAGTGAACAACAACAAATTGGGAATTTTTAGGCTTACAAAATGATTGACACATGTTCTCTCATTCATTAGAGGAGGACGTAGATAAAAGGGGAAAGTCAGTGGCATTCAAGGCAGTCTGGACGTCACGATATCCAGCATGACGGTATGAATAAACACGCCATCTGTAGGGTGGCAGACCTCGCTGCTGCTATGCTTTATCATTCTGTTTTCCTCTCCTGTTCCTTAGGAAATTTCCTTTCCTCCACCCACTAAGGCTACGATATATGAAAGCAAGTGCCAACTCCTTCGGGATATATTCCCAGATTTCCATATTTCTCGTTCTTAACAGACCTTGCCCTTACTAGTGGCACAGTGGATAAAGTGTCGAATTGCAGTCAGCGAGACCTCAGTTCAAATCCAGCCTCAGACATTTACTAGCTAGTGTGACCTTGGGAAAGTTTCTTAATCTGTCTGCCTCAGTTTCTTCACCTATAAAATGGGGAGAATAATGGCACCTACCTCTCAGGGTTGTTGTGAAGATTAAATGAGATGACATTTAAAAAGTGCTTCGAAAACCTTAAAGAGCTTATTTTATCCTTTCAGGCTTGTATTGATTTAAAAAATGTTAATTAAGTACCTACTATGTACCAGACATTGTGCCAAGTGGTGGGGATACAAAAAGAGGCAAAAGACAGTCCCTGCCCTCAAGGAGCTTACCATCTCTTGTCATTCCCTTACTGGATTTTAACTTCTTGAGGACAGTTCAAGTCAAATCAAGTCAACAAGAGTTTATTAAGCTCTTATTATGTGCCAGGCATTATGCCAAGCATTGGAGATATAAATACAAGCAGAAGGACAATTCCGGCCCTCAAGGAGCTAACACTCTAATGAGGGAAAGACACATGAAAGAGAGCTGAAAACTGGGCAGGGCCCCTGTCTGGTTCATCTTCGATTCTTTAGCACTTCAGCAGTTAGCACCTACTGTGTATCAGGCACTGGCTGAGGTCCTGGGGATACGAAGTCAAAAGTGAAGTTATTCTCAAGGGGCCGACATCATAAAATACACAGCAAAGTAAATCCAAGGTAAAATGAAGGGGAGAGCAGAGGATAGTAGCAGCTGGGAGAATCAGGAAAGGTTTCACTCTATAAGATATCACTTAAGCAGAGTTTTGAAGGAGACAAGGGGTTTTCAGAGGTGAAGAGGAGGAAGTACGTTCTAGACCTGGAGGGTGTTCAGTACAGAAATCAGAGAGGGAATGTCATATGTGAGAAACAGCAAGATCAGTATGACTGAACTATAGCATATGGGGAGGAGAAGAGTCTATAACTATATTAGCCACAATTGGAAGGTAGGGGCCAGATTGTGAAGGGATTTGAAAAATTAAACATGGAAGTTTATAGTTCATCATGGCAGCAATAGGGAGCCATTGTAGTTTATTGAGGAGAGGAGTGATATGGCCAGACTTGCATTTTAGGAAAATCACTTTGGCAGCTTATGTGGAGAATGGATTGGAAGGGGGAGAGAAGAGAGTTTGAAGACAGTGAGACCACCTAGGCTGCTGCAGGAATATAGGCAAGTGGTGATGAGGGCTGGAAGTAGCATGACAGTTGTGTAAATAAAAAGAAGAGGACGGATTGAGAAATGTTGTGGAGATAGAAATGATAACAATTTAGTAAGTGATTAGATGTGGGGTAAGAAAAAAATAATGAATCAAAAATAACGCCAAGGTTATGAACCTAAAGGAACATTCTCCACGGGAGCCCTTCAGATGCCTGAAGATGGCAATCGCAACCTTCCAAGTCTCATCTTCTCCAGGTTAGTTCATTCAACACATCCTTCTCTAGTGAGAACTGGCTTTTTATCATCCCACTTGTCTCATCCAACAGGCAGTTGGTGATGTGGGAATAGAATTCAGGAAAGAGATTTGGCCTGGAAATCTTAATGTGATCTGCATAAAAGTCACAACTGAACACATAGGAATTAATTAGATCACCTAGAGCTAATGAAGAAAGAGAAGAAAGCCTTACAACAGAGCCTTAGGGCTACCCAGGATTAAGAGAAACATAGAGATCTCTAGTTTCCTTCCTTCCCAACATCCTTCCTAAAATGGAGTGCCAAAAACAGAACACAATGCTGCTGATGTGGTCTAAACAGGGCAGAGTTCTTTGAGACTATCACACTGTTATTCTTGGATGCTATTCTTCTCAATGCAGCTGAATGACCATAGCTCATTTTCATATAGCACTTTAAATGCAGATCTTGGGGGCACTCCACTGGAGACCTCCTTACAAATGGGCATCAAACCATTAATGACTACTCCTCCTCGGTTTCAGCAATTGAACCATTTCCCAATCCCTCTAACTGTACTATTGTCTAGCCCATATTTCTCCATCTTTCACCCAAGACTGACACAAAAGATTTTTACCAAATGCTTTGCCAAAGTCTAGAGGGTAAGGAACTTATGGCCTCGAGGTCACATATAGCCTTCTAGGTCCTTGGGTGTGGTCTTTTGACTGAGTCCAAGTTTTCCAGAACAAATTCTTTTATTAAGGGGATTTGTTCTGTGAAGTTTGGATTCAGTCAAAGGGCTGCACTTGAGGACCTAGAGGGTCGCATGTGGCTTCAAAACCACAGGTTCCCCACCCCTGCAATAATATCTACAGCATTCCTCTGTAGTAACCCTGCCAATTTAGTAACCCTGCCAAAATGAGAAATTAGTTATTTTGTCACTTCCTGCTCTTGGTGATACCCTTTGTGATCAGTACTTTTCTATGTGTTCACTAACAATTTCTTTATTAATCCATTTTGGAATTTTGCCACAAATGAAAATCAACTTTACTGACCTATTACAGTTAGCAGATTCCGCTCTATTCTGTTTTTAAAGAAACTGGGACAGTTGCCTTTCTCCAAGACTTCAGTCTTACTGCCATTCTTCTCTGTCTTTCAGATATCACTGTCAGTGTTTCTGCAATCACATTTTTCCAATCCTTTCAGAATCAGAAGATGTAGCTCAGCTGGTCTAGGTGACCCGAGCTCATCAACAGCAGCTAAATACCCTGTTATGGAGAGAGAGGAAGGGGAAAAGCATTTATTAAGTACCTACTATTTGCCAGGAACTGTGCTAGGTGCTCTTCAGATATTATTTCATTTGGTCCTCACAACCCTGGCAGGTAGGTATTATTATTAGCCCCACTTCGCAGACAAAAATTAAGTGACTTGCCCAAGGTCACACAGCTAGTAAATGTCCGAGGCCAAATTTGAAATCCAGTCTTCCTGACTCCAGGCCCAGAATTCTATCTACTGTACCAACCAGCTGCCACTATTAATCTCCTTACTTAATTTAAGCATCACCTTCCTATTTGCCACTTTGGTTCTGTCCTTTCCAGTTCAAAGATCATTCTCCTTGGAAGAGAAAGAAGCCCAATTAGAATTGAGTAGGTTTGCCTTCATTGAGTAGGTTATCATTATCCCATCCCGCCCTGAGCCACAGTTCTGTTCCTGCTCGGATCATCCTCTTTTCCTCACTGTAATTTTAAGAAACCCATTTTTGTTGCTTTAGTTTCTCTCTCCAGCCCCAGTTCATTCTGAGCTTTACCAATCCTGACGCTGTTCTTAGACTATTACATGCACCGGGTTTTTGTATTCGTCCTCTTTTGCCTGATGTTGCTTCTATCTTCTATGTGTGTTTGTTAAAAAACAAAGTGGATAGCCTATACAAAGGTAGAGGCAGAAGGACTTAGTTCAGAGAATAGCAAGTGGCCAGTTTCACTAGAAGGGAGTGAATATGAAGGGAAGAATGTGAAATGAGCCTGGAAGGGTGGGCTGAGGCACTGAAGGCAAATCAGGAAGGACTTTAGAGGCCAAGCCGAAGGGTTTATATTTTATTCTAGAGGCAAAGGGGAGTCATTAAAGGTTCTTGAGTGGTGGAATGACACGATCAGACATACTTTAGGAAGATTATTTGGCCAGCTATGTAGAGATAAATTGGAGAGGGCTGAGACTAGAAGCTGCAGGAGCCAGGGGAAGGGGCCACTAAGAAGCTGTTGCAACAGTCCAGGTGCTAAAGAGAGGTGATAAAGACCTGAAAAGGTGGTGAGAATGTGAGTGGAAAGAAGATAAGAGAAAGGGATGTTGTGATGGTATAAATGTGGTGAGGGAGGGGGAGAGGGTTAGAGAGAGAGAAGAGCTGAGGAGGATGCTGAGATTCTAAATCTGGTTGATTGAATTCCTAGGAATAAGAGGAAGAGGAGGAAGAAGAGGAGATGGCTAAGAGGAAAATAGAATTCATTCTGGTTTGAAAATATTTTTACAGGGGTGGGGAACCTGGGGCCTTGAGGCTGTATTTGAGGCCCTTTGACTGAATCTAAACTTCACAGAACAAATCCCCTTAATAAAATGATTTGTTCTATAAAACTTGGACTCAGTCAAAAGACCTCACCTGAGGACCTAGAAGGCCACATGTGGCCTCGAGGCCAAAGGTTTCCCACCCCTGGTTTAAGATGTCCATAGAATATCCGTTTGAAGATTTTCCACAGGTAGTTGGTGACATAGGTCTAGGGTTTAGGACAGAGATTAGGGAAGTCTTGTTTTGTTTTGATTTTTTTTTTGGGGGGGGGTTGGATATGAGTCTTGTTCAGGACCAAAGAGGAGAGGGTAAGTAGTCCTGCTAGGTTTTTTTTTTTTACGTAATTGAAAACCTCCTCTTCTTAGATCCTTTTCTTCTCCCTAAACCTGGAGTTTCATCAGTGGAGGGAACTTCTAGTGTAGCAATACCCTCCATAGATGCAGATCAAGTGCTCCTGTGTAAAATAGTTGAGAGAATTGCTTGAGTAGCTGAAAAAGTGAAATGATTTGTCCAAGGTGACAAAGCTAGTATATATCAAGCAGGACCTGAAACCAGATCTTTCTGACAGCTCTTCTATCCACCAGACCATGCTATCGCTAAAGTTAAAAGGATAACAATAAAATCTGGCATTTATATAATATGGATACAATGGATAGAACTGGGACTTGGAATCAGGAAGATCTGAGTTTGAATCCAGTCTCAGGCATGTATCAGCTCTGTGACCCTGAGCCAATCACTTAATCTCTGTCTGCTTCCAGTCTCCCCATCTATAAAATGGGGATAATAGTAGCATCTGTCTTACAGGATTATTGTAAGGATCAAATGAGATCATGTATTGTAGCAGCAAGCTCCCCTGCACACTCAGGATGGTCTGCTAGCACAGGTTCTTTGATCTGCTTTTCTTTAAAGGAAAGCAACTTTAAAGGGGTTAACAACCTTACTTTAACTACATTCACTCGTTCAGGGGAAAGGTCAGCACCCTGAACGTGGAAAAAATACAAGCAGAGAAATTAGCACAAGGATCAACAGACAGGGATCCAACTGTCTGAAAAAAGCAATACAACCACCTACATATACCACCAGGTTGGGGGAGCATTTACATCTGAGTAGTCGGGGTGGGGGGGGCTCTTAACAAACAGCTACTCAGAGTCCTATCCAGGGAATCAAAAAGTTCTTCTCGTGAGTGAACCCCCAAAGCAAAATACTCACCTCAGGATATATGTATACTTCTCAGAGCCAGAAGGCATCACAACCCTCCTAACTCAGTGCCTAATTAGCTTAGTACCAAAAGGTGTGAAAGCCTTCCTACAAGCAAGCCTCCCCCAAAGCAAGTTCCTCCTTAGGCAAGTCCCTCCCCCGATGGGTTCTATGTGACTCAGGGGGTATCACAGCTGTGATTGAACACGTGTGGTCCCATAGGCCTACTAATGAACGGGGAAGATCTTCCTATTCCATTAACATTACAAGTATGTAAAACACTTGGTAAACCTTAAAGGGCTATCTAAATGTTGGCTATTATCATCATTTCATTTGAGCCTCATAACAACCCCATGATACTGCAGGTATTATCATCCCCATTTTACAGACTGGGAAACTGAAGCTCAGGAAGATTAAGTGAATCTCAAGTGGTCACACACATTACTAGTAGGTCTCAAATGGAAATTAACCCTAAATTTTCCTGACTCTAGCATTCTATCTGCTACACCATGTTGCAGTACAGAAATCCATGAGCTTAGCAGGGATGAAAGAAGGGGAGAAAGAGGCTGAGAGCAACATCATTGTAGAAGCAAATTATAGATTATTTGGGTACATTAAAGACTTCATGAAATCATAAAAATCGGAAACTGGGGAAAATGTTAGCAATAACCTCATCTATTGTAATCATTTTATAAATGCAGAACCCCAGACCCAGAAAGGTTAAGTGATTTGTCCTAGGTATAGATCAGGGCTGTCTAAAATGCAGCCCACAGGCTGCAAGAGGCCTGCAGTGTCATTTATGTGGCCTGCCTACACGCATAGAAACTTACATGAATGCTTTAGTAAATGAAGCTGAGCTACCGCAGAGCTCTCACTAAAATGGCATATCAAAAAAATAGTCTATTGTTTCAATAAAAACCTAAGGTTGGACAGCCCTGGTCTAGATGATGCTTTTCTAATATCCAGTCATGAGACAGGAAGGAGAGAGTTATAATAAGAAACTTCAGTGACACAAACATCCGCTGGTGGTCTCATCCTACTGATAGCAGAGCGCGAGACAAACTCTTTTTCTATCTGACCTTGCCTTACCTGTGGTTTTATCAGTCATAAACCAGTGAGATCAATACAAGAGCTACTTTAACTTGGATCAACGTGGAAGAACTGATTGGTGATATGAAAGTGAAGGAAGAACTTTGAGAGAGGATGACCATGTCATCTCGGAGTTCATAACAGAAAGAGAAAGGGATTCTGGGTAGGGTTAAACGTGTACTTTCAGTTATACTCCACACAGAATCTCAGAACTAAAGACTGTCCAGATCAACCTCTGCTTGAAAAATAGAATTCGCTTCTGCCACATCCCTGGCAAGTAACTATCCAGCCTTTGCTTGAAGCCTCTAGTGAAAGGAAGTCTCCCAAAGAAGTCCATTGCACTTTTTGATTATTTTAATTAGTAGGGAGTTTTTCCTGATCGCTAAATTTGTTGGGTCATTGTTCAAGGTGTTTTTCAGTCATGTCAGACTCTTTGTGATCCCATTTTGGGGTTCTCTTGGCAAAGATGATGGAGTGCTTTGTCATTTCCTTCTCCAGCTCATATAACAAATGAGGACCTGAGGCAAACAGGTTGAATGACTTTTCCGGGGTCACACAGCTAGTAAATGTCTGAGGCCAGATTTGAACTCAGAAAGATGAGCCTTCCTAACTCCAGACCAGGCACTCTATCCATTGTGCTACCTAATTGCCAAAGTCTAAATTTACCTCCTAACTTCCATCCTTGCTCCTGAGCCGAACAGAACAAGTTTACTTACCTTTCTCTAGAACAGCCCTTCAGATACCGGAAAACCACCAGGTACCCTCCTGAGTCTTCGCTTCTCCAGGCTAAACACCCTCAACTCCTTCAACCAGTCCTCATATGGTATATTCTCCAATCCTCTCACCATCCCAATCACCTTCTTCTGGAAATGCTCCAATATGTCTATGTCATTAGCAAAATGTGGCATTCAAATGTGAATACAGAGATCTAGACATATCCGACAAGGAAAGAATATGGTGAATTATCAGCTCACTAATTCACATCAGCTCACATCTGGACACTGTGTCTCTTTCAGTGTAATTTAAGAAAGTACTAGATTTCTTGGCTGCCATGTCACACTGTCAGATCATATTGAGTTTATAATCAGTTAAATCCCCCAGATATTTTTCATGCAAACTGTTGCCTGGCCACATTTCCTTCATCCTATACTTCAGGTTTTGATTTTTTGAATCCAGCCACAGGACCTCAAATGTAGGGCTTCATATTTAATTCCCCTCATTGTTCTAGACCGAGGGTTCTTAACCTGGAGACCATTAATTTTTTAATGTGTTAGTTACATTTAAATATAATGATTTAATTTGCAATCCTACATATTTTATTTTATGCATTTAACAACATTATTCTGAGAAATGGTTCATAGGCTTGACCAGACCACCAAAAGAAGCCATGACTAAAAGGTTAAGAACACCTGTTTCTTTTTCTTTGGAGAGGAGAAGGCAAGGCAATTGGGGTTAAGTGACTTGCTCAAAGTCACATAGCTAGGACGTGTGTCAAGTGTCTGAGGCCAAATTTGACCTCAGGTCCTCCTGACTCCAGGGCCGGTGCTTTATTCATTGCACCAACTAGCTGCCCCAAAAACCCCTGATCTTTTGAATCGTGGGATTTATCACCAAAGAACCCTCCAAGTATTGTGTAATTTGCAGTTTGACAATTATTCCATCTATGTCTTCATCCAAGGCAATGATCATAATGTTGAGAAAGCATATAAAAAGCTTATATCCTTGAGACACTTCACTAAAGTCCTTTCAAGTTGCCATTGACCCATTAATGACAATCTTTGACATGGTTCATTCACCTAACTATTCTATCACCTAACTATACTATTATCTGGCCTATACCCCTTTTCTCATCAACAAGCATGGCCCACAAGGCTTTGCTAAATGCTTGGCTGAAATCTAAGTATGCTATATTTATAATATTCCCTTGATTTACTAGTCTAATAACCCAGTTGAAAAAGAAAATATTACTCTGACATGAGGTGTCCTTGGCAAAGCCATACCAGTTTTCAGAAATTACCAGTTCTTTTGAAACTACTCACAAGACAACTCATAAATAACATGCTCTATAATTTTGCCAGAAAGAGAAGTAATGTTAAGTGGTCTAAAGGTTGTAGAAGACCCAGCCCTCTTCATTTTTTTGAAAATTGGGGAAACATTTGTACTTCTGTAGTTCAGCAACATTTCTCTCATTCTTCAAAATCTTTCAATAATCACCAACAATTCTTCAGCAATACTATGTGCCGATTCCTTAGGTACTATAGGCTGTCGTTTGTGCAGGCTATGTGACTTGAACTCGTTGAGGGTGAATAGATGCTATCTATTTTCTTACTCACCTTAGGTTTCCACTACCCGGTCACCATTTTTATTCTAGTCTTCCCATTGTTCAATGTTCTTCTTGGGAAGAGAAGCAAAATGAGCTGAGCACCTCGTCCTTCTTCCTGTAGTTTATCATCATTATCATCATCATCATAGTTACCCCTCTTGGGGGAGAGAGGAGTGGAGAAAGGGGGAGAAAATCAGCTAAGCTCTTTGAGAAAGCCAGCTGCATACTAGGTGACTCTGCTTCCTCTCCTCATAGTCATCATCATCATCATAGTCATCATCACCAACATCATCCCATCGACCCTAAATACCAGTCTTTTCCCTTCCTTGATCTCTGTTGCCTTCAATATACCACACATATAGCAAACAAAAACCTTAGTTCTTCTTAGCCTTCACTGCCAGTCTCAACTCATTCTGGGATTTACAACTCCTGACACTATCCTGATAAAAACATGCTATTCTTCTATATTCATCTTGGTTACTTGTTCTCTCTTTCATCTTCTATATGTCTGTCTCTTTTTTATTTGAGTCTCTTGATGAGTTCCCTCTGTAGTCACATAGGTCTCCTTAGGCACAATTCCTTTTTTGCCTCCACATCAGAATCATTTTGCTCAAATCTTCAGAATTTCATTCTTAAGAGCTTCCCAACTGTTTTAGGGTCATTTTCCCTTTCAAAAACATTATACCACTAGATCCAAGACAACTCTGAAGGACTTATGATGAAAAATGCTATCCATCCCCAGAGAAAGAACCGATGGTGCTGAATACAGATTGAAATATACTTTCTTGCTTTCTTTATTTTTCTTGAAGTTTTTTTTGGTCTATGTTTTTTTCACAACATAACTATTATGGATATGTTTTGCATGACTATACATGTATAATCTATATCAAATTGCTTGCCTTCTCAAATAGGGTGGGTGGGGAGGAAGGAAGGGAGAGAATTTGGAACTCAAAGTTTAAAAATGAATGTTAAAAATCGTTTTTATGTGTAACTGGGGGAAAATAAAACACTAAATAAAAAATATTACACAACTAGACCTATACTTTCTTTGAATCCTTTAAAATTTGCTCTCCTAGAGCCTAGGGTAAATGTCAGAATCTGCTCATCTTTCCTCTTCTTCTCCACCATTAATATCTACAAAGACACCTTTGTCTCTCACATCCTTAAAAACCCTCAATTAATCATAACATTCCCACTAGCTATTATTCGATATCTCTCCTTCCCTTCTCAGCTAAACTCTTTGAGAAAGCCAGCTATACTAAGAGACTCTGCTTCCTCTCCTCTTGTTGTCTTCTAAACCCTCTTAAATTGGGCTTCTGACCTTATCATTCAAATGAAATTGCTCTCTCCTAAGTCACTAAGAGTGTACCTTTAAAAGAAACACCAAAGTTAATTGAGAATAGTTTTAACCAATGTGAAATGATATTTTAAAAAATTATTTATTTTTAGTTTACAATATTCAGTTCCACAAACTTTTGAGTTCTAAATTTTCTCCCCTCCCCTCCCCTCTCCCCAAGACAGCATGCAATCTGATATAGGCTCTACATGTACATTCACATTAAACATATTTTCACATTAGTCATGTTGCAAAGAAGAATTATAACCAATGGAGTGAACCGCAAGAAAGAAGAAACAAAACAAAACAGAAAGAGAGAGAGTAAATAGTATGCATCAATCTGCATTCAGATCCGTAATTCTTTCTCTGGATGTGGATACCATCTTCCATCATGAGTCTTTTGGAGTTGTCTTGGAATATTTCATTTCTGAGAAGAGCCAAGTCTATCAAAGTTAGTCATTGAACCATGTGGCTATAACTGTGCACAATGTTCTCCTAGTTCTGCTCCCCTCACTCAGCATCAGTTCATATAAGTCATTCCAGGTTGTAATGAAGTCCATCTGCTCCTCATTTCTTATAGCACCAGAGTATTCCATTGCATTCATACACCACAACTTGTTTAGCCATTCCCCAATTGATGGGCATCCTCTCAATTTCCAGTTCTTTGCCACCACAAAAAGAGTTGCTATAAATATTTTTGTATATGTGGGTTCTTTTCCCATTTGTATGATCTCTTTGGGATACAGGCCTAGAAGTGATATTGCAGGGTCAAAGTGTATGCACATTTTATAGCCCTTTGGGCATAGTTCCAAATTGCTCTCCAAAACGGTTAGGCCAGTGATATAAAATTATTTTGAAGGCTATTGCTTTGTAATATAGTTTGCAGACTGGACATGTTATTCCTCCTTCATTCCTAACTTTTTTCATTATTTTCCTTTATATTCTAGATTTTTTTTGTTTCTCCAAATTAATTTTGTTATTATTTCCCCTAATATTGTCAAGTATCCCTTTGACAACTTGAATGGTACAACATTGAAACTACAAATTAACTTTGATAATACTGTCATTTTTATTGTATTGGCACAGCTCAGCCATGACCACTGAATATTCCTCAAGTTATTTAAGTATTCTTTATTTCTTTAAGGAGCACTTTGTAATTGAATCTAAAATCCTAAAAATATTGGTAGGTTTTTCATCATTTATCATTTTCTTTCACGTAATTATTAATGGTTTCTATATTTTTTTCTTTGATCCATTCGCTATTGAGGATTTCACTGTTGTCTCCCCTTCTCCATTTGAGTCTGTGTCTTTGATTTGTGTTCCCTGAACTGATTACTATTTTTTTTTTGCAATATGGTTTGTAAAGCATGTGTTTATTATCTCTGCTTTTTTTAAAACATTTATTTGCAATATTGCTGAGCCCTAATATGTGGTAAATATTTGTGTAAGCTCCATGTGTTACACTCACAGGTATGTATGTATATATCTGTATGTGTATATGTATATATATGTATATATATGTGTACATATATATGTATATATGTATATATATATACACATGTGTGTATGTTCTTAGGTAGTCCTATTTAGAAGACACTATGTCTTTTAGCTCTAGTTTCTACAGCAATTTGTTCAATTCCATATTTTCTATCTTGCTTATCACTGTTAGATTTTCTAAAACTGAGAGACATCAACATCTTCTGCTATTATTATCTATGTCTTCTACTCACTTAATTTTTCCTTTATTAATTTAGATGCTAGGGCATTTAGACCATTATACCTAATATTGAGATTGGCTTGTTGTATGCTGGTTCCTTTCAGCATAATATAGTTTTCTTGCTTACTGCATATTGCAATTAATTTCTGTTTTTTCTTTGTCTGATTGCAAATCTTGCTTTTTTTGGCAGTTTATCTGACATAGAGCATCAGTATTTTGTTCCAGCTCCTTATTTTAATTATGTGGAGAGAGTGGGCAGAGTTGAGTACTGCTGTTACCACAGAGTGGTTGAATGAGGGCAGGGACAGTGTGTGCTAACAGAGACTCTAGCAGCAATGAGGGGGAAAATCATTGAGTAGATCCCAGAGCAGAAGTCTGTGGGTGCTTTCCTGCCAGAGTCTGGGGGAATGGTAGGAGAGAGGGTGCTAAATGGGCACCATTAGGGTTGGTGCCAGGAACATTAGGAATTAGGTAAGAGCCTTCTTTGCTATCAGTTCATTGAGTTATAATCTCATTAGACTTTTGGGTGTTCTAGCTTTTAGAGAGCTCTTATGCATAATTCTTATAATGAGGAGTTTTGAGACTTGATGAGGATCAGAGAAAATGTCTAGTTCTCTATCTTTTTATTCATTTGATGACCAATGATGTCTTAATTGAAAAATCTAACAGCCTTTTCTCAATCTTCATTCTTCGTAACCTCTCTGCAGCATTTAACACTGTCGAGAACCTTCTGCTCTCAGATATTCTTTCCTTTAGATACTGTGACCATGCTCTCTCTTGCTCTTCTACAGCAACCAATTCCTTTTTGTTTGTCAGAATTGCTAATTCCTCTTGTCATTTTCTCCACCTTTTGAAGTATAGGACTCCTCTGGCCTACCTTGCCAAATTGCATTCATAGGTTTGGGCCCTCAGTTCAAGGTACTCTGTGGGTCTGCATTTCTAAGACCCTAGCTCATGAGCCCCTACCAATGAGTTAACTTTTCGCCAGTCAGCCAGAGAACACAATCACCTCAAAGAAAAGGCCAGTTCAGTTTAGTAGAATGGCCCAATGAGAAACAGAACATCTACCCCTAAAACGTCAGGGTACGTTTTTGCACAAACGTACACTGCATCATTGGGAAGGGTAGACATCCCAGAGTTTACAAGTAAATAAATATGTATGGAATATGTAGGAAACACATGTGGCCAAGACGATTTTATCTCCGGGGCTGCCAGTACTTGGCCACAAGGGTCATATAGGTCATATAGAAGAGGTTCTTAAAAAAAAGATAAAGAACTGTAACTTTTACTCCCAAGAATTATAGAGGGCAAAAATAATCTTGTGAAGACTATAGACAATGGGTTGTTTTTCTTTATCAGTCAATACACGTAACGTATCACAAAGGATGCATTGGTCTCACTTTCTCCAACAGTACAGAAAATACTGAAGGAAAGCATTTCTACTCCCCGGGTTATCAGAGAGAAAAACATGTTGCTCAAAAGAGTGAAAAAAATGCTTCAAGGAGCAAACAAAAAAGAAAAAGGAATGGCAAAGGTAGAGAGAAATTCTTGCCTGAATCAGGAATTAATTTGAAGCTGTGATATAGAAAAGAAAGGGAAGGAGAAAGATCAATGGATATTTGAAACAATATAATAGGTATAGAGTTTTTCTCCTATACAGGAGTGAACTGGGCTATTTTAGGAGGGAAGGAGATTTGTGTGCTTCCAAGAATGATGGAGATCCACAGATTTCACCAAGTGAAAGGTCATCCAGTAGTGAACAGAGGAAGAATGAAGCAATGGTGATTCTTTGCTGATGGACAATTAGTTAGATATTTGTTGATCTGACATAAACAACTAAGATGTCTGATAACAGAGAATCTCCCCAGAATTTTTACATTGATACCCACTCCTATCGATTCATGTGGGGACCAAGAATACCACCCAAAGAATGGATACCTTGAATGACTTTGAGCCACCCAATTGAACCCAGGCCCAGGCCCAATTGAACTACCTCCAAGGTACTGAAAGAATTGGCAGGTGCAATTGCTGGGCCACTATCAAGGATTGGAGAATGACAAAGATTGTTCCAATTCCCCCTCACAAAAAAATACAGGGGTGGCAGAAAACAGACTCTATAATCTAAAGGTCGGGGAGCTTGACTGATTCCTGACAAAATTATACAAATTTTTATCAAAAGACTGATTAATGAATATCTAGAGTTCATAAAAAGCTAGCCTGGCTTCATCAAAAGTAGATCATACCAAACTAACTTTATTTTTGTGACAGGTTTACCAAACCAGTAGAACAAGGGAATGTTGTCAATATACTGTGAAATATATTTTATCCAAGCATTTAACAAAGTACCTCATGCTATTCCTGTAGATAAGCCAAAGAGGTGTGGACCACACTAGAGTAAATCTAGGTGTATTCAGAGCTAATTAAGTAGCTGGACTAAAAACAAAAAGTAATTATTACTTCAGTGACAGCTTGGAAAGAGATCTGTAGTGGAGTGCCCCAGGGATTTGCTCTTGGCCCTGTACTGTTTAACATTTTTATAAATGACTTGGATAAAAGTATATATGGCTTGCTTGTCAAATTTACAGTTGACATGGAACGAGGACAGATAACTAACACACTAAATGACAAGTTCAGCATCCAAAGATCTCCACGGGTTAGAGTGTTAATCCTACTCTATTAAAATGAAAACTAATAGGGATAAATGTAAAATCTTACACTTGGATTCAAAAAATCAACTTCCCATGTACGAGATGGCAAAGACATGGATAGCTGGCAGTTTGTCTGAAAAAGATCTGGGACTTCCAGAAGGTCAAAAACTCAATCTGCATCAGTAGTGTAGTATGTCAGCCAAAAAGTTAATGTGATAGTCAAAGGCTGCACTAAGAGAGGCAGAATGTCTAGGACACTGCTTAGAAAGCATCCAGAGGAATCTGATGAGGAGAGCAAAAGGCCTCCATGTCATGCCAAGGCTCTGTTAAAAGAATTGGGCATGTTTAACCTGAAGAAGACAAAATTTAAAGGGACTATGATAGGTACAATCAAGTATTTGAAGGGTTGTCCATGTAGAAGATCGATTAGACTTGTTCTGCTTGGTCCCACAAGGTGGAATCAGGTAGTAATAAATCGCTCAACAAGCATTCATACTTTAAGTACCTACTATGTGCTAAAAATAAAAATAGAAAAAAATGAAAGAATCCTTCCTTTGAAGGAGTTTCTATTATATCAGGGAAGATAGCAGACTGTTTGGCCAGGCAATAAGTATTTATTAAGCATTTACTATGGGTTAGGCATGGTGCTAAGCACTAGAAATACAAATACAAGCAAACAGGAAAGACAATTCCTTCACTGCCCTCAAGGAGCTTCCATTTTAATGATGGAAGACAAAGCACAAAAGGGAACTGAAAAGGGAATGTGGAAGGAAAGTATCAGAAGGAAGTCCTGTCAGGCTGGGGCCCTTCCCTGGGGATGTTCTGGGGTAACAAGGCAACTGGGGAATGATAGAGAAGTCTGGAGAGTGGAGGCTGTAGAGGGGCAGAATTAGAAGCAAAATAAGGAAAAAGCTTACTATTCATTCCAAAAAGAAATAGATGGCCTTGAATGGGGGATTGGCTTCCTCCCTTACTAGAGACCTTCAAGCCAAGGTTGGACAAAAAATGATCAGACAGATACATTGTCAAGGATATGTTCATTTATAGATGGGTTGGACTAGGTGGACTCTGAGGTCCTTCTTTATTCTGAAGTTCTGTTTGTTACCAAAGTGCTCGAGCAGGGAAATCTCTGATGAGCTCATATCTGAAAAGAACATTTGTAAAAGACTGAAACAAGGGCACCTAGCCAAGGACAAATGTTAAAGAGTGTCATCAACCAAGGCAGAATAGTGTCTGGCATGAGTCCAGAATGAAATGAGGTTGATGAGGGGAGAAAAGGACAACAAAATAGGCTATGTTCTAGGCAAAAAAGGAAAAAAGGATAGAAATACAAAGAAATAGAGAAAGACTTCTATGAAAAAAATGAAAATGAAAAAGGCAGAATCAGAAGAATGGAGTACATGCTAACTAAGACCATAGGAAAGGACAAGTTAGATGAGAATGACTAGAGAAAGAATCCTGAGAAAGTGATTGGAAAATGATGATACTTTATATGTTTAAATTAAATAATTTAAATATGAAAAATTAGTTAGTTGTGCTGATATCTAATAATTATATTTTAATTAAATATTTATTTTATTTTAAAGGGAAGAATTAAGTTCACTCTTTGGGGAAGGTTGTATAATGTAAACAGGTGGCAAAAATAAGGTAAAACTATTCCATTTCTATCTTGTTTTGTTTTCCCAAATAAGATGCATTATCTCCTGGCTGAAAACAGTAGAATGGAAAAATCCTCCAAAAGGGAGTTGAAGCTCATAAGGAGGCATGATGGTACAATGGAAAGAGTGTGGCATTTGAAGTTAAAGGATCTGGGTTTAAATCCTAACATAGGTTGTAACCTATGTAACTTTTAGCAGGGGGCAGCAATTTGACATAGTGGATAGAGTGCTGGCCTTAAAAGCAGGAGGACCTGAGTTCAAATGTGCAACAGAAAGTTGCACACAACTCAATAACAATGAACCTTTAGCAGCTCACTTAATCTTTCTAGCTTCAGTATCCCTGTCTGTAGAATGGGGAAGTTGAATTAGATGGTTTCAAAGGTTCCTTCCATCTCTGAATCTGTGAGCTATAATTCTATGATAGGGGCTTGCTTTGTGGAGTTCTATATAAATATCAGCTATATTGCTATTGGGTGGCATGTATAGCTAAAGTTGCTTCCAGCTCTGTGATCCTATGATTAAGCACTGGGGTAATGATGTGTTGTCCTGTCTTTACTAAATGAAAATAATAGTACCGTGTTTTGAATTCTTTTCCGGGTTAGGGATAGATTTTGGGCTGGGTCATTCATACGTTCTTTCCTGATTTCCCAACATAATTAAAAGCATGCCTTTAAGATTGGCCAGGATGAAGAATCTGGTATAGATTGTGACCAAGTAAAAAGGGGTGTGTGTGTTTGCATCTGTGTGTCTGCGTGTGTCTGTGTGTCTGTGTCCATGCTTGCCAGCTCTAGAAGGCTCATTGGTCTGTGTGGAGATGAAACATTTATCTTTGATTCTGGTTCTAGAATATTTTGAACACTCAGGCTAACCAACCCAGCTTTATCTCGAAATAACCCCAATAGAGATACCCCTAATAATTTCCTTAAGCGTGAAAGGGCAGTCAAGCTGGATCTAAAACAATCACATTGGGCATTTTCAACACCCTCTTGAAAGGAGAATCTGAACAGTTCTATCAGCCTCTTCCACTTCCAAGGCATTTCCCGGGGAGTGCTGGAGCTAACTCATTCCAGCTAAGAAGCCAATTCTTAAATTTTCCATGTGAGCATTTACACCTCAGAAATTGGCTAACACCACAAATCAGGGCTTGATTGTTCTGTTGATTATCTAGAGTCTAGACTTAAGAAAATGTTGGCAAAAACAATGTAGTAAATAATGCAGATTACACTTAACGTAGGTTACTCTCAAAAGTATATTGTGGTTTTTGGAGAGCCAGTTGTTAAATATTTGCCAGCACATCCCTGCCTTTGGCTTCGTCCTTCCTATGTGTTTAGAATCCTTAGCCCAGATGCTTTCCCCACTAAACTGCCCTACCTTTTTCTTTCAGTGGCCCCCTTCCTGCCTCCAACATCATGAAAACCCTGCTCTATGACCTCCTGTTGCTGGGTCTCTTTTCCAACGTTTTCAGCGACTGTCAGAAGGATTGTTTGACGTGCAGAGAGAAGCTTCACCCATCCAGGGACAGCTTCAGTGTTGACGTAAGCAAGATCACACCTAGGTATTCTTGAACCCCTTCAGGGAGTACTGTGCTCCTTTAACTTGCCATCTTCAGTTCTCCCAGTCTGGAGTTCCCACAATCCACAATACTGAAGGGTGGGCTAGAGGAGATGCCCCTAATCTGCAAGCACAAACACATGAGATTTTCTCCCTAGGCCCGTTTTCATCATGCTTACCTTCCTCAAAACTTGGCTTTTCAATTTAATGCAACATAAATTGATTTTGACAAAGTTAATTTTTATAGTAATTCCTTTCTCAGGTGATCCTGCCAAATAACAAATAGCAGATTTGCTCCCCTCCTGGATTTATATTTTAATTTTTAATTGATTCAGTTTAACGAATATTATCAAACACCTAATACATGGAACATCCTATGCTAAGCCCCAGGAAGAAACAATTGGATAATACCCGACCTCTCCCTCAGGGAGCTTACCATTTTGTAGAGAGAAAAGGCAAATGTGAAGATAAAAATGCTATAAATTAGAATATGCCAAGTGTGTACTACAGGGGAGCTAACTTTAGCACAGTGGATAGAGGGCTGGGCCTGGAGTTAGGAAGACTCCTCTTCCTGAGTTCAAAGTATCTCAGATACTTATTAGCTGTGTGACTCTGGGCAAGTCATTTAACCCTGTTTGCCTCAGTTTCCTCATCAATAAAATGAGGTGGAGAAGGAAATGGCAAACCACTCTAGGATCTTAGCCAAGAAAACCCCAAATGGGGTCATGAAGAGTCAGACATGACTGAAAATGACTGAACAACAACTACAAAGTGTGTACAATAGAAACAAAGAAAAGGGTGCAATAAGGAAGGTATTAATTCCAGCTGGGAGAATCAAGGAACACTTCAGGGAGTATCCTAGGATCATTGATAGAAAGCGAGATGGGACCTAGAAGGTCATCTGGTTCAACTCTTTCTTTCTACAGATGTGGACCTAAGGACCAGAGAGGATAAGCCTAAGGTCGCACCGGTACTAAACCCCAGAGCTGGGGTTCAAACCCAGGTCCTCTGACTCCAGACCTAGCATTCTTTCCTTTGTACCATGCCAGACTTCCACTTCTTACATAAGATGGCACATCTCAAACCTCTCAAGCTTTTTAAAATGCCTACACTATTAAATATGTAATATTAATTAATAAGCAGCCAGGTGGTACAGTAGACAGAACATTGGACCTGGAGTCCAAAGGTCTTGAGTTCAAATTTCACCTCAGACACTTACTAGCTGTGAGACCATGGAAAAGTCATTTAACTTCTGTCCACCTCAATTTCCCTATCTGTAAAATGGGGGTCATAGTAATAACTCCCAGGGTTGTTTTAAAGGTAAAAATGAGATAATATTTCATATGCATGTATATCTACATATATACACACACATATACATACATACATATATAAATTTGTAATGTATACGGAAAGCAAATACATTACTGAAATGGATCTAGGACTGAGATTCAATGCTGCCCTCATTCCTGCCCTGCCAACCTCCCCATCAATGTTCTGATCCTTGCTCTCCATTTAAGACTTCTAGTCAGTGTAGCAGTCAGCTGAGTAGAGATGCTGTTGTCATAGCCCAGAAGGGTAGAACTTCTGGTCCATCAAGGATTCAATGCATCAAACATGTACTCAGGACCACCCATACTGCTGACCCTTGTCTTGACCAGATGGCTGACATGGAACAGGGCCAAATAACATATTAGGTATGATTGAAAGGGATACTTGAGTCTAGTTTGGGGGTATTATGAGGAGGCTGACCCAGCCTCAGGTGCTTGGATTTCCCCCTCCCCCTACTTTTGGAAATCTTCCTCTCTCCTACGTAGTCCCTCAGGAGAACTAGCTGGTGGCAAAACCGAGTACTTTCAGTTTTTATTCTGGGCAGCCCATTGGCTCCCAAAGCACCTTCCTCATGCCAAGTGCTCCCTAGCCCTGAAGGAGTCACTAGCACATACTCTTGAAGGGCTCAAGTAATATAAAGATAGACCCAGGCCTTTATTATCTGAAAGTCAGTCTCAAAGGGGCTGGGACATGGGCTGCCCTGACCTGAGGGCCTACTGGATATTCTAATCCACACTCCAACAAGCAGCCCAGACTAGGAGCCTAGTTTAGATAATTAGAGACCTGGAAAGGCTCTTGGAGACCACCCTGTCCAGCTCCTTCATTCTACATATGAGAAAACTGAAGTCCTGAGAGGTCACATAGGTTGTTAGTGACAGAGCTGTAACTAGAACCCCAGCCTAGAACCCAGATCTCTGGGCTCCTAGTCCTGTGCTCTTTCTGCCACACTGAGAGCCTATGGGAACAACTAAAAACTAACAAGGTAAAAGAACTCATCTGGGACAGGGAGGGCTTAGGGGAAAGGAACCTGATCTAGATGGGTTCAGAAGTGAAATGGGGGATATTACTTTCAGAAATACCTTCTTACTGTGAACATCCACCAGGTGGATATTTGCTGTCACTTCCTTTCCCCTGACAATTATGGCTTTTCAATTTTTTTTTTGAAACACAGTGTAGTGTAGTGGTTACTGAATTTGGAGATAGAATTTGGATTCCCGTCCTGGTTCTGCCTACTCTGTGACCTTGAGCAAATCAAACTTTCTGGCCTCAGTTTTCTGTAAAAGAAGCGGAAGGATGACACAGATGAACTCTGAAGTTTCTTCTACCTCTAAACCTATGATCCTAAAACTAACAGGCATAAACAATGCCTGGTATTAATAGGACACACAAGCAGGATAGGGACTGGAGCTGGGCTTTCATTGGAATGAAGAGCTTTGGCATTAGGAAACTCTCTACCAATTCAGATGAGAAGCTTCTCTGCTAATCATACTCTTAGAAACTGCCCAAAGCACTAAGGGGTTAAGTGACTTGCCCGAGGTCACACACTCAGTGTGTTTCAGAGACCATGCTTGAATACAGGCCTTCTTGGCTTTGAGATCAGTTCTCTATCTAATACACCAAGCGGCCTCTCCAGGTGAGCACATTCTACGTGAAAATATGAAGAAATTAAAAGATCCGAGGATTAGTTATCTTAAAGAACAGCTAGGTGGCACATGGATAGAGCACTGGAGCTTGGCATCAGTAAGACTCATTCTCCTGAATTCTAATCCAGCCTCAGACACTTCCTAGCTGTGTGACCCTGAGCAGGTCACTTACCCTGTTTGCCTCAGTTTCCTCATCTGTAAAATGATCTGCAGAAGCAAATGGCAAACCACTCCAGTATCTCTGCCAAGAAAACCTCAAATGGGGTCACAAAGAGTCGGACATAACCTGAAATGACTCAACAATATAAGTTATCTTAAGTGTTCTCAATCGCTAATCTTGGTTTTCCTCCAGGGACTAAACTGTAAGTACCGTATAACGATGAGCTACTACTGCAATTGAGTAATCCTCATTTGTTCTGAATTTCTTCCCTTGAAGTTAGAACTTCCAGGAACTAGAAAAGTCACTCCCTGTAGGCTTCCCTCGGCCTTTGATGTTCTCTAGTGAGAGCGAGACCTAGAGCTGCTCTCCCAATTAGCTCTGAGTGCTAAGAGTTTCTGTTGTGTTCCTCTGTACTAAGTACTTCTTCTTCTGTCTTATGGCAAAGAAAAATATTACCAGGAAGTACAGTGCCTCTTGTCTTGGTGATATCCAGCTGCCATGACTACCACCCCTGGCAGAGGCAGGTCCATGAGAATGGGGAAGGTCCCAACAGGTGTTATAAAGCATCTGGCTGTCAAAGATCTCAAACAGCTAGAGGCAGAACCCAATGACACAAGGCCTTCCCCAGTAACACACAGGACACAGGAGACTATCAAGAGAGCGAAACTGATCCAGGTGAACAGACTTCCTGGCGTGGCCCTATTTTGCCATAAAGAGGTCTCATCTGACTCTCTTGCCCTCTGACCTTTCTAAAACACAACCCTACCACCGCAATATAGTGAGGCCAATCCAAACACCATCCCACAAGCACAGACTGTCCCTGCTCTTCCATTGCCTATACTAAAAGATGTCTGCAAGTAACAAAGCCAGGGTATCGACAACAGCGGCTGCTCTCTGGTCCCACATCTTCCTGATAGTTATGAGGCCAGATCAGAAAAAGCCAAATAGATGATACCTCCTTTATATATTACAGAGCAACCTCACCTACCCAGACCATAGCCAAGAAATAGGAAGGAAGCAAGGAAGACTTTGGAGAAAGCAAAACAGATCCACAAAATCAGTGGACTAAAATTTGTATAGGACAACTTCCCTGGCCCTCATCTAAAGCCTGTTCAGGAGAAGAGAACAAGCATGTATTAAATACTTACTATAAGCCAGTCTAGGTGGCACAGTGGATAGAATGCCAGGCCTGGAGCCAGGAAGATCTGAGTTCAAATCCAGCCTCAGACACTTACAAACTATGTGACTCTGGACAAGTCGCTTAATCTTGTTTGCCTTAATTTCTTCATCTGTAAAATGAGCTAGAGAAGGAAATGGCAAACAGCTTCAGTATCTTTGTCAAGAAAACCCTAAAAGAGGTCACTAAGAGTCAGACACGACTGAAAATAGCTCAACAACATGTGCCAGGCACTGTGCTAAGCCCTTTACAAATATCATCTCATTTGGTGCTCACAACAACCCTAGGAGGTAAGAGCTTTATTATTTCCATTTTATAGTTGAGGAAACTGAGGCAAATAGAGGTTAAGTGGCTTGCCCAAGATCACACTGTTAGTAAGTGTCTGAGGTCAGACTTGAACTCGGATCTTCCTGACTCCAAAACTGGTGCTCTGTGCACTCGCTGTACCACCTAGCCACCTT
This sequence comes from Phalanger gymnotis, assembly GCA_028646595.1. Lineage (NCBI taxonomy): Eukaryota > Metazoa > Chordata > Mammalia > Diprotodontia > Phalangeridae > Phalanger > Phalanger gymnotis. Next base: position 233,723,350 of record CM053625.1, read on the forward strand.
CCTATAGCATATTGTTGTTAAGTTGTTCAGTAGCGTCCAACTCTTCATGGCCCCATGGACCATAGCATGCCAATACTGTCCGTGGGGTTTTCTTCGCAGAGATATTAGAGCGCTTTTGCCGTCTCCTTCTCCAGCTCATTTTACAGATGAGGAAACTGAGGCAGAGGTAAGTGACTTGCCCAGGGTCACACAGCTGGTAAAGTATCTGAGGCTGGATTTGAACTCAAGTCTTCCAGACTCCAGATCCACTATTCCACCTAGCTGCCTCTCCTATAGCATATTAGAAGCAGCAAATTAGAAATGGGGTGAGAAACATTAAAAAATTATAAAAACAGTCACCAAAAAAGCACAGAAGTCTAGGGCCATTTTAGGATCATAGAGCTTGAGCCAGAAAGGATCATATGATCCCACAGAGAGCTGGAAGGGACCTTGGAGGTCATCTCGTCTACCAACCCACCCTTTGATTCTTGAGCCCCCAGGGAGAACAAGAGCTTTGCCCAAGGTCATACGCTTAGGGAGTAAGTAGCAGACAGAACCTGAATTCGGTCCCTCTGATTCCAAGTTCTATGCTCTTTCCAGTGGTTAAAAATATATTTTAAAATATTTGCTTGGAGAGTTAAACCCTCGGCGATGCAGAAAACTCAGCTATTCAAAATAATTTATCTCCCTGTCTTTCCCTGTCCTGAGAATTTGGGTTTCATCGCAGCATTCCCCCTCTCATGAAGCTTCCAGATTGCTTCAAGTATCTCTACTATCTGGTATCTAACTACTAGAGATCTACTCATTAATTAGAAATGATCGCAGCAACAGATCAGGCATTATACAGTTCTCCGATCGAAACATCAGTTTCAGTGTAAGGAGCTAGACTTCACAAGTCCAAGTCACACTGGGGTCATATTTTTAAACTACGTTTAGATGCCTTCTGTTTTTACGTCACCTATATTTCCCAATGTATTCCTCCCCGTTCCCTTCCTGAGAATTTATAGCAGTCCGTATAATAAAGAATAAAAAAGAAAGAAAGAAAGAAAGAAAGAAAGAAAGAAAGAAAGAAAGAAAGAAAGAAAGGAAGGAAGGAAGGAAGGAAGGAAGGAAGGAAGGAAGGAAGGAAGGAAGGAAGGAAGGAAGGAAGGAAGGAAGGAAGGAAGGAAGGAAGGAAGGAAGGAAGGAAGAAAGAAAGAAAGAGAGAAAGATAGAGAGAAAGGAAGAAAGAAAGAAATTCAGCAAAACCAACCGATAGCTAGAAAAAGTACCAAGGTACATTTAACAAGTATATTTCAACCAAACATGACTAGATTTCCAAGCTGAGAGGTATGGTGATTTCTCGGCCCTTTTCCTCTACTCCTCTAGGATGAAGCTCTTACCTGGATAAAAGGTCAGCATCCACTTAAGATGCTGATAAGCCAATGAGATGCTTCCTCCTTCTGCTTTTGGGAAAACTCATTCACCAGTATACATTCCTCTGGGAATATACAGAGTGTTCATCAAAAAATGAAGTATAAGCTTTCATGATAATAATAATAACTGATGTTAATATAGTCCTTCAAAGTTTGCCAAGCATTTTACATATTTAGTTGAGTTCAATTTAATAAGCATTTATTAAACACCTCCAATGGGCAGGAGAATGAGCTGAGTGATAGGGATACAAAGGCAAAAATAAGTTGGTCCCTGCCAAAGAACTTACCTTCAACAAATCTTATTTCATTTAAGGCTCGTAACAACTCTGTGACGTATTACATATATTATCTCATTCGATTCTTATGACAACTTTGTTTCAAGGTAGGTGCTGTTATTATCCCATTTTACTGTTGAGGAAACTGAGGCAAACAGAGGTTAAGTGACTTGCCATGGGTCAAACAGGGCATTTCTGAGGCTACATTTGAACTCAGGTTTTCCTTACTCCTCTGGTCTCTAATGGTCTCTAATTTCACACATCCCCGAAGTGGTTCAGCTCGTTTCTAAGGTATAAGAACCTGCAAAGGCAGGCACGGCATAGGGTTGGATAGTGTGTCAGACTTAGAGTCAAGAAAACCTCCCTTCAAATCCTGCCTCTGATCCCTGATACATAAGTGCGTGTCGGCTGACTGATGGATATATCTCAGCTGTGCGATGATAGGCAAAGTCCTTAAGCTTCTCTGAGACTCCGTTTTCTCATTTGTAAGATGGATATGACAGGATCTATAGTGTACCTCACAGAGTTGCTGCAAGGCTCATGGGGTGACTTTTACAAAGTTCTCCGTAAACTTGAAAGCACTTTATAAATGCCAGCTGTTATTGTTCTTGCTAATCGCAAATAGATTTTACTTTATCTCACAGAGAGGTCACATGCTAATTTCCTACCTTGTGTCCCAAATATCTGGCCTCTGAGCACCCAGGCTGTCATTTACCGTGCCTCTCTGTAAGACCTGCTTCATCCACTGCACTTGGCACCAGCCGGAGATATTCCAGATGCTCATTCATACTCCGGCTAAAAATAGCTGTTGTTAATGGAGACTGGCGCAAATGCCGCTCACTTGCTTAATAGACCATTAACCAACCATCGGAAAGAGGCAGGTGAATGCCTTAGTCCAAAGGGTAATATATTAAGTTTATATATGCCAACTGCTATTAAAAAGGCTGTTGGGGGTTTGGACTCTGTATCTGAGGCTATTTGCCAACAACTCGATTAAGGCTCTCAATTAGTTTCAATGATTGTCAGCTCCTGGTACTTCTAATAGCCCATCAGTTCTGAGAATAGAACATGCATTAGATTTGTTTATAGAATTTGATTTTCTATCATTAACATAGGATCTAATTGTATCATCTGGTCTTAGAAAACCAGGGGCCCACCGAAGGTCTGATAACCCTTAGTTTTAATATATATTTTAGTTCTTTCCTTAGGCTACTTAACTCCATTCAATGGACACATAAGGCTGTCATCTGATAGGATTATTTCCCTAAATTATATATGTACAAATTAGTCCTACTCAGTGTGTTTGGAAGCAAAACCATCTATGAATACGCTAAGTATAGACCTTATTTTTTTTCTTTCTGTGTCTGAGAAACATGCTCGGATTGTGTTAATCGTTTCATGCTTCATTCCCCTTTGTCTCTCCTGAGTACATCCTGTGAGCCTATGGTTACTTTATCTCCAGAGGGCAATGAAACCGGTCGTTCCTGGCACAGGGCTGTTCAGGCATCCTACACCACCAGATGGAAACCTTTGGTGGAAGGAAGGCTTGGATGACTCATTTCACTTGGTGTTTGTGTAATTGACCACAGAGTGCTTCCCCTGATACCTACATCTCATGTGTTTGTGGCTCCATCTTATCTGAGAAAATAACAGGCACTTAGGTAGCGTGGCGAGTAGAATATTGGTTAGAAAGACCCCAGTTCAAACCCTTCCTAGGACCTTATTAGCTATATGACCCCAGAGAAGTTACTTAAATTCTCTGCCTCAGTTTCTTTATGTGTAAAATGGAGACGATAATAAAAGCACCTACCTCACAAGGATGCTATGGAGATAAGAGGTGATAATGTATGTTGAGCACTTTGCAAAACTTAAAGCATTATTTGAATACAATTTATTTATTTATTATGCTATTATTGTTATTATATTCTGCCTCTGACACAAGCTGTGTGACCAAGGACAAGCTGTCAAACAGTCAATCACAACACCTCAAGACTTATGTGAAAACCAGGTTTATTTCAAGAGAAATGAACATGCATGTAGAACCCAAAGAGTTCGCCACTCATGCAGAAATTTGCATATTTATGACAGCTGGACAAAGGAAGGAGAAGATACCAGGAAGGGGCGTGGCATGGGAGAGGGAAAGGTGCAGTAAAAATGAGAAAAGGACAAAACCCCTCCTAAAGTGGAGGAGCAAGTTGATGGCAAAAGACCATTCTTTTCCCTTGGGAAACAGGGATAAGGAACCCGTGGCCTTTAGGATTTGTTCTGTGAAGTTTGGATTCAGTCAAAGGGTGGCACTTGAGGACCTAGAGGGCCACATGTGGCCTAGAGGCTGCAGGTTCCCCACCCTTGTTTGACACTAGACCATGAAGATAGGAGTATCTGCTCTCTGCAAAGGACCACAGCTGCCTGCACAGGCATCTTCCCAGCCTGGCACAGAGTGATTGGTGCCTGTCTTATCTCCCAAGGACACACAGGGAATCCAGCTTGGGATGCAAACAAAAAATTATGTCAGCTGGAGGGCAGAGTTCATCCTTAACACATTCAGGGTTTCCTGCATGCTCTGGGTTCGGTGTTCCTGGAAAATAAGACAACTCAAAAAGACAATTTCAGGGGACCCCCTAACAGTCCTTAACATTGTTACACTCAGAAAATGTGGGTGAAAAAACCAGTGCCCCAGGCCAAAGTCTAAGAGCATTTGGGGGGCTAGGGAGGGAGGAGACAATTAGAAATAGTTCCTAAGCAGAGGTAGAGAATGAAACCCACATGAGTTAGTTCATTCATTCATCTTTTTATTCAGCAAGTATTTATTAAGTCCCTACCATGTATAATGTACTGAGCTAAGCATAAAGACAAAAATGAAATAATTCCTGCCATCAAGGAGCTTGTATTCTACTAGGGAGGCTACATGGATATACGTGGATAAGCAAATACAAAATATAGACAATGTAAATACAAATATTTTTTGCTTGTGAGGGGGAAAGCACTAATGACAAGAGAAATCAGGAAAAGTGGGTGGGGACTGGAGGGGGGCGGGGAGAAAAGGTAAGAGCTCTGGCATCTCATCAACCATTTATGCAGTAGTATACCTGTGGCAGGTCAAGTAACCAGGATGATCAAGCTACTAGGTAGGTAGCATGTGGAAATTTTACTTAAAGAACATTCACTTTAATCTACAGTTGTGTATATTCAGGACAAAATCCATGCTGGCCAAGTCAAGGGCACAGTGCTTCATGTCAGGGAATAGGGAAAGGATTCTGGGATCCAGGGGCAGCCTTCTGTAGTAAAAAGAACAATAGATTTGGACAAGACAGCTGGTTCAAATTCCAGCTCCTAGACTTAGTAGCTGTGTGACCTTGGGTGAATTATTTAACCTCTGTTGGGCTCAGACTCCTCATCTGTTAGGTACACATAATTACCAATCTCACAGGGTTGTTGTAAGGAATGCACTTTGTAACTCTTAAAACCCTATGGGAATATGAATGATTGCTGTTGGGCTGGGATGTAACCACCTCTGAAACTAGCCAGGCAAGGGGAACCAGAACTGGGAATCAGTCTCATCAGACCGTTAGGCTATAAAAGATTGAGTATTAAAAATTAGCTAAGGCAGAGAGGAACAAGCAGGATCTAGAGTCTAAGACAGAGGTTCCCAAACTTATTTGACCTACTGCCCCCCTTTTCAAAAAAATTACTCAGCATCCCCCTATAAATCTACTTTTTTTAACCCTTTAACAGTTTTGTATTTTTTATTTGCATCATTTAAAAATGTAAAATACATATTTTTAAATGATGGATCTTAAATTTAATAATTTACTATAAATTTGTAGACTTTTTCCTACATTGAAATTTTGATCACACAATATTGCACTATGTAACTGTATAGCATTGTATTGTAAACAAGTCATTACACACACATATTCCTATTGGTGCATGCTGGACTTCTCAACAATGCTTGACGAGCTCGCCTGCCAACACTTGCTTGTTAAGACCTGTAAGCAGTCTTGACCACTGATCAGTTATAACTTGCATTGTGGGTGTTTATTTGGAAAATAATATAATCACTACACTTTAACTCTGTTACCCAACAGATGAAACATGTACAACAGTTTTTCAAAATTTTCTTATCTTTGCCTCTTTCCTTATGCTTCCATCACCCCCTTGTTTTTATTCAACACCTCCCACTTGCACCTGAGGCTACTACCACTCCCCTGGATTGTTCCAGCACACCCCCAGGGGGTGGTATATCTCAATTTGGGAACCTGTGGAAGAGATGGAGAGCCTAAGTCTAGGCAAGTAGTGTCTAAGAAGTGTCCTGAAGAAATTGTCCAGTCCAAAATAACAATAGTAATGAATGAACAGAAGAAGCCTCCAAAGATAAGTTCTGATGCTATGAGAGAAGCTGTTTGATCTATCCATTATTTTATTTTACCTGCTGGGGATGAATGGGCAGCCCTGGAAGCACAAATGTTAAGTGCAGACTTCAGAGCCCTGCAAGTGAAACTTATACCTAATTAGGGCCCTCTCTGGGCTGAGATATTGGGATGAATAGGAAGTCCTCAGAGACATCTTCCCTGAATCTTCTTGCCAGATCAGGTACAAATGTAGTCCCTGTACTGGCATCTCCAGGACAGGAGATCCCTGGACCATCTGTGGACATTTATTCTGTCTCAGCTTATGAAGCTTTCTTCTCTCAACCACATATCTGACATCTGATGATTGGCCAGGACAATCTGAGGGGTTGGGGGTAGGGTGGAGAGAAACAAACAGAGAGACAAAGATAGTGAGAAAGAGTGGAGAAATGGGGAGGAGGGAGAGAGAGAGAGAGAGAGAGAGAGAGAGAGAGAGAGAGAGAGAGAGAGAGGCAGAGGGAGAGAGAGAGAAAGATGGGGGGTGAAGGGCTAGTGAAAAGGCTACAGGAAATGGTTCAATGGCCTGTTTCCTTGCTTAAAGTGAGGCAAAAGACTCAAACTGTCAGAGAGCTCAGACTCTCAGTCTTGACCTCATAGCAGTGTCAAGCTGCCCAAATAAACTACAAACTATCCTTCTAGAAAAAAGCAAAAGACAAAACAGGATCATTTATCCTATTACTTAAGTATTAAATAGCAGGGGCTTCTGAATGTCCTCATAGTACAATGGTAAGGCAGGATGTGGGAACAGGGATTTAAAGAATCAATGATTTAAAACCTACTACATGCTAGTAAGTACTACGTGCTACTACATACTAGATGCTAGGCATTATTGTTGTTAAGCTGTTTTTCAGTCCAACTCTCTATAACAGCATTTGGGGTTTTCTTGGCAAAGATACTGGAGTGGTTTGCCATTTCCTCCTCCATCTCATTTTACAGATAAGGAAACTGAGGCAAACAGGATTAAGTGACTTATACAGAGTCACACAATTAGTGAGTGTCTGAGGCTGGATTTGAACTCAGGAAGTTGAATATTTCTGATTCCAAGCCCAGTGTTTTATCCACTGCACCACCCACCTGCCTATGCAAGGCACCAGGGGACATACAAAGCGGAGACAAGCCATGGTTCCTGCCTTCATGGCATTTAGTCTTGGAGAGATACAGGAAATAGAAACATGAGTAATGATTATATGCAATGTTATGTGATAAATACATTAGAGAGTTGCTAAACTGCTGTTCGAAGTCACAGGGAAGGATGGTTGTTATCAGCCAGAGTGACCAGGGAAGGTTTTGTGGAAGAGAGGGCATGATGGTGCTGGCTCTGGGCATGGAATTCAACAGGTAAAGAGGGGATAGGCATTCCAGGCTGGTCTCTGCAGGGCAGGAGTATACAATTGACCTAGGGAGCAAGGCACAGAGACAAGAGCAAAAACCCTAGCTGCTCTTGGTTTAGGCACAGACATCAAGGAAAGGGAAAGGAATGTGGGTCACCAGTCACGTAGACACAGACAACTGACAGTTGAATGAATGGAGCCATTGGTCAATTTTACTAATGCCTTGCTGTACTAAGGATATGAGAAACGCTTTTGAACCAGACTGGAATTTGCATCTCAAAGGACAGCTTGGGGGTACCTCTTCCTTAATGTCTGTCTCAAAAGTAAGAGACATCTCAGGCATATCCTTTCTTCTAATAACTCATTGTGAAGCAATAATCAATGTAGCTGAAGGAAGCTCAAACCCGTTTATCTTTTCAGAAGACACTATCTCTGGGTAACACATTTCTAAACCATGTAGACTGAGATGAACTATGTCAAGTAATACTTCCTTTTGGTTGTGCCTAAATGACTTCTTCTGAGTTCAAAGGATGCCTCATAATTCAAGTATTTGGAGTCTGGGACACAAGCTTCACATTTATACTGTTGATGCTTAATAATTTCGCACAGTTCAGCTGGATTTTGAACAGGTCTGCTGATTTTTCCCGCTTTGTCTTCATACAGAAATCACTGCATTCTTTCTTCATTAATTTAATTGCTCCTTTTTTGATATTTTCTTGTTCTGTTGTGTTTTTCTTTTTAATATATGCCTTTTGTTTCTTTTCCCCATGCTCCCACTGAAACACAGAGAGAGAGAGAGAGAGAGAGAGAGAGAGAGAGAGAGAGAGAGAGAGAGAGAGAGGGAGAGGGAGAGGGAGAGAGAATGAGGAACAGAGACGGGGGGAGAGACAGAAAGAGAGAAAGAGAGAAAGGGGAGAGACGGGGAGAGAGAGGGAGGGACAGACAGACAGAGACAGAGAGAGAAAGGGGGAGAAAGGGAGACAGAGGGAGGGAGAGAGAGAGAGACAGAGAGAGACAGAGAGAGACAGAGACAGAGACAGAGAGAGAAACAGAGACAGAGAGAGACAGAGAGACAGAGACAGAGAGAGAATGGGATGGGGGAACAGAGACAGAGAGGGAGAGATAGAGAAATTACTATATTCCAGGCACTATGCTAAACTCTGAGTACACATAAAATCAGGGACTATCTTTTACCTTTCTTCATATTCCCAGTATCTAGCACATTAGATGCTTAATAAATGTTTATTGACTGACTGAACTCTTTACAATTTCCAACCAGTTCTCTTAGTTCTGACTCTTGGAGTGAAGGAGAAGAAATCTATCTAATCCCCCTTCCGTATGACAGCCCTTCAAATACTTGAAGACAGCAATCATGTTCCCCTGTCTTCTCTCCAACCTAACCATCCCTCGTTCTTTGTAGGGCATGGTCTTCAATCTTTTTTATCATCCTGGTACCCTTTCTTTTATGGGCAGTTAGGTGGTACAGAAGATAGAGCGTCAAGCCTGGAGTTAGGAAGACTCATCTTCCTGAGTTCAAATCCAGCCTCAAACACTTACTAGCTATGTGACCCTGGACAAGTCACTTCACCCTGTTTGCCTCAGTTTCCTCATCTGTAAAATGAGCTGCAGAAAGAAATGACAAACCACTCCATTTTCTTTGCCAAGAAAAGCCCAAATGAGGTCACAGAGACTGGGACACAACTGAATCAACTGAACAATAGTAACTCTTCCTTTCAACATGCTACCATTTGTCAATATCCTTCCTTAAAAGTGATGCCTTGAATGCAAAACAATAATTTAATATGATCTGACCAGAACAAAATTTGGCAAGATTACCACCTTCCTCCTTCTGAACGTGAAAACTGCTAGTGCAGCCTTCGATTCTCTTAACTTTTTGGATTTGTTTTCTCATGCTGTTAACTCCAGTTGAGCATACAGTCCTCTAAATCCCCTAAATCTTAGATGCTTTTGTTCCCAATCCATTACGTTGTGGTTGCCTGCCCAAAAGCTCCCATTGTAATTTTTCTGCCCACTCCTACAGTCTCAGGAGAACTTCCTGCCATTTATCTCTGTCAGCTTGGCATTTTATTACCCAGAAGAATTTGTCATCTGTGAACCTGGCAATTTCATTGCAATACTTCTCCTAGATCATTTATAAAAACACTAAATGAGGCCAGTACCAGTACCAGACTCCAGGGTTTTCCATCGTTAACACTTCTCTAGCCAGAGAAGCCCCTGTTTATTCCCACATGTTCTCTAGTTTCCAGCTCCATTCTTTAGCTACTTAAAAATGTTTCTGCCCATCACAAGGAAACACAGGGGCTCTTTAGGGAGGCATTATTACCTAATGGGAAGAGCAGTGCACTCAGCAGGTCAGAAGATCTGGCTTCTGAGTTCTGCCTCTAAAACTTCCTAAATACATGATAAGTCATTTTGCCATTCTGAGTCTCAATTTTCACATCTGCAAAATAGGTATAATAATACTTTCATTACCTGCAAAATAGGCATAATAATACTTTCACTACCTACCTAGTTTTAAGGAACAGACTTTGTAAACCTCTTAAAGAGTTATAGAAATGTGAGCTATTAATATTATTAACTGGTTTGGGTACATAATCATTCCAAATACTTTTTATAATTTTATATTAAATAATATCTACTGCCTGCCCACTGTGCTTCTGTTTATGATTCCCTTAAAGAACTCTGGTAGGTTAATGTATTGTGCTTTTTGTCTTATAGAAACAATATTCCCTTTTCCCTGCTAAGCAGGTAGGTGGTACGGTTGAGAGAGACTCAGACTTAAATTCAAGAAGACTTGAATTTAAATCCTGCCTAAAACATACCTTCTAGTGATATAATCCTGGGCAAGTCAATTAATAATGCTAGAATATCCATAGGGATATCAATTTGTACAGAAATTTCATTTTAATTGTACTATGAAATACATTTTTCCTTCTCTATTTTCTTTGCCTTGCACTCAAAAAATTATACTGCATCAATTGGCATGGCCTGGTTCTTAGAGGTATTCTTAAATTCTGATCTTTTTAGTTAAGCAGAAATTAAACCAAGAACTAACCTTCAAGACAATAAGAATTCATAATAATAATAGTAGGTAGCATTCGTGTAGTGCTTTGAGCTTTGCAAAGTATTTTATATGTCATTAGATCCTGACAATTCTTTGAGATACATGCTATGATTATCCCCCATTTTACAGATGAGGAAACTAAAGCTGAGACAGGTTGATCTTTTTTTTTTCCATGTTGATTAACTAAATTCTTATTCTAAAAGGACAATCAATCGTTGGTTTTGTGAAATACTACATATGAGGGCAGAGGCGAGAGAACCAAAATGTTTCCCAAATAAAAACCAGAGTCACACAGAATCAAAAAATGGGAAGGGAGCTGGAAAGGATCTCCAGAACCTAAGTAGTCTAAACCATGCCCCAAATTCCTTCAACACTTCAAAATTTCAAGAATGACATGATTTCATAGGTCTGGGGAGCCCCCTCCTCTGGAGACTTGAATAACTGTGACTCAGATAACAAGGGGGGTTTTTGAAGGGGTTGTTTTTGAAGAATTCATTGCCTTGTCACTTGGATGATGAACCTCCTCAAGCTTACCGAAGCTGGTCCTCAGATGTAATCCAGCAGAGTAGCCATTAAGTGATATAGTAAATAGAGAAGTAGAGTTGGCATCAAGAACACTGCAGTTTGAGTCCTTCTTCAGACACTTACTCCCATGTGAGCCTAGGTAAGCATACCGTTGAGCAAATTCTTGTTGTTTGCTATTTTTCAATCGTGTCCAATTCTCTGTGATCCCATTTGGGGTTTTCTTGGCAGAGATATTGGAGTAATGTGCCATTTCCTTCTCCAGCTCATTTGACACATGAGGAAAACTGAAGCAAATAGGGTTAAGTGACTTGCCTGGTATAACACGACTAGTAAATGTCTGAATCTGGATTTGAATTCACAAAGATGAGTCTTTCTGACTTCAGGCCTGGTGTCCTATCCATTGTGCCACCTAGCTGCCCTTGGGCAAGTTTACTGGGACAAAAAAAAATTAAATGTATTGACATAATAACTCTTAGGCATTTTCATATCTTTAAAAAGTTCTAGTATGCAATATATCCTCCCTTTGCAGTAATGGCTTGTTTTATATTATTTTGCATTAAGTTCGCAGGATTTGACACATTCTTTCATTCATCATAAAATAGTATTGTCACATTTGAACCATTTCCACTTTTAATACATTTTATTGATACGTTTTGTTTTTATATCACCTACATTTCCTACTGTATCCCTCCCTCACCCTCGCTCAGAGAGCCATTCCTTTTGATAAAGAATAAATAAATAAGAAGAAAAAATGAGTTCCAGAAAACTAAACACGCATACATATATATATGCATATGTATACATGCATGCATATGTATATATATAGTGTGTATATGTATGTATATATATGTATGTATATATATGTACATATATATGTATACACATATAGCCTGATATTGTATGCAGTGATCTATGCAGGCAGCTAGCCACAGTGGAGAGAGTGCTGGGGTTGCAGTCGGGAAGACCTCCCACTCAGACACTTAACAGCTGTGTGACCCTAGGCAAATCTCATCGGTAAAATGAGGATAATAATGACACCTACCTCCCAAGGTTCTTGCGCAGATTAAATGAGATAATAATTTTAAAGCACGTGGCACATGGTGAGCACTATATAAATGTTAGCTGTTATTATTATCACTAGCTATTAGACCCCAGCAAGTCACTTAACCTCTCTTTGCCTCAGTTTCCTCATCTGTCAAATGTATACAATAAGAGCACCTCACTTTTAGGGTTGTTGTGAGGATCAAATGAGATAATTGTAAAGCACTTAATGCAGTGAATGGCACATAGTAGGTGCAATATAAATATTAGCTATTGTTATGATAATAATAATCATTATTATTACTACCACTGGCCCCCATCTCCACAAAGAAGTATCTTCTCATATCGTTTCTTTGGGGATAAAACTTAATTATCGTAATTTCTCAGCATGTATCATTCCGTTTTGGTTGTTTTGTTGTTGTTTCTCTTTACATTATCGTAGTCATTGCATGTATTGTTTTATCGTTTCTTTTTCTTTTACTTTGCGTCATTTCTTCCCATGCTTCTCCGTATTCATCATGTTCATTTCTTACAATGCAATAATATCCCACTGCATTCATGTTACCGCAATTTGTTTAGCCATTTGCCAGTTGATGGGCATCTATGTTGTTTCCAGTTTTTTGTTGCCAGAAAAAAATGCTGCTATAAATGTTTTGGTATTACATAGGATACCAGGCCTTTCTTTGATGAACTGCCCATTTTTCCTTGCTTTAATTATAGCCCATAAGATTTTTAAATGTTCAATTATTTCTATTGTCAACTCAACAAACATAAAACAAAATGAGCCTTTCCATATACAAAGTAAAACAGAAAAAGATTTTTATATGAAACTGTAAATCTCTGTTATATATAGCTCACTTCTCCTTTTAAGTATGTAATAAATTCAACATAATTTTCAAAGCTGTCCTGCTTGTCTGTTTCCTTCATTTTGCATTGAAAAAAATGCTTCAGAGAACCTCTTTCTTTTTTTTTCTTTTTCTTTTTCTAACAACCTATCACTAGCCCCTACCACTTTACCCCAAGCTCCCTCTAACATTGAAAAGACAAAAAAGGAAAAGAAATCCTTTTAACAAATACCGTTGAATGAAACAAATGTCCCTTTTGATCATACCTCAAAATATATAATTCTTTCTGCACTTTGATTACATCACTGCTTAGTGGGTAGCACGTTTGATCATCAGTCCTCTGAAATCATGATTGATAATTACAGTTTTCAGAATTCTTAAATCTTTCTTTTTTAAGATTGAAATAATTTTAATAAACCATTTACCACGAGTTTACCATACTTACCAGCCAGCCTTTAACTGCAATTTAACTGAAAAGTTCAATTTTACCAAGGTGAAACAGTAATAGGAAAAGAAAAAGTTTCACTCTATGCTTCAATTTAGGGCTTCAGCAGACATGTGTGGAAATTTTCTTTGAAGCATTTTCTCTTTTTTTTCTCTGCAAACTTTACCTCTTAGCTTTACCACCCAAGTACTTCCCAAGCCTCAGTCTGACAAAATGTTCCACGTAAGGCATATATTTCTTCCTGTTGTATGTTTTGTTTAGGTACCAAGGCATTGGCCACTGCTTGTACTTGTGCCAGATGATACATCCAAAAACGTCTTTTCTCCAAGCACTTGGTCTTGGCCTATCTTGACCTAAGTCTTTCGGCATTGGGGTTTTTTTATATGTGTTATTATTGCATAAATTGTTCTCTGGGTGATGCTCTGCATCAATTCATACAAATCTTCCTAGATTTTTTCTGGAACTCTCCTTTTCATCATTTCTTACTGCAAAATAATATTCCATCATATTTAAGTGCATATATCATAATTTGTTCAGCCATTCTACAATTCATGGATATTCTCTTAGTTTCCAGTTCTTTGCCACTACAAAAAGAGTTGCTATAAATATTTTTACAGATGGATCCTTTTCCTCTTTCTTTGATATCTAGGGTGTTGGACAAGTAGTTGCAATGAGTCAAAAGGAAAATAGCATTTAATGATGCTAGGGGTATAATTTCATATTGCTTTCTAGAATGTCTGGGCCTATTTACAGTTCTATCAACAGTATACCAGCGTGCCTATTTTCTTGTAGCATCACCCCCGCCATAACTGTCATTTCCCCTTTTTTCTGTTTTGTTTTGTTGCTGTTTTGAGACTGGATTCCCTTATCTCACCTGAGATGGAAGTACAGTGACCTCTCACAATTCAATTCCAACGTTGATTGGTTTAGAAACTTCAACCAGCTGTTTTGTTTCTAACCTAGGCTGGTTCATCCTTTCTTAGGCAACCTGATGACTATCTGCTCCCAAGGACTCATTATATCAGTGACAGTAGTAAGGACATTCAATTAGCTTTAGCCCTATTTCAGCTCGGAACCTCTGAACTCAAGTGATCCACCAGTTTCAGCATGTGTTGGGCACCGTGCCCAGCCATTTTTTCTTTTTGTTATCTTTACCAATCCGGTGGGTGTGAATGGGGTTTCAAAGCTGCTTAAATTTATATTTCTCTAAATATTAGGGATTTGGAGCATCTTTCAAGTACTGCCTGTTCATATCTTTTGAATATTTATCAGTCAGGGAATGGCTCTAGTTCTTGAATCAATTTTTATGTGTCTTGTATATCAAAGAAACTTGACATAAAGATTTTATTTCAGTTAGCCTTTCTATTTTGATAACATTAATTGTACAAAAACTTTTTAATTTTATGTAATCAAAATTGTCCATTTTATCCTCAGTGGTCCTTTTTATTCTTTATTTAGTCATGAAGTCTTCCTCTACTGATAGTTGTGAAAAGTGTTTCATTCTTTGCTCCTCTAATTGGTTTATGACATGACCTTTTACATTTAAATCATTTATCCATTCGGAATTTATCTTGATATATGGAATAAGCTAATTGGTCTAAACTAATTTTATGCTAGTCTTCTTCCAAGTTTTCCTAACAATTTTTATTCAAGAAGGAATCCCTCTGTAGTTAGGATCTCTGGTTTTCTCAAGTACTGTTACTTTGTTTGTTGCTGTATGCTATATATCTAATCCATTCTACTGCTTGACTTTTCTATTTTTTAACCAGTACCAAATGGGTGCAATAATTACTGCTTTGTAGTACAATTTTTAAAAACCGTTATTGCTAGGCCTCTTTCTCCTCTTTTTTTCATTATTTCCCTTGAGATTCTTGATATTTTGTTTCTTTGGATGAATTTTATTATATTTTCTTGCTCTATAAAATAATCCTTTGGTAGTTTGATTGTTATGGTATTGAATATGTAAGTGAGATTTAAATCAGTGAGTTCCCATGTCATTGAAACATGTCTATCTCCATCTCCTGGATAAACTTCTTAACCTTTTGTTATGTGCATTATTATTTAGGGTTGTATTGCAGTATTCCAACTCCATTTGGAGATTTCTATAATACCAGAACAATTTTTCTTCTCAGTGTATCAATAGATTTATCACAGTTCATCATTCCTTCAATGGAGATAAGACTCCTGAGCCCAATGGAAATAAAAATTCACCAAAACTTTTTGAGAGTTAATGTTTTACACAGCATGAAACGCTCATGTCTTATAGGGTCACCTAGACTTCTGGCAGCTATGTTAGTATAGCCTTGAATAAAAAGTGAGTTTCATCAGCAAAAATTACCATTTTCCAATCTTCAGTACTCCATTCTTTATATTATCTGGACAATAAAGTATAAATGGTATTATTCTATGACAAGCTTTTTTCTTCATATTATTGGTTAGCAGCAGCTTTTAAAAAATGGTGTTCTCACTATTCTCTCAACTTTAAAAAATCTTTATCACTATGAAGAAGAACCAAAAATGACCCCTCCAGCTGTCAGTTCCTTCCAGTCTGAAGTTCTTTGTTTTCAAAGGTTTAATAAGGCTGTTTTATAAAAATAAGTTTTCCATTCTTGGTGTTGTTTTTTGTTTGCCACTGAACTCTTCTTTGTGTTTTGTTGTAACTTGTCCTGTTTCATTATGAACTTGAATGACCCTTGAAATGCTTGACTTTTCTAAACCAACAGCCAGTACAATATCCCTACCAGTCATTGAGGCGTGCTCTTTAAGAGCAACAACTTTCACCCATATCTTTGAAATAATAATCATTCTTAAAAACCACAGAATTAAAAACCCCACAAAAGATAGTAGTGGAATACATGTGTATAGCACAAGATGCAGCACTAAAATGAGAGAGAACTAGGTAAAGATGGAGAAATCAGTTTGATAAGATTTCTGTGTATTCAAGAATATGTTCTGAATCAGCTTAAAGTCACTTTAAAGTGACTTTAAGCTGATTCAGAACATATTCTTGAATACACATGTATGACAATTGTTATCACAAACTGAAACTATATCAAAATAATTACTTGGCCCAAATCATTCTCATGGTACAACTTCATCTCTTTCATCCTTAGTTTCGTCACCTCTAAAATGGGGCAATAATGACACATCACAGAGTTGCTTTTCGTAAATGAAATAATATGGAAACCTTAACGTACTATCTAAGTGTTAGCCATTATTCGTATCTATTGTTTCACTCATATCAGAGCCTTTGTAGTCAGTTAAGAGCTCTGGAGCTTTAGCTCTGCCACCAAAGGCTGGCATGATTCAGGGTTACCATCATATAATGATGGAGGAAAGCTTATGAAGAGGGTTTAGGTTTTAAGAATTTTTTTTTTCCTGAAAGAAAGAAAAAACTAAATCCATGTATCATCCAGCACTCACCAGCACATAAATTGAAGTCTTACCTGTGCTGTCAAGTACATTGTTTTCCTTCACAGATGAAGACAACTAAAACCCAGAGGAAATAAATTGCTTCTGCTGTGTTGGGGCAAAGCTGGAATTAAGCTTAGGCATCCACCCTTTCTGGTTTAAAGAGCCAGCAAACCTCACTACAGAGTGTTCCTAAAGTCTGGACACATAGGCAAAAAATGCATATTTTCAAGAAATGAATGAAATTTTCAACAACGTTTTATTTAATTGGAATATTAACAAATAACATCTTCAATATGATTTCCATCATTTGTGATGCAAAGGTTGATGCACTTTGCAAGATACACATGAACTCGATGCAATAACTCCCACATTTCCTGTGTGTTCAGACTTTAGGAACGCCCTATAGAATCCAATGCAAGCTTTGTTGTGATCAGGAGGCCAAAAAAGTGAGAGCCAGACTTTTCAAATTTACAAAGGTCACTTCTGGGGGATAGGAGGAGGCAGTGACAGTATGGGCTCATGCTGGAATTTCAAGGTTGTAGGGAACTCACATTGTGGAAAATCTTTCCACTACTTCAGATCGACAAGTCTTCAGTAAGTCTTGGAGGGTTACTTTGCCTGGGGCAGCAAGAAGGTAACCGATTTGCTCTGTGCCACACAGGTAGGAAGGGTCAGAAGTAGGATATGAACCCCAGGCTTCCTGATTCCAAGGCTGGCCCACATGCTTTGAGGCCACAGGATCCCCACACCCTAGACTAGGTCATAACTTGTTCTCTAGTGATGGAACAAGCAAGAGGAACCAGTTGAAGCTCCTTATTTGGACTTGATTTTTACATGATGTGCACAAAACAATAAAAATGGCATTCATAGGGCATCTTAAGTTTTGCAAATCATTTTACAAATACCATCTTATTTGATCTTCCCATCTAGGAGGTGTGTTCTATTATTATCCCCATTTTACAGATAAAAAAAACTAAAGCAGACAAAGGTTAAGTTATTTGCCCAAGGTCATAAAGCTGGAGGAGGATTTGACTCCAGTTCCAGGTGGTTCTATCCGCTGTACTGTTTACCTCAAATTGAAGCCAATCGCTCCCTAGCTGAAGTTACAACTGAAAAAGAGGTTTTGCATGCCATTAGGTTCCTTTCCTGTGGCAAAACACCTGATGCTGATTTTATTCTAGCTGAGATTTACAAGGTAGGTGGTCCATTGCTCATACAAAAGCTGACTGAAATTTTCCAGGTTATATGACAAGAGGAGGTTATCCCCTAGGAGTTCAAGGATGCCTCCATTGTCCCTCTCTATAAAGGTAAAGGAAATAGATTGTTCTGTGACAGTCAGGGGTGGGGTTGCTCTCTCTTAGTCATTGCTGGCAAGATTCTTGCCAGGGTCCTCCTTAATAGGCTGATCCTTCACCTGGAAGTTGATCATCTATCTGAGAGCCAGTCTGGCTTCAGAAGGGGCTGAGAAACGGTTGACATGGTGTTTGCTGCCTGACAACTCCAGGAGGAATGCCAGGAGCAAAACAGAGTCCTGTACACAACGTTTGTAGATCTGACCAAGGCCTCTGATACTGTCAGTCACAAGGGCTTATGGAAAATTATGTCAGAATTTGGTTCCCCGGAGAACTTTATCAGTGTTGTACATCAGTTTCACGACAACACGCCTGCCCACGTTCTGGATAATGGACAATGCTCTCGTGTTCTCCCAGTCACCAATGGAGCGAAATGAGGCTTGTGTGCTTGCTCCCATGCTGTTAGCATGATGTTTTCAGCCGTGCTGTCAAACATCTTCAGTGAGGATGAACATGGCATCAAGGTCAGCTATTTCACTGATGCTAAATTCAACTTGAAAAGGCTACAATCCAAGACCAAAGTGGAGGGAGTGTTGGTGCATGATTATTTGTTTGCAGATGATTGTGCACTTAATTAATGCAGCCTCTGAAGCTGAGATGCAACAAAGTATGGATAAATTCTCTGCTGCTTGTGCTAATTTGGGCCTAACAATTAACACCAAGAAAACACAGGTGTTCCCTCAGCCACTACCACACCATCCATACATACATGGAACCATAGGTTTAAGCAAATGGAGAAGTTTTGAATGCTGTGGATAAGTTCACTTACCTTGGTAGTGTACTTTCCAGGGATGTATACATTGATAATGAGGTTGACACATGCATTGCCAGAGCTAGCTCAGTGTTTGGGAGACTCCAAAGGAAAGTATGAGCGAGAAGAGGTATTAGACTGACCACCAAACCGAAGGTCTACCATTGTTGTGTGCCTGTGAAACCTGGACAGTATACCAATGCCATGCCAAGAAACTGAATCACTTCCATTTGAATTATCTTAGGAAGATTCTGAAGATCACCTGGGAAGAGAAGATACCAGACAACGAGGTCCTTTTTTGAACTAATCTGCCAAGCATTCAAACTCTGCTTCAGAGAGTGCAAATCTGATGGGCTGGCCATGTTGTTCGAATGCAAAATGTATGCTTGCCAAAAAGACTATTTTATGGAGAATTCACACATGGCAAGCGTTCACATGGTGGTGAGAAGAAGCGATATAAGAACACGCTCAAGGTCTCTCTTAAGAACTTTGGAACTGATTGTGTGACATGGGAGACAC
This sequence comes from Phalanger gymnotis, assembly GCA_028646595.1. Classification (NCBI taxonomy): domain Eukaryota; kingdom Metazoa; phylum Chordata; class Mammalia; order Diprotodontia; family Phalangeridae; genus Phalanger; species Phalanger gymnotis. The sequence continues at coordinate 233,742,736 of CM053625.1, forward strand.
TGGCATAGGACCGCTCAGCATGGAGTGCCCACATGAGAGAAGGTGCTGTGCTCTATGAGCAAAGCAGAACTGAAACAACTCAAAGAAAATTCAGGCTGCACAAAAAAATTTGTAGTACCTGCCCCTAATGTTCACACAGACTATTTGTGCCCAGCCTGTGGCAGAGCATTCTGAGCTTGTGTGGGTCTGATCAGCCACAGTCTGACACACTGAAATGTGAATCTAGCATAGTGATGTCATTTCGGTCCTCTTTGAGAACAAAGGACAGCAACCAACAACCACCTAACTGTGTCTAAACAAAACAAACATAAGGATTTTTACCCGTGTACAGTTTTTCAAAGCTGTTTTATTAAAAGCCAAATATTAAGAACTATTATGAGTAGCTAAAATTGCTTACTATTTACATTTAAATTAATTTCAACACATAAAGCGTCATAAACAATTTTTCAGGCAGCTTCTTCCCTGTAAGTCTGCTTTAAGGTCATTTCTTAATTTATTCTCATTTGCTTTTTATTTCAGATGGTTATAATTGGAATGCATTAGGGGCAGCTGCATTAAGGGCAGTGGATAAAGCACCAGGCTGGGAGTCAGGAAGACTCACCTTTGTGAGTTCAAATCTGGCCTCAGACACTTACTAGCTGTGTGGGGCAGATTACTTCACCCTGTTTGTCTCAGTTTCCTCATCTGTAAAATGAGCTGCAGAAGGAAATGGCAAACCAGAGTCAGAAATGACTAAAAAACAACTGAGGCAAACAGGGTTAAATGACTTGCCCGGGGTCATACCACTAGCCAGTGTCTGAGGCCAGGTTGAAACTCAGGTCTTCCTGACTTCAGGACCAGAGCTCTATCCACTGTGCCACCTAACTGCCTCCACATATGTGCCTCTTATGTATGTATGTGTATATATGAGTGTATAAAATAAAATATGCTGCTATGAAAATCACTGTACAGATGATTTCCTTGTTTGCTTTTTAATATTACTTACTTACAGGGAGGCAGCAAGCAAGCATAGTAGATAGAGGCAAATTTGAAATTAAGAAGACCCAAGTTTGAATCCTACCTTAGATATTTAGTAGCTACATATCTCTAAGCAAGTTAGTTAAGATCTCTCAGCCTCAGTTTCCTCATCTGGACAGTGGAGATAACAATAATCCTTACTTGACCAGGTTGTTGTGAGAATCAAGCAAGATGTAAAGTGTTATAGAAATGTTAGTTATTAATATTGTTATTACTTCTAGGGTATATTCCAAGCAATGGAATTATGGGTTAAAAGATAATGGTCTATAATTATTGAGGTCAATTTGTCCTCTCCCAAACATGTCCAGCCTAGATTTATAGGAATATAGTGCCCTATAACCATGTCCGTCATTATACCTTCAGCTTGGCCCGCTGGCATAGGGATTCATAACCTGGGGTCCTTGGATAGAATTTAGGTGGTCCATGAACTTGGTTGGGAGAAAGGAATTACATCTTTATTCCAATAAAATTGGTTTCCTTTGTAATCCTGGGTGTTTTGTTTTATGCCTTTAAAAACATTATTCAGAAAAGAGGTCTCTAGGCTTTACCAGACTGCCTACACAGGCCATGACGCAGAAAGGGTAAGAAGCCCAGTTGTAGCAATTGTGTCTGACCTGCAGAACCTAGGAATGGACTCTGCAGACGACTGGAGTCAAGTAATTTGTCAATACTTAGACACAGCAGAAATGCCTGTGTTAATAAGGAGGGATTGTCCCTCCCCTCCCCAATTGACTTTGGGCTAACCAGAGTTCCTCTCTTTCTCTTCTCCACCTCCACCCCTCTACAGGGATGCATCACAGATTGTGAAGTACAAGACTTCCTTAGCCCATTCTGGGCCCCTTGCACCAAGGCCATGAATAAGGGGCCCTGGCAGCTCAGTTCAGCCAACAAGGACAAGGCAATGGCATCTGTTTACGAGCCACAGGTGATGGAGGCCCAGGGCCTGAGCCAGATGGAGGGCAAGAACCGCGTGTCCCGTGTCAGAAGCTTGTTCCATGTCCAGGAACAAGAGGCAACAGCAGAAGGCTTGGGGGCAGCAGGGGAAGAGATGGAAAAGAAGTTGCAGAAACGGTTTGGGGGCTTCACCGGGGCACGGAAATCTGCCCGGAAGTTGGCCAACCAGAAGCGGTTCAGTGAATTTATGAGGCAGTATCTGGTCATGAGCATGCACGCCAGTGAGCACCAACGTCATGGCCTGGCTCCAGGCCGCAACCTGCGTCAGAATGGCAATGTGTAGCCCAAAGGGGAGGCCTCTCCCAGCTGCACCGTCCACTTCAACCCATGAGTGAGTTGGGCATTAACAGGCTGTGGGAGCAGTTGGAAGCATCGACCTCATTCACCCAACTCTCTTGTCATTCCCACTGTACAGGAACCATCCTCTCCCCTCCCCTAAGGAGCCTAGCTCCTTTAGGGACTAGGAGATCCAACCACCTTTCTTGCCTTCTATGAGGAGCCTGGTTGATATGGAAACTAGTAGGCCCACTCTTCATTTAAGAATCCAAGAGTTTTTTGGTACTGGCCCTTGAGTTTACCTACCACTCCCATTTGGAGCCTGGTTACTATGGGGATAATGGTACCCTCTGTTAGGTAAATTCATTCCTCCGTTTCTCTCCAGGAGTTAAGTTACTATGGGGATTGTTAATAGTGGACCAGTTCCCCATATCCAGTTACCATAGCTACCATTTAACTCACCTTTCCCTCAGAAACTCTGTCTCTGAGGGGCCATTAGATGAAACCCCACCCCCTCTTCTCCCCCCCTCCCCCCCACCGCTAAATATCCCCTAAGGGGTCTGGTGACTGTGGTAATGTTTTTACTACTCTCCCCTGAAAGACCACACGCAATTCTTCAGCCTATGAGCCTTCCCTCCCCACCTCCAATCTCTCAAGGACACTGGTCTCCATGGAAACCGTTAGACCTCTCATGCCAGGACCAATACTTAGACCTGCTTCTTTTTCTTCCCCTAAAGGGTCTTCCCTGCCTCCTCACAGGTTTGGATTAACTTCTAGATGCAGGTTGCCTTTCTCTGATACCAGGCCCCTAAACTGGGTTTTGAGAGCAAATGTTCAGTTTTTCCAGTGCTTCCTGGATAAATGGGTATAAGTCTGGTGGGTTTTTGAGCTTCTCAGTTCATTGAGTTTCAAACTCCTTCCCAGTTTGTGCTTTTCTCTTCTTGCCTCTACATCCTAATTCTCTGCTTCTTCCTAAGCCTATCTCTGCTTGTTTTCTCTTCCTCTTGACCCATTCCCATCCACAGGTATTTGTGTGTCTAGCTACATATGTGCATATCAGATACTTTGAAATTTGAAAATGTTACTTTTGATTGAAACTGTACAAACCCAACTTCCACAGCCCATTACGACTTTGGAGTTATTGGTAAAATGCATAGCATCTTTTCCCCTGATAACCTAACATTCTTCCAGTAGAAGTGAATGTGTTACGACTCCTATGTGGGATTCTATCCATTTGCATATTTATACATCTAATTTCAAGTGGTCAGATCAGCCTTGCACAAAATTTGGAGAATTCTTTAGGGACATTCAACATCCTCAAAAAAAAATTGTTTTTTTTTTAATTTGTTTAAGAAAAGCTCTGCTCAAGTGCGAGAGTAATTCTATTATAGTTCAAAGGCACCAAAAAAAAAAAAAAGATTTTCGAAGTCTAAATGTCTCACTTTGAATTTCTTGTTTTGCTCTTTCTGATACTCACAAATCAAAGGTAACTTGACATCTGGTTTGCCAATAATCGTCTCTTTCTAAATGCCACTGCATGTGTTTGTCTTTATTCACTCTATAAGGTTCTCTGTATCTGGCGACAGACCACAGAGCTATTTGCCCAGGGGCATGCTCATGGGCAAACAGTCAGATTTCCAAATGTAGACTTATGTTATAAATTGTACTAAGACTAGTGCCAGGGTGTTTCTTTTTTTCCCAAGTAAACTATATGACTAATTCCTGATCCCAGAATTTATCCATACAAACTCTCTCTTGGAGTCATCCTGGTGTTTCCATGATATCATTAAGGAACAAGAGTTCTATTTGTCCCTAAGCAAAAGTGCACAGCATAATTTGTCTGTACAATGCCTAAGGCCATTGTTCAGTAAATCTTTCAAATCTCCTGTGTGATCAATTCTTTCAGACCACAATAAGGCCTTTTTAAAAATTAGAGCTTTTTGAAAGGCCTGCAGCTTGAGGTCGATTTCTGCACTCCAATCTTGCTCCCTTTACTTTAATTGAATGCAGTTTAACTCACATTATCGGAAAGCAGTAAACACTATGGCAGTATGTCCTGGCTTGCTGTCACTCTGGGTTTTGAGGAACCTAATTTCCCAGGGATTGGGGTGGGGGTAGGGCACCTCTTTTGTATTTTCCTTTGGGAGATATCATCAAAGAAAAAAATATTAACACCCTACTCTTCATTGTAGGCATAAGCCTGCAAGAAAGAATTTTTATTAACGTACGATTGTTCTAAATTCAGAGAGAAATGTCCAGACTGGCAAGGCCCCTCATCCCCTTGGATATCTCCCTCCACAAGTCATTTTGAAATCATTATTTATAGGATTCTCGAATAAGCAATATTTCAGTTGAGAGCAAGGGTCTGAATTTAGGTAACAGTTCAGTTAACAGTTTGCTTTGTCAGAGAGAAAAATAGTCACTTAACCTTTGCAGAATCATTTTCCTGAAAGCATTCACTCTCTCTCTGACCACTCTCTTCAAGGATTTTCCTTTCCAGTTGGTCAATACCAACTTAACTTTCATTAACTGAAGTAATCAAAGAGAATTCTTCCTTCTCCTAGGTAGATCATCACTCTAATTGTTCAAGGTAGAACAGTCAAGCGTCCCTTGCCCTTCTTTGATCACTGCCCTAATTACTTCATGGAGGAATCCTTCCTAGGCTGACCAGAAAAAGGGGAACAGTATATAACTTCGGAATTGTTAGAGAAAGACTGATAAGGATTTCTTTGACAGATTAGACCAAAAGCTTTGGATTAGAAAAATTTTAAATGCTTTCTTTAAAATGTTTCTTTAAATATTTCTCAAAGGGGGAGCAAGGGAGCATTTTAGTCTGCTTTTACAGTATGAAGCACTCCCAAGTCTGGAGCTTGAGAGCACAACAATACATATTATTCAATAAACTGAGTTTGAAGCAAAAGATCTTTTCTCTTCCCAAGCATAGGATTATATCATTATGTACCTCATGCAGAAAAAATCCAAGCTCAATTTGATCCCATTTTTAATTGTATTTCCTCTGAAATACAAACTGCAGAGGTAAAAAATTCAAGAGATTGAACCTTGAATCTAATGCAATACAGAATTTTTTGTAGAGTTTTAAAGTTCATATTTGAAAACCACATGCAAAAAGCCCATGTTCCATCTGTCAAACGCCCATTGGCACACACCCTCCCCAAACCCTCAATGAAAATTCCTACATCACAAATATATACATACATGAACTGTACATTCAAAAAACACATACTAACACAAAATACCAACTTAAATAGGGAAACGGGTAAAACCCAGAGAGAAAAATATATACTGTCTTTTTTTTTGGAGGGGAGAAGGCAAGGCAATTGGGGTTAAGTGACTTGCCCAAGGTCACGCAGCTAGTAAGTGTGTCAAGTGTCTGATGCCAAATTTGAACTCAGGTCCTAATATATACATTACATAAACACCCAGGTGTTGTAAAGATCAAAACACTATTTAAGTATAATAGACAGATAGACCAAGTATAACTGCAAGAATGCAGGTCTCTAAGTTCATTCTTTCCTTTTAGTGCTGCTAAGAGAAACTCCTGAGTAATTTGCATGTCCCTAGCATTAGCTAGTGCCAGGGGCATGAAGAGTATTGAAAGAGATTTGCTTACCTTAATCTTATTATCAGGCAGGCCTGGGAGAGGTCTCACAAAGGGAGAAAAAATAAAGATATTTCTCTTAATAAGAAAGCCTTTGCTAAATTATTACTGTCATATTCTTTTAGGCTTCTTCCCCACTGAATCTGTCTTTAACTACTGAGTCTTCTCCTTCAAAGGGGATGTTTATTATTCTTTTATTACTAGGGTCCATTTCAGTTCTTTTGTTACTCAGGCCCATAGTCATGCCTAGCCAGCAAAGCAAAAAAATCCCTACTGTGTTAAAGTCTTCTTTTTAACAATTTTACTTTCACTCGGAGAAAACTCATCAAGGTCCATTTGGTATTTAGATTAAGGCAAATTAATTCCTTTCCTTGGGTGACTAGCACCAAAGCCATGCAAATTACTCTAGAACTTTACTTAGCTACTCTGTTGAATCAAGATAGAGCTGCAACTTTTGCCATACATGACTATAGTTATAGCCAAGTCTATGTGTTCCTTTCATAAATAGGAGTTATTGTTATTAATAATACCTTATATAAACACATACTATCCTTCAAAACAAGATGGTTCCCTTTGCCTGTACTATTGCCCAGTCCCTACCTATCATCTGTGATTTAGCTCAGGCCTGGGAAACTAAAGGTCCTATCAACCACCACGTAGCCGTTCCACATTGCAACCCTACCCTGTGATGACTCTGAATCTACTTTCCTGGACAGGTAAAGTAGACCTGAGATTGCAGGTGTGCCTCCTGGAGCAGGAAGGAAAGATTATCTTTGGTCTCATCTGTAACCCTCCCTCCCCCACCCCTCTCTTTCATGCAGATTCTAAGCAACAGGAGTTGTGCTGACAAATGATTAACATCTTTCATATACATATATATATACACATATTTACATATGTGTGTATATATATGTGTGTGTGCATGTATATATATATATATATGCACACACATATATACCACATAAATCCACTCTCTCCCACTGCTATTCATCTCTTCTCTGAAGTACTTGCAATTTAAGATCAGCTTGGATCATACAACCTAAACACTGTGTTATACATACACACATTCTACAAGTAGTTTCTCTGTATCAGATATGTCAGAAGGCTAAAAACTGACCCTGCACTGTCTTGGATGCTCAGAGCCCTGTCTCCATCAGAGCGACTAAGGTTGGAGAGTGAGGCTTCAGGAATGGATAAAATGTAGTGGGGTATAAAAAACTAGAAGTACTGAAAGGGCAGGGCCAAGGAACCTGAATAGCCTTGGGCAGTCTTGTGAAATAAACAAAGTTTGTCTTCTTCTACTCACTTTATGTATTCCCCTTTCCTGGTCCCTCTGATTACAGAGAAGAATAAACTAATAAGCTAAATTAATCAAAACTATTAGTGACCTCATGTGTTAGCATTTTAAAGAAGACTGAAGGGAGAGGGAAATAATTAGCCCAGAGGAATTTGTTTCTAATGGTAGAAATCCTGAGAGAATGGGATAGTTAAGGATGGACAAGGAAGGGGAATAGGCTTTCCAGACAGCCCTCCGATCTTGACACATATACAACCATCTGCGATGCCTATTTGGAAGGATAGACCTGACAACAAGCTCAAGAAGCACAGGACCGGGGCCAAAGACACGTGAACTAGTAAAGGCTCACCTTGTTATACTCCCCCTCCCCAGGTGTTTTGTTTTTCTGGGCCTCCAGTGAGCTATTACAGGAAGTGAGAACCAACAACATAGCACAGATAGAAGCAGCCTCACGGTATTGCTAAGAGTACCAAATGGGGAGTCAGATCTGAGTTTTGAATCTGGGTTTCCCCTTTCCAGCTATGTAACCTTGAGTAAATTCCTTTACCCCCTAAACCTCAGTTTCCTTCTCTGTAAAATGAGGGAGTTGGTCCCTTCCCATTTTAAACCTTCTGAAAGGTCAGAAAGATCGTCGATTTGTCATTCCAGTGATTTCTGTTTGGCCTCCTCAGGTGTCCGAGTGTTCCCACACACAGCATGTCTCCAGCCCCAGACCAACTGCAGGGAATTGGGATTCCTTCATCCCCACGGCTCTGGTCATCCTGCAGGCCCTCGATGGGGATTCTGGATCAACTTCTCTGCTCCCTGAGCTAGCGGGTGCCACCGTGGTTCGGTTCGAAATGTTTCTGTTTTTTCATGAGCACCTCTGCTACCCACATCCCTCAGGAGAATTGTATTTTTGTAATTCCTAAGAGGAGGATGAAGTTGAAACATGGACATGGCTCTGCCCTGCCTTGCCCTGTCCCCTCCAGCCTCCCTCTCCTTGGGGGAAGGTTGGAAAAGTGTAGCCAATCCAGTCAAAGCCTGGGATTTTGACCTGCTGCTACCATCACTTGTTTGTTAAAGAGCTGTTCTTTTTCATTGTTTCCAACAAATGTTTCTGCATTAAACTTCTACAGAGCAAACGGTTAATACACGAGTTTACTATTTCTGCGGAATTTCTATAAGCAACAGAGCAGCCTGTGCTGCATAAGTATGGAAGATTGGGCCTTAGGGTTTTTCACGAGGGTACCCGCATCCACACAGTGCCATCAGGTATAATCAAATGTTTCTAGTATCCCCATCAGTTATAGCGGGAGTAGGGGCAGTTTGCAAATGTACTGTTACATTAAAAGAGGGGGAAAGGAATAAGCATATTTAAATCCTACTTGGTGCCAGGCACTGTGTTAAATGCTTTATAAGTATTATCTCATTCGATCTTCTGGACAACTCTGTGAGGTAACAATCCTGCTATGACTACTATACTACTATACCTACACCTACTACTACTACGACAACTACTACTACCATTAACTAGCATTTATTCTTCACTAGGCACTGTACTAAACACTTTACAAATATCATTTCATTTGATCCTCACAACAACCCTGTGAAGTAACAATACTACCTCTATTACTACTACTACAACCTCTACTATCACTACTATATCTACTTTACCTACTGCTACTACTACCACTAGCACATTTAAACCCTACGAAGTTCCAGGTACTGTGTTGAATGCTTTATAAATATCATCTTATTCAATCCTCACAACAACTCTATGAGGTACCATCACCACCACCATCACCACCACCACTACTCCTACAACTACTACTGGCTAGCTAACATTTACATAGCATTTACGATGTACCAGGTATATGCTAAACACTTTACAAATATTATCTCATTTGATCTTCGTAATAACCCTGTGAGATAACACTACTACTGCTACTACTATCTTTACTATTACTACTACTACTGGCTAGCATTTATATAGCGTTTACTATGTGCCTCTCATTGCGCTAAATTCTTTACAAATATTATCTCATTTGATTCATTCTACCTTGAGAGGTAGGTGCTATTATTATCCCCATTTTACAGCTGAGAAACCTGAGGCAACCAGAGGTTAAGTGACTTACTCAGGGTCACACAGCTAGTAAGTGTCTAAGGATACATTTTAACTCTGAGCTTCCTGACTCCAGGCCCAATGTTCAATCCACTGTGCCACCTAGCTGCCATATGAAGAAAAGATTTGCTGAGGAGGATATTATTTACAGATATTATCTTACTTGAGATGCACAGTGTCTGGTACATAGTAGGCCCTTAATAAATGCTTGTTACCTCCCCTTCTGTCTCGTAGGTACCTCCAACACCACAACTCTCAGGAACTTGAGAGAGGAGATGAGGGAGGAATAGGAGATGAGGGAGGAAGAATTCATTCCAGGGGATGAGAAAGACTCATAGAAAAGAGCTTTGTAAATCAAGTGACTTGGAAAAATAAGAGGATGGGTGGAACTGAGAACAAACATAGCAGAAGGTGGAGGCAGGAGGGCAACGCTAGGGTTAAGAAATGGAGTAATACTCATCTGGTAAACGACGCATGCACCGGAAAGACCACTCACTGGATTTGGAGTCCCAGGACCTGGCTTCCAATACTGGTCCTACCACTTGCTAGTTATGTGACCTATTTCTCCGAGCCTGTATTTCTTCATCTGTAAAGTGAGGGCGTTAATGACCTCTGAGGTTCCTTGAAGTTTTAAATCCATGATCTTTTAACTTTAAACTGACAACTTGTGTCTTGTAGTTTGTGGGATAATTTGAGGGGACGAATTGCTTCCAGATAGCAACAAGAAGTCCAGATTTCATTTGAGACTTCTTCAGAAGTGAGAGGAGGCAGGGGAAAGGAAGGAAAGGGGGAAAGGGAGTAGGATGTTCCATTCATGGGATGGCAAACACAGGATCTCCTCCCAAAACAGAGTGTGAGTTGCTTTAGGGGAGAAATGCCACCCGTACCCCCAATTCCTGCACCCAGAAAAATGGAGCCCAGAACCCCTGGCTTAGAGAATGTGATGGTCCCCAAAACCTCTCCAATTATGTAGGCCTCCCAGAAATGCAGAAAGCTCTCTTGAGGAAGCTGCCTCTGCTCCAAACCTGTTCCCTCCTCCTTCTCTTTAACATACTTTCCCTATTTATCCTTTTTCTGGATACTTCTGTACCTCATGCTAGTTTTCCCTGTTTGATTCACTGGCCAGATGCTGACAGGAGCTCCTTCTCCCTAAATCCAAGATCTTCACTGTCTTTGGGAGATGTCCTGCTATGGAGGAGATCTGGTAGAAAGACATGCATCCAACAATGGTCCTTTTTGCTGCCAAGGCCTCCTCTTTCCATGATGCCACACTGTCCAATGGAAATGGCCATCTCACAATATGGTGGCATCGCATAGCATAAGATGCAGTACTGGCCTGTTTGATTTAGGCAGCTAGGTAAAGCAAGCAGATAAAGCACTGGGCCTAGAATCAGAAAAACCCGAGTTCAAATCCAGCCTCAGACACTTACTAGTTGTGTGACCCTGGGCAAGTCACTTGACCTGTGTTTGCCTCAGCTCTCTCAATTGTAAAAGAGAGATAACACTGGCACCCATCTCCCAGGATTGCTGTGAGAATCAAATGAAATAATATTTGCAAAGTGCTTATCTCATCCGATCATCACAACCAGGGCAGATAGATGCTATTATGATTCCCATTTTATAGCTGTGGAAACTGAGGCAGTCAGAGGTTAAGTGACTTACCCCGGGTCACACAGCTAGTAAATATCAGAAGCCAGATTTGAATTCAGGTCTTCCTGTCTGCAAGCCCAGGGCTCTATCCACCTAATCCAGTGAAGCCTTTTATGCACATTATACAAACATGAGCTATTATTATAAGACCGTTGGTTCTTGCAGAACAATCTCTCCCAATGTGTTCACATAATAGGGAGACAGAGCAGTGTGCTGGAAAGAGCACCCCGGTCTCAGAGCCAAAAGAAACGTGGATTTTCATCGTGCTTCAGACACCTATTGGTTGAATGGTGTTAAGCACACCCCTTCATCTCTCAGAGATTCCTGTCCTCATTTGTAAAATGGAGATGGTAATACCTGTAGTCCCTACTCTGCAGGGCTGAAGTGAGATCAACTGAGGTAGTATGTGGAAAGTAAGTCACAACCCTTCCATAGAATGAGGATGTCAGCAATAATGGTCACCAAGTAACTCACATTTATACAGTGCTTGAAGTTTACATAACACTTTCCAGACAAAAGCTTGTGAGGTAGATGACAAAAGAGGCAGCATCTCTTACAGATGAGAGAGGCCCATTCTGGACAAACGGAGGAGAGTCTGGCAAGGTTCCCATTCCAAAAGAAAAACCCAGTAAGTCCTTGCTCTCTAAACTTCTGGGCTCACCCAAAGAGATCTCCAATTGGTGAAATTTCAGGAAGTGTGAGGGAGATTTTCTCTTAATCCAGAGACTCTTTACTTTATTAGTTGTCCATTAGAAGACTGGGAATGGGGGCAGCCAGGTGGTGCAGTGAGTAGAGCATGGGTCCTGGAGTCAGGAGGACCTGAGTTCAAATATGAATTTGACACACTTACTAGCTGTGTGACCTTGAGTAAGTCACTTAATCCCAATTAACCAGCCTTCTCCCCTCCAAAAGAAGACAGAGCAGATTTCAGGAGATCTATGAACTTGGATGAGAAAAAAGAAGTTACATTTTTATTTTCGCCAACCTCTCATTAACATTTCCTTCCATTGTGAATTGTTTTTCATCCTTATTCTGAGAACAGGCTTCTTCAGACTGCCAAAGGTATCCATGACACACAAAAAAAGTTAAGAACTCTGCCTTAAATCATTCCGTGAAGCCTGAGAGGTATAACTTGGGAAGGCAAAGAAGAAAGGAATGTTTAAAATCCTTATCCTATTTGGGTGTCCACTTTCTCTCTCCCTCTGAATGAATTTCTATTGAGAAAATGGTGGTTTTGATGATGGAGGGTAGAATGAGAAGGGAAGAAAGTTGACCATGGGGTAGGAGACATGTTCTATTCCTAGTGGATCAGAGGCAACCTGGGTCAATGGGCGGAGAACCGGATAGAAACAGAGTGGTCATTCAGGCATAGTGACAAGAGACGGCTATACAGGAAGAAAACAAGGTGGGTATAGGCAGGAGACAAGGCCAGACGAGTAGGAAATGAGACAGATCAATCAAACAAGCCCGAACAGCACCCTGAGCCTGGGGGTCTGACAAGCACCTGAAGCTTCTCATTGCTGTACTATTATCCCTAGCAGCTCTGCTTGGCTTCCTTGGGTTCTGTTCCTTAAATGATCCAGACTGTCAGGGCAAGCAGGCCCTAATCCCCTGAGGAGGAGACACTGTACCCATCCATCTAGAAGTGCTTAGTGGCAATGTCTCCCAGTAATAAAATGTGAAATCTTCCTGGTTGATGTGGGGTCAGTTAGAGGGCTCAGGTCTGCTATAATCTTGATAGATTCTGATGCCTATCAATGTTCTGTTCCTATGGGACCCAGCCCCATTCCAGAACAGAGGTACATTTATGTACCACAATTTGTCTACCTAAGGAGAAAGCTTTGACACTCAGGTAGGAGTGTCTGTCCTCACTGGGTGAGGAGCTTCACTAATTGGGAAAGCCTGGCTTATTAAGTATACACATCCTTACTTGTTCCACACAGGATAGATGGTGTAACTATGTACTGAAACCAGTTTGTCAGTCAACAAACATTCATTAAGTGCCTACTATGAGCTAGGTAAGGGGCAGTTAGGTGGGGCAGTGGATAGAGTGCTAGGCCTAGAGTTAGGAAGACATCTTCCTGAGTTCAAATTTGGCCTCAGTTGTGTTACCCTGGGCAAGCCACTGAACCAGGTTTACCTCGGTTCCTTATCTGTAAAATGAGCTGGAGAAGAAAATAGCAAACCACTCCAGTATCTCTGCCAAGAAAATCCCAAATGGGGTCATGAAGAGTCAGATATGACTGAACAACAAAATATTTTAGGCACTGTACTAAGCACCGGGGTTATAAAAAGAGGCCAAAGACAGCCCTTAAGAAGCTCAAAATCTGATGGAGGAGACAACAAGCTAAAAGATGTGTGCAAAAAAGAAAAGCTACGTAGAGGATAACCAGGAAATAATTGAGAGGGAAGTCACTAGAATTAAGAAAAGTTAGGAAATGCTTCCTGTGAATATGGGATTTTAGGTTGAACTAAAAGGAAATTAGGGAAACCAGTGGGCAGAAATGGAGAGAAAATGTTCTAGGCCTGTGAGACAGCCAGAGAAAATGCCTGGAGCCAGGAGACAGAATGTCATTTTTGGAGAATAAGAGGAGGCTAGTGTAAGTGGAACGACGTCTATATGGAGGGTAACAGGTAAGAAGACTGGAGAGGTAGGAGGGGACTAGGTTATGAAGGACTTTGAATGCCAAGTAGAAGCTTTTGTATTTGTTCCTGGAGGTGATAGGGAGACACTGGCTCTTATAGAGTCAGGGGTGGGGAGGAGGGTTGAAGTAGGATGGAGGGTGACCTGTGCTTTAGAAAAGTCACTTTGGCAGCTAAATGGAGGATGAATTGGAGCAAGGGGAGAGACGTGAAACAGGCAAATCCACTAGCAGGCCACTGAAATAGTCCAATCATGAGGTGTTAAGGGACTGCACCATGGTGGTGGCAATAGCAGAGGAGAGGAACATGTTAGAGAGATATTGACAGGTGAAATTGACAGACTGGGGATGGGGTAGGGCAGTATAAGAGACAGTTGAGGTTTCAGGGTTAGCACCTACGTTGTGAGCCTAAAAAACTGGGAGGATAGTGTTGCCCCTAACAGTAACAGGGAAATTAGGAGCAGGGTAGGGGGATGTCCAGTTTCGACATATTGAGTTTAAGATATATGTCAGTTTGAGATGACGGAAGGGCAGTTAGAGATGCATGATTGGAGCTCAGCAGAGGGGTTAGAGCAGAATAGATAGATTTGAGAATCATCAGCATTGAAGGTAAGAGATAGAGTGGAGATGACACAGGAGACAATATGTTAGAGGAGAATTGGGGATATTAGAGGGAATGCTTGAGCAGGTAAAGAGGTTAGTTAGCCTTGGTAAGGAGTAAGATCATCTCTTCATGTGAGACAGGTGAAGGAGACAGTGACAGAAGGCATTTGAGGCATATGAAATGAGAAAAAGGGGAGAAGACAAAGCTTACGGCAAATAGCCTCAATTTTTCTGTAAAATATGATGCCAGGTTCTTAGCTACAAGGGTGAGAGGAGGGGGAGCCATGGGAGGTTTAAGGAGGGATGAAAAGGTTTGGAATTCTGCTATGCAGAGCAAGATAGTGAGTCGATAGGAGAGGAACAGTAGGATTGCCCAGAAGCTACGAGAGCCCAGTTAACATTGTGTAGCAAATTTGTAATGGACCCAATTAAAATTGTTGCATTACTTTCGCCATCTTTGTTCAGCAGCATATGTGTAGGAGAAAAAGTGGCAAATGGTGAAAATGGCCAGGGATGAGACTTGGCACAGCACAGTTGGCAGTATGATATGAGGCCCAGGGACTCAAGAGAAGAGGACAGTATAAAATTGAACTGGTTCACTAAGGGGACAAAATGGAGAGAAGAGGAGACAGTGGGTGGTACAGAGATGATGGCCTAGGAGAGAACTGAGAGGTTGAGGGATTAGAGATCACAGAGTAAAAGAAGAGGAGGGTTGGTAAGAGAAGGCAAAGGGAGAGATGGGAAGTCAATAGATTATAGTATAATAAGGAGATTTTTGGAATTCTTGGACAGGTAGGTGGTGCATTTGTGGGTGACAACAAGATCAAGGGGATGGCCATCTTTGTGAGTGGCAGAGATAGATTGAGTAGGTTGAGAAACTGAGTGATTAGAGTATTTGAAGGAGAGTTAATGTGTATGTTGAAGTCCCAAGTATGAGGACAGGAGATGGGGTAGAGAGAAAATTTGAGATTCAGACACTGAACTCATTGAGGAAGGAAGAAAAGTGATGTGAAGGTCTATAAACAACAACTACCAGGAGCTGATTGGGTGGTAGATATCTATTTCATGAACCTCAAAGAACAGGCATTCCAGAGGGCACAGTGGAATAGGTAGATGGGATTAGGTTGGAATTTTAGAGTGGGAGGGTTAAAAAGAATGGGAATAATGAACCAGGTGGCGGGGGGAGGAATGGGGTTGGATCACTGGAGTATGTAAAGTATGACCAGGTTCATCACTGAGTGAAAATAACCATTCCTCTTCCCAGAGGAAGCTAGAGATCAGGCAGGAGACAAACACAGCATGAGATGGAAAGGACATGGTCAAGTGGGGAAGTGGAGGCCCCATTTCCCTATACTCCTTCCCTCTGAAGGAGACAGTTCACAGCAGGATAAAGTTCCATTCTCTGCCAACTTTCCTCTTCTCCCCTCAAGGGACAGGTGCAGAAAGAGATGGAAGGCCTGAGTCAAAGGGTAGATTGTTCCTCTTTGCACTGGAGGTTCTCTCCATTGAATTTAGGAGATGAAGCTAGCAAAACGAAGTAGAAATTGCCTTGTGTTAGAACAGATGGAAGTCCCTCCGCTAGTCTCTAGCAGTCTTCCCTCAAGGGAAGATGGAAGGCCCCAGATCAGAGGTCAGAGGAAGGTCTCACTCCTCTTATCTCCTGAGACTGGAGATCAGATGGGCACAGAAGGAGATGGAAGCCTTGAGGTACAGGGGTAAGTCAAGTTGGGGCATAGCCCAGCATTAGCCCAGGGGGACCCTTGTCGCCTTCCCTCAGGGGACACCACAACAAGAGAAGGAAGGCACCAGGTCAGAGGAAGACAAAAAACAGTCCCTCCCTCTCAAGAAGCTCACAGTCTAATGGAGGAGAAAATATGAAAGCAACTATGTGCCAATAAGATACATACAAGATAAACTGGAGATAATCAGAGAATTAAAAGTACTGGTGTGATTAGTTCCTCTATAAAGAAGGCCAGACAAGTGTCCATAAAACAAGCCACTTGACTGAATTTCACAAGTGGCAGGCTCTACTGTCCTTTCCTTGATTTCTAAAAGTATGATTGCTTGTCAAAGGGGGGCGGAGCCAAGATGGTGGCTGGAAAGCAGGGACTGGCGTGAGCTCCCCACCAAGTCCCTCCAAAAACCTATAAAAAATGGCTCTGAACCAATTCTAGAACTGCAGAACCCACAAAGTGGCAGAGGGAAGCAGGGCTCCAGCCCAGGACAACCTGGATGGTCTCTGGGTAAGGTCTGTCCCACACGGAGCTGGGAGCTGAGAGAAGCAGAGCTGAGCCGAGCAGAGCCCAGCGTGCGCGGCGTGGACCAACCAGACCGCGGACCAACCAGACCAGGAGCCTAGCGGAGAGTGCCCTAGCATCCTGAATTACTGAGCTGTGGCATTTACCAGACCTCACAACCCACAAACAGCAAAGACAACAGAGAAGGTTAGTGGGAAAAGCTGTGGGACTGAGTTTGCAGTTCAGCCACCGCCCCTGGGGCAGCGGAGGTGGGGCAGCTTTAGAACTACAGCTGCAGTAGCTTCTGGCCCCAGGCCCACCTGGTGGGAGGAATTAAGTGGCAGATCAG
>CM053625.1:233759983-233780859 GCA_028646595.1 Phalanger gymnotis
GAACTCCTGGGTCCACACAGGGGTCGGCTCTGCTTCGGATTTTTTCTAGCTATAGTTTTCTCGCCTCTCCTCGCAGCCAAGCCTCTGGCGTTCTCAAGTCAACGACTAGAGACCAGAGTCCAAAGACCCATTCGTTCCCGAATTGGCCCCTTTTAAGTCTTTAATCTACGCCCACAGGGGTTTCACACCTGACAGGGCTTTGGGCCTGGGGCTTAGCGTTTAACAGGTGAAAGTACTTTCACCATAAACAAAAGCCAAACTCCTCAAGCGCACCCGTTAAACTAAGCCCATTTTGCCTTACTGGCACACTCCACTAGCAATTTGGACCTATGGACCCCTTCTCTGAATGTTTTCTTTTAAATTAATAATTGAGGGAAATATAAAATTTCAATTAGAAGTTAGCAGTGAAATTTTTTCCAAGTTCAAGAATTCTCTCTTGAGAACCCCTGTTCTAGAAACCTTCTGCTACTAAAGCATGAAGCTAGATATGTAAATGGATATCCGGAATTATATTGTGCCATATTAATGGGACAAAATAGACCAATTAAAGTCATACACTTAAAATCATTTGAACTTGGTTTTAGAAAAGACTTCAGGATACAAATTCTACAATGGCAGCTGTGTATTATGAGGCTCCTTTGAAAATTCATTGTAACAAAACTTCTTAAATGGGACTCTTTCTCTAGACATGCAACCCATACTTAGTCTAACCCTAAAGATCTTCAGAAAAGCAAAAAAAATGTTCCTCAATCAGATTTATTGTCTTAGTTTGGGGACTGAGTTTGTCTTTTACCTGAAAAATGTAAAATCATAGACAAAAATAAAAAATGTCCTATTGGATTTTAAAGTTTTTTTTTTTTTTAACTAAACCATTACTCTTTTTGCACAATCACTGACATTTATTTACCAAGCTTAAGGGGGAAATGCCATTTTGGAGCAAGATTTAAAGGAATATTAAAACCTAGTAATATTAATATCTTCTGACACTTGCCTTTTCTCATTAACAGCTACTAATTTAATCTTGGACTGCAAATCTAAATGCTTTTTCTCAGTAACAGCAGTCAGTTTCATTTTAGGGCTACAGAGTAGCCATGGAAAAGCTTGTTGCTTCTCAGTTTGTATTAGCCGCCTTGAATATCCTGAGCAGTTGTTTATTCTCCTTGCCCCTGAGCCCCATCAACACACCCTTGGACCAGTTTCTCATGGAAACTGTATCTTCTTCTTATGTTTCCAAAAGTTCTTGCTCTCTGGTTTACTTGATCTCTCTTGAAAGCCATGTACCTAGCATGGCTTTGTAAGTCAGGGACCCAGGGAGAAGGGGTCCCTAATATTAAAATATAGGCAACAATTCTGGATTTTAGAAATCCTTCATGCTTCCAACAACTCTATTTTTAAGAAGCTTTTCTCAAAGGACCCAAACTTTTCCTCTAGTTAGCATTTTAAAGCCAACTTGAACAGAACAAGTTTAATCATTATTTGCATAATGGTTCCTATATTATATATATACTATTTCAGTTGTACCTTCAAAGTTCTGCAATTTCCTTTGGTCACTCTCAATATATAGTAACTGCAAGTATACTGTGAGTGTTTTACAGGCAGACTAAGTAATGCCTACTTTTCTACTTCCAATAGTTTCCAGCAAGTGTATTTCTATTTCCAATAATCAGCATGTTTTGGGCCTTTTGGGCCATCATCGAAAAGGCAGTGGATGGAGCTGGCCTGAGACAGGAAGACAGGTTCAAAGACTAATACATATTGATTATGTGACCCTGGGCCAAATCACCACCTCTCAGTGCTACAGGCAACTAAAACTATAAATTACAAAATGTTGATTTAAGTGATGCTTCCTGACATTGAAAGCTCTTTGCGAATTAAAATTTGACCACAGTAGTAACTGGGATGTCCTTAGGAAATTCAATTCTACCAGTTCCATTTACTGCGCCATGACTTGACAGCTTAGAATAAATAATCCTATAAAGTATAACTATTCAATATTTTGAGAACCCGCGTGTGGGTGCTCCTACTACTAATGTGGACCAAAGTTCTTCTGAGTTGCTACAGCCTCAAAAAGTGTAGGTTGTTGTTCAGTCATTTTCAGTGGTATCTGACTCTTCATGACCCCATTTGGGGTTTTCTTGGCAAAGATACTGGAGTGATTTGCCATTCCCTTCTCCAGCTCTTTTTACTGATGAGGAAACTGAAGCTATTAGGGTTAAGTGACTTGCCCAGGGTCACACAGCTAACACAAATCTGAAGTCACATTTGAACTCGGGAAGATGAGTCTTCCTAACTCCAGAACTGGTGCTCTGCCCACTGTACCACAAAGCTGCCCAAAAGAGATTATTTTTCCCTAATCGCTTTATCTTAGATTTGCCCATTATTGGGTATAAGTGCCAGGAGATACAGTAACATGACTAAGAGAATGTAGATGATTTGGCCCAAATAAATTTCATCTGAAGAAAATTACATAAATTCTGTTGACAGTGCTAAAAGGAGTATGAGGAAATACCACATGCTGGTCAGTCAGATGCCAGTGACCACCTACTTTTTTGTGGTCGACGGGAGAAAAATTAGCACAAAGGAAATCAGCCAATGTTCCATTTTATTCCTTATAAAATATATTTCATATTGCTGCAGTAAAAACATTACATTTCACATTTAAAAAATTTTTTTAACAATAAAAATAATACTTGGAAGACAGCTGGGAAAAGGAAAAAGCTCCAGTAAGACAAATTCACAGATCAGGGATTTATCCCCCTTTTCCTTGCCCTTAGTAAATAGCCAGTCCCTAGGATGGTATTCATGATTTTACAAGGTGTGATTATCAAAGAATGAGGCAGATTGTTTAAACAGACCAGAACTCATGCATCCAAATGAGTGTTCTCCTTAATTGGGAGGCTACACGATCATGTCAGTGATGTTGCCCCTTCTCAAAATAGCTTTGGAATTGCTCCTTGAGAACGGTCTCCAACTGGTAGAAGTGGGGGACCATGGGTATGGGACATTACAAACAGTATCAAACTTTCTCAATGTATTGGTAAGTTTTGCTGAACTTTTCTTCCCCCTTATTTTTTATTCTTCATTAGAAAAGATGGCTCTCAGAAGTAGTAGGGCTAAGGGATACACTGGGAAATATAGAGGATATAAAAGCAAAAGATAGTAAAAAAAAAATTAGTTTAAAAAGAAAAGACAGGACAAAAATAACTGTCTCCAAAGAGCATTAATGAACTACACTCTTTCTCTCTGCTTTCCTTACCCTATAATCATCACACCTTGTTTTTAAACATAGTTATCACCTAGCCTGATAACCCAATTTCTTGTCCCGGAGTGGTTCTGCTTTTTATCTGTTTTTGTTTTTAATCTAACACACTCACAAATGAAAAGGATTTATCACCACTGCTGATAGTCAAAAGAACAGAGGGTCAGAAGACAAGTGCACAAAAAAAGGGGGGAGGGGAGAATTTAATTCCAAAAATGTTTTGAACGGCAGCACTGGAATAAGTGCTTTACCTCTTAAGGTGACTCCTTTGAAAAGATGTTCACTTGAACATTGAAGTTTTGTTGTTTTTTTTTTTAAAGCAACATTATTCCACGTCATACCTCATACACTCAAGAAGTGCCGAGAGGTCTTCTACTGAGAAATGTTCTTTCTACCCTGTCTTCCAACAATCAGAATCCATCACCCGGAGAGACTGAGAAGTAGAGAGAGAGAGATGAAGCAAACAGCAGTTTTTGGACTTGATCAACTCACAAACTGCCCCCACAGGGGAGAAAGAATTGAGATTTTTTTACCCCAAAATCAGACCAAATGTCAAGAACCAACACAACAGCGAGAGAATGGAGGTGTGACTGGCGAAGGGCAGGAGACATGCCACCACCAAAGTGGAATAAAAAGTAAAGGAGGCATAAGGAGGAGCTGAATTGAAAATTACTTTTTTATTCTGCAGGTTCCTTGAGTGTCTTCCCCTGCCTCCCGTTTGTTCTGCTACACCAATGTTACTGGAAAGATAACTCACCAACAGAAAACTTTCATGCCTAGCTAGTCTATAACTATCCAGACCCTGAGAAGCAACCTTTTTTTAAACCAAAAATGTCTTGGAGGAGAGGCCTAGTGAACATTTTGGCCTCAGAAGAAGAGCCCATTTCTCAGAACAATCCTTTTACCTCAGGTGGATTTGACAGATGATCAAGGTACAAGCAAGGACTAGTTTCTTCTCATACACAGACGAAATGGAAGTAAGGAAGTTTTATTCTAGACTCAAATTCAGTTTTGACCCAGGACAGACACATGGGAGGAAGAAAGTGGCTTTTTTTTTTCTGGCCTAGTTTCTAGCTTGACCAGAAACAAGAATTCCAACTTAGAAGCATTTTACAAAGTTACAAAAATATATTCCACTGCCATAAGGCAGTTTTCTCTGATTTCCTCTCTCCTTATCATCCTAGTCCAGCTTGCTTGGATGAGTCATGGTATCATGTTATGGCTACATTTGCAATTTCGTTTTGTTAGGAGAAAATTTAAGCAAAACTCTCACTTCTTCATAGCTCATAGTAAGTAAATGAACTTTGGTGGCTGGGTGTAGTTCTGACGAAGTCCCAGCTGAGGTGGCTTGGTGCGGTTCCCTGAGTTTCAGCCTTCTATAATGCATATCCAGGTTTCCTCCTATGGGCAATTAGGCACTAGATGGCCTATTCCTATGGGCTCCAGAGAATACTGCATGCCTGTAACCTGGGCTTTATCAAATAGGTTGCTATAAAGTAGAGGGAAGGTAGGAACTGAGAGGAACAAAACAACCATGCCTTACTTCTTTAGCGCCCCCCTCGTCATGTTCTGCCAAGTCATTATCAGATTCTCCAAGTGACCCAAGCTCCCGATGCCTAATCTTAGATACAAATACACCATTTTTGCTCATCTACCTCTAGAAGCAAGGCACTGCAGCTAAGGGTTTTGGTCTCCAAAGACCTTTAAGGAACTTATATTCCAGTGGTCCCTAGGTCCACCCCACACGGCCTTCACATAAGTCCTGCAACTTTCATCCCACATCCCCTGGAATTCCCTTTACCCCACATCCCACCCTGCCTGCCACCAGCTTTAGCAACTGGGACTTTGCTAAGTTTCAAGGGTGGTACACCATGACTGGGCCCATGCCTCCACACGGCCACGACAAAGCACAGATAACAGAATCAAGAACTTTAGTGCCTGAGCCTGGGAGTTCTTGGGATGTTCACACTAGATATCACAAGTGTCCTTTCTCAGAGAGGCAAATTAGACAAGAGCAGAATGTGGGGCCTCTCAACTTCCTTCTCCATGCCCAAGTTGCCACCTATCACGCTCTTATTCCCTTCACATAATCTCCCCCAACTCCCCCTCCCCTCTACCCCCTGCTAGAACCAGTCACACCTCCAGCAGCCTGGGGAGGGGTGGGAGGAGAAAGGCCGTCCACAATGAGACTGGGAGAGTTTGAGGAACCTAAGATGGTCTTTTAAGGACCAATAAGGGAAAAAGAGGTTAGCAACATAAAACATATGAAAAAAACCCCAAAGAGGTTTTTGTTGTTGTTTTTAATGTGACTTATTTCTATAATGAGAAGGGTAAAAGACAAGGGATTTCACTTTGGGTGGCAGCAAAAGTTTAAGGAGAGGCTGTAACAACCTCCAGCATTTCCTCACTGAAATGGAAAAAAAAAAAAACACTTCAATGCTCAAGGCAGTGTTGAGTCTCCCTCTGAAATGTGGGAGGTCACTATTATCCTCTGGCTTAGCTTGGTTTGGAGACTCTTAAAAATCTATCATGCCTTGGCTTTCAAGAACCAAATGAGACGGGCCAGGGGTGAAACCCAACGTCTAAAAGAACCGAGAATAAAATAGCTTGAACAAATGTATTACAAAAGATAAAATGTCCTTTCGCTTCCATGGACGCTGCTGGATGAAAAAGGATAAATCTTCCTTCTCCTGAAGTTGGATGGACCGAAGAATGCGCTTGGCCGAATACCCAAGCACCCTTTTCTCTTGACTTTCCGTTTCTATCAGCATCAAAACTTCCTATCCTCATGTGGCCAGTGGAGTCACTTTTTAAACAATTCATCCTGCCTCTCCTAGGCACCAAGCAGTCGCTCTGGGAAGATTTTGGAGAGAATGTGCCGACTCAGCAGCAACACCAAGACAGAGCTGCTCCTTCCATGAGTATCAGAAGAACCTGTCCCCGGATGGGGGCAGAAAATAACAGAAGGAAAAAAGAAAATAATTCTTTGGTCTCTGGGTCACTACAGGGCACAAAAATCATCGGCTCTGGCTTTCTCCTGTTTTCTGTGACCAATGAGAAGGAAAAATCCTCTCATTGCCTTCGCATTTTCAAAACCAAAATAAAGCATCCCCACCAAAAAAAAAATAAAAAATGAAAGAAAAAAACCCAGTTAAACTTTGACCAATACATCCCACACTCAAAATCTGAACTTGAATCGTTAAGTCACTGCTGGAGGCTCGGGAGACATTGCTGCATCACTTCCTCCTCTGGGCTGCCAGGTCAGGGCCTGGGGGGATGGGCTCTGGGACCAGGTTCAACAAGTTCAATCCAGGAATCGCTGACAGGCCTTTTTCCACCGACAGGCTGTGCACCACTGGTCCCGATGCTCAATGCCATACACCTTCCGGCACTTCTTGGCTTCTCCACGGGCTTTCCTGGATAAGAGAAAGGGAAGTAGAGAAAAACAGGCGTTGGTGATCAAAATGCAACGTAAGCCCGTTATCTGCACGAACCTTTTCCTAATTCCTCAACTGCTGATGAGTGCCTTCCCCAGTAAGTGCGTGATGGCTTGACACTCACAAACTACTTTGGATAGATTTGTTTTATATTTTCGTAAGTTTTTGAATGTAAGTACCATGAGAACAGGGAATGTTTCATTCTTTGCATCTGTATCCTACTGCTAACCTAGTATGCCACAGTGGGCACTTAGGAAATGCGTACTGACTCACTGATTTACCTAACGGTCAGGCAATGGGATAATGGGAAATTCCATCTAAACTGGGTAACTGGAGGTTACATGTGGGTGGGGACGCGGGGGTGTTACAAAATAATCTTCCATCAGTAGTGTGCTCCAGAGGAATGGCTACCAAACACTTTATTTCCGTGTACCTAGAATCTACCTATACTAAAATCTTCGAAAAGTTGAGGTGGCAAGAAATAAGGATGGGTCTCTACAGGAATCTCACCTGGTGCTGCTCTGTGATCGTGGTGGTGATGTGACAATCAGGTGAGATTTCAGCGTAGGTGGTGGCTGCTGGGGTTCACTGAGGCTTAGTGACCGGCTCCGGACCTATACACAAGAAAAAGGAAGTGGCACTGCAGATAAGGAAGGTATAAAAGTAACATGTACACCTAGCTAACATTTTCAAGCTTCAAGCAATACTCACTGAACCTATACCATGTCCTGGGTGCTAAATAGTATCTCTTTGTATGGTGTCAATGATAACACCTTAGAGAGAATATTCAAGGTGAGTAGGAACTAGGTAAAACAGAATTTTGTGGAACTGAGTGTGAGGTGAATGAAAAGGGAGGTGCATTCCCTTAAACCAACGGCTCTTAACTCTTTTGTGTATCACAGATCCCTTTAGTAGTCTGGTGAAGCCAACAGACCCATTCTCACGGTAATATTTTTAAATGAATAAAATAAAATAATTGGATTATAAAGGAAATCATAGTAAAAATCATAGTGAGTCTTAGTGAAAATAAAGATGTAATATTCCCCATCCAAATTCAGACCCACTGAAATCTATCCAAGGTCCCTTGGTTAAGAGGTCCTACTTTAATTGTCACTGAACAGACAGAAGAATCCAGGACTGGCAGAGGGAGAGCCTGCCCCCTGCTATCCTCTGAACTGGCTAGATCTGGAAGCACTTTCTAAAGACCGTTTAGTGGTCCACCTCCTTATTTTAGACATGGCAAAACTGATCTCTGTTCTGGCTCTCTTCCTGGGATTTGCTGATGTGCACTAACCTTCCCTAGACGACTAGAATCTTCTTTCTGGAGTGAGTTAAGTGCTTACACACAAAGGAAATGAGTATGACCAACTAAGAAGGTTCATTTTAATCTTAAATTAGATAGTGGAGGGCACAAGTGCCATTGTATTCTCCCTCTTCACCCCTGCAGACAACATACTCTGGTGGGGAGTGGAGCAAAAAGAGGCCCCCTCTTGTATTCTTCTTTCCCATACACATACACTTTTCTCTATCTTTTCTCAAGTGCTGTTGTGAGGCTCACATGAGAAAGTGTATAAAAAGCACATTGCAAATTTTAATACACTATATAAATGCCAGTCATTATTTTCTTTCTCGACTTCTTCTTCCACTTCCTTTTTCTTCTTTCTTTATTCTCCCCTCCCTATACCTAATCCTGACACTAAATTTCTATTTTCTTCATCATTTTTCTGAGGGATACACCCTAATGTGTTCCATATTTACCAACAACTCCAACCTTCTTGGCACATTTAGCCATGTTGACACCTGCAACTTAGGTCAGCCACTGACACCCACAGGCCCAGTTTACTTCCACTGATGTCATTTGGGGCCAAAGGAATTCTCTGATCCCAAATCTAATTCGAAGATTTTCTCAACAATAAATTCCTATAGTTTCTGGTTCCACTGGGCATGCATAGACTGATCTTTCTAGGACTCCGTGTTTTAGAAGGAGCAGGTGTTATCTTTGCCCGAGACATTACCTCCCTCTCTCCCATCTTCCAGGTATCTGAAAGTTGCCTTAGAACCACAATGGGACTTACTGGAGAAAGGGATGGGATAGTAGAAGTGGCAGCAGCCCAGCTAATGCTGGTATATATGTGTGGAGATACTGGGATCTGGATTGACGGTAGTGCCTGAGAGAAGAGAAAAAAAAATAAAATTAACATTATTATAATCGAGCTAAACATATGTAATAATCAAATTAATCTAGCAAAGGCTAGATCTTGAGAAGTTCTTAAAAACAGCTATTTCCAACCAATTTTCACATTACAAACAATGTGGAGATACGAGGTCTGACAAAGTAATGTGATCAAAAAAAAATAGAACTTATACATCTGAACATATCTCTTATCCCCCTATCCCCATGACTACTGCCATCTCATATACCTACAGCTCTTTAGGGCTGACGAAGCCCTGACAGCAGCCCTGCGATAGATAGACTACAAAAGGATGACCTCTACTTGAGAGGGAAAGAGTCTGACACTCTGACCACAGTCATACAACTAGCTAGAGTCTGAGGCTACATACACATTTACATCCGCTGGCTACAAGGCCAAAGTCCTTTAAACGGGATAGAGACTCAGAGGGAGGAAGGGATTTATTAAGGGCCTATATGTGCCAGGCACTGTGCTAAGCTCCTTACAATTATCTTATTTTATCCCCCTAACAATCCTGTGAGACGGGTGCTAGGATTATTCCCATTTTATAGTTGATAAACTGAGGCAGACATAGGTTATGCTTAGTAAGACTAAGATGATTCAAAACAATGTTCATTAGGCTCTGAAAGCCACTCTCAAAACCTAGTTCCAAAAATACTATGAATAATGGCAGCATCCCTGAAATAAGTACACAGCCCCTAAGATGACTACTGACAGCTACAATGCTCATTTGTATGTCTATGTCCTAGATTTTGTTTTAAAAATCAGTCACATGACTTTATAGTAGCTAATATTTCTATTTTATAAAAATATACTACATTACAAATATTTGTATAGAGAGAATATTTCAAGTGTTTAGAGCAGTGTCTGGCAAACAGTACATGCTTAATAAATATTTTTTCCCTTCTTTTCCCTTCCCCTCAGAATGTTAACCCCTATTCCTGAGAATAGCCACTTAGAGCTGTTGCTAGCACTTAAAGCAGAAAGTTGCTAATGAGAGGAGGAAAAGAAAGGGAAGAAATAAGCACTTATATTGTGTCTACTGTGTGTCAGGCACTGCTTAGTACATTTACAAATACTCTCATTGGATCCTCACATCAACCCGAAGAGACAGGTGCCCTTACTATCCTCACTGAACAGTTGAGGAAACTGAGGCACAGGTTGTCTTGCTAGGGAGTATCTGAGGCCAAATTTGAATGTAGGTCTTCCTGGCTTCCAGCATTCTAACCACAGTGCTACCAGATGCTTCTTTAATAAGGAAAAGAGATGTAAAATGCTTTATAAATTGTTATTGTTTTTCAGGTATGTCCCAACTCTTTGTGACCCCTATTTGGGGTTTTCTTGGCAAAGACACAAGAATGGTTTGTTGTTTCCTTCTCCAGCTCATTTTGCAGATAAGGAACTGAGGTAAACAGGGTTAAGAGACTTGCCCAGGGTCATACATCTATTAAGTGTCTGAGGACAAATTTGAACTCGGGTCTTTCTGACTCCAGGCCAGGCACTCTGTCAACTACACCACCTAGCTGCCCTGCTTTGTAAATCAGCACAGACTTAAAGCAAGAAAGAGTTTGAACGAAAGCTGAAAAACTGCTAACAATATTATTTTCCTCTTCTGGCTTCTGATTCTCCTAATTATCAGAAATACCCTGTTCAATTCAACAAGCCCTTATTCCTTTGACCAAGAGAGTCTGCTCTGAGGCTTGTATCCTAAAGAAGGCATTGGGAAGAAGAAAGTTTTGTATACACCAAAATATCTGTAGCATCATTTTTTTGTGTATAACAGCAAAGAATTGGAAACAAAGTCGATATCTGTTAATTTGGAAAATGGCCAAACAAATTGTGGCACATGAATGCAATGCAAGCTGTAAGAAATGATGTGTGTGATAAATATAGAGAACCTGGAAAGAGCTACATGAATTGAAGCAGAGTGAAGTTAGCAAAGCCAAGAGGCCAATATCTACAGTAACTACAGCAATGCAAATGGGAAAAACCACAAAACGATTAAAAAGCAACATGGCAAAATTATCAAGAAGAAGCATGGCTCGATGAGAAGGTGCTCCCAATCTAGCCCTCTGCAGAGGGTATTTTACACTGCACATATTTTCAGACTTTTTAAATGTATTGATCAGTTATGCTGAGTTCTTTCCTCTTCTTTTTTTTTTGTCTTTAAAATATATGATTTACCATATAGCGTGGCTCTTTGGGAGGAACAGGCAGAGGGATACTGAGGGAAACTGTGGTGATGTATGAAAACAAAAGACATTTAAAAAAACCCAAGTCATTTACTAAGCTTTTACTAAGAGCAAGGCACTAAAGGAAACAGTCCCTATCTCGACCTAACATTCTACATGTACAGAAGTAAATATGAAGTAATTTCATAAGGGAGAGACTTAGTAACAGGGAGAGTTCAGAAAATGCCTCCTGGAGGAGGTGGTACAGGCTGTGCTCTCAAGGAAGCTAAGATGGTGGAGATAAGGAGGAAATGCATTCAGGACATGAGGGACCACTTGGGCAAATGAAAGCAAGGCAGGAGATGAAAGATTATGGATAAGGAACAGCCAGTGGACCAGCTTCATTGACTCAGGGAGTAATGTTAATGAAATAACTGGGAAAATAGGAAGCCAGACTGTGGAGAGTTTTAAATACCAGCCTGAGAAGTTTGTATTTTGTCATACAAGCAATAGGGATGGAGACATTGAACCTATTTGAATAAGTGACATGATCAGGTGATTGTTAGGACCATCAGTTTGGCAGCTGTGTGGAAGACAGATTGTTCATATGTATTTACATATTCCAATAAGCTAATTTTTTTTTCCTTTCTTGAAATCTAACATATACCTAAGGGTCTCCCCACCATGTATTACCAACACAGCTAAGGGACAAACAAGACAATACTAATCAGACATGGCCACTGCAGGGGACTGGAACATTTAGAAGCATTGAAAAAATTACAAAATACATCCCTGCTTTGTAGATTTTCTACATATTTTACAGCAGTTTTTTAGAATAAGTCTATAACTTTTCCCTAAGTCAGATGGCGAACTGGCATTATGGAGAGTTTACTGTATACCCTAAGATGGAATGGGAAGAAGAGAGATTTGCCCTGGGACCCTGACTATATTTACTGCATTATGTTACCTGTTACATAAATCCCAGTAGTAAGGAAATTTCCCTGTCTCTGGGCTCCAATACAATCTGGTTTTCTTGAGAATAATCTAATTTGAATTGTTCTGGAGAATTATTTATGGGAAAGGATTAGAAGCTTGGCTAATGGGTCAAACCTTAAGTCAACCAGAGTCTAGATCAGAATGCCCAAATGTTAATCAGGTTTCCAGCTGCCAATGGCTATGACAGGTGCCCAAGATCACTCAAGGCAACACAGGAACACTCCAAGTCTATGTTTCTCCATACCTGGTATGCATGGTCAGCCTGAATATGCCAAAAGGAGCCAGGAGCTGACTTGCTGAGAGCGCCAGTGGGCAAGTAAGGTTCCAAGACAGGGTGTTCCAGGACCAAGGACTCAGCCTGGGGCAGGGGTGGTGGTAGGATGGCAAGGGGTTGGTTGGTCAGATTCTGGATAGGAACTGCCTCAGTCGTGGGAGTAGCAACAGCTGCAGCAGCAGCTTCCTCCTTCATCTGCACCTCTGTGTAGTAGAAATCCTCCTCCCGTTTCCACTGGTCAGAGTCCACACTGTCCCTATTGGAAGAAGGCATCATAAGAATTCAAGTTAAGGTAGCAGACAACTGCACTACTGACTCTGGGAAAGTCACAGTAGTTTGCCAGGAAGGTAGAGGCAGAAGAGTGAAAAGAGCAGACTGACAGGCTACAAGAAGAGGGGGGAAATATCCCAAACTGGCAACATGAATGTCAAACCAAGGATGTCTATGGTCTCTATACTGACTCCAAAGGTGGAAGGGACCCCTTTAGGAAGAAACTAGCCACCTTCACCTTCAGTCCTCCAACCCTGTAATACCATGGATGGAGGAAGACCCCTGTTCTCTTTTCACAAAAGAGGCAAGCCTGAGGTGGGGAAGGGAAGTAATCTGCTTGAGGTGTGTAGTAGCAATTTAGATTTGAAGATCTTTCCCATCCATTAATAGGCCATTGTGACCTCCTGATGTCACAGGAAGCCTAAGTCTCATGTGGTGAGAGGAGCTTCCTGACAAGAAAAGGAAGGAAGTTATGTTACAGGAAATGCTGGGGGGGGGGGGGGGGGGGGGGGGGGGGGGGGGGGAGAGGGAGAGAGAGAGAGAGAGACAGAGAGAGAGAGAGAGAAAGAGGGAGAGAAAGCGCGTGCACAAGAGAGAGAGAGAGAACGCTGTTATGGCTGTTAATGGTGGTTGTGACTATTAGAGCTGAGGTAAAGCAAGTCAACCTCTGATAGCTGAACAGACTGTGACAGCTGTACTGTGATTTTGTTTTTGGGAAGGCCTCAGCAGGGGGTAGGAGAGGTTTTAGGATGGCAAGACTCCATGTTGTGATATTATATATTAAATGCTTTGCTGCTGTGATGAATTGGGCAAATAGCTTGTGGGATATGGTTCTCTGGTATCTGGATAAATGGTTTACTTCTCCTACCTTCTATGTGGAGAGTCTTGTATATTTTGTGATACAGAATTACATAGGCATTTTGACAATTATCATCTACATTGTTATTATTGCCTTACTGATGACACATCTATAAGGACACATCACATGTGTCCTTAAAGGTGACAGAGCAAATCAGAGACTGAACCAGAGGAAAACCAGGAGTCTTCTCCGCCAGCCTAATGGCATCAGATGACACTGTTCTAGCCTATTAGTCAAGTCAGCAAGTGTACCAGGCCCTGGGCTAAGAGAAAACAGCCCCTGCTCTCAAGGAGCTTAAGGTCTAACAGAGGAATCAGAGAGGAACTGTTTCTCCTTATACTAGGGAAATCTCCTTTCTGAAAAATACAAAGAACATCTCTCTTCATTGTGGGCTTCATTTGACTCTCTGACAAAGAATCGCCCTGGGCAGCTGAAGCTGTGAGTGGGTTTCCACCATGATGAGATGCTCTATCAAGCCTGGCCCAGCTCTTTATGGAGGCAGTTTCCCCTGGGATAAAAGTGTCAAGAGTCAACAGAGTCTCAATTTTCCTCAGGAAGAGCCAGCAAAGAACCCAGCTAATGGGGCTTAACAAGCCCGTGTTGTGAGCTATCAAACCTAAGCAATTCCTCTCCTTCTACTCAGAAAGTGGGACCATTAAAACAACTGCTAATTCAGCAAAGAAAGAAAAAGACATCATGGGAGGTCCCTGGCAACACAAGTAATATAGGCACTCAGCAAATTTCCTTCTTTTTTCCTCATTAGGACTGAAGGAAATAGCTTTTGACGGTCTTCAAGAAAGGGCACCAGAAGCCAGGGAGAGCTTTTATTTTTATCAGTCTTAGCATGCACTAGGAAGAAGAGAGAAAGCAGATGTACAAATTTCTCAAAAGCATCCTGGGGCAGAAGGC
The DNA here is from genome assembly GCA_028646595.1 of Phalanger gymnotis. Taxonomy (NCBI): domain Eukaryota; kingdom Metazoa; phylum Chordata; class Mammalia; order Diprotodontia; family Phalangeridae; genus Phalanger; species Phalanger gymnotis. The sequence continues at coordinate 233,774,351 of CM053625.1, forward strand.
TATAGAGAAACCACAAGGACCCCAAAGTAGGAAAAAGAACACCTGAGAGATGAGGCCCAAGGGAAGACCTGGCACCTGCCCCTTGACTTACCCCAGGTGGAGGGTCTTGACATGCCTCTTGATACCCACAATGGAGCGCAGGACTTTGCCACAGTTTGGCCACAGACACTTGTACATCACCTTCACTGAGTTCTGGGGAGAAAATAAATTCTAGGCATTAGGGGACATTCCTTTTTCCCTACACTCCCTTTCCCACCTAAAAGAGAATGAGACGAGGTGCAGATTCACTCCACTATTTTCAAGACTGGGTTCTTGAGAGTCAAAAATATTGCTCGCTGAAAAGCTTGGGCCCTGGACCCTAGATGTGTCCTAGAGGCTTGTGCAGTGGTTGGTGCTATGAGAGGGGGAAAAAAAAAGAAAAAAAAAAAAGAAACCTCTACATAGGGGTATAAGCAATAAGGCTTATTAAGAGATTAGCATGAAAACTACAAATCAATAAGCAAGCATTAAGCACCTTTCTAGGCACTGGGGATAAAAAAATTAAAAATCAATCCATCCTTGCCTTTAAGAGCAGCAGCCTGAGGATACACATAGGGAGATGAGGGCTCTGAGAAGAGGATGAGGAGGGTCCTAGGATGGCTATAAGGTTAAGGAAACTTTGGCATTAAAGCAAAAGGGGATAAATGCATGATTTCACACGCATAACTGATCTACTTCTTGCCTTCCCAATGGGCAGGGGGAAAGTGGGAGAGTGAAGGAAGAAGAGAATTTGGAACTCAAATTAAAAAAAATTAAATGTAAAAATAATAAATTAAAAAAAATTTAAAGCAGAAGGGGACAGAAAAATGGTAAATAAAAATGGGAAAGTTAAACAAGATTTATTTCTTGAAAATCAAAGAAGGGTTGTCCAAGACAAACAGTATTTAATACATGCCAGGCCCATTTGTGTTGTGTCCTTTTTTCTAGGACCAACTTAATACAGAGATAATTCTAGGCCATCGCTCTCTCTGTCACACACACACACACACACACACACACACACACACACACACACACACACACCCCAATACCTTTCTTTTGCGTGGGGCTGGCTCATCCATCAGGAAAGGATCAGGGTCTGTCTCAAAACCATTGTCAGCTTTTGGTGAGCCAAAGGCCTCGCCCGAATATTTGGGGCTTGCTTGAGGGTGCGGAGGAGATGGAGTGGAGATCCCACTGCCCCCACTCCAATGCCCACTGGTGGTGCTGCTGCCACTGTCTGACACATCTCCACTCTCCTTCCATGGGTCACAAGCTGTTCGGGATGCTGTGCAGGAAAGAAGAGAAGATGAGAGTCCAAGGGGTTAGAAGCATGGTCATCCCATAGGACACCTGGGAATCGACATATCTGTCCATGCCAGGTGGCAACAGCTCACTCTTTTCCACATGTACGTTCTACAGTTTATCTCAACGCACTGGGTGACAAGGATAAAGTGATAATGCGCTGTTGCCTGGAAGTCTGAGTTTCTAGATCTGGTTCCTGTTTATGACACTGGCTTATTGCAGCTTCCAGGAAGGCCACCTACCTCTCTGAGTCCCAATAAAGCTGGAAGAAGGCATGCCTTACCTCTACAGGCCTGTAAGGGTAAATATAGGGATGGATGAGAGCAGAGAATTAAAACACACAGGGATACCACCTGGGGAATGTCATTACATAAACAACCTTCCCACCTGAGGCAAGATGGAAACATCAGGTTATCACGTTCACAACCAAGGTCTCTTAAAAAGAACGATCACAAATACTTTTAAAAATATAAAGGTAGCTTACCAAGGGCTAATGGTTTGCCAGCAATTCAAGTTCCCATCACAGCCAAGGTGTAACAGAAATTTTACTATTTATATAAATTCTTCAGTGTTTCACACTTACTTCATTTGATCCTTACAACAAATTCTGCGGTTATTACTATTCTCATTTTATACATGAAGAAAAAATTTCCCAGATCCCATGTTAAGAATGCTTGCAAATAAAAACTGATCTCACCCTCCTTTGCACTAAAATGGTGAAACCTCCACCATCCAAGAGACAGAAATATATAGACATCCTTAGGGACCTAGCAACATGGAACACTTGGAAATCTTGGACCACTAAGAACAGCTGAAGATTCAAAGTACAAAGATATCAATCAACAAGCATTTATTAAGTTCCTACCATACACCAGGCGCTAGGGTCACAAAGCAAAAATGAAGCCCTCTCTGCCCTTAAACAACTTATAATCTATTAAGAGGAATACCATATACACATATAAGGATATATAAAATCCATGCGAAGTAGACATAAGTAATTTTAGGGAGGCTTCAAGAAAAGTCTCGAACAGCAGATCAATTAACTAACAAGAAGACAGACGTGTTCTCTTGGCTATTACTACAAAAGTCAAGTTCTACAGGTACCAAAAAATAAAGGGCGCCAAGAGAAGCAGGTTCTGATTCTGATTAATTAAAAGGAATAACCATTCCTTTTAATAAAAAGGAAGATGACATGAGTGTAAAGACAAAAGAAAATAAACCTTGCATCTGGAGAACTCTATAAGATGTGAGACTCTCCTAATGAAAAAGGTGTTTATAAGTGTTCTGAAGCCCCATCCTATGGGATATACACTAAAGAAGCATTGGCAAGTGTGAGAAATCCTGCTACCGCCCCTAGGAAATGGATCATCCCACCTCTAAGACATTTAGAAGCAGCTGTGTCTAGAGCCAACATGGCTGACAAGGAGGTGGGCTGTCTTCCCAGGCTGCGTAACCAAAATGTAGCAGAGACCTTGCCAAGATTCCTCAAATCCACCCAACACTACCTGCTTCCTCTGATTCACATAGGGAAAAACTGATATCATCAAGAAAAATGCAAAAATGATCTTTGGTGACTTTCTTTTGGCTTGTTCACAATGCCTGGAATATAGTAAGGGCTTAATAAATGCTTATTTCTTTCCTCCCAAGTCCTACATAAAAAAACCAGAAAGACTTAAGGAAGCAGGTGGTATTTTTACCTCTTCAAGCTCAAGGTCATAACTGAAAGAGAAAGAATGATACAGGCAGTGAACAGCTGACTACATGAAATAGTGTCAAAGAAGACCATTTGCCCTGAGATGCCATACTGGCTCCTGATAAAGAATGGAATAGTTCATCAAAACTAGGAATAATGCATTTAGCAAAAGATTTGACAACATGATCAAGATGACTTTAAAGTAAACTTTGGGGCACAAAGAGAAGAGGGAGAAAAATGCCTAAATAAAACTGTTCCAAACAATACTATAAACATGTGATAAACAACAAAGCAACTTAGTCAATGTAGTACCAAATAATTTTCAGGCGAAAACAAGAAGGAAGTTATTTGGGCTCAATATTTATCACCTCTGGTTTCTATGTGCTAATATAGAGTATAGATGACAAAACAAAAGCAGAAGTACAAAGTAATTATTATATCTTTAGGTGATAGGAAAGGACACAGGACTACAATACAGCAAAGTAAAGGAGATACATTTAAGATAGGAATAGAGGTTAGTAGCATTGTATCTAAAGAAGGCATAAACCTAAACAGACAAATGGAGAGGAAGCGCAACGGGGAACATTGGATGGTCCACTGCAGCATGGTGGAAAGGACACTGCCCTCCAGATCAGATTCAAGTCTCACTTCTGATGCTTAATCTCTGTGGGACCTTAGGTGAAACACGACCTCTCTGGGCCTCAGTTTCCTCATCTGTAAAATGAGGTGGTTGAAGTAGGATGACTTCTGCAGTCCCTTCTATCTTTAATCCTACGATAATGTGTGAAAATATCGTAGGACTGGCCAGACAGAAAACATGACTGACTGTTTCCTAATACAGATTATAAAATTGGCCAAGAGGTAAAATATAGTAGCCAAAAGGGCTTCTGGATACCTTCTGGGTATCTTCTGGGAATCGAATTTTGCTCCAAGCAGAGTATCTGGAGAGATCCCTAACTTCCCATTCTAGGAGATAAAATTAACAATAAAGATGGAGCAACAACAAAGGCTATTACAAGGCTATTACTGTTCTGGGCTTGGTTTTGGCTAACAACAAAGAACTGGCCGGTGATGTGGAAGAGATAGGAAATTAAGAAAAAAGTGACCATGTTCCATGGAGATGGTAATGTTAAAGAAACAACAAAGACCAGCACCATAAGAGAAGACTACCACATGCTACTTCAGATGATATGCCATTCACCTGGGAAAGTTTTAGGACTGTAAAATTTTTCTCTATTTATGCTCTACTACTTGGAGACAGGGAAAGAAAGCAGGTGATGAACACCATCAGTCTTTGAAGAAATGCAATGACAACGAGTAGGTTGCACCTTCAGTTTTTATTAACATTCTTGCCTGTCTCTTGTTTTAGGGATAGTCCAATTTCTTTCAAATGCTTGGCTCAGAGTAACTTGCAGGGTTGCAACACATAGAATGTATGTCTGAAAAGCTTAGACACAGGCTAATTTTTCAAATAAGGCAGGAAATAAGAACCTTACAGTTACCAAGTGTCCTGTAAGATAATTAGGAAAGACTTCTATCAGCTCTTCTATTGCTGTTAACATTATGTTAGACCTTCTCTCACAGTAGGTTTCAAAGCATACTGTCATGACATTTGTGGTAGCAACACATTCCTGCCTTTATCCCACTCTTTTGTCCCATATACTTAAAATAGCTCCCTAGTCAAGACTTTCTTCAAATCTCACCTCCTGCAGGAAAACTGTAGGCTGAATAAACGAGTCCTGTTTCCAAATTTTTAGACCATGAAACTATCACAACCCAATGCATTATGGGAGTTCCGAAGCAACCAAGTCCCTGAACTAGATAAAGCTCAAATATTGATTCATGGTTTAAGTCAAATATCAGGAAGCATGCACAGAGCTTAGTCCTGAGTGGGACCATCAGGCAAGATTTAGGAACCACACACAGAAGGGGTCTGGGTCAGGAATTAGGAGTAAAAATAAAAGCAGATCCAAATCTAAGCAAACTTTGACCCCCAAATCCTCCATGTATATAGTAGTTCTTCCCAACTGTATACACTTTAAGTAACTCAAAAATTTTTAAGGGGACCGTGTTTTTCAAAGAAGGTAAAAAATTAAAACCAAAAAGTAATCTCTGCTTATATTATGTGCAGAACATACACACTTCATGCCACCTTAGCAGGTTCTTTAAAAGGACCACGTTCTACTTCATGAACATGGTGTCAAGACTTTGTCAATGAATGAATAAACATTTTTTTTTTGAGGCAATTCAGGTCAAATAACTTGCTCATGGTCGCAGAACTATTAAGTATCTGAGGCCGGATTTGAATTCAGGTTCTCCTGACTCCAGGGGCTGTTGCTTTATCTATTCACTACACTAACTAGCTACTCCTGAATAGGCATTTGTTAAGTGCCATGCGCCAAGTATTGAAAACCTGCACAAAAAAAACACAAAAAACCAACCCGCTGCCTTTTATGTGATCACACTCAATACATGAGGGGCAAGACAGTAACAGAACATTCTGTTTTCTACTGATCTAATAATCCTTACCTCTTCCCCTTTCTACACAAAAATCAATGCTCACATAGCAATCTTGAAGAAAGAAGCCAAGGGTAATAACTTTAATACTTTTAAATAGGGCCCAATTTTAGAGAAGGTGGTCAAAATATATCTCGCTTTATAAAATAAATACATCTTGGGAAAATAAACTAGCAAGTAAACGCTATTTTCCCATTTGTTCCAATGATAATCGGCCATCTGTTCCGATTTTAAAAATAAGTTAATTCCTTGAGAGAAAGGGCTGAAAACGTTTCAGAGAAAGAGGTAAGATGGTGGCTGGAATGGTGGCCAGTTGAGGTACAAGAGTAGAGTACAATGAACTGGCTGGACTTGATGCCTTTATAACAATCCACTTTCTCTTTGCACCAATTTCCTGAGACTCTCTCTGCCTCTGGCGACGCTTGGCAAACCCAATGGTAGAGTTAAAATCCCATGAGGGTCCCTTTGTACTAATAACTTAAGGGCCTTGCCACCATCACTGGGAAAAAGATATTTTTACACACACACACTCTTATACATATGGGTGTATATATGTACTCTATATATACACATATATAATATATAAACGTGTATGTTTTGTATATATATTTATATTATAGCATATATACATACATATGTGTATATGTATGTACATATAACATATGTAATCTAACTCCATTCTTTTTTTTTAATTTATTTTTAATATGTTTAGTTTTCAGCATTGATTTTCACATGCGTTTGAATTACAGATTTTCTCCCCATTTCCACCCCCCCACTCCAAGATGGCCTACACTCTGGTTGCCCTGTTCCCCAGTCTGCCCTCCCCTCTGTCACCCCATTCTCCCCCCATCCCCCTTTCCCTTACTTTCTTGTAGGGCAAGATAAATCTCTATGCCCCATTGCCTGTGTATCTTATTTTCTAGTTGCATGAAAAAAATTTTTTTTTTTTACTTTTGAACATCTATTTTTTTAAAAC
>CM053625.1:233781359-233833051 GCA_028646595.1 Phalanger gymnotis
TCCGTGTGGGACAGACCTTACCCCGAGACCATCCAGGCTGTCCTAGGCTGGAGCCCTGCTTCCCTCTGCCACTTTGTGGGTTCTGCAGCTCTAGAATTGGTTCAGAGCCATTTTTTTATAGGTTTTTGGAGGGACTAGGTGGGGAACTCGCGCCAGTTACTGCTTTCCAGTCGCCATCTTGGCTCCGTCCCCAATCTAACTCCATTCTTGCAAGTTCAGAAATCTGGCTACATTCTTCCACTTGCTTAAGTATTTAAGATGAGCTCACAGAACTGGCAAATGGCATTCTATTTACTAAATTACATACATCAGTCTATTCCTTGATATTGAGGAAGACTTAAACACTTAGATATTAAAGTAACATTTTTTTAAAGTAACTGATAAGTTAATCAATTATATAAATGTAAGTTAATACGGTTACTTTTCTTACCAAAAATGTAATGTTTCACCCACAAAACGCAGAAAAATTGACAAGTTAGATGGATTATGCCAGTAATTAAAGCTGTTCCCTGGGAGTAAGTTTTAGGCCAGCCCTACAACTTAATTTCAAAAGCTTCAGGCCCACACAACACATCTGATCAAACTACTCATATTCACCAACCATTCCCCACAGTAATGGCGATGGCCAGTTTTGAGCAGTGCCAAAAGTATTCAGAAAGAAAATCAATTTGTTATGAGGTCACATTTTTACTTTCTATTAAAATAGTTTCTTGCCCATGACTGTACTGAGGTCGGGCTTAACTTAATTTCTTTTGGGGTCTGGCCCTGTAGGCTTGTCCTAGTTTACAAGACTGAATTAAGACCCTTGGAGAGGGGCATGAACGTTTGGAGGCCACTCATACACTCTTCTCCTAGTAAACAGAATATCCTTCTATTGGCCTAGTTCAAGTTTCCCACCAAAAGTGCCTAACTTACTCCCATGGAGGAACTTACTCAACTGGCCAGTGAGTGAGACTCTGTTCAATGCTCTCATTTATCTTCCAAATGCTCCAGGATCCTCCTCCCCGGGGTGAGGAAACTGATGAGAAAGAAGGGAGGCAACTAACACAGGGTGACTCAGAAAGTATGAGGTGGGAACCTGGGAATCCTGACTTCCAAGCCAGTGTTCCTTATGTGTGGCTGCTAAAAAAAAATGTTAAGTTTCAGGAGCCTCCTCCAAACCAGATACCCACTTGATGTTCTTGGGGGTTGGTGGCAAGACTCACCAGGTAAATTGCAATCGAAGCCAGGCGGACTTTGCACCACTGGACTGCAAGACAACGTGGTCAGGACCATAGCTGCCATCATCTCATCCATCTCCACTGCATCTGACTTCCTGAATGCAAACAGAGAGAGAGTTAAGAGAGATTAAGATGGTCCAAAAGAATGCCATGATCCTGCACAACCACCAATTTCTCCTGATGACTGTTAGCATGTGTATTATCCACTTTGTAGATCACTGCGATCCTGCAATTCTGGGATACATGGAACAATGACCCAAATCAGAGGGAGGCAGGAAGGTAACAAACATTTATTAAGCCCTTACTTCGTGCCAGGCATTGTGCTACACGCTTTACAAATATCTCCTCATTTGTTCCTCAGAACAAGCCTGGGAGGTGGGTGCTATTATTCTCATTTTACAGATGAGGAAACTGAGGCAGACAGGTTCAGTGACTTGCCCAAGGCCACACAGCTAGCCAGTACCTGAGACCAGAGTTGAGCTCCAGTCTTCCTGACTTCAGGGCTAGTGATCCCCTGTGCCTACTAGCTGCTCCTAACATACCATGTTTTGCGCAAGACACGTAAAGCACACAGGTCACATTCCTATTTTTTTTTTAATTATGTTGAATTTTATTACTAGTGTAAGTAAACTCAAACGCAAACTTCAGACCAATCCCAAGTAACTTAGTGGAGCCCAAGTCAATCTCTGGTTTATGGAAGAACATGTACAGGTCATCTATCCAATATAATCTCCTCATTTGATAAGTGAGGAAACAGGCTGAGTGATGTGCTCAGAGTCACATATAAGGGAATAAATCTGGACTTATACCCAAATTAGAGTATCATTATCATTGCTGTTGTTTAGTTGTATCTTCTTTGCATTTGGGGTTTTCTTGGCAAAGATCCTAGAGCAGTTTGTCATTTCCTTCTCCAGCTCATTTTATAGATGAGGAAACTGAGGCAAACAGGGTTAAGTGACTTGCCCTGGGTCACACAGCTAGTAAGTGTCTGAGGCCGCATTTGCAATCAGGTCTTCCTGACTCCAGGAGAGGTACTCTATCTACTTCCTCACTTAGCTGCCCAATCATTACCATTATCACTAAGAACAATCAACCTTATATAGTGCATTAAGGGTTTCCAAAGCTCTTTACACATATTATCTCATTTGAAGTTTCAAAATAGACTCCTCCAGGCATGGTGGCATGCACCTATAAACCCAGCTCCTGGGGAAGTGCAGGCTGGCATATCTCTTGAGCTCAGTTCTGAGCTACAGTGGGTTATGCTAACCAAGTGTCCAAACTAAGTTTGGCTCTAATATGGCGAGCCCCTGGGAGAGGCAGGGAAGCTCACCGAGGTTGCCTAATGAAGGAGCAAATCAGCCCATGTCAGAAAGACAAAGTCAAAGCTTCTATACAGATCAGAGTGGGATCGAGGCCTGTGAATTTGCAACCTGGGTGAGCTAGAGAAACCCAGTCTTTAAACAAACAAAAAATAAACTCATGACACTAGTACTATAAATATTATTGCCATTTTACCGGAAATGTGGATGTGGAAACTGAGGCTTAGGCTGGTAAAGTGAATGGATCACGGTCACATAACTAATAAGAGTCATAGGCAGAATCTGAACCTAGATCTTCTTGGTTCCCAATCTGATCTTCTTTCTACTACACAATATACGGTTATTGATTCAGAAACAAAAAAGATTAAGAACGATGAAAAATAAAAGACAAAGAAGCCTATATAAATTTTTAAATATTTAAGTCATTTCCCCACCCCTTTTTGAGAAGGGGTAGGTTCTGCTCCATACTTATACATAAAAGGATTTAACCAAAACAAACTAGCCTCATCCTCCCAAAGAAACCAATCAAGCAAATTATCATCTTGTGAATGTCAACAGGATCTATTTCCTAGGACAACAACCCCATAAAGACATGTGAAGATCTTTAAATAAAAATTCCCTAAACCAAACTTCAATGACCAAATTCTTCCACACTGGCAAAACCTTTAGAGCTCCGCAGAACTCTTTCAATAATAAACTTGAGTTGTTTGAGAATAAAATTACAGCTGTGCTGAATGCTGAAACTACGGAAAAAAAAGTTACATATTTTGAAATAAACTTCTGGAGAGCATTCCAGTATCTGATAAGAGATCCACCTTAATTTCGTTCCACCAAAAAATGATAGTTTACAGCCAGAAGCTAACATTAGCACCTTGTTATATAATTTAAAGTTTTCTTCCATTGCTACATGAAAGAAAATCAAATTACCACCTCCGCCACATTGTCTCAGGCCCCCATGGAGACACTACCTGGGACTTTATGCCCAAGAATCCTGTGACTAACAGTATCCTCTATCTCTATCTCCAGTCTAACCCTACCACCATCACCCAGGGGAGCAAGTAATGCCAGCAGAGATATCTCAAGACCATAAGAGCCGTCTCTGCTTAACATGGTAGCCCCTACCTCCACAGTAGCCACAGATACTAAAGACCTAAAAAAGAAAGTTTTCACCACCAAAGTCCTCAGCACTGTCAAATGGTTTGACATTAGAAATGCATATGATATTCTTAATCAAAATGACATTCAAAAAGATGAGTTTCTATATTAGTCTTCTCCCCCTTTACACTCTAGTCAAACTGGATTACTTGCCAACTGACTCACAGGGTCTTACCAGCAGCCCAGGCATTTCCATCTGTCCTGACACTACCCTAAGGACGAGTAAGCCATAGCATCTTCCCACTGCCCTCTAGGACTCTCATGGATTGTCCATTAGAATGTGAGCTCACTTCTCCACTTGTACCCCCAGTAATTAGCACAGTACTTTGCAGAGAGGTAAGAACTTTAAATGCTTTTTTTTTTATTCATTCATTTATATCTATTGAATGAGAAGCTATCAGCCTTAGAATCCAGGAAAACTTGGATTTAAGTCCTATTTCCGTCACATTCCAGCTGATGGTGGACCAACAGCTTAACCTCTCACTGCCCAAGGAAACTTAAGTTACAGACAAGCTGACAATATGGGTGAGGGAAGAGTTTCCATGCTGGGAATTCCCCACAAAGGTCTAGACCAAAACAAGAAATCTACTGAATACTAGTTCCCATCTACTGCTTTGTAGATTTGGACTCACAAAAATTTGTCACCAAATTTAAGGCCCAAATATCACAGCACTTTCTGCTGCCCGGTGGTGCCAAAGGGTTTCTCAAATTCTGCTTTAGAAAAAGACTAAGAGAAATTTTTTTTCTCCACACCAGGAATGGTGAATAACAGCTTACCAGGTAATACATTGGGCAAAAATAACAAGAATGTGCTACTTAAAGTAATAAAAATTATGCCTTTTACTTGCTAACGCCCAAGTACATCAAACTAAGTATTTTAACAGCTCCTGAAGCAGTAAGAGACTGAGCTGTCACTTACCATGACAGAATCATTGATTCAGAGCTAGAAGGGAACCAGAGGCCATCTAACCCAATCCCTTCACTTTACAGGTAAGGAAACTGAGGCCTAGAGAGACTAAATGATTTGCTGAAGGTCACAAAAGTAGGTAGTGTCAGAGTTGGGATTTGAACCCAGGACCTCTAACCCCAAAGCCAATTCTCTTTCTACTGTACTACGTCTCAGAGGAAAGCTCCAAACACTTAATTTCATGGGCGATCATCACCTTCTGCGAATCTGAAGAAAAGAAGTTACAAACTAGGTGGAAAGGGAACAAGCATTTATAGAGCACCTACTGTGTGCCAGGCCCTGTGGTTAAACACTTTACAAATCATACCTCATTTGATCCTCACAACAACCTTGCAAGTTAGGTGTGATTATTTACCCAGTTTTACAGATGAGGAAACTGAGGAGAACAAAGGTGGAGTGACTCACCCAGCATCACACAGCTAGGATTTGAACTCGGGTCTTCCTGACTCCAGGTCTAAGACTATCCACCGTACCACCTAGCTGACACTATGACTGCAAAGTAGCGGGTTATAAAATGATGACAAATACCACCTAAAGTCAAATATAAGTTGAATATTAACAGCTGATGAAAACAAGGTAGTAAGAGTCCATCTTATCAGCCAGCTACTGCTAACAGCACAAAGAAGGACGGGGTGGGTAGGCCTTTGCTGTCAATATATCAATCCCAAAGAAGGGAGGGTTTGTATTTATTTAACCTTGATAGGTCAATTTATACTACAATATATGGCAATCGAAAAGGTAAATCTTTTGGAGTTTCTGAGGGAAGAAAATCACACTATGGAACCCAAAACTAAGTTGTTGCTGTTCGGTTGTTTCAGTCATACCTGACTCTTTGTGATCCCATCTGGGGTCTTCTTAGCAAAAACAGTGGAGTGGTTTGACGTTTCCTTCTCCAACTCATTTACAGATGAGGAAACTGAGGCAAACGAGGTTAAGGGACTTGCCCAGGGTCACACAGCTAGGAAGTGTCTCAGGCCACATCTGAACTCTGTGCTCCCTGACTCCAGGCCCAGCACTCTACCCACTGCACCACCTAGCTGTCCTAAAGCTAAGTACGAAGTATCTTCCAATTCTATGATGCTTGGGGTCATCCACATCACTACATTCCTCTCTACTGAGATAGAAAATTGATAGCCAGTTAGAGGTGAGAAGGGCAAATAGAGAACCCAGAGGCTTGGCAAATGTCTTCCTCCTCTCAATGAAGGCCATGATGAAACACCCACTTGTTTAGCCCTCTTTACGGTTGAGGTGAGCATCCCAGAACAACAATATGGTGCCGGGAACAAAATGCTAGATTTGGAGTCAGGAAGACCTGAGTTCAAATCCAGCATCAGATACTTACTAGCTGTGGGACCCTGAACAAGTCACTCAAGCTCTTTCAGCCTCACTTTTCCTCATCCATAAAATGAGGATCATTGTTACCTACACCACAAAGTTATGAAGACTCCATGGAAATAAAATACATAAAACACTTTGCAAATCTTTAAGGGCTATACAAATACTGGCTATTATTATTATCATTAGCTTACAGAGAGAGAGTACAAAATTAAAATTCCCCCAATTAAAGCTCGGGGGCGGGGGGGGGGGGAGAGGAAGCGGGGGAGAGAGTGAGAGCAAGTGAGCCAGGGCCCTAAGCGAGTCTCTCATCCCTAAAACTTGAGTCTGTCCAAATACTAACACCTACAAAAGAAGGCACCCCCCCATCCCACCCCCGCCGTACACAAGGCCCTGTCTACAGGGAATCCCTTAAATCCTTATCACTATAGTCAGGACCCTTCTGAGTATCTCCATCACATAGAAAGCTATCCATACATTCAGGGACCTAATTCTTTCCCATACAAACCTCTTTGGGACATCAATATTCCTGGAGACAGATCTGTATGTCGCAGTAGGAGTTGCCTGTTCCATGCTTGGTGGCAGTTGAGGCACAGACCCTTTCACTTCCGGCAGCCACACCTCCTCTGATTTGCAGCAGATTTGCAATTTCTGGTCCAGCAGCAGAACCGTCACCTTATCTTCTGCCCAGTTGTGCTGCTCTACCATTCCTGTACACTCTTGACCCCCATACCACACACAGACCTGGGAAAAGGAGAAAGAAAAAGGGAATCTCATGGTGAGTGCCTTGTAAGTCTCCTCCCAGGGTTCTAACACCCCCAAGCTCAGGTGCCCAGACCTGTCTGCCAGAAGCTGCTGCTGCTTTCCCATGCCCACACCTTTCCCCTTAGCCAGGGGTTCCCAATTATCTGCTCCCACCTACAGGGCCCAAGAGAAACATGCTGCATTGGTTATTGTCTCAACAGAAATCGTATGAAAGTTCTAAGTCAAGGCAGGGAACTGTCTCAGTTATAAGGGTCCTTTACAAAAAAATAAAGTGTTTTATTGATGCTCTTCAAAAAATACAAAAACAAAAAACCTCATTGTCAGTTCCCAACGACCTTTCTGTAGCATTTCTTCCTGTCCCTAATAAAAAAGTCCTCCTTCATAATAAGGAAATATAGCTAAGATAAAAACTTAGTGGTCACATTATTCCACACCTATAGCCTACCACCTCTCCACTTAAATGGCAGAGGGAGAGTGAATGGAGACATCTTCCTAGCACTTTTAAACTTCCCAAATCACTTCATATGCATTAGTTCCACCCAATATTCCTAACAACCCTATGAGGTAATCAGTATAGGAATTATCACCATTTTAAAGAGAGGGAAATGGAGACTCTTGGAAATTAAGCCCATAGTCAGACAGCTGTTATTGTCAGAGGTGGGATCGACCCACACCCCCAGGCCAATACTCTGTCCATTACACATGCTGCTTCTACAATGTCCCCAGTTGAGAGGGCTCACTTGGTTCTGACTTGATGAATGGTTTTTGATCTCTACTATAGGTCTGCTCTGCTGGGGGCAGCTAACCCTTAATCTACATTCTCAATCTCCATCCAGTCCTAGAGCCTCACCTGCTGCTGTCCATGGTTCCTGAATGACAAAACTTTAATCCCAAAGTACCCATTAAAAAAAAGCAAACAAACTACAAGACCAAATTTCTCCCCAAATTAATTCTGGCACTTGCTCCTTGATTCTAAAGGGTCATTTTATCCCCTCCCGCCCAAACAAGAGTATGTAGCATTGGAGGACCTAAGCATGCTGACAACACAGGAGAGCCACCATTCAGCCAATCACCTACTGTACTGGGGATCAAGATGGGCTCTTAGCACTTATTCAACCAAGAGTTTGGCCTTTGTTTTCTTTGATTAATTCAGTGTCCCTGATTGAGTCTTATTAGGTGCCAAGCCCCAGGCCCAAACCTCTATCTATTAGGTGCTAAGCCTATATGGGTGTGAATTGGTAACTAAGGTGGGGCTCCAGGTGGGGCCAATGAAGGGAGGTGCTAACTCCAGAGCCAACAGTAATAGCTTAAGTTCTGGTCCCTCAGATGACATCTGATGACAGCTAAAGAATGCATAAAAAGAGAAGACAGAGCTATTTGCTTAGGACTCTCACTCTTGGTGGTGTGCTGATGTGGAAAGTCCCGGAAGCTATAGTTAAGAGCCCTCCAGCTCATAAACCCGGATGTTCAGACTTTGTTAACTCTGGTAACTATGCATTGAGATTTGAATCAGACAAGGTCTGTCTGTTGATGTCTGTAATTTGTTTGTATTTGCCTTAAAGTTCAGGGGGCTGATCTTTTCCCCCTGAACTGTGAATGATATTTGTATACTGGATTAAAGTAATATTGTTAACCCCTTAACGTTGCTTTCCTTAGTAAAGCAGATCAAAAGAACCTGGGCTCACAGCATTCTGTGTGCTGGTTGTTGTTGGTTTTACACCCCCACAACAGCTGCTGGCCAAATTGTTGAAACTCCTACCTCAAGATGCATGTACCATTAAAAAACTCCCATCATACAACCCTACCCACAGCACCAAAGAAGAGGAAGGCAAAGTCAAAATAGAATAGAGGAAGCAGTGAGGTTCTACATGTACCCAAAGCCTCCAAGGGCAGGTCAAATAGAGACTTTATATACTAAAGTTGGGGTTAGCGATCTATATCATGAGGGCTCTTGAGGCAGAATAGTGACTGCCATTCACCCCCATCCCAGCTTCCAACATCAATCCAAGTTGCTTTCTTTGTGTCTATCCACCACTAGCCCACTGCTGACTGACCATCCACAATGCGTCAGTGTTATTCTAGGCTAAGTTTAAAACTCCATTTCATATACAATGACTCCCAGTGAGAAAAAAAAATGAAAGAAAACCTTGGTATTTAATTTTTAAAGACTGCTGGCTCCTGCACCAATATATATGCCAACTACTTTCTGCAAACATTTAAGATAAATACCATTCACTTCACTAGCGTCTGTGAACACTCTGGGCCAGCCTAAGACATACCAACAACCTAGGTCAGTGGACTTTGGGAGCACTTCCTACAACAGAGTGGCAAGAGGTATTATGGATTGTACCATGGTGTACCCGCAGGCAGCAGAAAGTCTGTAGTACAAATACCCTAGGACTTAGGTTCTAAAATTCCTCTCATGGGGGTTGTGAGAAAATAGTACACCAATGAATTGTCGATGGAGTTGTGAAATGGTTCAACAATTCTGGAGAACCATTTTTAACTAGCCCAAAGGGCTATCAAACTGTGTGTACCCTTTGACCCAGCAAAACCACCACTCGGTCCACATAGCCCAAAGAGATCAAAGAAAAAGGCAAAAGATCTAGAGATATAAAAACATTTGGACCAGCTCTTTTTGTGGTGGCAAAGAACTGGAAATTGTGGGGATGCTCACCAATTGGGGAATGGCTGAACAAGATGTGGTATATGATTGTGATGGAATACTATTGTGCTATAAGAAATGATGAGAGAAATAGTTTCAGAAAAACCTGGGAAGACTTATATAAACTGATGCAAAGTGAAGTAAGCAGAATCAGATGACTGTATATAGCGTAAAGAAGGTCTGCCTCTCTTATGACCAATACAGGAGAGATCAGAAATGAGTGGTTTGAGAGAAAAATAGCATCTGTGACATGTGTCTTCCTGTACCTAATCTTATCACCAAATTGAGAATGAGGATTCTGAGTCTTCCAACTCCAAGTCTAAGAGGAGAGAAACACAATTCAATCCATACTGTGCTCTGACTCACCTTCTGCCCTGGCTGAAACACCACCTGCTGTAGACCTGGGACACCAAGGGCCATGAGGATCTCCTTAGGATGTTCCTGGTAGTGGTTGTCCTTGTAGACAGGGAAGGGTTGGGGAGCAACCACCCCTACCAGCTCAGCATGGGAACCTGAGGGCTGGACTGCTGCACCTAGGCCATCTCCAGAGGCACTTGGGACAGACACTCGGGCTCCCAGGAGGGATCGCTTGCCAAGACGCCGTGACAACACACTTGCCATTTTGCTTTCTGAACTGGAGAGGAAAATGAGAAAAGAAACAATTGAATCCACGTCCAACAACTGTCACCAAGAAAAGGTATCAAGGCCCAAGCTTCCAAGACAGAATTCTAAGCCTTTCATGTATTGTTTAGATTTGGAAGATAAGGATGTTTTCTCTTTGTCCTAGAAAGCACATGGAGTCCTTTTAATACCCTAGCTTCTTTAGATATAAACCAATGAATACCACACACCTAACCCACCTTATTTCAGTGCCAGTATTACAGAAAAAACTAACTTACTGATGATCACTTTTGGAAACAGTTTTTAGAGCCTTCCCCAAAACTAATGACAGCTGTTTTATTTGTGCCTTCTTTTAATGGGTTCCTGGTATTCCAAAAGCTGTAACTAATTTATCTATGTAATTCCCCAAAAACTGTCTCCATTTTGTAAAGGATAAACAGATACAAGAGGAATTTCTGAGTTGGCTTTAGCAGTCAGTCAGCCTAACTTATATAAGAAAAAGAATCCTCACTATAACACACTTAGCAAGTCCAATGTCTGAAGACCTACAACGAGGGGCAGCTAGGTGGCACAGTAGATAGATTTATCTTCATAAGTTTGAATCGGGCCTCAGACTCTTATTAGCTGTGTGACCCTGGGCAAGTCACTTAACCCTGTTTGCCTCAGTTTCCTCATTTGTAAAATGAGCTGGAGAAAGAAATGGCAAACCACTCCAGTATCCCAGCAGCCCTAGGGTTTATCAGTGCCCATCAGGGCTCTTTTCATAGTTATCTGACCATTCTTTCTGTTTCCTTTGTCAATCCATCATCCATATCAAGCCTAGGGGTGCCTAGACCTAAACAAATATTCAGATGTAGTCCGACCAGGGGAAAATAGAGACGAACTTACCCACCTTGTTCCTGGAAGTTATTCCTCTCTTTACTCTGCCTAAGATCATGACAGCTTTTCAGCTGCCACATCATACCCTGACTCATTTATAGTCCACTAAAAACTGCAGATCTTTTTCAGACAAACTGCTTCCTTACCATAGCTTCTCCATCTGGTACTTGAGAAAATGATTTCTGAATCTGAATGTAAGACTTGACAATTATCCCTACTGATTTCTTTGTATCAGATTCAGCCCAATGTGTTCTAGCCAATCGAGATCTTCTGGGATCCTGATTCTGTCATCTACTTCGGTCGCCTGTCTCCCTCAGCCTTGTTTCACTAGCAAATTTGATGAGGATGCCATCTATGCTTTTATTCAAATCACTGCTTGAAATAAATAAATGAATAAATAAATGTGAGATGGGCAGAAAAATAAATAAATAAATAAATAAATGATGCTAAGCAGCACAGAGCCAAACAGATTCTTGGCAAGATCTATTAGAATCTCCTTGCCAAATTATTAGTGGTTGCTTTTTTTGAGTCTGGACATTTGACGAGTTCCAAATCCAGATAATTATGTAGTATCACATAAGTCAATATAACTATTTCTGCCAAAAGAAGGGCATGAGGTTCTTTATTAAATGTTTTCTAAGTAAAATTTATCTACATGATTTTCCTGAACCTACCAGTGTAAAAAATCTCAAAAAAAAAAAAAAGAAATTAAGGCTAATCTGTCATGGAGCCACTTCTTTGTAATCACTGCTTCCTTTTCTAGATATTCACTAACCATCTCTTTAGTGATCCGTACATGAACGTTCCCAGAAATGGAAGTCAATCTCACTGGCTTACAGTCTGCCATCTTCCCTTTTTGAAAGTTAGGACATTCTGCCTTTCCCTAGTGCTAGTATCTCTTCTGTCCTCCATGTTAATCCCAATATCTCTGATACCAATTAAATCTGCCAGTCTGAAGTGGCATTTGTTTATTTTCAGAACAGTTCATTTGGGCCAGATGATTCAAATTCATTTTATTATCTTCTCACTTAACTTGAATAGCAAACTCCTGATAAGCCTTTTTTTTCTCTCATTTCTAAAGCAAAGCTTTGCCAGGAAAAAACCAAAAACCATGTGAGAATAGTACCCTTCCAATGTGACCCAAGGCTTAGTATGAAGAAAGAAAAACAGAAACAACTTCCCAAAGTTCAATGTCATGCATCCTCCATCACTCACACCATCCTACTGTCCAAGGAGGGATTCTAACCCTATCTCCTCCCTACCCTCCCCCCCCATCAGAACCTTGCTCTTTGCCCCTGGGACCAGGCTTTGATAGATGAGCTCTTGCCTTCCTTTTCCCCAATCAGGCTTCCACACCACTTCCCTGTCCTCTATAACACCATGTCACCCAAGGTTGTACTGGAGCCAGCCCCTACCTCCTCAAGCAGGTTATTAAATTTTTAGTGTAAGTACGTACACCTCTGGCAAATAAGCAGGTTGTTAAATTTTCAGTGTGACCATTTATGACTCAGAAATCAGCAAATGCTACAAATTGGGTTTGATTTATTGTTCTGTTGATTGTCTAGACTTAAGTAATGGAGAAAATGTTAAGGATGGAGATTAAACTAACGCTTTTTTCTTCCCAGAGAGCCAGTCATTAAACATTTACCAGCCTAGCCCGGATGTGACCTCTCCCATCCTTTTTCCAGCTGCCCTTTATGGATTGTCTTCTCCCATTAGAATATACACTCTTGAGGATAAGTACCATCTTGCTTGTTTGTATGTGAACCTCTGGTGCTTAGCACAGAAGCTGGCATATACAGCACTTACAAAGTGCTTTCTTACATTTCTATGTAAGAATGGCTCTCATTGAATCACAGGGCTCTTTTCATACTTATCTAATCACTCTTTCTCTGTCTTCTTTCTTAATTCATCATCCATAAAAAGCCCCCTAATTATGGGTACACCCCAAGGCTCTGTCCTGGGATTTCTTCTCATTCTCATGATGACCTCGTCAGTGGCCGTGGGTTCAAGGGTTATCTCTCTCAGATCTATGCATAGAGTCAGAACTAATCTCTTTCCTGAGCACCAGTCCCACATGCCAACAGCCTACTAGACATTTCAAACTGGATGTCCTAGACACTTCTCAAACTTGACAGGTACAAAACTCATCCTCTTTCCCCAAAAGGCAAGCTCTCTTCCAAACTTGCTCATTTCTGTCCTGGGCACCACCACCACTCCAGGATGTGAAAGGTTCACATCCTCAGAGTGGTCCTCTACACCTCCCTCTCTCCCACCCTATGTGTCTAAGCAGTTACCCAGTATCATCCATGCTACCCCCATAACACATCTCATATTCATCCCCTTCTCTCCATTCACAATCACCACATTAGTCCAGGTTCTCATCACCTCTCACCTGGGCTACTGCGACAGCCTCCTAATTGGCTTCAGTTGTCTCCTGTCCAATCTCTCCTCAACACAGCTGCTGAAATGATTTTCCTAAAGCACAAACCTTCCCATGCTTAATATACTACAAGGGCTCCCTCTGGATCAAATTCAAATTCCTATCTGAAATTGTAAGCCTTTCACGGGTTCCAACCTACATTTCCAGCATCGTGTTACTCCCTGCTACACATAACATAGTCCAGTTAAATTGGTCTTGCTGTTCCTTTTGCAGGAGATTCCACCTCCTATCTCAGTGTCTTTGAAGCAACCATCCCCCACCCGCCAAGCCTGGAATTCACTCCCTCTTCACCAATATCTTTTAAAATCCCTAACTTTGTTCAAAGTTCCCTCCACCGACACCTCCTACCCAAGGCCTCTCCTGATCCTTCCTGCTGCCAGTGCCTGCCTATAGAAATTCCCTTGTTTACTTTATTTATATTTATACACTCATATCTCACCCCAAAGAAACTAAGCACTTTGAGGGTAAGAACTATTTTATTTTTGCCCTTGTATTTCCAGTGCCCAGAATGCTGCCTGGCATGTAGCAGATAGGTACTTAATAAATGTTTGTTGATTCAATCATTTAGATCCATCCCTCTACCTTCAAGAGCCTACTTTATCTCCCTGGCAGATGAAATTAAGTTCTATAAATTTCTTCAATAATACAAATCCATGTTGAAAAATTTCACTGTCCAGAAATTCTTCTAAGTCCAGACTCAACCACACCATGCAACCTCTATATAAAAAAACTCAGTTTTATTCAAAGTAACTGGGAAATAGAGAATTCCAATAAACAAAATACATTCTAATTAATACAGTTCCCATAAGTGTACTGCATATGAGTCACCAGTATGCAAACAGGATCACAGATTTAGAGGTAGAAGGGACACTGGAAGCTATATAATCTAACTCCTCATTCTGCAAATGAGGAACTAAGGCCCAGGAAGATTAGAATACAATAAAAATATAATTATAACTTTTTCCTCAAAAAAGGAATTTTCCCTTTCATCTAACCTATATCCCTCATACTAAAGTTTAATCCAATTCTATTCTCAGTTGAGATGAACATTTGGTCACTAGCCTGGGCAAGATAAGCCCTCATTAGAATAATCCTTCAGATCCCCGAAAAATATAATTAAATATTCTTAGTCTTATCTTCTCCAAGCTGAATAAATCGACCTTTTTTCTCTCTGGTCCTATTTTCCAACCCCTTAGTCATCTGTGTAGCCTCTTCTCTGAAACTTTTACAAATATCCCAGGTTCCCCTTTGGCTACAGAATCCTAACACAGACAAAAGTCAGCGTGGTGTAAAATAAAGAGATTACTTCACAGTTCCTACAGGCTATGTGATTTTACTTTTGCATTCCAGTATCAGGTTCAATTTTTGGATTAACATACAATGCAACACTGCTATCTTGTGATCAGAAGACCACTACGACCCAAAACTCTTTTTCTGCCAATTTTACACAAGAATGATTATTCTTCCATCTTATATTTGTTAAGCTTCAAAAATTTCCCCAAGAAAACACTTTAATATGTTTTTTTGATGTTAAGACTCACCATCATACCCCTCCTGCATGGAAAATCTTGGCAAAGATCAAGGACCTGAGAAAACAAGCCCCCCTCACAAACCTTTTCTTACCCACAAAGGAAAAGAAGACAGAGTCTCACAGTAATCAAGTGAGCATAGATTTAGGTCTGACATTCCAGTACCCAAATATATCCCATTGGCGTGTGTGAGCCTCAGATGTTCCTTTTTAATACCCCTTGCTCCACAAGAAATAAGATTCTGCTTATTTAATTCTCAGCAATCAGAATCAAGATGACCCAAGCTCAAATTTCTTTCACCTCAGAGACTTACTAGCCATGTTGTGGGACCTACATCAAGCCACTTCACCGAGCTTTAATTTCCTCATCTGTCAAATAGAGATAGCCATAGCCCCTTGTGAGGATCAACTGAGATAATGTCTATAAGGAGCTTTGAAAATCTTAACTATCACAGGAAGAATGCAGGACAGTCAGGAAAGGTCAGAATTAAAATCCTGCCCCTGTGCCCCCCTCACAGAATCCCAGCTTAAGCACCATCTTCTCCATGAAATCTTTCCTGATCCCCAAGGTGGCACAGTGAATAAAGCATTGGGACAGAAGTCAGGAAGTCCTACCAAAGGTCAAACCCAGCCTCAGACACTTTTACTAACTGTGTGACTCTGGGTAAATCTTCACTTAACCTCTGTCTGCCTCAGATTCCTCAAATGTAAAATTGGAATGATGATAACAGCACCTACTTCCTACGGTTGTTATGAGGATTAAATGAGATAATATTTGTAAAGTGGTTGGTACAGTGCCAGTTACATAGTAAGCACAAAATATTCTTTCCCTTCCTCCCTGATTTCCCCTCAATAGCTGGTACCCTCCCTCCCAAAATACCTTGTATTTAACTACCTTGTATCTATTCCTATTTATTCATTTTATAGTTATGCTGCATATATTTTTATACATACTTAACTTGTCTCACCCATTAGAACGTATGCTCCTTGTGAGTAGAGACTATTTCATTTTTGGATTTGTATTCCCCACACGTTGCAGAGTGCCTGGCATTTAATAAAGGATTGTTGCCTGACTGATTAAACATGGGCAACCTCTGGAGCTTCAGTTAACATGTAAAGCTGTATCAGACAGACTGTAATCTCAATCAGTAAGGGGAGTACCCAACTAGCGAAAACCACTGGTCTGTGACATAATGACCTAACCTATGAACCCTCACTTAAGTCCTGGGATGATATATCTTTGGATGAAGGAGAACCTGAGATCTCAAAGTCTGTAAGAGCAGAGTGCAAGATCTGGTAAGTCCCAAGATAAAAAGACATCAAGTACAAGCCTATTGCCAAAGGACCAGCCTAGCTGGATGCAAAGAGGCATAGTAACAGAAGCCACTAGGTGATTTTTTTTTTTTTGGGGGTCACAGCAACTTGTTAAACCACCTACAAAGACAGAGAAGGAATCAAAACTGGCACAGAAGAAATCACAGATCCCCAAAGTACTGAAGATGCCAGAACAGACATTAACAATTGGACTTGCCAGAAACAGAAAATGGTGGAAAGGGCACTGGATTTGGAGTCAAAAGAACTTGAGTTCAAATTCCTCCATGTACTTATTGTCTCTAGCTGCAAGACCTCGAACGAGTCACTTAATAGCTCTTGGCCTCAGTTCCCCCATGTGTAAAATGAGAGGGGGTTGGTTGAACTAGATGGCATCTAAGATCTCTTGCAACAACAGATATGTGATCTTATGATCAGGACCTAAAATATACAAAACATTCTACCACATACTATGTACATACTCTACCACTGAGCCATGTCTAATCCTACACTCATGACCCTACACACCTACCAACAGATGACTGGTCATTAAGTCTTTTCCTTCCTTTCGCTGTTAAACTTCTAAAATGAAAAATGAAGCTACTGCTATAATATGTATGTGTAATAATTAACCTAAGATTGTGCTATAATACAATTTCTTTAGCTCCCATTTCCCCGCTAACCTCCCTAAACTTCACAATTTGGCTTCAGCATCCATTCCTTTCTGAAACTGCTGTCTTGAAAGCCATTAATAATGTCCTCTCTGCCAATAGCATTTCCTCGGTTCTTGTCTCCTTTGATATCACAGGCATCTGACAGTTTACTGCCCCATCCTTCAATCTCTCTCTCTCTCTCTGTCTCTCTCTCTCTCTCTCTCTCTCTCTCTCTAACTTTTAGAATTCTATGTACTCTTTGTGTTACTCCTCCTCTCTGAACTAAGATAAGAGCTATTAGAATATGAGCTCCTTAAAGGCAGGAACCCTGCTTCTGCCTTTCTTTGTATTCCCAGTGCTTACTTAACACAGTCCCTGGCATATAAAAAACACAACAAAAGCTTGCTGACTGACCCACCAGAATCGTACACTCCTAAAGTTAGAATGGCCCTCAGATCATGTATTTCAACATATACAACTAGGTGACAGTGCATAGAACACCATCCCTAGAGCCTGGAGATCTGTAGTTCAAATCCAGGCTCAACACATCTCCCTCCCCCTCCCCCTGAAAAAAGACCGTAAGAGCTGAGGAAAATCCCCACCAAAGTGTTCATCTAGTTTTTATTTGAAGAATTTCAATAACAATAGTCCATTACCTTTGAGGCAGCCCATTCCATTTCTGGACAGCACTAATTTTTAGGAAGCTTTTCCTTATACTGGCTCAAAATCAATTCCTCAAATTCCTACCCAAATTCTGTTACTCTGGGGCAAAGCAAATCTAATCCCTCTTCCACAGAGGAACCCTCTAAACACCTTAAGAAGGCTGTATATAGGGCACTGGCCCCAGAGTTTCAAGGACTTCGGTGTCTATCTTGCCTCTGACACTATTTGTGTGACCTTGGCCAAGTCATTTAACTTCTTTGAACCTCGATTTACTAATTTTATATATTAGAAGGTTGAATTAGATAGTCTCTGAAATCCCTTCCAATTCTAGATCTCAGAACCTCTATCTACGAGACTTTAAACATACCCCTCTCCCCCTTAATCTTTGAGCTAAACATGCCCAGTTTATTCCTCCTTGCAGGGGGCAATCCTGAGTCCTGTCACTCTGTTTCTATGCATTCCCTAGCTTATTAATGTCTTCCTAAAAATATGATACCTAGAATTGGAAGGTTTGACCAGATCAGAAACCACTTTTGTCAATTCTTCTTTCTATTTGTAGAGAGATCACAAGTATTCCAAACAACTTGACAAACTGTCACCTAATTTTGGAAAGAACTGCCTTCCCACCCTACAGAACCATGTATACGTGTAATTTATGCCCTGTCAGCTAAACTATGCCATGGAACAAAAGGCTACGTGCTTGAATTTGGAGCTCCCCTCCCCTAATTTCACAATCCTGTGCCCACAGAATTTATACAGTCTCAACAAAATGACTAATGACCACATAGTCTGTCTTGTAAAGAGGAAACAAGCACAGCAAAGTCTGTTGTGCCAAAAGATCAACGCAGAGGACAGTAAAGGTTACTGGACCAGAAGCCATTTTAAACATTTTACACACATTATGTCCTTCAAGCCTCACAATGACCCTGTGAGGCAGGTACTATAGATATTATTACCCCCATCTAACAGATGAGGACACTGAGGCTAAGAGATTAAGTCACCCATACATGATCACACAGCTCATAAGTATGAGACAGAATTTGAACCCAGATTATCCTGACTCCTAATGCAGCACTCATCACACCATGGAAAAAGACACACTTGCACCCACCCAGGTTTTCTGATTCCAAGACCCACATTCTTTAAGATGTTTACTTGGACTTTTGGCACAGCCTGACTTAAGTGAACCATTCTGTATTAATGACCACTAATATATAAACAGACTTGTTTGTGTCTTTTTGTGATTTTAGTGTCTTCTCAGCCTGCTTTGGGATGTGTTGTGAATGAACTAGCTCCTTCCCCTTTGGGTTGATAAAACTACTGGTTCGGCCCTGCTGTCCAACCCAGTCTTATTTCCCTGTTGAACGTACAATAAGCCTTCCTTATAAAATTTGGCCTCATAAAATACGACCTCCTCCCTGTTCTAACATCACAAGCATGTCTATCTCATTAGATAGAGGAAGATAAAGAGGAAAAATAAGACCACAGATTTAGGGCCAGAAGAGACCTTAGAGTCCTCATTTTACAAATAAAGTAACATAAATCAAGTGAGTTTGCCAAGGTCATACAGGCAGCAAATAACTGATAGGCAAGAGGATGGGTGAGAAATTGGATTCATCCATCATCATTTCCCTCTTTCCATCCCCAAAATACTTCAAAATGGGGGACACTGAGCAGATGCAAACTGAAATTTCTCGTTTGTCTTCTCTCCTTAACTTGCTCAACTAAGGTCTATAAAAATTAAATGCTTTTCACACTCTATATGTAGATTTGGTTTCTTATCTCTAAATTTTTTTTAGGATCACAAGACTGCATTCTGCATGGATCCTATTATTCAGACTTGTGACCTTTACAGGAAATCAGAATAAGGTGGCGAACTGGTAGGAGTATGAATAGAGATGAGTTTGGATAGCTGTCTACAATACAACTGCACGATTAATACTGGGCCAAACTTTCCTCAGTCTATTTTGTTATTTTTTTTTTAATTTTACATCCCTTAGGTCTTATCCTATCTCTATCCCACTACACAGTGGTAAAATGGCACCATTATTTAAAAAGACAGTTTACATACAAAGTAGTATTTAAAAATAATTCAGCTATAAACACTAAGAAAAGGGGTGTGGAGGGGAGGGGGGAGTCACTGGTTTCTTTTCCTGAATTCTGTTCAGGATCTCAAGGAATAGATCTCTCAAGATTTTAGAGCTGCAAGAGAATGTCTATCTCATCCCCTTCATTTTACAAATGGAGAACAAATAGTGTTACTGGCTCACAGTCACATAAATAAGGACAGAGCAAGGAACTGGAAATGGGGCCTAAATGTGAACCCTGTGAAAAACAAGAAAGTTACTATTTTAAGGGGAAAAAACCATAAGAAAACAAAAGCAAATGTCACTAATAAGTTCCGACTTAGATTCTGACATTATAGATTCTGACATCCATAGAAGGCATAATAGTCTAATGTAATGAATACTAGATTTGGAGGACCTGGGCATGAATCTGTGCTGTATTACTTAGTATAACCCTGTTCAAAATCATTTAACCCCACAGAGAGCCAATTACCTCATCTGTAAAATAAGGATAATTACACTGTCTATTTCACAAGTAAAATACTATCTACTTTTAAAAGCAGTATATGAAATGTAAAATAATGTTCAACAAAATGAGGATACTATCTCCCCAAACTTTAAAAGAATTAAAAGAGAATCGAGAATTAAACTGGAAACAACCATTTTTTAAAGTGAGGGGCAGATTACTTTTTCCCCAAAAATGTTCTTTCCCACTTCACTCCTGCCACCCAAGGAGAGGTGATAAGTCCTACTTTTAGCTTAACTCCATCTAAATGGCACAGGCTGGTGTATCCTAAATGACCACAAGATGGCAATGTTACTCCACAAAAGCAGACCATTTTATTCTCTAAAATTTTAAAATTTTCTCATTTTCTAGGGCAAAACGTTGGAGTTCCTCTGCACTGAATAAGAGAAAAAAGCCAGCATCTTGAAATTACTCGTACTTCTAAATTTTAGGCAGGACAAAAAACAAGTAATTAATTCTGGAGATAGTCAATATTTAAAACAAAATTAAAAGATCTCAATTTTTTCAAAGCAATAATTAGTCATAATTCATATAAAGCTGTTGCTTGGTTGACTGCCTCAGGCACACAGTTTATTTCTATGGCACTGTTCCCTAGAATATTGTTTCACCTAATTTGTTTTCACAGAACCATAGACAAGGTCTACCTGTAGCAATACAGCAAATGAGTTACTTCTCTGCCCCTCAATTTTATTTTCACGAATACAGATTCACTACCTTATGGCATCTCCCTGCAGAGCGAGGAGGGTCTACCAAGTTCTCTTTCACCTCCCATCTGGCATCAGGTTGCTTTCTCCCTTTGTAAGTCTCTCTTTTCTCCCTCGTCTCATTTTCATTGACCAGAATATAGAACTTTAGCATATCCCTATTAATTTAACAGAGCCTTTAAAAATAACAAGTGGATCCTTTTATATTTCAGTCTTCTCAATTAAAAAAATCAAAACACCTAAATTAAATTGCTACTACCCCCAAAGAATAAATACACCATAAATTTGCAGTTCAATTGACTCATGCATTTTCCTTCTTCAAAAAAGGTCTCTTTTTACACTCTACCAACTGTGTACCCTCAAGTTAAAGGTCAATGCCTTATGCCAACATTGGTAAACAGACTAAATCATTGTTAATCATTTAGTAGCTCTGGAGAGACCTTTAAACATTGCTTGTTTTCTTAAAGGGCACTAACAGAAAATACGATCATCCTAAAATTTTAATGAAAGCTTTAGCCAACTTTATGCTAAGAGCAAGGCAATGAAAAATCTCCAGGAATAAATTCAATTCAACAAACATTAAGGGCCTGTCAGATGACAACCTGGGTAGATTCCTCTGGTATAAATTGGATTATTTTTTTCAAGTTAATGAGCAATAACACTAGAAACAATTTTTATATTTATATAGATATACCTATATCTACATATATCTACACATACATATATATACGTATACATATATACATACACACATTACATATAGTATGTATATATGTGTGTATGTCTGTCTGTATGTATGTATGTATCTCCCTACTGACAGCACAGCCAGGTAAGCGGTCCTTAGGAATCCAGAAGTAAATAACAGCCCCCTCCTTCCCAATTTACTTCAGACCCATACACCATTTTACAGAACCAATCTTCAGTTGTTTTGTTCTAAAATCAGTGTCCTGGCCTGTTGTTCTCCTTCCACCTTGTACTTCTACTGTACTTATATTATAACTTCTTTCATACCTAATTTTCCTCTTCTCCTCCATTCCCCCTCCTTTTTCTTCCTGAGTTAATAAATGGCCCACATTACCCAGCCATCTACCTGAAGGCTCTGCCATGCAATTACAGCATAGTGATGAGAGGAATAAACCTGCAGAGTAACAATGATCACATTTCAGCCTGGTGAGGAGGGGGAGAAGGAAAAGCCAATTCAGGTATTCTTTACCTAAACTTACAGGAGCCAGCATTCAGACTTGGGTCCTCAAATTTCAGATCCAACACTCTTTCCATAACAACACAACCACCTTCTCAGAATCTGAGGTGGGATTCAAACCCAAGCTTTCTTGACCCCCTTCTACACACTACACACTGCTTCCCTGAAAGAATCTCCCAAAACTAAAAGTGTACTTTTTACACTAAAAGTGTAAAAAGGAGGTATCATCTCACTCCTCTCCCCTAATATGTATGTTCTAACCAATGTCCCAAAATGATCAATATTTTCCCAGGCTCAACAAATATCAGTTTATTGTACTAAAAGCATGAGGATACCCACCATCAGTCGAATAAAAGGAACAGGAGTAAGAACAAGTTCTATCTACTACAATAATCTGTCCAGTTGCTATTTGACATTCAACAGGTGCCAGACAAGTCCATGTCCCAGCTGACACTAGACAACGCCTCCATTAAGAAGGGAGGGAAAAAGACTGAATGTCCCCATCTACTATGTCCTCCCATTCATCCACAGACACTCTAACCAACCGTTAGAGCGGTCAGCAAGCAGCACGTCTACAAAGAAGCCAAGCATCAATCACTGTCGACCAACAGGCCAGCATTGATGGAGCCACGATGAGGTATACACAGGAAGTACTATGAGCCCTCAGTGGACTTAGATTCTAGTTCCAAAGAGGAGAGTGTAACATCATGGAACAGTAACAAATGCTGCAAAGCCAAATATAGTTAAATTGTGATGGTCTGGCTAGAAGAAATGTAGACCAGTGGTATCAAACTCAAATAGCTAGGGGAGCCATTAAACTATACATAAGGATCCTGGAGGGCTGCATATTGACTTAGAAAATCACATTTATATATTTCTTCTTTTGAATTAATACATCAACATTCAAATCATACAGGAGCTACACTTTAATCTGGCTTAAGCCATGTTTGGGAGTGTTGTATGCCACACTCAGGAATGTCGTAGGCCGCAACAGCCCCTCCACAGGTTCTACAGGTCTGACGGAGAATTTTCGAAGTAAGGAAGGCTGGAGTAGTCAGAGGGACCTGAGTTGGGTCTTAGAAGTTCCTGATAAGCACAAATAGAGTATCCTTGGCTAAGATAGGTTAAGAATTGAGGAGTGCATAAAAATTTAGCCAAATTACTAAATGTTAATGATTTGTCAAATCTCTAATGGGACAAGCACTGCCCAAGTCTTTGCAGTGTATTAAATTCTGACTTTGGGGATTTTTATTTTGTGACATTCTGACTACAGTATAGCATTAACATCTGTGTGTGTGTGCGCACGTCTGTGTGTAGTATACATAAGCCTTCTTCTTTAAATGTGTAATTTTTAAAAGTTTATTGAAATTTTTAAGCTTGATCTTAGTATATCTCCAAAGGCCAAAACATTATGCAGCAAACTTTCTCTCTGATTTTATAACAGATGTTAACCCTGGAAAGAGAAGTTTCACTTAAAACAATTCACTCAAACAGCAAACAATTTAAAGATAAGTAATAAAGTTAAAATCAGCCAAGAACCGTCCCTGGAATGCTCAGCATGGAATGAGGAAGACGTGGATTCCTATGATTAGAGATTTAATTGCTGGAAGAGACTTTAGAGGGTCATCGAGTCCAACCCAATCATTTTATAAAAAATATAGGGAATTCATATTAAAAATAGGAAACTGACTTACTCAGGATCACACAGTTTGGTAACGTCCAAAGCAGGATTTAAATATAACTCTAAGTCTTACACTCTCATCCATTTATCACACTGCCCCTCAAACCCCACTTCTGACAATCTAATAGCCTAGGATTTATCTAGTAAGGTACAGATCCTTGATGTAGGTCAGATCTTCCCTGGTAAAAATCAGATTTTTTCATGAGGGGTCAGATTCACTATATGAAAATTCATCTGGGACCTTCCTATTTTTTTCTTCTAATGGTAACTGTCTGTATCCCCATCACCAAAAGCCAGTTTTTCCACTAACTCGCCTTGTACCCATGGGGAAAAACTTTTTTTTTCCCCACTTCCCTTTGGTTCTATTTCTGCTTCTACAAAAGGAGGGAGTTTAAGCAAATCACCTTTAAGGTCCCATCCAGCTCTGACATTCTGAGATTCTAGCTAGCATACCTCCAACCTCCCCACCACCAATACTACTATTTCCCTAGCAAAATTTTTCTCAAACTTCACATTTGGTGAGATGCTTTCTCAGAATCAGGGAAGAGTTCACACTGCAGGGTATTTTTGCTCTGTAGGATACTTCTTGCTCCAAGGAGTGCTGTCAATCACAATCACAATCACACACACACCCACACACACCAGCAGCAGATAGAATACCAGGGCTGGAGTCAGGAAGACTCATCTCCCTGAGTTTAAATCTGGCCTCAGACACTAACTGTGTACCCCTGAGCAAGTCACTTAACCCTGTTTGCCTCAGTTTCCTCATCTGTTAAACAAGCTAGAGAAGGAAATGGCAAAGTACTCCAGTATCTTTGCCAAGAAAACCCCAAATGGGGTCATGAAGAGTCAAATATGACTGAAACTACTGCACGACATACATACACATGGACATATGTATATGCATATATATACACACATCTTTACTGATTCTGAAGCCAACATTTGGCCCTGTTGCCTCCACAATGGGGCTTTTGTGAGCCAGTGTGAGAAATCCTTAAAATGCCACCACTAAATCAAATTAAGCCCATTTGGATTCTAATTCATTGTGTTTTCTCTGCTATGTTATTAATAAATGCTTGTTGATTGCAAATCTTTCTTCTATAGTGAACAGCATAATGTAACAACGAGCAGTTATCCAAAATAACAATGTTATACCAAACTATGGCAGATGGGCCATAGTAACAGTATCTTTTGTCAGTCTGATTACAACAAATTCTCTACAACAATGATGCTGGTTTAAGGAATACTTTCTCTAACCTAATGCTCAAAAGCACAATATTACTATTCTAATGAGGTTCATGTATTGATTCCAAGCATAAGTTCCATACGGTCCATAACACACCTAGGAAATGAGATATGTGTAAGGCCTTGGTACAGTGCCCGACATATTGTAGGAGCTTAAATATCATTCCCTTCCCCCAAAACAGACGTGCCTCAGCATACCCTTGAAGAACCATTGTTGAGAAGAACCAAAGTTGAGAAAGGTTTAGTAAGATTCCTACTATAGGTAGGGAAATAAAGAATTTTCCTAATGCTACCAGGTGGAAATTACACTCCTAAACACCTAAATTTAAATATTTAAGCTCTAAAGACGTTTTCTATTTTAACTCTTTTTGATGTAAATTTGTTTTTAAAAATGGATTCCATATTTTACCAACTTCTTAAACACAAGAGGTTGAATGTAATAGAACTTTTTCTTAATGGATCATTAGAATATCCATTACTGTGCTTATTATTTCCCCAATTACCTGTCAATTTCCCTCACATTTTTTCCTACATCCAACATTTCAATCACACGCATTCCTATGCAAAAAAAAATTCATCCTTAAACATGTGATAAGGCAGAATATTAGATTTGATCCTAGGTTAGACCCCTGGTCCTGTAACTTACCAGGAGGGTGACCTCTGGGAAGCCATGACTTCTCCACGCATCAGCTTCCTCGTCTGTAAAATGAAGAGGTTGGACTGAATGATCTTCGTGGTCTCAATAGTAAAATGGAAATTACGGCAGCATCTACCTCACAGGGGTATCGTGAGGATCATATAAGCTATCCACAAAGCTCTTAGCACAATGCCTGCCACACAGTAAGTCCTTAAATGCTTGTTCCTCTGACCTGCCTTTCTTCCAAATTCTATAAGATAAATGTCTAGGTATTTCAAAGGAAAAGGGACTGGGGCTTGAAGGTTTATATGACACATCTCTCTTCTTTCTCCTATATTCCAGGTGCTTGCTAATTCACTACAAAAACCTGGGTATCAACTGTTTCATCTCCAAGTCAATCAAACTGAGAAGCATTCATTCATTAAGTACCTACTGTGTGCCAGGCACTATGCTAAGCCACAGAGGTACAAAGGAAAGCAAAAAAGGCCAGCCCCTGCTCTCAAGGAGCTTCAAACCAATAATGGAAAATGACCTGAAAAGTTTATATTATGTTCAGTATACTGTTTAAGAAGGCAAAGAATAGTGTAATCTATTTTTAGAAAAATTCTATCTTTCTAAAAGGTCAAAATGGGTGAGACAATTAAAATGGCGGAGGGGGGAGGAGGGAGGGATCTAGTTTTGAAGCTAAAAGGGGTTTAAATCTCTCTCCCCTCCCTCCCCCAGTGTTATCTGGAGAATGTACTTATCTTGCATTTCTTATTCTCCAATGGTACCACTTTCTTCATTTTAGTACATACAAGAGAAAGAGGTAACTTGACTGCCAAGAGAAAAGATTATCAGACTTGAGTTGTGTGCAGAGTTAGGGTATGGCACGGAGGGCCTCAAATAAAGTACTTCTCCCACTATCTGGAATCAAAATAAGGAAATATCATGATGGAGAAGCTAACAAAAGTCAACACACACAATGGATGGAAATCAGGCACCTAGAGGAATCTTCACCCAACTAAATGACCTTAAAAGAGAGATGGTTTGTACAGTGGCCAGCCTTCTGAATCTAATCAGAACTGCCAATCTAATATGTAAATAAATGTAAAATAAGATATACATATAGAAATCCTATTATAAGATTAAAAAAATAGATATGAATATGAGGGGATTTTTTAAAGAAGATATAAATAAAGCAAAGTGGTAAGGAGGACAAATAATTCTAATGACCTGTGAAACATTGAAGAAGAGGCTGACAGTACCAACTTCTGTTTCTCCAGTCCTGCCCAAAGGGCACTTACTGGCCTATACAAGCTGTTTTGTCCATTTGGCAAATATATTTCCTACAGTGGAAAAAGGTTCCCCAGGCTGTCACGGCTTAAATGATACCATCCCCCAAGATCGGCCTAGTATTCTGACTGTGCTTAACAAGCAACTCCAAATACTAATTGGGTTTCCCAGTGGGACTCTCCCACAGTGAAGGGACTAGGTTAACTACTTGATAAGAACATTCCAGTCCCCTTGGCAGTCATATTTCCGTTTAAATTAATAAGCTGACTTTCTACTGTCTAAATCTATCTCCTATGAGTTATATTCCAACCAACCTCCCAGGGCTTGATCACTCCCTAAGTGGGTTAAGAGAAAGAAATTTTTGAACCTGACAAGTTGAGGACAAGAACCTAGGCTTGTGGTGACCCTATCAAAGTGCAGGCAATCTGGGTGAGGTCTTGAATGAAAAAGCCAAAGGTTTTTAGACATAAAATCACTGATTTAGAGATGAACAGGACCTTAGAAGTCACAGAATCTAACCCCCTTGTTTTACAAATTAGGAAACTGAGACAGAGAAAGGCTAAATAACCTGTCCAGAGTCAAACAGGTGTCTAAGGTGACACTTGAACCCAGATCTTTCTCGACTCCAAGTCCAGTATGCTATCGACAATACCATGCTGCATCAGAACAGAAGATATTAATGGTCATGGTGGGACGAGAGAGAAAGAAAGATCACAATACATAGTGATATATGGTGACAGATCATCAAAATATTTAAGAGAATTTAAGCTACAGGAAGACAATTAGTCTAGAACCTTCAGAGCAGGAGTTCTTAACCTGAGGGTCCATGAACTTGCTATTTTTAATATTTTGATAACTATTTCAATATAACTGGTTTCTTCTGTAATCCTATGTAGTATATTTTATTCATTTAAAAACATTACTCTGAGAAGGGGTCCACAGGCTTTACCAGACTGCTGGAGTAGTCCGCAAGACAAAAAAAGTTTAAGAACCCCTGGTCTAGGGAATGTTCTTTTAAGGACTCCCTTTCCCCGTACTTGGACTCAAGACAGGTAGAGTCTCAAGGAATGGATGAAAAGATCATGAAGAGAAGAGTATTTGAATTTTCTTAGAAACTAGGAGTCCCAGATGAGGAAGACAAAGGCTTTACAAGAAGGATGATCTCAGGAGGATGTCCTCCTGAACCAAAATGACATCATAGTGCTAGCACTAAAAACTGACCCATAGGATAATGTGCAAACTAAAAACTGGAGAAATAAGAACCCAGAAAAGCACAATTCAGATTCATGTAAACTCAGATAGAGAAGCTGAGAGAAAAGCCCCAGGCAGTATTAAAAATAAATGAAACAGAGAAGCCAATCCATCAAAGTGGACATTAAATGGGCATCGGAAAAGGGCAAAATAGCCAAGTTAGGCTATATAAACGCTTCTGTGCCCATGATAGAAGGCAAAATGAGATGGCTAAACTGGCATGCTTGGCAACAAACAAGTGTCTTGACATAGTTGGCACCTTGGAGATACAGTGGCAGGAAGGTAGTCAATGGGACTCGGTGACTGCAGGATACAGAGTTCACAGATGGATAGGGACAGGTGGATGGGAGGAGGTGCAACACTGAGGGCTACCATAAACTGTAACAGGGTAAAAATAGCATCCAGGAAAAAAAATGAAAGAACTATGGAATCTCTGGGGGCAACCTTCCGAATTCATGTAACAAAAATTTAACAACAGGGATATATTAAAGACTATATGACTAGGATAGTGCAATTATATAAAAACACTAAATGACAGAAAAACTTCAAAAATAGGTAGAAAAGTGACCAGGGAAGACTTTAAACATAGAACTGCCAGATGCTACATTAGAAGAAGTGGAGGTGACTGCTTTCTAGAATTGGCAGTTTAAGAGGCTGCGGCTAAAGGAGAACATAGAAGATAAGGTCCTAATTAGTGAAAATGAGACCCATCCAAATAATAGTAATTGCAACACAAATTAAATTCATCTTTTATGGCAGGAGAAGGAGAATCTAATAAATCCATCACACAGTTTCTGTTTCAGAAAAGGGAATTATGGCAAACTCTATTGGGGCAGGGGGTGAGGAGAAGGAATGAAAGCAAATTAAATGCAAGTCAGGACCTCAATATTTCAATGGGTTATGATCTCTTCCATTTGAGTGTTCCTTCCAATAGGGCAGATCACAACAGATCCAAACTTCTTCAGCTTGTGTAATTCTTGTCTGTGTCTCCCATAAATCCTCACGGGGGTGTACCCAATGTTCATGGGACTTTCTCCTCTAGAATTCCTGGTGTTGTAGAGATATCAAAGGTGCACATGAGCTCATACAATCATTGCTTGACTTCCTTTTCTAGTAATCTGTCTCCTCACATGCTATTTCTGGTAATATTTTGTTGGTGATTTCATTGTTGTTGTTCAGTCGCTTTTAGTTGTGTCCAACTCTTTCTAGCCACATTTGGGGTTTTTCTAGCAAAGAAATTGGAGTGTTTTGCCATTTCCTTCTCCAGTCAATTTTAGGCAAACAGGGTTAAGTGACCTGCCCAGGGTCACACAGCTAATTAGTGTCTGAGACCAGATTTGAACTAAAGAAGATGGGTCTTCCTGACCCCAGGCCGCTGTGCCACCTAGCAGCTTTTGTTGGTAATACTACACATCTTCTCTGTCTTCCACACAATTCTTCAGAGGCTGTGGAATGTCACATCTTACAACCATACTGCACCACTATAAGACTACTAATATAAAAAAAAAAAGAGCCACTGTTGCAGAGAAAAGCATTAACAGTGCCGTACATTTTCCTTAAAAGGGTATCCAGTTTGCTCTCCATCCTCTTGTTCAATTCTAGGCCAAGTCTGAGGTTCATCTCTGATGTCTAACCAAGACAGACAAAAAGTTGGACTGATTTGTATAGGTTATCCACCCATCTGAATACCACAGTCTGAGCAATCAGCATTTTATGCTCATATGGTTTTTCCTATATGGATCACTAGGCCCAACTCTCTTGAGCAATTATGGACTTCATTTCATAAGCTATGTAATGCTTTGGGACTTGATGTAATCCTTAACAAAAAAGGGGGGGAGCATCTAGAGACCCTACTATCTACAAGGAATCACTTCTTTATTTGGATTCTGTAATGATATCCTCCATGATGGTGGCAAACACCTTTTACAAGTATTTGTCTCCTATTTTGTGCCTCACTTGATATTAATAGAAGTTTGAACAAAGTTACCATTTTACATGCATGCTACAAGGAATACTATATGATTCTAAGATGTACAAGCTACCTTGATAGAGTAAAGACCCAACAGTAATGCTTTGCTCTTCCAAATCGCTTTTTAATATTCTACAAACAATAAAAGGTCGACATCTTTCTGTTAATCTTGTTTCTGTAAATGTGGTCAACTATAGAACACAATCTGTAAAATTCTGCTTATTTCCTTCTTAAACTTTTACCAAGAATATCTTTGATATACACGTATGTAATTTTCAAATATTTTTGAGAGACAGAAAAAGAGGTATTTATTTATATTTTCTCAGTTATTTATACTTTCTCAGCTCCTTTATTTGGGGTTGAAATAAAGCATCTTGAAAATCAATCCCTCAATGCCTTCAAAACTGTCTCACCTTCAGCACTGACCTCTTCTGTCTATACTCTGTCTTGTATAAGCAAATAATTAACATTTTTTGTTATTGCCTCTGTCTGCCATATCTTTCCACTTCACAAGAAGTCCTTACTAGTTGAGGTTATTTTTTAATCCTGTTAGCCTCATAATAGCAATTATGTTAGTTTTTTAGGAAATGCTTATAAATCTGTGTCAATATGTTACGTCAATTTTTTCCGACCTTTTTGTTGTCAACACATTGTTTAAATCAGTTTGGAGTTCCTCACTGGAGAACAATGGTTTCTCATTTTTATTCTTAATTCTAATCTGGCACTGATTGTGATTTTTGCTCTAACAAGTCACTGGTCTGACTTAACACAGACCATTTTGTAAAATGTCTATCATGTCAGTAACAAGTCACCGTCTATTTTTCAAGAGATAATCAGTTTCATTTTGGGGGATGTTTTTTGGTGCTTGCCATATATCCAGAGGCTCCTCTCCTCTCTTCTTGAAGGGGATATTTTTGACCTAGAGGTAGAAAATTCCTGTAGAATCTATTGAGTCTCATCCTATCTCTTTCTTACTCCAAAAGTCTATTTTTGATTGAGTTTTGCCATCTTCCCTTGGGTCCACTTTTGCACTCAAGTCAACAAATGCTATTTAATTTAGGGGGTCTTAGCAAGCTCCTCAGAGAATTTTTGTACCTCCTCATGCTCTGCAACAGATGCAGGTACACAAGCTGCAGTTATTTTTGTAGTTTCACGGTCTTTTTGCAAACATTTGAGTATATCAATAAGCAATGATGAAGCATCACTTGAAAATGTTTCTTGTTGCCACTGGACACACAATTAAACTGTGACGATTTCTTCATTAGCTCCTCTGAGAAGAACCTATCTGTCACCTTTCCATTCAGTTGTTACTTGACTTTGTCTTCTGGTTTCACTTCTGGTAAGAATGTCAAGATTGATATGATTCAGTTCCTTTAGTAGTAGCATGTCCACTCATTATTCAAATTTACATTAACAAACAACTACGGTGCTTTTTGTAAACTGTCTAAAAACCTGATTCTTACCACCTTCTAACTCCTTTACCACCATTCGGCCATTATCACCACAGAATCAAAAGTGGGTCATACAGGACTGGGAGCCATTTTGTATTTTTCTTTGTTCCAATGGTTGCCATGGCCAAAGAATTTGTCACCAAGTAGCCAGCCTATTAGTGATGAGCCTCATCCAACTTAACTCGGCTGGTACTTGGATAAGAGACACAATCTGTTGGCAGGACAAGTTATACTTGAAGCCTTTCCAACATGGCAGAACCTGCCAGAGCTTGTGCTTCAGAGGTATGGTCTTCAAGAACACAGGGTCATCCTATAGCACAATGAGGTATCAAAGCAGGATTTGTGGAGAATTACAACCCACAAAAAATTCAGACACTACTTAACATGCAAGGGAAAGAGTAGCTTAAGGATTAAAAAATTAGGAACTCCAAGCAATGCCCTGAATGGACAACAGAAGAGTCGAAGAGGTTACTGCAAGGTGCAAGTGTAGAGAACTGACAAAGTATGGCAGAAAACATGCTTGCAAGGTGCAAGTGGAGAAAACAGGGAAACTCATGTGTAAACTAGAAACTAAGGGGCCTAAAGAAACTCTGGAGATCACTCTGCACGGGCCTCGGTGGGACTCCTTGAAAAAAGGAGAGAAAGGATACACGCATTACAGCTGAAAAAGGAGACAGAGAGGCTGAATGAATTCTCTGTTTTGGTCTCTACTGAGAATATTAATAAGATCCCTCTTCCCGAAGTATTCTCTTAAGTAGGAAGACATAAGTATTACTACGAAGTCATATTCAATTAGATCACAGATTAGGATTTTATGCTAGAGAAATTACAGAGGCAATTTTTTCTCTGAGGAAAAACTCCCATCTTTAGTAGGCTTAAGAAGAAAAGAGTAAGTCACTTATCCTTACAAGAGAAAATTAATCTAACAAATTCCTGCAAATCTCTTGGAATAAACTACTGTACTATGTTCTAAGAGATTTATCTATTAGTTGCCATTTCTGTGAGCCCATTCTCCCTTTTTTCCTCCTTTCCCTCTCCATTAATTATTTGTGGCTCACTATATGTCAGTCGGAAGGCAAGGTCGTAAAAAAGAAAACTAAAAAGATTAATCTTTGTTACTCATCTGTTAGGACTCAGAGCTAGAACTAGGACAAGATAACTGGGGCTCTGCCTCAAAGTTCAATATCTGAGAGAGCACAATTTCTCCTCAATTCTTCACAGCTACCCAACTATCATAGTCCCTTCTCCAAGCCCCAGGACTGTACCCTGAGAATCTTTTTTTGTCATGGTATAGTGGAAAGATTACTAGATTAAAGTCAGAGGGCTTGGGTTCAAATCCTGGTTCTGTCTCTTACTACTACTGTGTAGTAATTTGCAGGCAAATCACTTTACCTTCTGAGGCCAATTTCTTCTTTCAAATAAGGAAGATGGACTAGATGACCTCCAAAGTCCCTTCCAGCTCTAAAGCTAGGCCCCTATGATAGTGATGGTCTACATTCAGGATGTTCAAATCTTAAATTGACCATATAAATGTAGATATGCCACCAGGGAGCAGAAAACCTCCACTTGAGAGTTCTCAAGGATATAACCGGGAAACTGTATAATCATTTGTCACAATCTGTTACCATTCTGAAAGACCCAAGATCGCAAATGTGATCCTTATTCATAAGAAAGAAGGAGGGGTGATGGGGGGAGAGGGGAACAAGGCGGGGGAGGAATGGCAATTCAGGTAATTACAAACTACCCAGTTTTACCTCCATACCAAGAAAACTGCCAGAACCTATCCTAAAGGATAGAATCATTAAACAAAAATAAAGATTAGAACCTACTGGGGAAAGGCAACATGGTTTCTATAAGGAAACCATGCCTGATTAATTCATTAGAGCTCTTTGAAGAGATAAATACACATGTAAATCAAATAGGCATCAGTAGATATAAATCCTTTAGACATTCAGAGCTATTGATAAATTTCTACACCAAGCTCTATTAAAAAAAATTGAGTCACCCTGAGACAAGCTGGGAAAGGCTTTTCTCTGATGAGAGGAAATTGACTTAAGAGATAGGACACAAACACCAGGAAATAGGTGAGCACTTGTCTGAACTACAGGTTGGTACTAGGGCCAGTCTTATTTAACATTTCTATAAATGATCTAAAGAAAAGGAAATACAATGAAATCTCTAAGTTTGTGGGGAGATGGTAGACTTCTCCAGGTAGCACCAAAAAAATGGGCACAGTCTCTATCATAATGACAACAACAAATCTGACATTTATCCGGCATTGTATTTTTATTTGAGCCTCAAACAGTGTTGTGTGTGAAATACTGTATACTAGTCCCCATTTAACAAACAGGGAAACTGAGGCTCACAAAGGTTGGCTTGCTCCCAGTAACAAAGCTAGTATTTCAATGGCAGAATCCGTGTTCAGCTTTTCCAGATTCCATAATGAACCAAGCAGATAAGCAATAACAGAAGTATATATGAGGTCTTAAAAACCCAAATTATTCATAGATACAAAATGAAAGACTCTACTGAAGTACAGGAGACCAGAACCCAAGAATCATGGTCAATTGTTTCCTAAGAATGTTTGCCCTTTGTTACCCTGGGCTTACAAAATGACCAGCAAAATACTGAGCATCATCAAGAAAAGTACTCACTTTAAAAGTCTGCTGAAACCCCTCTAAGACTTTGGAAATAGTCTTTTAAGAAGTGTTATGGCTGGAAAATTCCAGCAGCCAACCTAGTGATTATCTAATAGTCTGTCCACAAACATTTACTTAGCGCTTCTTACGTGCCAAGCACTGTGCTAAGCACAGGGGATACAAAGAATGGCAAAAAGATAATCCCTGCTCTCACAGAGCTCACAATTTAACAGTGGAGACAACGTGCAACAAGATATCTATAGAAAAAATAGAAATAATCAACAGAGGGAAGGCAATAACATTAAGCGGAATAGGGAAAAGCTTCTCATAGAGGCAGGAATTTAGCAGCTGGGACTTGAAGGAAACCAGAAAAGCCAGGATGCAGAGAGCATTCCAGGAATGGGGAACAGCCAGTGAAAAAGTCTAGGGTGGGGAGACAGAGTGTCACGTTCAAGGAACAGCGAGGAAAGCAATGTTGCTAGATCACAGGGTGCACAGATGAGAGAAGAAATATAAGAAGACCGTAAAGGCAGTAAAGAGCCAGGTTGTGTTTGGTTTTTAACACCAGAGAATTTTACATTCAGTCTTGGAAATAATAAGAGCCACAGGAATGAACTGAACAGGAAGACTGACAAATATGACAGGGCAAATCTATGCTTCAGAAAGATCACGTCGCTGGGACAAGAACTTACTATTTGACAAAAACTGCTGGGAAAACTACAAAACAGGATGGCAGGGACTAGGTATAAACTGACATCTTATACCATATACCAAGATATGGTCAAAATGGGTACATGTTTAGACACAAACGGTGATTTTTGTTAGCTGTTCCATTATTTTCAGCTGTGTTCAATCTTTTGTGACCCCATTTGGGGTTTTCTTGGGAAAGAAATACTGCAGCGGCTTGCCATTTCCTTCTCCAGCTCATTTAGAAGATGAAGAAACTGAACCAAAGAGTGTTAATTGACTTGCCCAAGGTCAAAGGGTCTGAAGTCACATTTAAATTTGGGGAGATGAGTCTTCTTAACTCCAAGTCCAGCATTCTCCACTGAGACACCCAGCTGCCCCTATAAAGAGTAATACCATGAGCAAATTAGAGGAGCATGGAATTGCTTATATGTCAGATCTATGAATAAAGGAAGAACTTACGACCAAACGAGACAAGATGTAAAATGAATAATTTTGATGATATTAAATTTAAAAGTTTTTGCAAAAAGAAAAAACCCAATGCAACCAAGATTGGAAGGAAAGAAGAAAGCTGGGGGAAAAAATTTTTTTATAATAAGCATCTCTGATAAAGGCCTCATTTCTCAAATATGTAGAGAATGGAGTCAAATTTATAAGACTACAAGTCATTCTCCAATTGATAGTCAAAGGATATGAAGAGGCAAGATGAAGAAATCAAAGCGATCTATAATTATAAGAAAAAATGCTCTAAATCACTATTGATCAGAGAAATGCAAATTAAAACAACTTTGAAGTACCACCTCACACCCATCAAATTGGCTAATATGACAGAAAAGGAAAACGATAAATACTGAAGGGGATGTGGGAAAATTGGGAAACTAAGGCACTGTTAGTATAGTTGTGAACAGATCTAATCATTCTGGAGAACAATTTGGAACTGTGCCCAAACAGCAAAAAAACTGTGCATACCCTTTGATTCAACAAAACCACTACTAGGTCTGTATCCCAAAGAGATCATAAAAAAGGAAAAAGAACCCACACGTACAAAAATATTTATAGCAATTTTTTTTGTGGCGGCAAAGAATTGGAAATTGAGGGAATGCCCATCAATTGGGCAATGGCCAAAGAAGCTGTGGTATCTGATTGTAATGGAATACTATTGTGCTATAAAAAATGACGAGCAAGATGATTTCAGAAAAACCTGAAAAGACTTACATGAACTGATGCAA
Organism: Phalanger gymnotis; assembly: GCA_028646595.1. Taxonomy (NCBI): domain Eukaryota; kingdom Metazoa; phylum Chordata; class Mammalia; order Diprotodontia; family Phalangeridae; genus Phalanger; species Phalanger gymnotis. Next base: position 233,817,448 of record CM053625.1, read on the forward strand.
AGTTCTCCTGGTAGAACCAGAGAAAGACCTGATGGGAGTCTGAATGCAGATCCAAAGCATACTATTTTTCATTTTCTTTATTTTTTGTGGGTTTTTTCTGTCTGTGTTTTCTTTCATAATATGATTTAACATAAATATATTTTACATGATTGCACATACATAACCTATATCAAATTGTTTGCCACTTCAGGGAGGAGAGAGATGGAAGGCAAGAATTTGGAACTCAAAAATACTTTAAATGAATGTTAAAAATTGTATTTACATGTAATTGGGAAAAAAAGAAAAATATTATTCAAAAAAAGATAAAGAAAAATCATATAGGCAGCTGAATAGAGAGAGGATGGACTGAAGAGGGGAGAGATTGATGAAGAGAACCTCATCAGGATGATGATGTTTTCAGGGGAGAGAAGAAGTTATGAGAGATGTTATAAAGGTAGAAACAACAAAACAGCAACAGATTGGATACGTGTACAAGTGAGGAGTTTAAGATGACACCAAGGTTATAAGCTTGGGTGACTCAAAGAATGACAGTATCTTCTATAGTAATAGGGAAATTCAGAAGAGGTCTGCAGGGAAAGACAAAGGTTCCATGTAGGACACAGTGATAAACAGGTCTGAGAATCATCTACATATAGATGAAAACTGAGCCCATGGAAGCTGATTAGATCACCAAATGGAATGATATAAAGGGAAACAAGGAGAGGACCCAAGACAGAGGCTAGAGCAATACCTACATTTAATGGGAGTGACTTGGATGAATATCTGGCAAAGGAGACTGAGGAGCAATCAGAGAGGTAGGAAGAAAATCAGGAAAACATAGGATCCTGAAAACCTAGAGAAAGGATGCAGGAAAAGAGGGTCACCAACAATGTCAAAAGCTTCATTGAAGTCAAGAAAAATGAGAATTGGAAACAGGCATTAGATTTGGAAATTAAGTGAGCATTGATAACTTTGGAGAGAATCTGTTGCTGTTGCTGAGTTGTTTCACTCACATATGACTCTCTGTGAGTCTATTTGAGGTTTTCTTGGCAAAAATGTTGGAATGGTTTGCCACTTCCTTCTCCAGCTCATTTTACAGATGAAGAACTAAGGCAAACAGGGTTAAGTGACTTGCCCAGGGTCTCGCAGTTAGTAAGTGTCGCTGGATTTGAACTCAGCCCTTCCTGACTGTAGGACCAACACTCTATCCATTATATCATCTAACTGCCTTTGAAGAGAGTAGCTTTAACTGGATGAGGTCCAAAGAACAGAGTTTAAAAGAGAACCAGAGAAGGGAGAGGAGAGGAATTGATTTTTAAATGGCTTTCTCAAGGAGCTTAGCCACGGAACAGAAGAGACTGCAGGATTACATGAGTTTTTTATGATTGGGAGGCCCAGGGGGAAGACATGGATATGTTTACAGGAAGCAGAGTAGCAGCCAATAAAAAGGGGAAAAGTGAAGATTATTGAGAGTGGGAGTGATACATATGGTAATCTACTGGAGAAGACAAGATGTAATGGGGTCACCTGTGCAGGTAGACATGTTTGCCTCAGTAAGGACAAGGGCCACCTCTTTATGTGAGACAGATGAAGGAAGAGACAGTGGGAGAAGACATGAGAAACCTAAGATGACAAAAAAGGCCTTACAAACATACAAAGCTATCATGTACCCACAAATAAAAAAAAATTAAGGCTCTATTTGTGGGTTTAGTCCCTCCATAAAGACATAATGGAGCTAAGATAATCAAGTGAAATGATAGCAGGAATGGGGAAGGGGTGAGGGTGAGGGCTGCCATACAGGGTAGACTTAAAAGTCTGGAACTTGTCAGCCTTAAAGAACAGAAAACTGGGGCAGCTAGATGGCGCAGTAAATAGAGCACCGGCCCTGGAGTCAAGAGGACCTGAGTTCAAATCCAACCTCAGACACTTGACATTTACTAGCTGTGTGACCTTGGCAAGTCACTTAACCCCAATTGCCTTGCATTCCCCCCTCCAAAAAAAAAAATACTGAGAAGGATATGACCATAAAGCCATGACTAGCACAGTGAGCACAGACTTCTCCATCAAATCCCATAGACGGGTGACAACCACCAAAACAGGGGTGAGAGACCAAAAAAACTGAAATACAACACGCTACCTTCTAACTGCCCCAATCAGTATCATATTCACAAAGGATTCGGTAGGCAATCGGATACTAGTCTAGAGAGATCACGGATATGACCTAGTCTGGGTTCCTAGGCTCTATATTCATAGATGCAGTTTTCTAGAAAGTTCAAGAATATTTATGGTTATCAGTTTCCTCAGCTATAAAATGAGGTCGCTCAACTACAGAGATGACCTCTGAGGTCCCTTGAAGCTCTAATATTTATTTAATTTTAGTGATGGTGAGAAATGCAAATATAAGAAGGCATGGACCATAACCTTTTAATAAATAAACTATTAATAAAAATAACCCGTGCTGACACACACACAAGAAAGCATAAATCACTGCCATCCTTCCTAGGAGGCCTAACTAGCCTAAACTGAAGTGGGATCATAATTTCTAGACAGTTATAGGTGGCTGCTTAACCGTCCAGCTTTTCTCTTTACACACCCTCTAAGATGAGGGCCAAAGTCCTATAGAAAGGTGCCATGCCATGACAATGGAGCTGATTGTGAGGCACACAGAAGAAACCTCTTTCACTAACAGTTCTCTATTTCTACCCACCTCCCCCAAAGGCTGAAACACAAAAGGCAAGAATATGCACTGAACACAGACTAGATATACCTGTGCTTATCTCCTTGGCCACACACAATCCCCTCCTTCAACACCCCCACAGAACTGAAACTTCTTTTGGGCAGGAACTGTTTTGGGTGCTGTATTTCCAGCCTATCGCAATACCTTGTGTGTAACAGATGCTTCATAAATGTTTCTTTCATTTCATTTCCATGGTCATCCCAACTTAAGAGAATCCCTCAAAAGAGCATAATTTATTTGCCTGGGTTATTAAAGTGCACAACCTGTCTGAAGGGAGGAAGAAATGCTGGTGTAGTGTGTTGTTTTTGGAAGATTTCTTAGGTTTTTCTATTTTAAGGGGGTATGGGGATGGGGGGGCAGAGTACTATGACCTGATACCATGTTTCAAAGAGGAAAGGAGTTCAACAATGGAGGACACATCTGGTTCTAGTCGACCCTGTGCTTTGAAACACAGGATCTTGTTTCAACATCACATGCCCAGCCCTGTAGCCCTGCAAACTGTGAAGTTTATGTGCTAGTTCAAGGAGGAGGCAGAGATAAAAACAGAAAGAGACACAGAGGGAAAGACAAAAAGGAGAAGAAGGAGGGGTGAAGGGGTGAGGGGAAGGGAAGAGAGGGAGGGGGCAAAGGGGGGAGGGGGAGAGAGGGAGAGAGAGAGGGAGGGGGGAAAGGGGGAGAGAGAGAGAGGGAGGGAGGAAGGAAGAGGGAGAGGGAGAAGGAGAGGGGGAGGGAGAGAGAGAGAGAGATTGAGAATGTTAAAGGGGCCTCAGAGGAATCCTACAGGAATATTCTTCCAATTCAGTCACTCTAGAAAAAAAGGAAACTACGCCACACATACATTTCTATAACAGATCTTGGCCCCAAAATACCCAATCCACAATGAATGGCACATTTAATTCTATGAGCTTGGAAGACTCAAAGGGTCTGAAAAAGGCAATGTAATATATAATAACAAAAAATAATGGATCTGGAGTCACAGGACTTGGATTCTGGTCCTGAGCTGTCATTAACCTTTTTAACTTTTGAACTAGCCATGTAATCTCTCTAGGTCTTGTTTCTCCTAATTGGTAAAACAAGAATAATAATACCTAACCAGCCTACGTCACAGCTGTAATCTTGAAATTAAACATGTACATGAGTGCTTTGAACATAGCTATGAATATAACTATACCTATGTAAGTTATTATTTTACTATCACCAAGTCTCAAACATTTGTGTCCCATAATTCAGCCCATGCCATAGTGTTCATCATTAAAGAATCAAGAATTAAAAATAGAGTTGTCTAAGATATTAGAGAGTGTAAAGGACCTCAGCTCCCCCAGGCAAGGTTAAGAATAGTAAAATTGACTTCCCGCCTCATAGAAATATTATATAGGACAAAGCATTTTTTAAAAAAAATCTATAAAGTAGTACATAATTATAAAGTCCTGTAGAAATGCTGAATAACTTTAATAACATGTTTAAAAACTGTCCTTCAGGAATTAGGAGAACTTTGAGCTGTCCTATCAGATATGTGAAATCTCTGTTGTTCTATGCAAAGAGCCTCAGCACCATGGAGACAGTCACCATAAAAATAGGTAATAAGATTAAATTGGATGGAAGACAACGAATTTAAAAACAGCACACCAAGAGCAATTCATTTTCAGCAAAAAAAAAAAAAAAAAGGAAAAATAAAAGGAAGATGTATGTCTATGAATTTCTACACTATGAAAAATTCTCCTGCCAAAAAGAGTCCATAGCCTCCTGACCCTCAATGGATAACAATGAATATATGAATATGAATGACCCTCACTGGATAATAATGAAAATAATATGAATAGTGAGTTTCTATTATTTCTTGCCCCCTTTTTGGTTTCTTTTTCAGCAAGCATAGTAAGCAGTACAATTTCTTCACTAAGCCCATTCTGGCAAAGCACAGGCAAACTAAAATACAGCAAGGGTTCTTAACACTCATCTTAAGACACAGGAGGTACACCTGTTGACTTTTTACACACTTCAACTTGAAATAAATCCATCTCTCTCTAAAAGCTGCCAGTTCTTAATTCATTCCTTTCCCACAGCTCTCTCCCCATTGTTATTTTACCCAGTATGAAGCTCTGACTTCTGAGGTTGCTGAATACAGTACTTTGATGTTTCCAAGTGGGGGGGGGGGGAGTAGGAGAAGGGGGAGGGAGGGAGAGGGAGTAGAAAAGGGAGAGTGAGGGGGAGGGGGAGAGGGAGAGGGGCAATTTGCTGTGAAGTCAACCTGAACACTTCTCAAGTTGGAGCTTAGACTTGACAAACCCTAGCATCCATTCTCCTTCCAGTGCTCTCTATATAATACATTCTCTGTGTTCTGTCTCCTCTAGCCCCACTGCCTTTTTTTTTTTAAGGGTCATATCTGAAGTTCAACCAAGGAAAAGGTCAGGAAGGATTTGATATAAATCATATGTGTAAACCAAATTTAAAATGAAGGTGGCTGTATTTAATCAAATTGTCCTACCAGTCAAGAGAGAAAACATAAAAAAGACTGACAGTTCAAATCAAATGACAATCTTATTTTCTGATACAGACTAAATAAGAAGCACAAAATATTTGAGCGGGAAGAAACTTCTGAGATCATCCAACTCCAACCCCCGCATTTCATAGACGAAGTAACAGAGAGCCACATTCTTCTGGAATATTTTTACTCAAAGTTTCTCCAACTGCTAGTACCCTTCCTTCTTTGCAGTTTTTTATCTCCATATTCTTTTTTTCATTGCCCAGATCTACCAGACCAGTAATTCTCTATTCACTTATTTTACTAAAACCTTGCACTTTTAAAAAGTGAGGGTTCAACTCTGCGTACCCTAAATTTGCAAAGAAAACATTTCTAATCGAGTATATTGTACCTCATTCAGTCATATGTGAGCGTGTGTGTATACAAGTGTGCACGCATGCTCGCACACACACACACGGAGCAATTAATAGGAATAATGTCTCTAGCAGTGAAACTAAGCATGTCTTTTACATTGAAAAAGATTCCAGAATAGCAATTCTCAGTACCCAAGACCCTTTTCAGGGGAGTTGCAGGGTCAAAACTATTTTTATAACAATCGGATATTTTCATTTCAATTACGATAAATATCAATATATGTAGCCCACATAAACAAAAGGTTCTGGGGGTAAAGCCAGTAATTTTTAAAGGTTAAAAAAACACTATAAAAAAAGGGTCCTGAGACCAAAAGATTTGAGAACTGCTGGTCTCTACCAAAGGTAAGATCCAGAATTCACCAAGACTATTGACAATAACCTCCTTTTCCCCCAAAATGCTAATTCCCAATTCATTCCCAAAACAACTGACAAACTGAATTCAGTGAACAATTTTCTAAGCACCTCTATATGTAAGACATTGTTATATACAGGAGGATACAAAAAATGTAAACTATCCCTGCCCTGCACAAGTGAAAACAAAGTATATATAAAGCAATACTAAGTAATTTCAAGAAAGACTGCTAATAAATGTGGGAGAAAACCTCCATCAATCAATTGCCAAATCTTGTCAAGGCCACCTCCTCAATCAACATTGCCAAGTCTGGCCATTTCCTTCTACTCAGTCGACAAATAATTCTTCAATTCTGCATCACCTCCCACTCGGATTTGTGACAGGCTCCTCCTACCTGCTCTCCTCCTACCTCATCCAGGCTTTCCTTTCTTCAACAAATCCTCCACAGAGATGCCAACGTGATTTTCCTAAAGCAGAGAGCTAACTCATTTCACTCTCTTGGGCAGAAAGTTCCAGTGGCTCCTTATTAAGCTCTGGGCTAACACTCAAATGCCTGGTGTGGCATTCAAAGCCCTTCACAATCTGAGACCAGCCTGTCTTTCCCAACTGATTTCACATTCCTCCTGCTAACATGCTCTACATTCCAGCCAAAATAGTCTAACCCACTATGTCTTTGCACAGGATATGCCCCCTTTTGGAAGCGGGTTCCTCAACAGGCCTTTTTGGATTCACCTACTTACTGGCTTTTCCGCTTCCAAATCATTTTGTATAGTCTCTACTTGTTTATATTTGGGAATATGTTGCAAACATCACCACTCCCTCCCAGACAGAAAAGTTCCTTGAGGGCAGGAATTCTCATTTTTGTATTTCTATCCAGAGCACAATGCTTGGCATATAATAAGCAATTAATAAATGCTGGTGGATTGAATGAGGTGGCATCTCTGCTGTGTGCTTCAAAGCAATCTAGGGATCCTATTAGACAGATATGAGGATGGAATGCACATCTGACATGTGGGAACACCTGTACAAAAGGTATGGAGGCAAGAAATGAGATGTCACCTCAGAGATCAAACATATACAGGGTGTCCCAAAAGTCTTAGTGCAGCTTCAAGTTAGTAAAGCTATAAAATAGCAAATATAACATAGGCTATCCACTCCCATTCTACAACCGTGAATTCTAGCTCCCAAAAGACTGGAAAGAATTGGGGGGCAGGGTGGGAATAGTTAACAGGGAGTTGAACCCCAAGATAAGTAAAGTGATATAAAAGCATTTAGCCACCAGCTCTCAATGAGTTCAATCACAGGTAGGACAAACTACAACTCAAGATACTTTAAAAACATAAACAAAAACCTGGCATATACAATTGCTGAGAGGGACATTTCAGTGACCTTTGGAATAATGCAGAAAACGTGAATGGCGCTATTGGGCAAATGCCATGTTTTGTTGTTGTTGGTTAAGTTAGAAAGTGGATTCTACACACTATAGGCCAATGAGTCCGAATTTAATCCCTAGCAAAATCCTAGAATGTAATTATTAAAGGGATGGTTAGTAAACATCTAGAAATGGAAGCTGCAATCATAAATAACAAGATGGCTTCATCAAGAACAGGTCATGCCAGCCTAGCCTTGTTTCCTTTTTGATGTAGACAAACATTATCTCATCTGACCTTCCCAACAACCCTGCTGAAGAACATATCACTGATCTTATTCCCTTTTTGCAGAGAAGTTAAAGGTTTTACCCACAGTCACACAGCCAGTAAGCATCGGAGGCAAATTTAGAACCCAGGTCTTCAAGATTCCAAGTCAGACAACTTCACTATAGAGGGCTGGGAAGGGAAATAAGCATTTCTACAGTGCCTACTATGTGCCTGAGAGCCAGGGGTGGGGAACCTGCAGCCTCAAGGCTGCATGTGGCCCTCTAGGTCCTCAAGTTTGGACCTTTGACTGAGTCCAATTTTTATAGAACAAATCCTTTTATTAAGGGGATTTATTCTGTGAAACTTGGATTCAGTCAAGGGACTGCAGTTGAGGACCTCGAGGGCCACATGTGGCCTTGAGGCTGCAGGTTCCCCACTCCTGTCACTGTACTAAGCACTTTTACAAACATTATCTTATGTGATGCTCACAACAACCCTGTGAGGTAGGTCCTATTATTGTCCCCATTCTATAGTTGAGGAAACCGAGGCAAATAGGTTTAAGTGGCTTGGCCAGAATCACAGAGCTAAGTTAAGTGTCTAAGTCCAAATTTGAACTCCCACCTCCCCAACTCCAGGTCTAGCACTCTGTCCACTGAGCCACCTAGCTGCCTTTCCAGGATAACGCTTAGCTAGATTACAGCAAAGCATCACAAAGATTTCACGATATCCTTAGGGACAACACACAAAATAGTGAGTTAGCTGTTCAGTCATTTTTCAGTCATGTCTAATTCTTCATGACCCCATTTGGGGTTTTCTTGGCAAAGATACTTAGAATGGCTTGCCATTTCCTTCTCCAGATCATTTTACGGATGAGGAAACTGAGGCAAAGCTAAGTGACTTGTCCAGTGTCACACAGCTAGTAAGTATCTAAGGCCAGATTTGAACTTGTAAAGATGAGTCTTCCTGGTTTCCAGCCCAGTGTTCTATCCACCTAGCTGGTGATCTAGCCAATTGTCTAATTACGTAGATTTGGAACCAGTTGAATGGCCAGACCCAAATGATTGAATGACACCTTGAATGGGAGGCAGGGGGGAAGGGCTCTAGTGGAGTGCTCCAGGGATCTATAATTGTTTCTCTGTGGTCGTTTAATAAAAAATTTGAATAAAGACCTGAGGCATATTTATGACATTTCACTTTAACAAAGCTAGGAGAGATAGCTAACATACAGGATGATAGCATAAAGATCCAAAAACATCCTGATGACCTGGCCCGTTGGGTCAGATTTACTAGAAAGAAATCTACCAAGGGTAAATGTGAAGTCTCACCCTTGATTTCAAAAAGTCAACTTCCCAAGTACAAGGAGAGGCTTGGCTGGAGAGCAGTTTGCTGGATAAGATCTGAAAATTTTTGGTGGATGACAAGTTCAATGTGAGTGAACAGGGGCATATACAGCAGCCAAAAAAGCTAATGTGACTTAGGCTATAATCAGAGAGACAAAGAGGCTAGCCAGGACTAAAGAGGAAATTGCTCTACTGTATTCTAGCCTAGTTAAGTTCTCAGCCATATGCTTTCAGAAGGAGGCAGAACTCAAATCCGATCTTCACAAACTACAAGACAACAGTAGTCACTCCAATATGTTCTGATGCTTCTCAATAAGGAACTGACACTTATAAGGTGCTTCAAGGTTTAATGAATACTTCACAAGTACTCTTGTGTTTGTTGTGTGATACAGCAGCCAAACAAGCTAACTCAGATCCAGGCTCTGGTAATAGAAGTAGGTCTACATGGCGAGAGGAGGCAGTCCTGTTGTACTCTGCCCTGGTTTGGCTCACATCTGGAGGAGGGTGCAGAGAGTATAGAATGATGGACTTGGAGCCATATACCACCTCAGACACTACCACCTCTCTATGATCCTGGACAAGTCAACAGAACCATTCTGAGGTTCAGTTTGCTCATGTGTAAAGTGAAGGGATTGAATTAAATAGGGTCTAAGATTCCTTCCAGTTCAAAATCTTGGATCCTAGCTTCAGATCTGGGAGCCAACCAGAGTAGTTCTAATCCATCCCCTCCAAAAGACAGCACTTTTAATATCTGACCATGGCTATCAATCACTCTTTACCAGGTCTTCACTTCTCCAGGCTAGAAGACATTCTTAGTTCTTTCAATTAATCTTCTTCTGGCAAGAACTCAAGGTCCTCCACCATCTTTGTAGCCCTCCTTTAGACACTCTCAAACTCATCAAGGTCCTTCTTAAATGTAAAAAACTTCCTAAAAATGAGAGTTTTCCAATGTGAAACAGGCTGTCCGAGGTGGTTATGGGCTCCCCATAACTGAAGTTCTTCTACAGAAGGATGGATAATCAAACGTCGATGTTCAATCATTTCAGTTGTGTTCAACTCTTTGTGACTCCATTTGGGGTTTTCCTGGCAAAGACACTGGAGAGGTTTGCCATTTCCTTCTCCAGCTCATTTTACAGATGAGGAAACCGAGGCAAACAGGGTTAAATGACTTGCCCAGGATCACAGTTATTAAGTATTTGAGGCCAAATTTGAACTCAGATCTTTCTGACCCCAGGCCTGGTGTTCCACCCACTGTGCCACCGTTCCACCCACTGTGCCACCTACCAGCCTAATCAATCATTATTCTCTCACAATTAACCGGTACTTGATTTGCCAAGCATTTTCTTCAAAACAACCCAATGAAGTAAGTATGGCAAGTATTACTGTTGCCGTTGTGGTTCACTCTTTCAGTTGTGACCAATTCTTCCTGACCCTGTGGATCATAGCACACCAACGCTGTCCTTGGGAATTTTCTTGACAAAGACACTGGAGCGGTTTGCCATTTCCTTTTACGCTGAATTAGGGTAGGGCAAACAGAGGTTAAGTGACTTGCCCAGGATCACACAGCTATTAAGTATCTGAGGTCAGGTTTGAAGTCACTCCAGACCCATCACTCTATACATTAGGCCATCTATTACCAGTCTACAGAAAACCAAGGCTTTGAGTGGTTAAGCAACTTGCCCAAAATCACACCTAGACACCTAATGCCAAAGGTGGCATCCTATCTATGTTATCACTTAGTTTTTTCTTAGTATTATGGTAAGCTCCTTGGAGGCAGAGGCAATTTTATTTCTGCCTCTCTCTCTCCAACACATAGCACAGTATCCTGCAAATAGCAGAAATTTAATAAATGTTTTCAGTGAATAGTCAGTTCATAGCTTCTTTAGTTTTGAAACCTTTCCCCAAAAGGTCATATAAATACATTGTCATAAATACCATATAATTAGAGTCTATAATGCCTCATTAGTGATACCAATCAACGTGATGATATCTTGTATTTTGAGAACCTTAAGAGTTCAAAGAGATCTTACTTTAGGTCTAGACTAATTGCTACTCAATGAAGGAGGGATTCTCTTCAACATTTCTGACAGGTGGTAACCCAGCCTCCAGTAATGGAGAATTCTCTCACAGAGTAGGCACTTTTTCTACTTTTTTTTTTTAACAGTCCTGGTAAATACAGAGTTCTTTGTACTTTTATATATTGATAGATCTATAATCTAATTGGTATGGGTACTCTCTCATCCAGTGTGATGCTGGCAATGCCTCCACAGGACGTCCAATATACTAGGGGCTTTCTAGAAATCTTGACATTACATGGACAACAACAGGTCACACAAGCCTTCTGTCAGTCATCTTACTACATGATCCTCTCACCTACTTTTTCAGTAATTCACCTCTCTGATGATCTGCTTTAAGCAGTTTCTTCCCTTATATTGAGAGGAAACTTACATTGTGCGAACATCCCCCCACTGGTCCTAATCTCGTTCTCTGGCGCTCTTCCAGCTCTGACAGCCTACAACTCTGAGTTTTCTTCTACAAGACAATCTGCCAAATATTTGAAGTTAATTACCAACTCCTTTTCTTCTAAACATTCCCAGTTCTTCCAACTTTTTTCTCATGTGACAGACTCTTCTTCTCACCTGGACTCTGCTGTTCATTTCCCTCTTAATTCAATACAATAAACCAGGTATAGTATGACCAAAATAAGAATGCTATATGACTATTATTTCCTGTGATGTAGACCTGAGCATACCTCCCAGATCTGTGCCACATGCATTGGATATAATCTATTTAGGTCTGCTCAATTCCATCTTCTTGGTTTCCACCCAGCATTATATTCTGCGGAGATCTTTCTGCGTCTTGATTCAGTCATCTACCATATCAACTATCTCTAATATGTCATTAGTCAGCCCTTTCAACCTTCTGTCTACTGCCAATCTGGTAAGCAGAACTTTTTTTTGGGGGGGGGGGGGGCTAGTGATGAAACTGTCAAACAAGAAAGTACCAGAGACAGAGTCTTGTCACACTCTGCTAGAAACACACCACTCTTTGCTGAGCTGTTAATCATCATTCTTTGAGTATAATTTACTGAACAAGCTTTGAATTCCCCTCCTAAAGAGCCATATTATGTTTCACATTTGTTCCAATCAATAACAGAGAAATTTTTTTACCAATCTAATCTACACTGACTTATACTTTTTTTTGTTTTTCTTTTTAATTTATACAAGTTAATGTGATAATTAAAGCCAAATCAATTACAGATTGACTCCAAAAGGCCCTAGCTATAATGTGCATATGCTGTCTAGGAATTAAATGGAGGTTTCTAGGGAGGTAATAGATTCTTGTCCATGAGGTTATCAGATTAGCTGTCATCTTGAAAAGCAGGGAAAACTTGGGCCTTAGTCCATAAGATAAGAACAATAGGGAATGAAGGTAAGAAGGAGGAAGCCAAGGGGGAGAGGGAAGGGGAAACACATGTAAATAGGGCCAACAATTAAGAAGATGCCCAAGTACAACAACCTAATCGTGGTAAGATGGATAAAAAGCTCCTGGCCTAAGACTTTACTTGCCTACTCCACTGGCAATCCATAGCTCAAAGGAATTCATTTCCCAGTTAATGTGATGAGTCAGCATACAACTATTAACTCATGTTTGTTTTAACTGAAAGAGCCAAAGAAAGACTTAAATAGCTATACATTTTAAAAAAAAAGCTATACGTGGTTAATGCACAGATGCTGATCCTGACATAAGGACACCATCTGCTGGCCCACAAGTATTTAGTCATCTTTATGACTAAAGACATGACTTTGTCAAATACCTTGTTAAAATCAAAACACTATGTCCCTCCCCTAATCTATCAATTTAATGAGGCCCTTTAAAATTTTTGAAAGAAGAAATGAAGTTAGTGTAGCATTGATTTATTTTCAATGAACCCATGTTGGTTTCTAGTGATCTATCTTTATATTCTATCTTTATAACTGTTAGTGCATTTTTAACTAAATTAATTAACTGAAGGTATTCTGATGAAAATGTTTAAAAATGCAATTTTAAAAATTCTGGGTTTTTTCCGCCTTACAAATGGCAGCACAGACAACATGCCTCTATTGGATCTTCTTGACTTATAGGATACTTGGGAGATATCAGTTCCAGAACCATGGCAAAGGCTTGATTCTCTAGACAGCAGTGGCAGTTCCACACTAAATCAACCTGATTACAAACAACAATTAATTTGCTTTCCTGGAAGTCTTTCAGACTAGAAATAACCTGGGGTTGAATCAGATATCCTGAAGAAACTCTAAATCTTTATGCAATTGTATATGTCTGCCTTATGGGACTTCAGTTACCCTGTAACTGAAACAGCTTCTCAGGGTATAGAGAGATGGCTGTATAATCATCCTTCCTGATTTCACTCTTTTGTGCTGGAAGTGGGGAGAGGTGCATGTCACACCTTGGGACCAATTCCTGAGAATCTAATGCCAAGTAATCTTGGGTCTAGGGACTGCCTGACATCACAGAGTTCATGCATGATAAGATTCATTTATATTAGCATGTGAAAGAAAGACTGGGGGGTAACTTTAACACATAAGAGGTATCCAGTAAAATGCAAACAGGTCAAATCCCCCTAAAATTATCACTTCGATGGAAAATTCCAAATCAAAAAAACATTACAAAATCTCAACAAATGGCTCAGAATTAGTGTTCCATTGATCTGGTTACAACAAATCAATGCTATACAAATATCTCTCTCTCTCTCTTTCCTCCCTTCCTCTTCCTCTCCTCCTTCTTCTTCTCCCTCTCTGGCCAGTTTTCAAAATATTACTTTACTGCTAAAGAACTTATAGCGTCTTCCCATTACCTACCAGATAAAGTAAATAAAGCTTAGCTTAGCATTCAAGACCCTCTGTCACGCTGCTTCAACCTACCTTTCCAATTTTGTTTCCCCTCATTCCCCAACGAGGCTGCTGGGTGGCACAGCGGTTGGGGCGCTGGACCTGGAGTCGAGAAGACCTGAGGTCAGAACCGTCCTCGGGCACTTACCGGCAGTATGACTCTGGGCAGGTCACTTAACCTGTTGGCTTCGGCTTCCTCTTCTGGAAAAATGGGTGTGTTAATAATAGCACCTATGTCCCAGGGTCGCTGTGAGGGTCAAATCTATTAACGTCTGTGTAAAGTGCTTTGCAAACCTTAAGGCGCTACATCAATGCTGGCTATAATTGTTAACAAGCGCTTCGGCTCTATTTCTTCCTCGATTCGAACACGCGCCGCACCAAACTCTGACTTTAACCCGCTCTTCAGAGGACCGATTCGAATCTCGCCTCCTCTATAAGGCCTTGCCCAACCTGAAAATGTTCTCCCACCCTCTCCCTTGATTTCTACAGTAGAATCACTGAATCCTTGACTTGGAAACAATCCACCCTGCCCTGTTCATTTTACAGATGTGGAAACTGAGTCCCAGGGTGTGACGTGACCCCAACTAGACTGCAAGCTCACGGAAGGTACTTCCTTCTTGTCTCTCACAACACCCAGGAAGAATAGCTTTAAAAACAGCAGACACCCAAAAGGGAATGAAAAATTCCTTCCGACGAATAATCCGGCGGGGCTTGTATTTCGTGCCACGCGCGTTAATGCTTTTCCGTAACAGTGAGGAGTAACACGTGACTGCGAAGCGCCTCTCGCTCGTTCATTCGCCGCCCTTGCCCTAAGCGAGACGAGAGGATCAGCAGCCACAGCTTCCTACCAACCGCAGCGTACAATGACACGCTGCTCATCCCGCCACTCTGCCATCTTTTCATACAACGCCCCCCCAACCCTCAACCCTTAGACGTTGCGAGTTGAGGCCGAAGGAAGCGATGCTAAATCGGCCCGGCGAAAGGCTGCAAAGCCCGGGTCACGGTAAGTACTGCGGCCTTCCGTGCTTAAGCCGCTCGTCGCCCCAATCCCGGGTCATAAGCAAACGGGGTGCAACAGGAAGGACGCCACCCCCGGAGAGCCAGCGCTTCCCAGGCCCAGGATCCTCCGATCTTAAAAAGGGGATAAAGGACAGAAACTCAAGATTCCTTACCTACAGGTCTCTAGTGAATCCCATAGATCACGTATGAGCGCGTGTACACACATACAAATGTGTGTGTCTGTTTTATACACACACCCACAGACACATACGCATTGTACATACACGCGTACACTGACAGAACTTTGTCTATTCACACCATCCCCTCACTGATAGAATGGACGCGTCAAGATCAAAGACCAAAAGGAACGAGGATTGCACGGAGTAGAATTTCTTTTTCTTCTCACCAACTTTTGCCTTTGGCCAAGTCCCCTTCTGTCCCCAAATCTCCAAATTCCATTTCCCCCTTTATCTTCAAGACAGGATCAAATGGAACCGTTCTCACTGGTCTGCAAGGCTACATTAAGAATTGGGGGGGAGGGGGCAGCAAATAGAGCACTGGCCCTGGAGTTAGGAGGACCCGAGTTCAAATCTGGCCTCAGACACTTGACACACTTACTAGCTGTGTGACCTTGGGCAAGTCACTTAACACCAACTGCCCTGCCCCCCCCCAAAAAATTGGAATTTTGGGAGGCTGAAGACTCAGCCAAGATCACCTAAAGCCAATCTACTTCCAAACTCACTCTCAGGAAATCCCAAATCCTATTGCAGTCACTGAGC
>CM053625.1:233833551-233849492 GCA_028646595.1 Phalanger gymnotis
TCCTGACCCTAGGTTCCTCTCCTTTCCAACTTAACCTTCCCACTCTTACCTTACTCCGCATCTCAGCCAGGTGTATCCTTTGGGAGCTGACACTAAGCCTGGGACTGGAGCTAAGGACAGTAGAGTCATGCGAGCTGGAATGTGGCCCTGGTAAGTTTGAGTTGGATTGGACTATCCCACATAGCTCATTCCCTTCAAGGGCTCATCTTCTCATGTGGTTTAAACACCACTCAAAAAATGGACATCTGCAGTTCTGTCCTCTCACCAGGCTGACATCTCCTGGTGCCTAATAAACATTTCTCTCCATATAGACGCTCTGCCAAACAGCTGAAACTTCTAAAATTAAAGTCAATCTTGCCTCCCTCAAACAGACATATTTTCCTAATTTCCCCATTACCACCAAAAGTAACTCCACCTTCCTGGTCTCCCAAGTTTGAAACCAATTTCTACTCATCTCTGCCCTTTATCCTGCCCCCTACATCATCACCTTTTCTCTTGCTAGTAATGTCTCAAATCGACCCTTTGTCTTCCATTTCTACAATCTTTCACCCCAGCCCAAGGCTTTATTATCTTATATCCAGAATATTACAATAGCCTTCTTCCTTCTTGGTTGCTTCCAAGATCTTGTTGCTTTAATTGGTGCTAAAAGCAATACATGGATCAATGATTCTTCCAGTGCAGGAAGATCCTCCATCAAGGCAGATGGTAAGCCTTTTTTGTCCTCACAGATACTTCACGAGCTGTTGCAGATTTTTAAAAATTACATCCTCCTATTGTCATCCCCACACAAGGCTGGTCTTTGGGTGACAGGCATGGGCAGTACTTTCCAGCTTAGTAGTACCACCCAGAACTTAAATTCCTCCCCTTGGAGAAGCCTTCAATAACCCAGGGTCACCTCCTAGCCACAACGAGGCATCAGAGGCCTTCAGTGGAATGTCCTACAAACAACTCCTATAAAAAAACTTCTCTAAATGAGCCAGAGCTCGGAAGCTAGCACTAGAGTCAGGAAGATGTAAGTGCAAACCCAGCCTGAGGTGCTTCCCACCTGCGTGACCCTGGGCAAGTCACTTAGCCTGTCTGCCTCAGTTTCCTCATATGTAAAATGGAGATGATAATACTGTATTTCCCAGGGTTGTGAGAATGAAGTGAGATAATATCTGTAAAGCACTCAGCATGGTACCTGGCATATAGCAGATGTTATATAAATGCTCATTCCTCTTACATTTGGTCCCATATACTGCACAACCTTCAATGGCTCACTGTTACTATACAGTTTAACATCTCAGTCTGGCATTCAAGAACCTTCTCAACGTAGTCCCAAAGTATCTTTTCAACAGGTACCCTCTGATCCAGCCAAGGTGATCTCTTCACTGTACCCCAAAGAAGCCTTATTTTATTTCCACCTCCACAAGACCCACCTCACCAAGAACAACCTCCTCCTTACACCTACTGAAATCTCACTTATCCTTAAGGGACCAGCTTAAATCTCTTAAATGTCACCTCCTTCAAGTCCCTGGTACTCTTAATACATTCTATTTTGCATTAGTCAGTTTATAGTTTTATAGATTTAGATCTGGAAAAGGCAAGATCACATATGTAAGTGCTATATCCACCTATTCACCTAAAAGTTACATGAAAGCTAGAAATGTACCTTATTTATATTGGTATCTTCCAGCAGTGCCTAGCTTGTGGTATTCCGTATATAGCAGGTACCTAGTTTTGCTGAATTCAAATATCTGCTGAACTGCTGAAAAGCTGAGGCATTACTTGACTATTTTTTACCTATAACAATCAATCACTTCCTTTAACTGCCATAGCACATATTTTGGTGACACTATTTTAGCATTTAATTATAGTGCCTTTTAGTGCTAATTAACTGCTTCATTTATTGTATCCCCAATAAGATTATAAATTCTTCAAGTACTGGAACTACACCTTAATACTTCTTTTGTATTTAGTATGTAAATGAATGGACCCTCTACTTTTACCATGAGACCTTTCCTAATCCCCTCCCCCAGTTGCTAGAGCTTCCCCACAATTACTTTCTATTTAATACTTTGTATTTCCTGTATTTTTATATGTGTACCTGTCCTTCCCCCAGTAGAATGTAATTGCCCTGAAAGCAAAGAATTTAATTTCTGTCATTGTATCCCCAGAGCCTAATACAAGCCGGGCACAGAGTAGGTGCTTAATAAATGCTTTCTGATAAGAAGGCAAATTTGTTTACCATCTCCTCCCTCCATTATTTTGATCTCCCGATTTGCATACCTTTCAAAAATCACCTCCTCCTGGAAACCCTTCTTGATAAAGCCTACCCAATGATCTTCCCTTTTTTTTTTAATTTCCTTAACAGTTATTTATGCATTCAGCACTTGCTGTGTCTTGTAAATGAGACTATTCATAACGCCTTTAGCACAGTACCTGGCACACAGTAGGCCCTTAATAAATGCCCTACCCCCATCTCTTGTTTCCCTCAACCAGAGTGTACACTCCCAGAGGCTGAGGTGTTTAATATTTTTTTTATTCCTACAGGTCTAACACATAGTAGGCACTTTATAAATACTGGGGCTGAGCTGGCTTGTTCAGAACCTTAAGTTGCACATTCCTTGCCAATAAGACCCAGGCCTTCCATTTCCCCCAATCAGAACTCTGCCCAGGGTATACTCTGAGGAGTGTGTCTTTGCACAGTGTGCTTTAAGAAATGTTTTATCTATCCAGGACCTAGAGATGACTGGCTGAAGGAATGGACTTTTTGCTCTTTGCCAAAAAGCGGTGAGCAGCACAGTAACCTCGGTGGTCCAGTGTCATGGGAACGTGCCCGGCCTGCTTGGTCAAAATGCTCCCAGCCCATTTGGGAGGGGGGGTGAGCTTTACAAACTGCCTGATCCTAAAGGGAAAACAGTAAAACTAAGACGCGCGCGCGCGCGCACACACACACACACACACACACACACACTCTCACTCACTCACACACGCTCCCCCCACCCACACTTCACCACGTTCAGAGCCAATCCCAAGGCGAAGGAGTTAAAAACCTTAAACTCGGAGCGTCTCCCCCCAGGAGAAAGAGGAGGGGGGACTGTGTGGTTGCAATCCTGCTTCCAGCGCACAAACTCGCTTCTCCCAGGGCTCCCGGCCCGGCCAATATGCTACCGAGAGTCGAGGGGCCAGGGAGGAAGGAGGAAACCGTGCACAAGCGGAGGGGAACGCGTCGAGGGCCCGGGGTGGGGGGGACCCCGAGCACAGGGAGATGGGGCCGAGGGCAAGGGCGGGAGGAGAGGGTGGGACCGGCGGCGGGAGGCATCCAGAAGCCAGGCTCCAGAGGGTGGGTGGAGATTGAAAGCAGCGGGCGGGAGGAGAGAGCGCTGCGCCGGGGGCCGGGGGCAGCGGAGGTAAAAGGCGCCCTTGAACGCTAGCCGTCGGGGGGGGGAGGGGGAAAAGAGGGGCGCAAAGTTGGGGAGGAGGAAAAGGAGGTCGGGGACCGATACGGGGATAAGCGGGCAGCGGACCAGTGGGCATGCACCCCCCCCTCCACCCGTCGGGGGCACTGCCGCATCGCGTCCCCCACCCAGCCCCGACCACCATCCCTGCCCGGCCCGCGGCAGCCCCGCGCCCCACCCGGGGTCCTCCGGGCGTGGGAAGTTACCGCGCCGCTCGCCTAGCTCGTCCAGCGCCGCCGGCCCGGCCCCGCGCAGCCCGCCCGCCTCGGCTCCGTGCGCGCCCACCTGGCCAGCCTGTCGCCGGGACACAGCGCTCACGTACGCGGCCGCGGCCACAACCCGGCCCGGATTTCCCGCCCCGGGAAGGGAGCGGACGTGAGACACACCCCCAACCCACCCCTCTCCCCCCTCCCCCTGCCCGCTCTCCACCCCTCCTCCTCCTCCTCCTCCTCGCTCCCCACCCCTCCCCCCCTCCTCCTCCACCTCCCCGCCCCGCGCGAGCGAGACCCACGCCTCCTCCCTCCGGACAAGCACTCACGCTGTTCGCGGCTCGTACACACCTCCCTCCGGACCAGCTCCGGGCTCCGGCTCTCGGGTACACAGCGGGCGCTCAATAAGTGCCGGCTCTCCCGGCTCTTCCTGCACATGCGCTGCACGCACGGCTTCAGCCCCCTCCCCTCCCTCCCCTTCTGCAGAAACATAAGCCCAAACCTGCCCGCACTGGGAGCCAAAACTCGGAAGGAGGCGTGTCGATTTGCTGAAGCCCCTAACCGAAGCGAAGTGCTGGGTGGTGGTTGTTTTTTGGCCGAATCACAAGCCAGACCAAAGTTGGTTGTCTAGTTCTGTGTTTAAAAAAGAAAAGAAAAGCATAATAATGGTCGTGCTTAGGCGTTTCCTTCTCCGAGTGGGGCTGAGGCTCAGGGCCAGAACGAAAGCCAGAAACTGTGTCTCGGATGGGAGAGGGGCCCAGGCCACCGGGCTGGACCTGGGCTGGTGGCCAGCTATGGGGGGAGGGGTGATCTGGGGAGGCGGGGGTGGCTGGAAGGCTAACCAGCCCCTTTCTTTCCTCTCCTCTTTCCCTAGCAGAATCAGGCCGGATTGACTTGTTTGCACTTTCCAGGGAGGCTCCTTACTGTTCCTAGAACCGATAAGGGAGGGGGAAAGGGAGCCTTTTCATAACACAGTATTGGCTCCTTTTGCCACCATCGGGGGAAACGTGTGATGGTGGGGACGTTTGTGACCTGGGGGAATTGATGACTCTAGCAGAAGTAACTGTTCCATTCTCCGTTCTGCAGAGACCAGACCGAACAGTGCTGGGGTTCCCCGGGTGCCCAGGTGAATACCTAAATAAAACAAGTCATTCACTACAATCAACAAAATAATTACCAACACCCCTTAATAAACAGTTCGCAAAAATTCCGGAACATTCTTTATACGTAAACCATTTAGTTCACTGTTTTGCATGTTTCTCGGTTTTGGGGTTGTTTTTTTTTTTGGAAGTAAAATACTGGCAGTGTTTTCTATGCGCAAATCACTTAACCTTTCTCAGTGCACGGCGCAACTATGGAAGACTAAACCACAGATGAGCGGCCTATTAGCGGAGTGAATTTCCATATCAGGGCTTCCCAAGTGGTAGTCACAGGTCCAGGCCAAAAAGAAAAAGGAAAAACATGGATAGAACCTAAACTCCTAAGGAGGATTTCTTATCATTCAGCAAATTACTAGTTAGCCTTCCTTGTGTGAGGGTTTTTTTTTCCTGTTACCAAGCAATTAGTGCAAGCTTAAGACACCTTCCTGAATAAACAAATGCTTAAAGCATTCCCTGATACCGTGTTAAGATAATTAATTTCATATTAATCTAGAAATATTTCCATTATGTCACCAAAATATGGACTTTAGAAGCAGCTTTAGTGGACATAGCCTTGGAGTCAAGAATTTGTTTAGTCCTGTCCCTGGACCATATCACACCAATATTGTCCATGGGGTTTTCTTGGCAAAGATACTGGAGTGGTTTGCCATTTCCTCCTCCAGTGGATTAAGGCAGAGGGTAAGTGACTTGCCCAGGGTTACACAGCTAGTGAGGTCACATTTGAACTCGGTTGTTCCTGACTCCAGACCCAGTGTTCTATCCACTGAGCCACCTAACTGCTTCATCAGTTGGGAATAACTAGTTCAAATCCTTTGTCTGGCACATACCAGATGTGGAACCGTGAACAAATATCACTTAACCTTTCAGTTGTTCAGTCATATCAGTTATGTCTGATTCTTCACACCATGGGGGCTTTCTTGGCAAAGACACTTAAAATGGTTTGCCATTTCCTTCTCCAGTTCATTTTACAGATGAGGAACTAAGGGCCATGGTTAAGTGACTTGCCCAGGGTCACACAGCTAGTGAGCGTCTGAGGCCAAATTTGAACTCAAGAAGATTGAGTCTTAGTGATTCCATGCCCAGAACTCTATCTGCTGTGCCCTTAGACAACTCTCTAAGACTAAATTAGAGAAATTGTTACTCTTGAAGCAGAGAATTTTAGTCTACACTAATTAAATAACAGTTTCAAACCGCATACACCTCCTTCCTGTTCCCCTTCCCCAATAGAACTGAAGTTTATTTTTATTATTTAGCATTCAAATATTAGTTTATTTTATCTTATTGAATCATTTGCATTTTAGGTTCCTTGTTCTCAAATTTTCCTTAACTCAGTCACCAAGTGTTTTTCCAGTTGGTATTAAGAGATCGGCACTGTGCTAGGTGCTGGGAAGCTGCAGAAGGAGTATGACACATTCTTAATATTCATGGATCTTCCCTGTCTAGCTGAAGAGGGGAGACTAACACATATATAACAATTAAAGTACAACTCGAAAGACTGCACAGTTGAGTGCTAAATCGTGTGGCTAAAGACTAAATGCTAAAGCAATTCAGAGAAAAGGAAGCCCAACTACTACTGGGCTGGCCAGAGGAGGAGGGAACACAGCTAGGCCATAAAGAAGGTATTTAATCTTCCCACTAGATAAGTGGTCCATGGATATGTACAAACAGTTTTCATAATTGAAAATGATCAGCTACCATGAAATATTACTCCAAATCATTAATAATGAAAGGAAAGCCCATTAAAACAACACTGAGGTTTCACCCAATAAGCAAATCAAGAAAGATGCCAAAAAATGAAACTATTATTGGAGAGGGTCCAGGATGACAGGCACACCAATGAATGAGATGTTGTGGCAGAGCCATGAATTGGTACAACCATTATATAAAACAATTTGGAAATGTGCAAAACAAGTACCTAATTCAGTAATAATCAACCAACTTAATTATGAAGATTGAATCACAGGGTCAGGCCCTGTGCTAGGTAGGGACTGGCTTGACAAAGACCAATTTAAATTGTTCTTGTCAGCAAGAAGTTCACATTCTATCCAAGGAAATGATACTTACACATCATAACTAGATAAAAAATATAAATTAATTGGGGAAGGAGCTACTAACAGCTTGGGGAGGGAGGGTATCAGGAAAGGCCCCATTTCCATCATTCTCCATGATAGCACTTGACCTGAACTTTGTAGAAAGTTAGGGGTGCTATGAGATGGAGGTAAGGAGTGCCTTCCAGTCCTGGGGAAAGAGTTTGTGCAAATTGTATGGAGATAAGAGATGGAATGTCATGTTCTCCAAGCAACACTAAGCCAGTCTGGCCCAAATACAGTATGAATGAAGGGCACTAATGCGTATGAATTTAATCTCGAAGGAGAGTCTGAAACCAGGTTGTAAATGGTTTCAAATGCCAAATAAACGAATCTATATTTGATTCTGGAAACAATAAGGAGCCACTGTAGCTTCCTGAGTGACACAGTCAGAACCGTGTTTTAGGAATATCACTTGGGCAGATGAATTGGAAAGGAGAGTGACTGAAAGCAAGGAAATATTGGTTAGTCATTTTCAGTCATATCTGACTCTTTGTGACCCTATTTGGGGTTTTCTTGACAAAGATACTGGAGAGGTTTTGCCATTTCCTTCTTCAGTCTATTTTACAGATGAGGAAACTGAGGCAACCAGGGTGAAGTGACTTGCCCAGAGTCACACAGCCAGTAAGTATCTGGGGTTGAATTTGAATTTGGGTCTTCTGACTCCAGACACAGCACTCTATCTTACCTACTGTGCTACCTAGCTGCCCCTGAAAGCAAGGCAAGGAGACTAATTAGGAAATGCATGCTCCTTTTTTTTTCTTTCCTAAGAGGTGGGAACTATGGATATGGAATTTTCCATATGTTGGCAAACATTCGCTGTCAGCTGGTTTCATTTAACTTTTTCTTTGTTAAAAGGAAGGCACATTGAAGGTCAGAGGGGAAGAAGAGTGTATCCAAAAATGATTGTAATATGGAAACAAAAGGAAATAATAAAACTTTCTTTAAGAAGAAGGCATTTAATCTTGTAAGTGGACGTTCATGCCTGTCAATGATTTTTTTTCTTACATAAAATTTTAAAGGGGAAAAAAATAAAATCTAGTGAGCCAGTTTGAACTGGTCACAAAATGTATAAATTTCAAAACTCCCAGTTTCTTTAATTTTGTCCACATGGATAGCTAACTAACTATAACTAGGTTTTTTTGTGCCAGAATAACATTTAGTTGGGGTAAGTAGAGGAAGTTGGTGGGGGGATATGGCCCCAGGAGAAAGGTGCAATGGTGATAAGATTACCAATGGTAGTAGCTCCAAGCCACCTGAGAAAGCATGGGCAGTGTCCTCTAGGGATGACTGGGGGGTCATGGAACAGGGCTAGCAAAGAACAATTAAGTGTGGAGTTGGGAGGCTGGAGAACCACCTGGATATCATCACCCAGAGGAAAGGCCATATTGTTCCACCTGAGCTGTGGCTCTGATTATGGATGAAAAATTCCTTGCCTTAGAACCAACCTGGCAGTGAGCCTCTCAAATCTATCTAAGTTGATCCTGAAGAAATAGATGTGCATTACAGTTATCATTGAGCCCATACTCAAAGCCTTTTCATCTTGGTAAGAAGAGCCAGAACATCCACTCTACTAACATGAGGGAGGGGGAGAATGGAGGAAAGAAAGGGAATGAACATTTTTATGTAGCACCTACTATGTGCCAAAAATGTATGGGGTGTTCAGAGAGGACTAGCACCTAGCATATGAAGACATCCCCTGGCAGAGTGGGCAGGTGAGAGCAATTTGTTCCAACAGACATGAAGGCAGCTGAAGCAGGCTCTATAGATCACTTAGAGCTTGGTCAGACATGGAAGACACCAACATCACCCACTACATCCTGGACCATCATCAGTCATCTTGACTTTTGTCTTGCCACTGGTTTGTGATGACTCAAGCTATGCATCAGTGAAGCTGATGATTTTGTGAGGCTCTCCCTCACTGAAATCCAATTCTCAAGCAAGTCAAGCTATCACCAAGATGTCATTGGTCCTCTTCAAAAATGAAGGCTAAACAGCTATGCGCCAGGCACTATGCTAAGTGCTTTACACATATTAACTCATTTAATCCTCACAATTGTGGGAGGAAGGTGTTATTGTCCCCATTCTACCAATGGGGAAACCAAGGCAAACAGAGGTTCAATGACTCGTCCATGGTCACATAGCTAAGAAGTATCTGAGATTGGATTTGAACTAAGATCCTCCTGATTCCAGGCCCAGAGCTCTATCCACTGCACCACCTAGCTGCCTCCAAGAGAGCCCAGGGTTAACTCTATCACATTGTGAAGTATGACCACATTTTCTAAACCGTACTAAAACATAACAAAATGAAAACACCAAAATAACCTGAAAGTCTCCAAGTCTGATATCAATGGACCCCATATTTTATTGGGCTTGAGTGCCTATGCTGAAAGTACACACTCAGATTTTTCCAGCACACACAGAATACGTACTCTTTCATTGTAGGCAGCGTTAAATAAAAATAGTAGAATAGTGCTGAGTTGTGGAGACAAAGGGGTGACAGCTGTGGTTAATAGCTCTGAAGAGTAAACCCAGTCTCAAGGGGCACTTAAGATTTTAACACAAGAAAGTGAATTTGACCTCAAAAGTGTCATTACTAAGACTTGGTGAGACGTGACTCACAGCCGGAATATGGCAACAGACATTCCAAAGGAAGAGATTAGATAAAAAAGAGTCATCAATGGAGTACTGGGATATGTCTAAGAGATACTCCTTTAGGAAAATCTATGAAACAGGGATATAAAAGCATGGTGGAGAACATTTGGGTGAGGGTCAATGGGGAAAAAAAATAGAAATGATATTAAGATGAGAAAATGTTACAGGCCTTCTAGCTAGAAGAAGAAAATGGATAATGAACTTTGGAAGCAGATCCCAAAATTGGCAGAATGATGAGCAACTTCAATTATCCAGACACATTCTAGAATTTCTCAATTCACTTCAAGTGAAGTGAAACACTTATTATACACCTACTAAAGGCTAGGCAATCAATCAACAAGCATTTATTAACTGTCTACCATATAGTCAGGGCAGCTAGGTGGCACAGTGGATAGAGTGCCAGGGATGGAATCAGGAAGACCTGAGTTCAAATGTGACCTCAGACACTTATTAGCTGTATGACCCTGGGCAAGTTGCTTAACCCTGTTTGCCTCAGTTTCCTCATCTGTAAAATGAGCTGGAGAAGGAAATAGCAAACCACTCCAGTATCTTTGCCAAGAAATCCCCAAATGGGGTAATGAAGAGTCAGATATGACTGAAAATAACTAAAAAACAACAATATGACAGTCACTGTACTAGGCTTCAAGGATACAAGACAAATGTGAAACTATCCCAGACATCAAGGAAGTCAGCATATACAATAACAAGTATGTACCAAATACAGTGAAAGACCCTGTAAACTAACAGTAAGGACAGTTAGCTAGGAAACCATTATGCACAATGACGCTATGACCATATGCTACAACAATGTAAATAAATAGAATAACCATCACAAAACAATTAAAACTGAATTTACAAAATTGAAAAGAAAAAATAAGAGAAGACAATTCCATCACCCCTTTACTGAAGAGGTAGGGCATGTGTATGGAGCACTATGTATAAAGTCAGATACTTTTCAATGTAGTTTTGAGGAACTTTTATATCTCTTATTCTTCCTTTAAAAAGATATTTATTGGAACCAGCTAGGTGGTGCAGTGAGTAGAGCACCAGCCCTGGAGTCAGGAGGACCTGAGTTCAACTTGACACACTTACTAGCTGTGTGACCTTGGGCAAGTCACTTAATCCCAATTACCCTGCCTTCACCACTCAAAAAAAGATATTTATTATAAGGGAGAGTTCTCTAAGAAAGGGAAAATCTGTTTTTTAAAAAGCAAAATACATATAAAATAAGTACAAGTTAATGGGGCAGTTGTGGGAATCAGGAGAGGCTTCATATAGCACTGAATCTTTAATGTAATTAAGGATTCCACAGTCTAGAAGTGAAGAGAGTGTGCATTCCAGGCATGGGGCACAGTCAGTGCAAAAGTATAAGATGGTGTCATATGTGAGAAACAATAGGGCCAGTTTGACTGGACCGTAGAGTATGTGACGGGAAGTAATGAGTAATTGGACTGGAAAGGTAGGTCAGGACCAAGTTGTGAAGGTATATAAATGGCAAATAAGGGAGTTTATATTTGATCCTACAGGCAATAAGAAGCTAGAACACCCCATACATTTCTGGCAATAAGAAGGAGTTTATTTAGTAAGGGAGTACTTTAGGAAAATCACTTTTGAAGCCTTGTGGAGGTAGGGAGACCAATTAGAAATCTATGGCAATAATCCTGGAGAGAGATGAGAGCCTGAACTAAGGGTGGTGGCTGCCTGAGTGTGAGAGAAGATGTAGAGTCAGTAATGACAGCTAGATATTGGGGTGAGGGTGAGGAATCATGAATGAAACAGAGAACTTAGGCTAAAGGATCCTTAGCAGAGACAGTAATGTTTGGAAAAGGAAAAGGGAGAGGAGGGGTTGGGGATAGTTGTAAAGATAATTATTTCTGTTGTGGACGTGTTGAATTTGAGATGCCTTTGGGATATCTACTTTGAAATTTCCAATAGGCAGTTGGTAATGAGATACTGAAACTCAGGAAAGGGAATAGGGCTTGATTTCTAAATCTTACAGTCATCTGCATAAAGATGGTAATTAAAAATATAGTGAGCTGATTCAAAAATAAATAGAGGGAGGAGAAATAAGCATTTTATTAAGCACCTACCATGCGCCAGGCACAGGACTAAGTGCTTTACAATGATTATCTCACCTGATCCCCACAACAACCCTGCACGGCAATGATCCCCACTTTACAGTTGAGGAAACTGACTCAGGCAGAGGTTAAGTGATTTTCCTAGAGTCACCCAGGTAGTAAATATCAGAGAATGGATTTGAATTCAGATTTTCCTGATTCCAGACCCAACAGTCTATCCAGTATGATACCTAAGTACAACAGAATAAAGGGTGGGGTGGAGTGTCAGAAACTAAAGACTGGGGGAAATCAGGAAAGGCTTCATGCAAAAAGTGGCATTTGAGATGTACCTTAAAACCAAGAGGTGAATGGGGAGGGGACGCATTCTCAACCTGGGAGGGGAGCCTGAGAGACAGGAGATAGCATATCATGGATAGGGAACAACAAACTCCATTTGCCAGGACCATAGACTGAATGAGGAAGGGTAAAGCATATTAAACCTGGAAAGACAGTTTGGAGCTATAGTGTGAAGAGTTCTAAATACCAAACAGATGAGTTTGCACTTTATCCTCGAGGCAATGGGGAAACATGTGATAGTCATGATGTGGTCAGACATATGCTTTAGGAATATTGACTCGACAGCTACGTAGAAGATGGATTAGAAAGGGGAAAGGCTGGATATAGGGAAACCAATTTGCTGAGCATTTATTGCAGTAAATCAGGTAGGAGGTAACAAGGGTAAACTAGAGTAGTGGCTTGGTGAGGGGAGAAAGAGATGGGTTTGAAAGATGATGTGAAGGGTACATACCTGAATGACTAATTTGAAAAATGGTAGTGCCCTTGGCAAAAATGACAGTTTGGAAAGGGGGCCTATTTGGGGGGAGGGGAGGGGAAAGGATAACTTTTCTTTTAGATGTGTTGAGTTTGAGATAGCAGCAGGGCATCTAGGACAGGCAGTTGATAATGCAGGAGTGGAGTTCCACAGAGAGATGGAGGTTGACCATGAAGATTTGGGAACGAACTGAATAGAGATAATCGAGTTGAACCCACAGGAGCTGCTGAGATCACTAAGAGAGGCAGTGCACAAAGAGAAGAAAGGATTTCCCATGGCAGAGTCTGGAGTGGGGGTAACACTCACATGTAGGGGGCAGAATGGACAGAGATGACATTCAACAAGCAAATGGGCCAATTTTCAAGATTCCAGGATGCATCATTAAATAGAATAGTCATGAGGCTTTGGATTAGCAGGAGGTGATCACTATGAGTTCAGGCAGCCATCAGGAACATGTAGTAACAGATCAACCTTATTTCCCTTTCCAACAGTGTTATTAAACTAGTAAATGAGAGTACTCTAGCTAAAGTAAGCCTGGATTTCAACAAGGCATTTGACAAAAGCAGTTCACAAAGAGAAGAGGGGAAAGAATCATGAAAAGGAAGGAATTAGGAGTCAGAGGAACTGAGTTTTGCTCCTGACTCTATTACTCACCATCTACGTGACCTTGGACACATTCATTAAACTTTTTGGCAATCAGTTTCCTCATCTGCAAAACAAGGATGCTGAATCAAACCAGATGACCACTAATGACTCCTCCAGCAATGGAAAGAATAGTGGATTTGTGATCAAAGGACCTGCGTTCAAACCCAGCTCTGCTCTTTATACTACCCTTGTGACTTAGGGCTTCACTTCCTGGGCCTCCGTTCTTTATCTATTCCATGAAGAAGTGAACAGAGTGACCTCTAAGTTTCTCTCTAGCTCTAAGTCTAACGATCCTAAATCCTAGAAGTCTCTAATAACATCCTCTTACTCAAAGTGGAGAGTTATGGGCTGAAGGCCAGTATAGCTAGGTGAAATCAGATCCGGTTGAAAGACTAGATCTAGACAGCGATGATTAATGGTGTAGTGTGAACTTTGAAGTGAAGTCCCTAGTACAGGGGATCTCTGGGTCAGTAGAGAGATTTCAGGGGGTCCATGAGTTCGGATGGGGGGGGCTGGATTACATCTTCATTTTTACTAGCCTCTGAAGTATAGCATTTCTTTCAATTATGAATGTAGGCAACAATCTTTATTCTGACAGTTTTCACCGTAGGGCCAAAAGGGTCCATAACACAAAAAAGAACTCTGCTGTAATAGACAACCACAGGGCTCTGTCCTAAGTCTAGCTTTATTTCCTTGGACAAAGATATAGATAGAATTATGATCTGATTTGTGGGTGACATAAAGCTAATTCAAATGATGACAAGATCAAAATCTCCCTCACCCCCCAAAAATGACAGGCTAGAACAATGCACTGAATCTAATAAGATCAATTGAACAGGGAAGTCTATAATGTCATAGACTGTGAACTCTTTGAGGGCAGAGACTGTCTTTTGCCTTTCTTTGTATTCTCAATGCTTAGCATAGTGCTTGGCACATAGTAGACACTTAAATGCTTGTTGACTGACATAGACTGAACTAGAAAGCAGTTCAAAGATCATCTAGCCCAACATCCTCATTTCATACATGTCCTAAGAAACTGAACTAGTTGTCCAAGGTAATATAGGCAAAAAGTAATAACAGACATTTCTATAGCACTTTTTCAAGTCTGCAAAGCACTTTAACCTACACTTTCTCATTTGAACCTCCTAAATACCCCTTAAGCCTTGTTTTGTTGTTGTTTAGTCATTTTCAGTCATATCTGACTGGAATGGTTTGCTATTTCCTTCTCCAACTCATTTTACAGATGAGGAAACTGAGGCAAACAGGGTTAAGTGACTTGCCCAGGGTCACAGAGCTAGTAAGTGTCTGAGGCCAGATTTGAACTCAGGAAGTTGAGTTTTCCTGACTCTAGGCCTGGAACTCTGGCCACTGCACCATCTAGCTGCCATATTGCTGTTGTTTGCCCTTCATTCTCAAAGAGGACCAGTGCCATCAGGAGGGTGATGTCTTGACTTTCAAGTGAATTGGATTTAAGTGAGGCAGGGCTGTGAAAAGTCATCAGCCTCACTCTCTCATCCAGAGTTATGAGTCCACTGGCAAGACGTAGGTCAAGATGACTGGCAGGACCAACAAGACATAGTCTTGTGGTAGAGGTATTATTATTATTTTTTTTTTTGCTCATCACTATCGTTTTAATACACAGCTACAGGCTCAAAACTTCATTCCATGACATCTTCAACAGTAAAAAAAAAATCCCAACCCCCTCCCCAGCCCTGCCAACACACACACACAAACACAACAAAGACCCAACGAGAAGAGGGGACCCAGTGGGCAGCTCAGGCCACATAGGGGAATTTGAGCAGCAGCCCCTTCCCCGGGGCCACAGCCAGCTTGTGTAGGGACAGCATGCTGCCCTCCTGGTGGCTCCCTTGGATGCTGAGCACCAGGGCTGCCTTCTCAGGAAGCTCCAGCTTCTGGCTGCCCCACATAGAGGGCATCCTCAGCTCAGCCTCATGGCTCATGGGGCCCAGGTTGAGGACAATAATGAATGGCTCATTTTGGCCCCAGTATCGCACGTAGGCAAAGAGGTCATCTTGGGTGGGCAGGACCACAAAGTCCCTGTGCAGCAAAGACCGCTCCTTCCCTCGGCCGTCACTCAGTTTACGGAACAGAGAAAGGAGAGAGGCGGGGTCCTTAGTCTGGCCCTGGACAGTGATGTTGAAGTTCACGGACTCAGAAGGCCCAAGTGTTTTTTCATCCCAAAGCATGATGGGGGCTTCAGCTGGCTGTCCAGGAGCGGTGGCTGCCTGCAAGCCAATTTCATCCCCATAACTAAAGATAGATGTCCCAGGAAGTATGAACAGCAATAGGTGGTAGAGACGGAGAAGATGGGCTGGCACATAGGAGGCCAAGTGGCCAACATGAAAATACATTCAGCTGCCCCAGCGGCCACCAGCGTGTGTCGGCAAGGCAAAATGGGCTCCTTAGCACTTAGTTCAACCAGTGCCCTTGAAGAGTTTGGCTTTTGTTTGCGTTGAGTGATTCAGCTATTTCATTGAATCTTGTTAAGTGCTAAGCCCTAGGCCCAAGATTTGGGTGTCCTTGATGCCTCCTTGCCTCAGGGTAGGGCTTAGTTTAGACATGAGTTTGAGTGACATGTCTGAGACAGTGGGGGCTCTTGGACCAGGTGGGTTTGAGTCCGCCTCTTTGTGGAGATTTTGGGTCGCATGGGTGAGTCACATGTGTGACTCACCCCTGACGCTGAAAAAGATATAAAAGCCAGGGGTTGGCCTCTTCTTCCTTGGAGCTCTGAGATGCAGCAGGAGTGGCGCATGACTCTGAGCCAGCCTTGTTGAGCTCCCAGCTGAACTCTGATGTTGATGGTTCCTTGGTAACTATGAATTGTATTGGGTCTGT
>CM053625.1:233849992-233869032 GCA_028646595.1 Phalanger gymnotis
TTTGGGGGGTTTCCTTTAGCAAGTCATTGACTTGTTTTTTGTGGTTTTCTCATTTCTCTTCCCAATTTTTCCTCTACTTCTCTAACTTGCTTTTCCAAATCCTTTTTGAGTTCTTCCATGGCCTGAGACCAGTTCATGCGTTTCTTGGAGGTTTTTGATGTAGGCTCTTTGACTTTGTTGACTTCTTCTGGCTGTATGTTTTGGTCTTGTCATCACAGAAAAATTCCAAAGTCTGAGTCTGAATCTGAGTCCGTTTTTGCTGCCTGGCCATGTTCCCAGCCAACTTACTTGACCCTTGAGTTTTTCGTTGGTGTATGACTGCTTGTAGAGTACAGAGTACTTTGTCCCAAGCTTGATGATCTATGCTGTTGTTTTCAGAGCTACACAGCAAGCTCTGCCACACCAGCACTACTCCTCCCCCAAGAACCGCCAACCTAGACCTAGAGTCAGATCTTAAGCCGGCTCTGCACTCCCCCTCAGATCCGCCACTTAATTCCTCCCACCAGGTGGGCCTGGGGTCTGAAGCAACTGCAACTGTAGTTCTGTAGCTCCACCACCTCAGCTGCCCCCAGGGTCGTGGCCAAACCACGAACTCCTCTCATTCTATCCCAGAAGCTTTTCCCACTAACCTCCTCTGTTGTCTTTAGTGTTTATGGGTGAGAAGTCTGGTAACTGCCACAGCTCACTGATTCAGGGTGCTAGGGCCTGTTCTGCCTGGTCCCAGTCTGGTTGGTCTGCGCAGCCCACCTTGGGCTCTGCTCTGCTCCTGGGTCCGTGCAATAGACCTTACCCAGCAACCATCCAGGCTGTCCAGGGCTGGAGCCCTGCTTCCCTTTGCTATTTTGTGAGTTCTGCAGTTCTAGAACTTGTTCAGAGCCATTTTTTATAGGTGTTGGGAGCGAACTGGGTGGGAGCTCACACATGTCCCTGCTTTCCAGCTGCCATCTTGGCTCTCTCTCCAGTTCATTTTTACAGATGAGGAAACTAAGGCAAACAGTGACTTGCCCAAGGTGATATAGCTAGTAATGTCTGAGGCCAGATTTGAACTCTTCCTGACTCCAGACCTGGTACTCAATTATCTACTGTGTCACCTAGCTGCACACAGGAACTATAACATATTGTTACAAGATACATACATTAAAGAGAAGCAAAACAACATGTGATACATGGTCTTAGGATGGAAATCTTTTACTCCCACCATTCTTTTCATATCCTCTTGTCCCCTACAAGCATTCATTCCTTTGCCTCCTGCTCCAACTCCATCACATCAGCACCTCTCAGCCCTGTTTCCAGTCTGTGCCACCCATGCCATACCAGGCACTTTAAAAAAAAACCTCTACTTTTGAGTTCCATCTGGGTCAGCCAAGTCTTGATTTCCCAGAAAATTTTAAGTGCCTTATCTCAACAGCTAATAGCTCCATAGCTTATATATGATCAACTATTGACCAGGCTTGCTTTGTTTGATCTCAGAGGACTGAACTAGGGGCAATGAATGGAAAGTGCAAAGGGGTCACTTTGGGTTAGATCAGGAAAAGCCTCTGAACAATTAGAGCTGTCCGATCAGTAGCTGCTCTGAGAGGTAGTAGGCTTCCCCTCCTTAGAGGCCTTCATGTAGTGGCTGGATGACCCCTTGTCTGGTATGTTATACTGGGGATGCCTTTTGTGTGTGAGTTGGACTATATATGGCCACAGAAGTTTAGAGTTTAATTTGGGTTTACTCCAATTCATTTGGATGCTTCCTGTTTTCTGCTTTATTCATTAATACCTCCTCTGGATAATGAGCAAAGGAAAGAAAAGGAGAGGAGACACAAAATTTTTAGTTTTGTTATAAGTTAACACTTCGGGTAAAATTTGAAACTATCAATTTAAATGAGTTTTAATATCAGTGGGCTTCACTGACTCAAGTCATTTGTCTCTCATTGCACCAAGTAAATGGAAATTGCCTGGTATGGTATGAGATCATGATACAATCTAGTTTTTTGATCTCTATCCAGTCCTTAGAGTATTTTTTTTTAATGTGGGGGCATATATAGTAAAACATGATTTCTTAGATATTTTACAAATAGCTGAAGTTATATAGCATTTTAAAGTTTATAAAACACTTTAGACTATCTCATTGGAACCTCGCAATCTCCCTAAGATACAGGAATTCTCTCCATTTTAGAGGGGAAACTGAGGCACAGGGAGGTTAAACAACTTTGTCCAAAGATACACAATAAGTGGCAAAGGCAGAATTTAAACTCTGACTTGAAATCCAGTATTCTCTTCACTATACCTCACTATGCCTCAAGTACAATGGGACATTGAACAGGTTTTAGCCATTGCCCCCATCCAACTCCTATCATCACTTATGGGAAAAATAAATAATATTAACCAAACAAGTCAGAAGAAAGAACAGAAGTAGAAGACAGGCAGAAACAGTTTCAGAGACCAAGACAGATTAAGAGGTCCTAATGGAGATCTAAGATAGCTAAGTCAATGTAGAGAAGCAGTAGAGATGAAATCCCAATGGGCTACCTGCTTCTCTTTTAATATTTTGAGGGCCAATTAGCAGATCTGATCATTAATTTCCATCCATTAAGTTTGCTATTGGGTTTTTACCCACTCTATGACCTTTTTCTGAAAGTTCTATTTCTGCTCTCTAAGGGTGCAGGAAGAAGGGTCTTCTCCTCAGTTTGCCTTTGCTCAGGTTAACATCTCACAGTTGGCCTTCACTTCACCCATCATTAGGAGTGAGGAGAATTAGGTTCTAGTTCTTGCTCCAAAATCACCTACTTTCCTTCTCTCTAAAATCAACTATAGTTATGCCTTCCATTTCTTGGGGGTTAGGGGCTTGGTGCCATCTGGAAAATCTGGGTAAAATTTTTTGGCCCTCCCTTCATACCAGAAAAGGAGTCTGGGTTATTATGTATTAAAAGATAAAATATGCTGATATTGTACAATACTATACATACATTTTATGCATTTCTTAGGTATCTCACAAATAGCTGGAGTTATATAGCACTTTAAAGTTTACAAAACACTTTAGATTATCTCATTGGAAACTCACAATGTCCCTAGGACATAGGAAGTAGGAATATTCTCTCCATTTTAGAGGGGAGACTGAGGCACAGAGAGGTGAAACAACTTTGTCCAAAGATACACAATAAGTGACAAAGGCAGAATTTAAACCCTGACGAAGTCCAATATTCCTTTCTAAACGTTTCTAAACATTTTCTGTGTCATCTGCTGGCCTTTATGTGTCAACTGTGGCTTCCACAAAGCTCCAAGATAATTCCCATTTAATCTTATGCCAACTGGCAACATATCAAAACTGAGATGGGGAAAGTCGCGATGTGGAAGAGATAACTGTACTTTTTTCTCCCATTCCTTCCAAGGATGGTAATCTCTGCCAGGTGTAAGAAGAAAAACAATCTACATAAACTAATCCAGTCACTCAGTGTGGATGACTAAGACCTCCTTAGACAACATCAGAACAAATAAACCTCTAATAATTACCTCTGGTGAAATCCATAAATCCCTTCTCAAAGTATTTTCAAATGTATAAAATAAAATACTTAGGATTGGAAAGAAAATCAATTCTATTAAGACACAGTTATTAAAATTAAAAAAAAAACAAGTTTATAAACCCCAGGTAGAATTTCAAGTGCCACGATTCTGACAATATGATGATATCCATATTTTTGGGCAAGGGGCTACTAGGTAGGTGGGTCAACTTTAACTGAGAGTTTAACTCTGGGTTAGCTCTTTTTAGTTAGTTGTTCTTCCCCTTCATATATTTTTGTCTTCCCCTGCGTCTGAATCTGAAGATTATCTAAAAGTTCCCCTTTTTTCCTCCCAAGACAGAGAGTAATGTTGCTACGTACTGGTCATTTACAAGTTGCGTGTTTTTATCTCTATATCCAGAGACTTACTTGCTAAAAAAAAAAAAAAGCTGAAAGTACCTGTTCTATGGGTACATAGTGCGGCACGGGCTAATGGAAAGTAATTTACAAGTCTGTGGTGTACCCGGTGGAGTAGACTTTTGATTTGGAATTCAAATTACCCTCTAAATACAATTATTGGAGTGTTACAGATTGTGCGGCCGGCAGTCTGCCCCTTGTTTTGTGCTCTGCTGACTCCTATATGAGTTGCCAGGTCCAGAAACTGAGGTCAAGAGACTTCCAGGTATGAAAAATGAGGAATTCAATTTGCGCAAACTGTGGTCACACTGAGCTACTTAAAATGCCATCTTTGATGATGAAACTGCAGTTGAATAATTTCCTGGATTTGAAGAGCAGCAGAAACGTGCTCAGGGACACATTCACGAGTATCCACCCACATAAGGCTGGGGGTGCAACCAGCAATTTGGGATGTTTCTGTGTCATCTCCCCGATCAAAGCCTACCTTAAGGGGAAGGAATCTCATGATGGGAAGGATTGCTCCAATTTGTTATTCCTCATCTATAGCCAGGCAAAAAGAGTTGTAGATAGAAAGAAAAAAGGCTGGCCATCCGGCCATCCATCTATCCATCCATCCATCCATCCATCCATCCATCCATCCATCCATCCATCCATCCATCCATCCATCCATCCATCCATCCACAGGACCGTTCTATGGCTCGCTTCTTTCTCCGCCTTCCTGCCAATCCCGTGTAATCCGGAATCCACGTTTTGCTTTTCTCCACCCTTCCCCGCCCCCAGGGTTAAAGCTCCCCCGCCGGGAGTAAACAAGCGGTCTAACCAAGCAGCCCGGTTGGACCTGCCCCTTTCTTCCCGTTTCCTGCCCCAAAACTAACAACAGGCCCCGCCCCTAGCAACAGGCCCCGCCCTCCAGCTTCCCTTGGCCCGGGGGCGGGGCACCCTCCAGTTCCAGCGCGCGCTGCCTTTTTCTCCCCCGCGCTCCCGCGTTGGTTCTCAGCAGTCCGTCTTTCTCTCCCTCTCTCTCTCTCTCTCTCTCTTTCAATCCCAGCCCGGCTGAGGCAAAGAATCGCCCTCCTCTTCTGGGTGTCCCGGCGCTTTGCCCCAGGCTGCAGGGGCTGTGGTGGGAGGCTCCCTTTCAGGGCAGGGTGGGGGAGGGGTTCGGGAGCGCCAGCTGCAGGAAGGGGCGGGGGCACGTCCTGGGCCTTGTCCCCCCCCTTCACATTCCCCAGAGCCCGCCTGGGGCCTAGTGTTCTTCCCTCCTTTGCAGCCTGCTTGCCTGCCTGGGCCCCCGCGCTGGCTGCCGGCCCGCTGGCACCGGGTTTGGGCCGCTGCTGTCGCTGCTTCCTTGCACGCTGGCGCGAGCACAGACACACACACACACACACACACACACACACACACCACACACTCACTGCACTCCAGTGGTCTGGATGGGCACTCAGGCCACATTATGCACACCCCTATAGCATGATTGGCCTCGGCCACACCCAGCAACCGTGCAAAGAGGCTTCTTCCAAGGCCGCTGGAGCACCCGCTACATATGCAAACAGCAGACATTGCGCCAAACTTCTGCATGTTAATAGATTCTCCTCCCCCCAAGCTAAACCAACTTGCAGCCCTTCCTGCTGCATCAACGTGTTGCCTGCTTTCCTTCCTTGATACACATAAAGGCTCCCCCGAGCACAGACCAGTACTGCATGCACAGCTCTCCAGAACCCACCTCCACACTTTGCCAGGTCACAATATCGCCCTCAAGGAGGTGGCTCAAATTTTCATGAAGTCAAGTTAGAGCAATAGGACTTTGAGAGGTGGGTGTGGTTCACCTTCCCAGGCTTCCTTCAAGTCTCAGCTAAAATCCCTCCTTTTATTTACAAGAATTCCCCCCTCCCCCTCAATGCTAATATCTTTCCTCTGATATTACCTCTAATTTACCCCGTATACATCTTGTTTATAATACATTGTTTTCAAGTTGTCTTCCACCGTGGGAATGTGAGCTTTTTGAGGACAAGGACCAGTTTTGCATTTCTTTGTAACCCCAGTGTTTAGCGAGTGCCTGGCTTAATAAATAAGTGCTTAATAAATGCCTACTGAGGCAATGATTGAAATGACACCCCCCACACACACCTACCCCCCCCACTCCATCTCCGCCAATGACTGCCTTCCAAACTGCTCCTTTTGGAAAAAATCAATCTTTTCATTATTTCTGCAAACAGCTACGTATAATAAACTAGATATATATGCAGGGTAAATAGGTAATGAGGGATCTCCAGGTACCTCAGTTGAGGTAACATCAAGAGTGACTTCACCTCGAAGTCAGGGAGTCTAGGCTTTGGGAACTGGAATCAGGAGAGCAAGACTGTCAGAACTGAAGTAGGCAGAGGGTGGTAAGGGCTTTCCAGGTAAGATATCCCATAATACTTCGTTTTGCACTACTTTTCCAATGTACCTATTCTGCCTGGTGTGGTGTACAGAATCTGGAATTGAAGTTTGAAAAGATGAGTTGGAATCATACCTAGATACTATACTTACTGGCTCTGTGGCCAAAGGAAAGTGATTTCACCTGTATTTAAACCTCAGTTTCTTTATCTGCAAAATAGTAATAGTAACTTCGCTACCTACCTCATAAGGATGTGATGATGATGAGGACTGAAGCACTGTAAAATGTGAATTATAGTAATCTGTATCTTAGCCCTCTTCTAGACTGTAAAAACTCCTTGAGGGTAGGGATCCATTCTTATTTAAACTTTGTATCTTCCCCGGCACCTTAGTACAGTGCTCTGCTCACTATCAGTACTTCTAACATATTTGTTGGTTTGCCTTGACCCAGACTAGGGCAGATAGTTGGCATTGGGATCCACAATGTCTCTAGGACACTATGGTTTTGGCTGCATCAAAGGGTTAGGAGATGTGCGGAATGAGCTGGTACTTGGAATAAGTCAGTTAATACACATTTATGAAGCACTTTCTGTATCAGGTACTGTGCTAAATCCTAGAAGCACAAAGCAAGGCAAAAACAAGGTTTCTGTCCTCAAGCAGCTTACATTCTAATGGAGGAGATATGTTAAAACATGTTAAAAATCTGTATAGACAAGATACACCCAGTGAAAGTGGAAAGTGATCTCACAAAGAAGTCATTGTCATTAGTGGGGCACTTGGAAAGGCCTTTTGCAAAAAGTAGGATTTGAGCTGAATCTGGAAGCCAGGAAGCCAGGAGGCAGAAGTGAGGACAGGCAATGAAAAGACTCAAAGTCAGAGATGGAACACAAGAAAGCCAGTGTTACCAGATCATAGAGTGAGGGAAGAAGTAGGGTAAGTTTAGAAGAGCGTGTAATGCTGCTCCTGGACTGGTTCTGGAGAAATGGGTAAGAGAAGGGTTACAGGCAGTGGCAGTACCTATATCCAGAGAAAGAGGCTGCAAAGTCTTAAAGAACTTGAGACAGTTAAGTACCACTTTCCCTTGAGTCATGAATTATTAACTTGGGAAGACTTGTATGCCAAGGAAAATGAACAGAACTAGGAGAAAACATAACTTATACGATGATTATTATAATGCAAAAGAAAGCAAATGTCCTGAAAGACTTCAGAACTCTGATCTGTGGCCATAATAATTATTTCTTATTTATCCTGTAGATAGCTTGTTTTGTATATATTTGTTTGCATGTTGTCTTCCCCCATTAGATACTAAGCCCCTTGAGGGCAGGCACTATCTTTTGCCTCTTTTTGTATCCTCAATGCTTAGCACCGTATTGCACATAGTAGGTGCTTAATAAATATTTATTGGTTGATTGATTGATTATCTCTCAACAGAAAGTTGGTCATCTATAAATGTGTAGTGAGATGTCCATTTTCAGACTTGGCCAGTGAGTTGATTTGTTTTGCTCAATTGTACTTCTTTGTTAGAAGGAAAGGTTCTGTGGAAGGGGATACAAAGGAAAAGGAGCCTTTGGAAAGTAGCAGTGATTCAGAAAGAAAAGAACGCCAATAAAAGAAAAAGAAAAGAAAAACCTCTAGTCATTCATTCAATTTACATTAGTCTTTGATAGATTTATGATTTTAACAATGTGATTTATTCCCTCCAATGATAGAGATTGCATCCCATCCATGCCTGTGCATCTCTTATTCATAACCTGTAAATCTGACATAGGAGGTCCAACTAATTTACTAGACTACTTCCTCTAAAGCTCTTGACATTGACCTTAGTGAAAGAGATATGATAGGAGGGCAGGGGTAAGGAACCTGCAGCCTTCTAGGTCCCCTGGTATGGTCTTTTGACTGAGTCCAAGTTTTCCAGAACAAATCCTTTTATTAAGGGAATTTGTTCGTGAAGTTTGGATTCAGTCAAAGGGCTGCATTTGAGGATCTAAAGGGCCACATGTGGTTGAGGCTACAGGTTCCCTTCCCCTGTTCTAGACTAACCTCATTTTTTTTTGGATGGGGTAACTTGACTAGTAGTAGGTCAGGACAACGAATGCCACAGACATAATATACTTAAATTTCAGCAAAGTATTTGTCACTCTCATGCTATTCTTGTGGACAAGACAAAAGAGTATGGCCTAGCTAGATGATATTATAGTTAAGTGCATTCAGAACTAGTTGAGTACTCCAACCCAAAGAGTAGTTTAAAAGTTTAAAAGGGTACATGTGAACTCAAATCCAGTATCCTAGGGATCTAATTTGTCCTTGTCCCTGTACTATTATTCAATATTGTTATCAATGTCTTCAATGAAGCCTTGAAAGGCATGATTGTACAGTTTGCAATTGATACAATACCAAGAGGGACTGATAATATTTTGGATGACAGGATGTGTCACAAATTTGAGATCCAAAAAGATATGATAGGCTAGAATTATGGGCTCAATTAGATGAGATGTCATGTATAAAGATTTGGTTCAGTTCAACAAGGAAAGACAGTATAGTTCAGAAGGAATGCTATCTATAACAGAGAGGTGTTTGATTTAGGGTAAAAAATGAAGACATATGTATTTTTGTACATGGCCATTGAAGGAATTTGTTTTGCTGGACATATTTGTTACAAGGAATTAGTTTTTCTTTTCTTTGTCAATAGGGTAGGGAATGAGAGGTCAGCTAGGTGGTGCAGTAGACAGAACACTAGGCTTGGAACCAGGAATACTCACTTTCATAAATTCAAGTCTGGCCTCAGACGCTTACTAGCTGTGTGACCCTGGGCAGGTCACTTCACCCTGTTTGTCACAGTACCTCATCTGTAAACTGAGCTGGAGAGGGAAATGGCTAACCACTCCAGTATCTTTGCCAAGAAAATCTCAAAATGAGGTCACAAAGAGTAGGATATAACCCAACAACAAAAACAACAGGGAATGGGAAGAGAGAAAACAGATTTTTGTTCATTTTTTTAAATAGAGAAGGGATGCCACAGATGTGAAATGTTGCATGCATTTTCAGATGAAGTCACAGTATTACAAGAGACCTCTCATGAACTAAGAATAATCCGTAAATTTATATATTGTAAAAATAAAGTGTGTCAATAAAATTTTGAAAAAAAGAATAATGGCTTTTGGAGTTAGATGAGATATGTTTGAATCTTAACTCATATACTCACCATTTCTGTGATCTTGGACAAGCCTCTTAATCTCTCTGAATTTCAGTTTTCTCATCACCAAAATGAGGAGGTTATACTTAATGACCTCTATGGTCACCTTTACCTTCAAGTCTATGATCCTTTGACATGTGTTAAGTGTCTACTACATACAAAGTACGTACAAAGACAAAAATACCATAGTGCCCACCTTCAAAGAGTTTACATCCTTTTAGGATAAGCACAAAATTCTATATTTGGGTTAAAAAAATCAACTCCATATATAGAGGATGAAGAACTTTAAGTAGGACAACATTTTCAATGAAAAGGATATGCAGGTTACAGTGAGCCATCACCTCATTATGAGTCAATAGAATAACATGGCAACCAAAAAGAGTTATTCTGTATTCATCACCCCGTGATGTCATTGGCCCTCTTTGAGAATGAAGGATGAGCACCAACAACAACAATACTGTTTTCAGTTCCAGGCAGAACATTTTGAAGATATAGATATGCTGGAGAACTCCAGAATAAGGTGACAAGGATGATGAGAGAACTAGAGAACGTGCTGTGCTATGATGGGAGATCAGTTAAAGGAACTGAAGAGAAAAAAGAAGAATGAGGAGAAACACAGTAGCAATTTAGAAGAATTTAAAGAGCTGTCATGTGGAAAAGAAATTAGGCTTGTTCTGTTCGAGCCCAGGGGGCAATAGGTGAAAACTATAGAGAAACAGATTTAGACTTGATATAAGGGGAAAGTTCTTCCCAATTAGAGCTGTCTCTCTGAAAATGGAACAGAGTCCCCTCCACCCACAGCCCAAGCAGACATTGTACAGCATTTCTTGGAGACTATAGAGGAGATTTTTGTTCCTCTCTACAGGTTTCTTCCAACTTCAGTTATGTGATCTGTAAGTTATGGGAGCTACTGAAGGCATATATTAGGGCAGGTATTTAAACAGGCTAGGGCCTTAAGCAAATGCCTTCCAATTGGTCCAAATTTGCATCTTCTGCATACACATGCCAAACATGTGTGTGCTTCATTTCCTTGTATACAACCTGGGAAGGAATTGAAACACATGTAGCACCTCCCTATATATTTCTTTGTTGACACTCCCTATTCTCACAGCCTCTGGTGTTGGCACCTAGAGGTGCTCTTACTTATAACCCTGAGATCATCCCTATGAGACTCAGAGTGTTCTGCTGGCAGAAAACGAGAACCAAGCAAGAGCTAGGACAAAAAAAGTAAGGGAAACAAGAAGATGCCCACCATCACAACACCATCTATCTAATTGGTAATTAATCTAATCTAACTTTTTATTCCTGGCTTCAGATTCCTTACTTGGCCTGTGTGTCAGTCAGGCCAGATGAAATTGATAGTAGGACAGGAAGGATGAGAAATTCTGGAACATGTTCCACTTTAAGAGGTGCCCCATGGCACCTTGGTAATGCTGCTTACACTATCTTTAGTTTGCCACTATTAAGTGAGATGCTACAGTGCCCTGCAAAGGGCACTGATCTTGAAGTCAGAAGATCTGGAGCTTGACCACTTAATAGCCATGTGGATGCTAGGCAAGTCAGTTAAACTTCATGAGCCTTAGTCTCCACATCAGCAAAATGGGTCTAATAATGTTGGCACTACTTTCCTCTCAGCCTTATGAAGTCAACATTTTGTAAGCCATAAATGGCTATGAAAAGAGAGGTACTGGTAATTCCATTTTCCATCAGCTGCTCTGCTTGGTTTCCACAAAGGAAACAAGATGCCTAGCACTGGGTACCCACTGGTTTCGAGTGTGGTGCACCGCCACTTTGTGGCTTCCTTTTATGTGTTGTCTTCCCCCATTAAATTGTAAGTAAGCTCCTTGAGGGCAGGAACTGTCTTTTTTTCTTATTTGTAGTCTCATCACTTAGCACAGTACTTGACATTTACTGGGCACTCAATAAATAAATAAACATTTATGAATTGAATTGAATCTCAAAGTACTTTACAGACACTGCTTCACCATGGCAACTTTCCTCTTCTACAAAGAGGAGAAATCCACATCTTGTCTCTCTACATCATCCTATGGAAAATGTGAGGCAGTGTTCAATCAGCAAATCTATAATAGAATCTCCTAGTTGGAATGAATGAATGAATAATTTTTTTAAAAAGACACTAAACTCTTACTACACAAAGTGCTGTGCTAAAAAGCTGAAGCTATACCTAGAAAAGTAAGATGGTAAATGAGCATTGAACACTTGTAATTCCTACTCCTGGGAAGTCTGAGACTAGTAGGTGGCTTCAGTTTGGGAGTTCTGAGAGGCATGGGCTAATCCTATTGAGTGCCCTCACTAAATCTGGCAGCAATATAGTGAACCCAGGGATCTGGGAGTCCACTAGCCCAAAGAGAGGTGGCCCAGGTCTCAATTGGAAAAGGTCAAAGTTCCCAGTAGTGAGAGCCAGCTGTGAATGGCCACTGGACTTTCAGCTTAGCAGAGAAAGAAAGAAAGAAAGAAAGAAAGAAAGAAAGAAAGAAAGAAAGAAAGAAAGAAAGAAAGAAAGAAAGAAAGAAAGAAAGAAAGAAAGAAAGAAAGAAATGGAAGGAAGGAAGGAAGAAGGGAGGGAGAGAGGGAGGGAAGGAAGGAAGGAAGGAAGAAAAAAAAGGAAAGTCAGACATC
Organism: Phalanger gymnotis; assembly: GCA_028646595.1. Lineage (NCBI taxonomy): Eukaryota > Metazoa > Chordata > Mammalia > Diprotodontia > Phalangeridae > Phalanger > Phalanger gymnotis. The sequence goes on from CM053625.1 coordinate 233,862,104, forward strand.
CCCTACTCGCAAGGAATTCACATTCTAATGGAGGGTGAGGGGGATTGCACATTTAGGAGGCAGCAGGGTGAGTTCATGTCATTTCCATTGAGAAAACCATTTCCACTGATTAAAAAAAAAACACCATTCTATTTCTGACACTGGATCATTTGACAATGCCTAGGACTTTGGTGAGAAGAACTTTCTTTTCCGGGTCAAGTGCAGCGGCAGGTTGACCCGTTGTATTGCCGCAAGGATTGTTTCCCTGCCTGGATGGTGGCTGCAGGCCCAGCTGAAAGCAGGGCTGCCTGGGGGGCAGCTGTTATTATCTCGGCTGTTCTGCGTAGGGTTCTGTGCTGTTTCCACTCAGGTGTGAGGGGAGGTGGTGGTGGGAGGTGGTTTGTCTTGCCTAGTCCATGATACCTTGGTGCTTCAGTTCAGTCACTTGGACTTGCCTGGTCCAGCTGTGGCAGCTGAAAAGGGAGCCTCAAGAGGTCCAAATATAATTTGAACCCATGCATGCTTTGCACCAAGTAGATGATTAATAACTTTTGGATCTGATTGAGCTTGTGACTAGCTGGAGATCACACAGACAGCAAGAAGTGCCACGGTTCAAATCCAGCTCTGACTGAATCCTGTATTCTTTCCATCTTAATCCACTACAGTGGATTCCCAATCTTTTCTTCTCCACCTCCTGGGTTCGGGCTGCAATTTCTCCCAAAACCGTACTCTACCTTTCAGTTCAATTAGTTTGGGGTACGAAGGGAAACCAGAGGAGCTGGTCAGAGTCGGGGTGGGGGTGGCTGGAGAAAAGGCTTCTCCCAATAGAAAACAGGATGGGGGAGGGAGGAGAAGGAGGAGGAGGGAGAGGAGGGGAAGATAGAAGAGCGGGAGAAGGCGGAGGAGGGCTGCCACTCTGATCCAGTTTCTGGCCCCTCCTACCTCCTCCAGGGTAAAGGAGGGGTGGGAGTGAGGTGGGCAGGCTCTGTTTTAAAGCAGTCCTTCTCTCTCTAAGTCGTACACAAACTACCTCTTTTCTGCACTGGGCTGGTTTTCGGGGACGCACTGCATCTCCCAGCCTCCTGCGGGCAGGGACTGCGTTTTTCCACCCATGCCTTGTACACAGAGATCGGATGGGATCCCCAGCGGCCCACTCTCCCACTCTCTGGCAGCCTATACGCCCTGCCCTCTCTTCCTCTCCGTAACACCACACCAGCCAGAGGGGTGGAGACGCTGGCTGTTTGTTTCCCCGCCCTGGGGAGGCTTTGCTGCGAGATGGTTTTCTCCATGTTAGATTGGGCTCCTGGGTATGGTTTCATCCCGATCATCCTCTACTCCCCCAAAGATCGGGGCTGGGGAGGAGTAGGATAAGGGAACTTTGTGTTCAAGACCCTGCAAGGAGGAGAAGGAGAATCACCGGATTTAGGATTGGACAGGAGGGTGGAGGGGATATAGTCAAACGCTTCGTTCGCGCCAGGCTGCGCTGACCTAAGAGGATACCGCAGAGCAGGAGAGGGAGTTTCGAGGCAGACGTGCTTAGGACCACGTGAAAGACACAGGAGGCCGGCCAGGACACCCCACAACCCCCCTCCTGCCTCCGCCCTGCGGGCTCTGGGCCGCTCCTGGCAGGGCCAGGGTTGGGCTGGGAAAGGGAAAGGGGGAGGGATGAAATGGAGGGGAGCTGCGAGCACGCGCGCTCCGTCACGTTGTTGCTACTGCTTCTGCCAGCCCGGCCGGTTCCTACTTAGAAGCGGGCCTGGGACAGGGGAGGGAGCTTCTGCCATTCCAATCCCCCCCTTCTCCCCTGGCTCATTCCACCCTTGGGAGGTGAGGGGTGGGAATTGGGATTGGAAGCAGGCAGGGATGGCAAGCCAGGGAAACTCTCTTGCCACTGGTGGGAAGTCTGTTGTTTTTGAATTTTTCTGTGCCTGTGTTCATGGAAACGCCTTTTTTGAGCCTTAAAATGATTTTTTTTAAATGAGTTTGAATCTTCCCCTGTGTCAGCTTTGGGGAGAAAGGGCACTTGTCAGTCCTTCACTCTGTTGAGCGGATAGGAATAGTTCACACTGCTGTAGTGTGGTAGGATTTACAAAGCAGTGCGTAGGCGTCTGCCGGAATTTGCAGCCCCCTGGGGTGCTATCCAGAGCCGGGCTATGGTCTGTTAGTCAGGCCTCAGCAACAGGCCCCAGAAATGTTTTCTTTATACAGTAAGTAGTTTTGCCACCTGGGACCAGAGCACTCTTTCACCACTGTATCTTCGAAATGTCTTTTCTCCTATCAAGACAAATACTACACTTCTTCACTTCAGATTTGAAGAATTCCAATTATTTTGTATTTATTTATCTACATACATGTATTTTTTCCCCAAAAGAATGAAGACTCCCTCTTTTTTGGTCTTTGTAACTAATCCTAGTTGGTAGCACAGCACCTGGCACATGGTAGGTGCTTAAATACTTGTTGAATGAAAAAAAGTATTCTCCTTGTCCCTACTTGTCCCTGTGCTCTAGAGCCTCTCACTTCTTACTTTTCCAGAGATCTTTACTATATCAGGTAACCCATCTTTCCACTGGGGCAACTAGGTGGCACAGTGGATAGAGTGCCAGGCCTACAGCCAGGAAGACTCATCTTCTTGAGTTCAAATCTGGCCCCAGACACTTTCTAGCTGTGTGACACTGGGCAAGTCACTTATCCCTGCTTGTCTCAGTTTCCTCATCTGTCAAATGAGCTGGAGAAGGAAATGGCAAACCACTCCAGTATCTTTGCCAAGAAAACTCCAAAAGAAGTCATGAAGAGTCAGACTGACTGAGCTTCTTTCCATCAACTTAAATCCTTTCATGTCAGTCAATCAAGAAGCATAAATTAAGCTCTTACTATGTGCCAGGCACTGAGTTTGAAGATGCAGACAAAAGTGAAACAATCCCTGTCCTCAAAGAACTTATTTTCTCTACTGTAGAGCACATTTATTAAATAAATACAAAATGATCATGAGTAGGCGAGGTGGAGTGACAGTTCCGAGAATCAGTAAAAGCCCTTTGGATGTAGTACTTGAACAGAAACTTCAAGGGATTCAGGAGGCACTGGGAGAACATTCTGGCACCAGCTTGTGCAGAGCATACATATCTAGCCCTATGATACAAGCCCAAGGGGACCCTGGACAGGATGGAGGAGACTAAGGATAGAACAAATAGAAAATAACTGTTTTAGCCTCTGGCTCAGGGGTGCCTGAGTAAGGCACTGGGAACTCAACCCTTGAACTCTCAAATCCTTCTGCTTGCCCTGCTCTGGGTCTCTTACACCAAAAAAGAAGAGGGAGAGCCAAGATCCTTGGGGTTTCAGTTTTTATTCCAGTCCCTCCCTTTCACTCTCAATGGCTACAATTTAGGGATCAAAACCAAGGGAAGGGATGCAAAGATTTAACCCTTCCCAAGATGGAGCTCAGATGTCAAACAGTACACGTTCTAGTACTTAGGGATAGGAGAGCTCCTAAATTGTGACAATGAGAGTCCCAAGGAAGCTGAGGCCTTTGGGGTATTTCTGGAAGGGGAGCTAGGAGATTGCAACTAGGGAATCCATAGAAGAAGTTCAAATTCTAGGGTTTTGACCAACAGATTCTAGAGAACATGAGTAGGGCCCTCAAGTATGAGATAATATCTTCATTATCTCAAAGACCTGGAAAAGGGCTTTGAGTTGTGGCAGATTATTCTTGGATGGGGCAGTGACTAACAGGGCTCTGGGTTGTGGAGGATGATCCTGTAGCTGGTTGGCTGGGGCACTTGGGTTATGGCAGCCAGGTCTGGGGTATAGAGTTCACTTGGGATTATAACTAGTGAATCCTAGGTGAGGGGGTGGCTGAGAAGGGCTGAGGGAAATACTGAATTCTGTTTTGGACAAGTTGACTTTGAGGGCCTACTGGGCATCCAGGTAGAAATGTCTGACAAGCAGGTGAGATGAGGGCTGGATTGGGGAGTCTTCTCCATAGAGATGATAGTTGAACATATAATTCCTAGTGAGATTACCAAGAGAGGAAGTACATGGATTTCCTTTGTCCTAAAGAAACATTTCTTTAACCTTTCTACTACCCCAGGCCACCACCATCCCATCTCTCCTTTTCACTGCCAAATTTCTCCAAGAAGTAGGTGACCTCTAAGATCCCTTTCATCTGTTTCTAAAGGCCACATTCATTTACTGCCTTCCCTTCCCACCACCTCATGCTTTAATAAAGAAAGTAGAGCAATTTAAGGTTTGTAAACATTATGTCATCTGATCCTCATAACAGCCATTGGAGTATGTGCAGATATGAAGGGTCAGTGACTTGTTCAGGGTTATACAAGTAAGTGTCAGGTGTAAGATTTGTATCCTCATCCTAACAATGCAAATGAGAGCAGTCTTTCTTCTTCTCGATCTGGTCACTAGCCAGCTAGGTTGTGCAGTGGACAGAGTGCTAGGCCTGGAGTCAGAAAGACTCATTTTCCTGAGTTCAAATCTGGTCTCAGATATTTACTGGGCAAGTCACTTAACCCTGTTTGCCTCAGCTTCCTCATCTGTAAAATGAGCTAGAAAAGGAAATGGCAAACCACTCCAGGATCTTTGCCAAGAAAACTCCAAATAGGCTTACAGAGAGTCGGACACAACTAAACAAAAACACCTTGTCTCTTGCATTACCACTGCTGTCAACAATGATTCTTCCTTCTCTTCCCTGTCCGACCACTTCCTCCCATAAATATAATAGCTTTCATTTCAGTTGATCTTTTTTCAGCATTGCCTCATCCACAATTCCCTCCTTAAAATGTTTTCATTTTCTGACTGTTCATTTTCAGTCTTCACTGGTGTTTTCTTTCTCCAAAGTTCTATTCTTGGTCCTTTTCTTTTACCTTTCTATATTATCTCCCTGCAGACATAATGTGGCTTCAGCCATTTCCTCCGTGCACATGAACCCAAAATCTATTATCTCCAGCCTTGATTTCTCCCCTGAGTGCCAGTCTTACATTTCCAACTGAACATTTATTTCTAACTGGATGTTCTGTTGACACCCCAAACAGCCATCTAAAACCAAACTCACTCCAAAGCAGTGATCAGTCCTGACTTCCCAATTCTATTCATTAAACAAATATTCTCTCAGTCAGCCAAGCTAGAAATCTCAAAGTGACTTTGGATTCTTCCTTTTCTTTTGAACCTCCCTCCTTGCCTTATCCCCCACCCATCCATGCAATTGCCAAGTACAGGCAGTTCTTTTAAAATCTCTTACACATTTTGTCCTTAAGATCAGGACCACGTCTAGACAACTGCAATAAAACTCTTAACTGATCACCTTGTCACCAGACTATTTCCCACTCCATCCTACATACTTCATTCTGATTAACCTTCCTGAAGTACCACTGTGATTATTCCATTTCCCTCCCCAGAAAAACTTTAGTGGAGGACTTCATGGCTGAGTGACACTTTTGCCTAAACCCAGCTCCCAGTCATCACCTCAGGACAATAAGAAATGTACCAACATTTAAAAACAACGACAAAAATAAAAGAGAACAAAATTACTACTAGGTAAGGATTTCAGGGGAGAAAAAAAACAGGAGAGAGCTGCTCTGTGGTTCCCTCTCCTCTCTGAACACTGTCCAATCAGGACTCTGAGTGATGGTAAACATGGTTACAGGGACTTCTAGAAGTCCCCTGTGACCATTATCAAGTGTGGAAGACTCCCAACATGGGTCTTCTTCACCAGTAGCAGCTGCCTTTGCTGACGAGTTGAGATTTCAGAACTTGGAAGAAGAGGCTGGAAGTCAACTGCCAAATCTCTCTTCAGCAGACTAGGTTGGCAGCCTAATTTAAGGTTCAGATGCCAAGCCTTGTTGATTCTACCTCCTCAGTGTTGTTTACATCTAGCCCCCTTTCTCTGCTCATCCCAGATTCTTCCACTGCACTGCAGAAGGGAGTTCATGAGTTAAGCCCTTGCAGGAAAACAAGCAAAACAAAAACAAAAATTAAATTCCTATTTCTTGTAATTTCAATTTCAAATCTTGTAATTACAATTTCATTGTAATGAAGGAATAGTATGGCATAAGATGATGGCTCTCAAAGCATTATCAGAGATCCCTGGGGCTCCCTGAGACTCTCTTGGGGGATCTCTGACATAAAAATACTAAGATGCATTCATTTATAAAATAATAAATATTAATACATATAACCCACACAAACAAAAGCTCTTTGGAGTTCTCAATAATTTTTTTTAGAGTGTAAAGGAATCCTGAGGCCAAAATATTTGAGAATTGCTGGTTTAAGAATCCTGAGGTAGAACTCCAGAAGAGAGAATTCTATAACACCTACAACAAGAACTCTAGAAAAGAGAATATAATGGCTAAAAGAACATTGAGAGATCGTAAATTGGACACCCTAACAACTTTCATAGTTCCCTACTTTTCCCTACTTCCTAGGAAATAAAGTGCAGACTTCTTAACTTAGCAGAGAAGTCCTTCTTCAAGCCTCCCTTTCTGATAGTACTTTGTAGACTTTAGAGTGCTACATAAGTCCTCGCTAGCTCTTATTTTTTTAAATTTTATTTATTTATTATATGTAGTTTTCAGCATTGATTTTCACAAGAGTTTGAATTACAAATTTTCTCCCCATTTCTACCCTCTCCTGCACTCCAAGATGGCATATATTCTGGTTGCCCTGTTCCCCAGTCAGCCCTCCCTTCTGTCACCCCACTTCCCTCCCATCCCCTTTTCCCTTCCTTTCTTGTAGGGCAAGATAAATTTCTATGCCCCATTGTGTATCTTATTTTCTAGTTGCATGCAAAAACTTTTTTGTTTTTGAACATCTGTTTTTAAAACTTTGAGTTCCAAATTCTCTCCCCACTTCCCTCCCCACCCATCCTCCCTAAGAAGTCAAGCAATTCAACATAGGCCACATGCGTATCATTATGTAAAACTCTTCCACAATACTAATGTTGCGAA
>CM053625.1:233869532-233889060 GCA_028646595.1 Phalanger gymnotis
CCCTGTGGCTCTAGAATATCAGGGCAGTTCTCCTTGATAATTTCTTTCTTTTTTTTTTGGCAAAACAATTGCTTTATTTTCATTTTCATTGGTGTTGCTTTGACTTTTAATTTTTTATACTATTCATTTTGTTTTATTATTTCTTCTTTTTCTTTTTTTTACTCTTTTTTTATTCTTACATATTAATTTTAATTTATTTTTAACATGTTTGGTTTTCAGCATTGATTTTCACAGGCGTTTGAATTACAAATTTTCTCCCCATTTCCTCCCCCCCCACTCCAAGATGGCGTACACTCTGGTTGCCCTGTTCCCCAGTCTGCCCTCCCCTCCGTCACCCCATTCCCCTCCCATCCCCGTTTCCCTTCCTTTCTTGCCATCCCCCTTTCCCTTCCTTTCTTGACTCCTTGATAATTTCTTGAAAGATGATATCTAGGCTCTTTTTTTGATCATGGCTTTCAGGTACTCCAACAATTTTTAAATTATCTCTCCTGGATCTATTTTCCAGGTCAGTGGTTTTTCTAATGAGATATTTGACATTGTCTTCCACTTTTTCATTCCTTTAGTTCTGTTTTAGAATATCTTGATTTCTCATCAAGTCACTAGCTTCCACTTGCTCCAATCTAATTTTGAAGGTAGTATTTTTTTCAGTGGTCTTTGTTCTAGCCATTCTAGGTCTACCTTCTGTTTCTAGAATGTACCTCTGCTTTCCCACTTCCAAATCATCAACCATGTCATTTCCTTCTCTTGGAATGCCTTACCTTCTGTCGTTATCTGTGTCTCCACCCTAGCTTCATTTATTGTTCAGATGCCAGTTTCATGATATTTTCCCTGATCACCTCATCCTAAAATGATCTGTTTTCTGCATTTACATGTGAGATCATCAACACTCAAGTATTAAGTATGCTGGCTACCTATTCAGTAGTCTAAAGCTATAAAAAAGCCTAACGGTAGTTCATATCTACATAATAAATCACTAAGTATCTTCCACACAGCAGCCCTGTAAGGTAGATAAGTATTATCCCCATTTTAAAGATGAGGAAATTGAACCAATCAATCAATTAAAAAAAAACATTTATTAAGTGCCTCCTCTGTGCCAGGCACTGTGCTAAGTGAGGGGGATACAAAAAGAGGAAGAAGACAAGGAGCTTACAATCTGATGAGGGAGACAACACACAAACAAATATGTAGAAAGCAGGATATATGCAGGATAAATTGGAAACAATCAAAAGAAGGAAGGCACTGGAATTGCTGCTGTCATTGGTGATGATGATCCTTCATCAGCCTTACTCTCTCCTCCAGAGTCATGGAAGTCCAGTGATAAGGCAAATGTCAAGACAACTGACAATGGCTCAGGAATTGGCAGGGGAATTAAAAGGAGTTGGGGAAAGCTTCCTGTAGAAGATGAGATTTTAGTTGGGACTTAAAGGAAGCCAGGGAGATCAGTAGTCAGAGTGGAGGAAGGAGAGCCTGCTAGGCATGGGGGACGGCCAGAGAGGGTCTGAGGCTGGGTGATGGAGTGTCTTGTTCATCAAATAGTTAGGAAACCAGTGTCACTGGATGGAAGAGCATGAGTTGGTGAGGAAGGTGGAAGAAGACTAGAAAAGTAGGAAGGGTTAAGATAGGAAGGGCTTCTAATGCCAAACAAAGGATTTTGTATTTGACCTTGAAGTCCACTGGAGTTTTTTGAGTGGGGAAGGGGGTGGTGGTGACATGATTTGACTTGTTTTTTAGGAAAATCATTTAGTGGCTGAATGGAAGATATTCTGGATTGAGAAGAGACTTGAGGCAAGTGTAACAACAATGCTGCTTGCAGCTGCTGTGGAGGTGTAAGGCCAATAACACCAGCACACAGGAGGGCTGTTAGCACAAATTCTTTGATCTGCTTTTCTAAGGAAAACAACTTTAAGGGGTTTACAATCTCACTTTAATTAAACATACATATATCATTCACTTAGTTTAGGGGAAAAAATCAGCACCCTCAACTTCAGAGAAAACACAAACAGAAATTACAAGCAGAAATTATATAAACAAAGCAAATAACACAAATCAGCAGACAGGGCTTCTAACTGTCTGTCCATAGCAATACATGCATACTTGCCAGAGAGAGAAACACCAGCCCACCATCAGGCTATTACAATAATCCAGGTGTGAGCTGATGAGGTGATGCTACCAGCACAGTGGTGGTAGTGTCAGAGGAGAGAAGGGATGGGGGCTATACGATAGATATTGCAAAGGTAAAATTAACAGGCTTTAGCAACTGTTTAGATGGGGAGAGGAAGGTGAGAGATAGTGAAGAATCCAGGATGACTCCTAGATTTGGAGCCTGAAGGACTAGGAGAATTGCTCTTAGTGTAAAATGGTGGGAGGGGGAGAGGGTTTAAGGGGAAAAATAATGAGTTCTATTTTAGACAGAAATATGTCCAAATATGGACAGATATATGGAATCCAGTCTGAGATATCTGAAAGACAGTTGGAGATGCAAAATTGGTGGTCAGCAGAGAGTTTGGGGCTGGATAGGTAAACTTGCGAATCATCAGCAGAGAGATGGCAACTAAATCCTTGGGAGCTGATGAGATTACCAAGTGAAGTAGTATAGAGGGAGAAGAGAAGAGGGCCCAAGACAACCCTGAGGGGACAACTCAGGATACCCCAAGGGAGTGATCTAGAGGAGGCTCCAGCAAAGGAGAGTGAGAAAGAGTGGTCATATAGGTAGGAGGAAAACCAGGACAGATCAGCATCCTGAAAACAAAGAGAAGAGAGTGTTAGGGAGGGTAGAATGATCAACAGTCTTAAAGGCTGCAGAGAAGCCAAGGAGAATGAAGACTGAGAACAGGTCACTGGATTTGGCAATTAAGAGATTAGTAGTAATTTTGGAGAGAGCAATTTTGATGGAATGACAACGTTGGAAGCCCAACTGTAAGATGAGAGTGACAGGGAAGAAAGTAGAGGCATCTGTTGTAGAGGACCCTTCAGAGAGCCACATCTCTGACTGGATGTCCCACGTCACTTCAAACTCAGCGTCCAAAACTGAACTTTTCAAGCCTATTCCTGTTTCTGTCAGTTGCACCACTGTTTGCCAATTTCAAAACCTTATGTCACCTCTTTCCTTTTCACTTCAAGTTGTAGGACCTAGGTTGACTATTTCCATTTTAAAACAGGCCTTTTCCTATGGCTTGAAAAGAAGCAGCATGTGTACCATAGTACTCTTGCTCTCTCCCTCTTTTTCCTCAATATGTTGTCCAGCTGTCAAAACCAGCAAAATCTGAATGACCCTTAGGTAATCCTGAACTCCTGTATTCTTGTTTCAGTCTCTGTTTTGTGACACGATGCCTGAATCCAGATATGAGGGGCCTGAGCTATATTTACTCTTTCTCCTAGTCCAGGATACGGGTGGGGGGGTGGTGTTGGGGAGAGAGGGAGGGAGAAGGGAGGATGAGAGAAAGAATATTCAGTGCAGGAGAGGGGAGCTAAGTGTCATCCAGAGGTAACGAGATTTCAATAAGTGCAAGGAGATAGAAAGAGCATGAGAGGAAAAAAGAGAGAGGGTGTGTGAAAAAATGTCTAGGACAAAGGGAAGTTTGTGAACAGGAGCATAAGATTCCAGAGGGCACAATGGGGGGTGGGGGAGGGGAAGGAGAGAGCAGTAAAGGGCTGAGGAAGGTGGCAATGAGAGACCCAAGTGTGGTAGCCAGGGTTTTTACTTCGGCTGACAGTGAATCTCTACAAAGTCTTTGAATGACAGAAATTAGGGGAGGAGGGGGAAGGAGTTTACATATGACTAGGGAGTGAATAGACTAGAGCTCCTCCCCTCAGTTCTGTGTTGAAGAGTTTGTTTTGAAGAACCAAAAAAAGGGGGTTGAATCATCAGGGAGATCAGATTGAGGTTCTGGGTTTTTAAATACCTAGTGGTCAGGTGTCTGTCCATTCCCCACACGGTGGTCTAACCTAGGAATGGGGAACCTGTGACCCTAGAGGGCCTCATGTGGCCTTGAGGCCCCAGGTTCCCCACCCCTGTAGTAACCTCTAACCAAACTCACATTCAGCACCAGATTCTTTTTTTTCCATCTCATCTCAAGATGATGGGTGATGATTCAGTCAGATAATACTTGAATGTGAAGTGTGTATGTGGCTCCTGTGGGGCCTGGTGTCTCTGGTCCCAATCTTATGGAAGTGCCTGGTTTCAAGGGACCCCGTGTCTGGGCGCTCCAATGTAGGATGAAACAGTGCCTCTCTATACTTGGTAAATGCTTCTGGAGTTAGGGGGTTCCCCAAGTCCTGGAAAAGGCAAGGTTAGAGTTCTAACCTCCCAAATTCAGTGAAAGAGAAGTTAGAAGTACCCGTGGGTAGGGGACTTAGGTGTTATCAGTAGCTGCCAACTACCACTGGTTACAGAAAGGTGAAGCACTGTTGTTTACATGTCAGTAAAGAGTTTCATGGGAGGGGATGTTTCATTAGATCTTTAAACATGGCAGGCTACTAGCACCAGTATAGAATCAACTAGATGGTGAAGAACATAGACTGATGTGCCTGTAGTCAGGAAGACCCGAGTTCAAATCCTGCCCCAGAATACTGGTTATTGGATGTCTGATCCTGGGCAAGTCATTTAAACTATCAGCCTCCTCCTCTGTAAAATGGGGAGGGTGATAGTAATAATAGTATCTACCTCACAGAGTTTTGGTGATCAATGAGAAAATATGCATAAAATATTTTGAATATCTGAAAGCCTGAAAGTGCTTAAATAGGCATTCTGTTGAAATGGAGGAAGGACTGTGGCACTCTGTTAATTACTTCCTATTTATCCTGTACGTAACTTGCTTTGTATAAAATTATTTGCATGTTGTCTCCTTCATTAGACTGTGAGCTCCCTTTTTTATCCCTAGCACTTAACACAGTGTCTGGCAATTTGTTCAGTCATTGTTTTAGTCATGTCTGACTCTTCATGACCCCATTTCAGAGTTTTCCTGGCAAAGATACTGGAGTGATCTGCCATTTCTTTCTCCAGCCCATTTTACAAATGAGAAACCTGAGGCAAACAGGGTTAAGTGACTTGCCCAGGGTCATACAGCTAAAAAGTGTCTGAAGTCACATTTGAACTCAGGTCTTCCTGACTCCAGCCCTGGCACTCTATCCACTGTGCCACCAAGCCCATCTGGCATAGAGTAGATGCTTAATAAATATTGATTGATTGATAAGACAAATTAGGTGTATTTCCCTGGGGTGGGGGGGAGAAGAGTTCCTGGCAGGAGTGTGCTGATAAAAGTTTAACAATTGGCTCTTCAGAATTCAGGACACATTTTTTAAGTTTAATCTACTTTATTAGCATTTTCTCCAACACTTTCTCAAGTCTAGACAATCAACAAAACGACCAGCTGAGCCCTTATTTGTAGCATTTGCTGATGATGGTGTAGCGGATAGAGCTTAGGACCTGGAGTCAGGAAGATTCATCTTCCTGAGTTAAAATGCGACCACAGACACTTATAAGCTGTGTGACCCTGGGCAAGTCACTTAACCCTATTTGCCCCAGTTTCTTCATCTGTAAAATAATAAGTAAATGGCAAACTGCTCCAGTATCTTTGTCAAGAAAACCCCAAATGGGGTCATGAAGAGTCAGATGGGACTGAAAACAACTCAACAACAAAGCTGTAAATGCTCACATGGAAAACTTAACAATTAATTGAGAACCAATTGAACTGGTTCCAGTTCAAGCTGGAGCCAGCATTCTACTGGTCCTAAGCAAAGAGGGCTCCAAACCCGCACTAGTCCATTGATAGTGGCATTCCTTTTGCTCTCTGGCTTCTAGTTGGGAGAAGAAGGCATCAGCTAGGGGCCACATTCTTTTGCTGTGAACTGGACCTATTAGAGACCAAAGCCTTCCCTCTCAGGCTTTCCCCACTCTTTTTGACTTCAGAAGCACAACTAATTACATAAGTAGTACTTTCTCCATTGTAGTCCAATATACCCAGTTGGTTCTGGCATACAAAACTGTACTACCAGCATGCGAGACAATTGGAGAAGGTGAGAAAAAATACACACATTTGGGGAATCTCACAAGTGTAAATATACATTACTGTGTTTGCTTGGCTCCAGTTTAAAGCATTAAATAATCCCTTCCAGGTGCTCCTTGTCTTTGCTCTCCTTTAGTCTCCAGTTCCTTCATTTATCAAGCTTCTGACCCTGGAGGTTAAAATTCTTCTGGCTAATCTGCATTCCTTCCACCGCCCCCCCCACCCCCCACCCCCCACCCCCCACCCCAGCCCCAGGTCGAACTATTGCCATTTTCATTACTACTAGAGCTGAGTCCTTTCTGAGGCAAGGCAGGGACACTGCTTTTGGGGGAGGCTTCTGGCCAAGACTATTGCCTACACAGTCACCTCCAACTCAGCTGCTTCCCCTCAGGTCTACAACCACCACCACCTTTTTTGGGTTCCTTAATTATTATTAAAAAGAAATATCCAAATTTCTAAAAAAAATATGATTAGATAGAAAACCATAAGCTCAAAATTATTTAAAATTTGTTTCACAAAGTATTTTTAACTCACATATAATCATGCCTTCTGATTCAGTTAGTTCTATTGTTGAGAATGTATTGTGAAGGCATTATAAAAACAACAATAAAGAGCTGGTTGTTAAAAGATTTCCATGTTAGCTTTACATGTAATTGAAACAAACAAACAGACCACTCGACATTTAGGTTGTGTCCAGGTTGGTTAAAATAAATCGAACAACGGTAATGGAATAGAATATGTCAGTGCAATTAAGAATGACACATATGAAGTATACAAAGAAACCTGGAGAGATCTTCACGTAATAAAGCAAAGTGAAAACAAAAGCAAAATTAGAACAATTGACTCCATACTAATTGTGATTGTGTAAGAGGAATAGTGAATAAGAATGACTGGACAAAGAATCTTGATGAGGTCTTAGACAAAAAGAGTGAAAGATTATTAATGCTTTTGTGCATTGAAATTGGTTTATATGTAAATAGTTGCTAAATAACTTTAGTTGGTTGTGTTTGATGTTCAATGTTAAACTTCTAATAATTTTTTAAATGTATGAAATTTTAATAACAAAAATATCCTATTTGTTCCCTTGACCCATTCTGATCCTTTTTTCTTCTCTGTATTTTTTTTCTTTCACATTTTATAATAACTTGGAGTCAGGAGAATGAATTCTGATCCCTTTAATTCTAGTACTTTCCTTCTGTTGATTATTTCCAATTTATCCTGTATATATTTTGCATACATATATTTTGTTTCCATGTTGTGTCCCCCATCAGACCGTGAGCTCTTTGAGAGCAGAGACTGTTTTATTTCGTTTCATGTTGTTTTTGGCCTTTCTTTGTATCACCAGCATCTTAGCCCAGTGCCAGGAAAAAAGTAGGAACTTAATAAACGTTTATTGACTGGCTGAATAAAAAAATAGTGAGTGAAGGTGACTGAACGATAAACCATTTGCTGTCTGCCAAGCATGAGACTGAGTGCTAGAGATAGAAATACAAAAGCAAAGACCAGTCAGTGCCTGCCCTCAAGGTGCTTATGTTCTAACTAAGGAGATTGACACCCAGAGACGTTTTGTTTGGGTAAAGTACAGGGATAGTGGGTAGAACCATAGGAGAGTAAAATGATGCGGCCTTTTGTGTAGAAATAGCAGTACTGATTTGATTTTGGAACTGTAAAGCAGTGGAATGAAGGCTGGCAGCAGAGAGTACTGGAGACAGCTGGAGAGAAGATAGCCGGGGAGTAGAGGGAAACATGAATGAAGGAAAATCACCTTTCAGGATGGCAGGTGATAATAATAGCTAACATTTATGTAATGCTTACTCTGTGCCAGGCACAGTACGAAGCACTTTACAATTATTATTCCATTTGATTCTCACAAGAACTTGGGAAGGTACATGCTATTATTATCCCCATTTTACCATAAGGAAACTGAGGCAATCTAAAGGTAAATGACTTGCCCAGGGTCACATAGCTATAAGTGTGTGAAGCTGAATTTGAACTCGAGTCTTCTTAATTCCATGCCAGGTATCCTATCCACTGCATCACCTCACTAAGCAGGAAGTAAGTTCTAGAGATGGATAGGTTAAGTCTCTGGTCCTGCTGAGCTGAGAAGGCACTAACAGGGAGATGGCTGGGGAGTAGGGAACCAGGCTTTGGAAAGAGATACCTGGCTTTGAATTCCTACTCCGGTATTTACTGGCTGTGTGACTCTCAGCTAATTGCTTAACCGCTCTGAGCCTCAGCTTCTTCATCTGTAAGGGGGTAATAATAACCCTTGCACTCCCTACCCCCTTGCCCACCCAGCTCATTCTGAGCTTTAGCAGCTCCAGCACTGCTCTCATAGGACATAGTGGATGCCCCATCACTGGGAGTCTCCTAGTAAAGGCCGAATGATGACCTTTTGGGGATGTTACAGATGGAATTCTTGTTTAGGTGCAAGTTGACCAAGATGGCATCTGAGGTCCCTTGCAGCTCTGCTGGGATTCTGGGACTCATATACAATGATACTGTACTCAGAAACTCAACATGGCTAAACCAAACTCATGTTTCCTACCAAATCATTTCTGTTGCAAATATCTCTTTCTTTCAAGAGGACCTCCTTCTAATGCGTGCAGCCTTTAAATTACCCTTGACTTCTCCCTCTCCTTCATCTCACGTATGCAATCAGTTATCAAATCTTGTCTCTGTATCCACAATGTTTCTTGCATCTGTTCCATTCTCTCTACTCAAAGGGCCACTCACCTGGTCTATTTCTAAAGCCTCCCAATTTAGTTTCCGTTCCTCAAGTCTCTTTCCTCTCCAATCCTTCTTCCATACAAATGTCAAAGTGATTCTTCTAAGGTTCAAGGCTAACAGTATCACTCCCCTAGTCAACAAACTCCAACGAGTCCCTGTTGTTTGTAGGTTCATATTGTTTAATTTTTAAAGCCTGACCGCAACCTACCATTCCAACCTTAGATGTTACTCCTCTCTCTCTCTCTCTCTCTCTCTCTCTCTCTCTCTCTCTCTCTCTCTCTCTCTCGCATTTGAGGTTAAGTGACTTGCCCATGGTCATATAGCTAGTAAGTGTCTAAGGCTTCATGTGAAGTTGGATCCTCCTGATTTGAGGGCTGGTGCTCTATGGACTGTGCTACCCAGCTGCTCCTCCTCCCTTTTTTGTTTTTGTTTTGGCTTCTTGCTATTCTTCACACTCAACACTACATCTCTCATCTCTACTCTTTTACATGAATTATGCCCTAACCCTGGAATGCACCATACTTTACCTCTGCCTCTCAGAATACTTTCATTTTCTTCAAAACTCTGCCCAAGCAACACTTACATAAAATCTTTCTTGCTCTTGTCGGCTATTAGTGATAGCCCACCTCTCTAACTTATTTTGCATTTATTTTGCATATGTTTCATATATACTTGTATAAATGCATGTTGTCTCCTCCATAGAAGGCAAGCTGTTTTAGGGGTGGCCTGTTTCATTTTTATTTTTGTATTCCTAGGACCCAACACAGTGCCTAGTGCACGGTGGGTGCTTAATAGCATATTAATTGATTGGATAATAGGCATTCTTTATCCACTAGGTTTTTCTTGTGTGAATAGTTAGGCAAAAAACTCTCTCTATGTGAAATATGTAAAATATGTCATATACATATATAATTACCTTTTATTTATATATGACACATATGCAATTATACATTATCACAATAAAAATCTATAATGAAGAGAAATTGAGACATGAAGTTAAGTTCCAAGCATGATCAATTTATTAGTAACTGTGTCGATAAGACAAAATGGGCTCCTTAGCATTTGAGGAGTTTGGCTTTTGTTTACTTTGTTTACTTTGAGTGAAAGTACTTTCAGCTGTTAAGTGCTAAGCCCCAGGCCCAAAGCCCTATCAGGTGTGAAACCTGTGTGGGCATAGATTAATGACTTAAGAGGGGCCAGCTCGGGAACCAATGGTCTCTGGTCGTTGAGGGGCTTGAGAGCGCCAGAGGCTTGGCTGCGAGGAGAGGCAAGCTAAGAGACCAACTACAGCTGAAGCTGAAAAAAGCGGAAGCACGAGACGTGTGCGAACCCAGGAGTGTGAGCAAGGACTTGAGGCCAGTAAATATGATTTGGCTAAATACTATCTTGTTTCTCTGTGAACTCCTGGTTACTCTTGTGAGGCGGGCCTATTGGGCCTGGGGTTTTTTGGTCAAGATGTCAGAATGGGGAGGCTGGTTCGCTAATTTGTTGCTTGGGGCCTAAATAAATGTTCTGTTGCTTTCTACGTAGAGAATCTCTCATACCTTGCGATTTCGAACCATTCAAACACATACATGATTATATTTGAGATTATAAATTCGGCCTTCCTACTACAGTAGGACTAGCAGTTGCCAATAAAATGAGATCCCAAGGCTTTCGGTAGTTAGGGATAATTTGACAATCAGAGCAGCTTTTTATAAAGTTGGTTACATAAGATCCAGTGATCCAAATAAAACTAAGACTGTGACTGGTCTATAAGAAAGGTGAAGGATAGGCTGTATATTTCATTTAATCATGCTGACTTGCAAAAGGGGGTCTCTAGAATCTATAGCAATGAGGAAAACACAAGATTGAACAATATCCTCTGCAAAGTCTGGTGCCAGACGCCACTCCATACCAGAGAGACCCAGTGCTGGGCAAAACATTTCCTGACTGGGTTGAATCATCTTTCATCTATCTTCCTTATCTCCCTCATGAGACAGGATCAGTTTATAGCCCTTAAAAATTAGGGAACCTGAACTTTTACCTAAACTCTATAAAAACTTACTTAGTTCTATACAAGTAAATCCAAATTAGATCCATAGAAATTAATTCCAGTGATTAACTAAAACCCTTAACTATTAATCAATAATCTAAATCAATTATCTAACTTTAACAATACATATAATAATAAAATACATAATCAATTCTCTCTATATTGCAAACTCATCTATTTTGTCTTATAGTTTCTTCTATTTTTTCAATAGATAAGAATTTTCCTCACTTCAAAACTATTCCTTATAAATATATCATTCCCCTTTCATCTAATTTTTTATGATGCGATTTTTATATATGGGGGGGGCAGTCCATGATATCTGTGTATTCCTTATCTGAATCCCAAGAGTTACTAGGTTTCATTTTCCTTAGTCCAGAACTTGATTTCAATGGTGTAGAGAAAAGACTGGCAAAGAAACTCCCTCTACTAATATAATTCAGCAATGGCTCTGAAACTTAGAGATTTGGAGAGTTGCCTTAGGAACTTAGAGGTGAATTGATTTGCCCAAAGTCATCTAACCTATATATTTCAGGGGTAGGACCTGAACCCAGGTCTTTTGCAATTCCTCTCTGTCCTCCCAGTTGCTACTGCCTTCCCTAATGAGGTTACCTTTATCTACATTGTATATATCTTGTGTGTATGTGTGTGTGTATAGAAAGATATATGTGTGTATAATCCACCTACATGAAACCAAAAAATAGCCAAAAAGCAAACATATTTACTAATGAACTGGTCACTATTACATTCCATCCCTACTCAGACACTGCCCCCTACCCACCCACCATTTCACTCCAATTAATGTCTCCATCTACCAGTTTCTCACCAGTTGTTGCTTCAGAAAGCCCTTCAGAGGCCCTTTAGAAATATGATGAATCCCCTGAATAATTTTGGAACAATGACCTTCTTTATGATCATATTATGAGAGTCAAAAAAGAAGTAAAGGATGTTATATAATGCAATTTCCTTGAAAAACATACAATTTTGTTAAAAAAATTCAACAAAAAAATCAACACTTGTTTCTTTGTTCTAAGAATAAACACATGATTGCAATTATAAAATAAATTTTGCTAAATATGAGATAAAATGAACTTATTTTCATTTACCCTCGTTTTTCAAGATACAGTTCCAATCCAACCTTTTTTCACTATTGATTATGAAATATTTTGGTCTGGTACTAATTATCCTTTAATAATGGAAGACTCCTATATTTATAAAGATCATTGTTCTCTTGGTAATTTATTGGTATGGGGTATGATTCTATTCCCATGTTTTTGGGGGTCATACTACTATCCAATTTTTCCAATACATTTGTTGGAAAATGATTCTCAATGTTTTGTAATTCTGAATTTATAAAAAAGAACTAATATATTAAATTATTCATTCTCTCTCTCTCTCTCTCTCTCTCTCTCACTCACTCACTCTCTTTCTCTCTCTCTCGCCCAGTACCAGGTCTGGTCTGTACTGGGTCTGTAAATTGATTCAACAATTTTGGAATTATGTTTAAAAAGTGACTAAAATGTCCATACCCTTTGACAGTGATCTCACTGATAGCTATATGCTTCAAGGAGGTCAAAGACAGAAAAAAAGTTCCCCACATACCAAAAGATTCGTAGCAAGAAAAGAAACAATTAAGCGCTTTACAATATTTAACTCATTTGATCCTCACAACAACCCTTGGAGGTAGGTGCTATTATTATTATTATTAAGAATAATAAATACCATTTTACAGATGAAGGAACTGAGGAAGACAAAGGTTAAGTGACTTGTCCAGAGTCACGCAATTAGTAAATGTCTTAGGCTGGACTGACTTCAGACCCAGTGTTCTAGTCACTGTGTCACCTAACTGCCTAGCAATATTTTTTGTGGTTACAGATTGGAAATAAAGTAGATTACAGATTTAAAGCTGCAAGGCACCTCTTCCCTTGGCCTCAATTCTCATCTGATTCTCATTATCTAAAAAAATTATGTTATATGAATTCAGTCCCTGCTCCTATATGAATAAAATAGAATATTAATGGTGCCATAAAAAACAAGGAATATATAATTCAGAGAAATATGGAAAGAACAAAAAAACCTGAAACTGAATATTGCATAATTATAATTCTTAAGCTTGGCCCTGGAGAAGGGTTGAGAAAATGTAACTCCCTCTTTTTTTCACAGAGGTGGGGTCCTCTGTGAAAGAATGAAGTTTATTACATATACTGTTAGGCATGGTTGATAAGATGTTGGTTTTGCTAAACTGCTTTCTTCCTCCCTACTCTTTATTTCTTTTTAAAAATTCTTTATTACAAGGAATAGTTCTCTGGGTAGGGCAGAGAGAGAGGGATGTATTCAGAAATGAAGGTGATATAAAAACCAAAGTAAAGGTAAGTCTTTTTTTTTTTTTTGAAGCATGTTCAACTTTATTGGGAAACTGATTTTGAAATTGAAGGTCCTATGATCCTTTAAAATTATTATAAACTTACTAGGCATTAGCAAAAATAAATAAATATACTCACAAAGGTAGGGATAAGAACTTATATAGAACCTTTAGGATTTAACAAAGTGGAACCCAGTGAAATTAGTAAATAAATAGAGGATATGCTTTTGTTCTATATCCTTTTCCAGGTCTGGCTGAAAGTCTTCTACCTTTGTCTTTGTCTTCTTTCTTGTTTTATAGATCATCATAGTCATTGTGTATAGTATTCTAAATCTGTATCACTTTGTACAAATTTTTCCATATTTTCTGTATGCTTTTATTTATATTTTTTGTTTGCAGCTCCATACCGTTCCATTACCTTTATATGCTATAATTTATTCAGCTACCGTTCAATTGTTAGGCTAGCTTTGCTCTTATAAATAGAGGCATTGTACATATTTTTGTATGGTTGTGTGTTCTTCTTTTATATTTTCAGGGTGAAATCCTAGCAATGAGGCCACCAGTTTGAAAGCTATGATCAGCTTTATGACTCATCGCATATTGCCATATTGCTTTCCAGAAGGTTTGTACCAGTCTTCAGTTCTACCATCAAGGTAACAGAATTTCCATTTCTCCAAAGCTCCACCAATTTTGAATTTTATAATTTTTCCCCCATTATAGTGAGTGTAAGATGATATCTTAAGCTCATTGTCATTTGTATCCTATTAGGGAATTTTAGCATCTATGCCTGCAGTTATTAACCAATTACACTTCTTCCTTTCAAACCATTTCTCTATTGGAGAATGTATATTATTAGTCTCATAATACCTATTTTTATGGAAATTACCAATTCCTTAAAAATTTTGGATAGAAAACATTTATCTGATGTAGTTATTATTAATATTTTTGCCAGTCTGTTTCTTTTCTTTTAATTTTTTAAATTATTTTGAATGTCACAAATACTAACAAAATGAACATTTTTACAAAGTACAGAAAAGAATATTAAATATGAAACCACAAATCTCACTATGTGAAGCTTATTTTTAAAGTGCATACTAAATTCCATGTGTTAATTCTAAAAGCCATCCTGTTCTCTTCTCTGAATTAAAACAAATTTTACATCATTGAAACTCTTTTCTTTCTTTTTTTTTTTTGCTATCATTACCCATCTCTCCCTCTTAATTGTCAACCCCCCCCATAACAATCCTTCCCCTTTAAAAAGAAAATACAGTCACAGAAAACAGGTTTCTATACTAAAAATGTATGTCTTATTCTGTATCTCTACTCTAGCATCTCTCAGGAGGCAGGAAGCATGGAATGCTTTATTATTGGTCTTCTGGAGTTGTGGTGGGTTATTGCATTGATTAGAGTTCTCAAGTCTTTCAAAGTTGGTTTTTTTTTTTTACGGTTTAGTAGTCATATAAACTATTTTCTTAATTCTGTTCATTTCATTCTGCATCAGTTATTATAATTCTTCTCAGGTTTCTCTGAATCCATCCTCTTTGTCATTTCTTATAGTGCAATAATATTCCATTTCATTCATATACTATGATTTGTTCATCTATTCTTCAGTTGATGGGCACTCTCTTAATTTCTAGTTCTTGGCTACAACAAAATGTGGTGCTATGAATGTTTTTCTACATATGGGTTTTTCTCTCTCTTTTATCTTGCTGGGGCATGAACTTAGTAGTGGTATTACTGGGTTAAAGTGTATGCACAACTTAGTAACTTTTGGGGCATTTTCCCAAATGGCTAGACTGTTCAAATGGCTTCATGGTTCTACCAACGGTGTGCTAATTTTCTCATATCACTCCCCCCAAAATGACATTTTTTGGTCATCTTTGCCAATATTGTGAACTTGAGATGGAACCTCGAAGTGGTTTAAATTTACATTGCTCTTATGATTAGAAATTTAGAGCATTTTTTCATATGGTTGCTGGTAGCTTTTCTTCTTTTAAAAACTGCCTGCTCACATCCTTTTCACTGTTTATCAATTGGGGATTACCTCTTGATCTCATATATTTGAATCCATTCTCTATATACCTTGGATATCAGACCTTCATAAGAGAAATTCTGTAAAGATTTTTTTCTTAGTTAACAGCTTTCCTTCTGATTTTAGTTGTATTGATTTTATTTGTTCAAAAGTTTTTTTTGATTTTATGTCATTAAAACTGTTTATTTTATCTTTTGCTGTCAATTCTATCCTTTACTTAATCAAGAACATTTCCCCTAACTATAGCTGTGAAATCTATCTCCTGTTT
Source organism: Phalanger gymnotis (assembly GCA_028646595.1). Lineage (NCBI taxonomy): Eukaryota > Metazoa > Chordata > Mammalia > Diprotodontia > Phalangeridae > Phalanger > Phalanger gymnotis. Next base: position 233,884,962 of record CM053625.1, read on the forward strand.
TCCTCTAATTTGTTTATTATGTTTATTATATCTAGGTCATATATCCATTTGAAGCTTATTGTGATATATAGCATGAGATGTTCCTCTAAATTTAATTTCTTCCAGACTACTTTCCAGCTTTTTCCCAGTGGTTTTTGTTGAATAGTGAATCTTTACCATAGAAGTTGGAGTCTTATAGTACTGTATACATAACTTGTCCCACTGCTCAACTTTTCTATTTTTTTAACCAATACCAAAGATTTTTAATACTGCTTTGTAGTATAATATAGATATGTGGCCATTTCTGTGTAATATTGAGATATAGCATGAATAGAGATGTGATATAGGTTTTTGTCCATCCTGTCTCCAAAAGAAACTGCAGTTTCTACCTTTGCAGTGAATAGAAGGAAGACTATGCTGATGCTGCCAGCTGCTTAGCAGGGGGAGAACAGTCAGATCCAAGACCACCATGGATAGATGATTTCTCCCTCACTCTCCTATTGTCAAGAGGAGTTTTGGACTAGAATTATATCTATCTATTACACAGTAAATATCTGTAGTCTAGGAGCCTGATAAGAATAACAGCCTTGCATTCTATACATTCAGTGTCATGTAACATCCACCAGGGTTTCCCCTATAACATGAGTTAAGCCTGTGCCTGTCTTCTCCCCTCAGCATCATAAGTTAGATCCATGTGAGGACCCTAAAAAGTGTCAAAATCATTTCTGGAACCTGATTGACCCTTGCCTCTCTTGACACATGGCTTCCTTGTCACCTAAGGTCATAAAAAGTTCTACCTGTGTGAAGCCTAGGTCTCTCAAACTTGATGAGTGTCTGAGACTATAAGAGTCACCATACTCTACCCTACCAAACTCCTTTTCACAAGGAAGTAAAGCAGGCCATGTCAACCAAAGCAAAAGATAAATGCTACTATATCCTTGCTGATATCTTTCTATGCTATAGCTAAATAAACACCTTTTGTTAATTATTCAATGAACTACAAATATTTCATTTTGTCCTAATATCAAATGCAAACTAAGAAGGTGCTGACATCAGACCTGCCTCTAACATTTGATCCATTAATTGTGGTTTGGGTTTTTGGGGTTTTTTTTTTTGGTAAAGATTCATCTATTATAAATATTTCGTAAATTTTGTAAATGTGTTTTATGAATATTCATCCATTTCATTTGTTGTCAATTTTGCTTTCATATAACTGGGGAAATAGTTTCTAATAAATTGCTTTATTTCTCTGTTTGTTGATTTTTATCTTTTTTCATTTTTAATGTTGGTAATTTATTTTTCTTTCAATTTTAGAAATAATACTTTTCATTGTACAAGTTTATTACCTTTCTATATATGATATTCCAGCTTCTTTCATTTAAAAATAATTATTATGAAATTGAATGGATATTTCCTGATGTGTGATGGCATCCTTCTTGGCTGCTTTTAGAATGATCTTGTTGTCTTGAAGACCTATAGTGATGTGTGTCTGAGTCAGAACTATAAGCAGAATTGGGTGATAGAGACTTTCTCCCAAGGTTATGACACCTTGGGGATGTGCTTCATCTCTATGGCAATCTGCTAACCCACTACTCTTTGTCTTTCCACCCATGGCTATGTGGCATGACCACTTCCACTCCTTTAACTGACCCTGGACCAACATTCATAGCTTCCCACCACTATATTGCCTTTCCTCTGGGTACCATCTTTGATCATGGCTCTCCTTGCTAGCTGCCTTCCTTCTATCTCCTCTTAGGGTTAAAATATTGTTAGGCCTTGTCACAGGGAGGACAGGACACCCCTTTTCCTGGCTCAATCACACAAGACTCCTCTGTGCCTTGATTCTGATCTGGGGTCCCATAACATCCCTTTCACTGGGATCACCTGGGATCAGCCGTGCTCTTTGGTACACTCACAGAGGAGGAATCTGTAGGCCTTCCTGAACTCCAGGCAAGCTTGCCCCAGGAAGGCTCCACTGGGCTCCCCTCTCCTAGCATCTCCCCTTCCCAATGGGAAACAATGTTCTGCTCCTGTGGTGTAAGGAAAGTCAGCTTCCCACTGCCTTTAACAGCACGTAATCCAGATGTCAGAAATTCCCAGTGATGGCTCTGGTCTGAGTGAGTTGAATTTTGAGGGTTTTTCCCCTCTATTGGGTTCCTGTGAAGCCTTTGTATTTGCAATCTGTCCCTCATTTTCAATACTTATGGGAAATTTTCCTATATGATTTCCTGAAATAGACTCAGATTCTTTTTTTCTGCAGTTTTAATAAACCTAATAATTCTTAAATTTCCCTTCCTTGAGTTGTATTCCAAGTTGGTCATTTTTTTTTTCAGTACTCCTTCCAAATATTTTCCTACTTGAGTTATTTTCTGGGTGTGCTTTTCAGCTTTTGTTCCCCCACCTTGCCCCCTGTAATTCAATCCAATTAAAGAATTCTTTTTTCTTAGATTCTATGGATGTATTTATAAACGTTTCATCATCTGGTGCTATATTCTTTAATGGCGTTCCATTTCTTTATTTCTACTGATTACAAAATATAATTCCCCTTCTTTCTGTAATTCCCTTGGGGAACCTTTGGCCTTGAGGTCACATGTGGCCTTCTAGGTCCTCAAGTGCAGCCTTTTGCCTGAGTCCAAACTTCACAGAATAAATCCCCTTAATAAAAGGATTTGTTCTGTAAAACTTGGACTCAAAAGGCCGCACCTGTACCTAGAAGGCCACATGTGGCCTCAAGGCCACAGGTTCCCCAGCCCTGCAGTATGTTTATTGTCCATGGAATCTTGAGGAATTTCTAGATTTTCTTTTGATGTTACTGCTATTGTTGCTTTAGTATATTTTTCTCTTGGCATATTTGCCTCTGTTTATTTTAATCACATTGTATTTTTATCATGTCGGTGGTCTTTGTTTTAATCATTCTATTTAGTAATTTTCAAATTTTTTTATGAGTTTTACTGGTCATTTTGCCTCTTTTTTTGCTGTAAATTTGGCAAGTTGCTCCTTTTGAGTAGAATATTGAGGAGGTAGGCTACCTTTAGATCTCATTTTGTCATCTTCCTGAAAGTTACCTAGGAAAGACAGAGATAGATAGATAATTTACTAAGCCCAGAAGAGGACATTTTAGTTCAATAAAGTGAAGAAACTGTTAGAGGCAAAAATGAGAGACTTTGATTATACAAAGATTTTTTTTTCCTATCTTTAAATCCTGGTGGGTTTATTTCTTTGTTTAACTGTCTAGCTTATCTTTTTAAGCCCTGCTTTAGTTCATTTTTCTAATGTCCTGTGCTCTTTATTAACATATTATAGAGTTCTCAGAACCAACTCTCTGTTCATTTTGCTTGTTTCTCCTATTGTCTCTTTGCAAAGGATGAGAACATTTTTTAATTACTGTTATTTTTCCAATGGGAATTTTAGACTCAAGGGATGGAGCCAAAATGGCGGCTAGAAAGCAAGGACTTGCTTAAGCTGCCACCCGAATCCCTCCAAACACCTGTAAAAAATGGCTCTGAACAAATTCTAGAGCTGCAGAACCAACGAAATAGCAGAAGGAAACAGGTATCCAGTCAGGAGAGCCCGGATGGTCACCGGGAAAGGCCTATCGCACAGTGCTGAGAGCGGAGGGCCCCAGTGGAGACAGACCAGACCCAGAGTCAGCCAGCTGGAACAGGCCTTGGAGCCATGAAACAGCGAGCTGTGGCAGTTACCAGACATCTCAACCCACAAAAGCCAAAGAGCAGGTTAGGAGAAAACTGTGGAATCGAGTTCAGAGTGGTCTGGCTGCCAGCTCTGGGGGTGGAGGAAGTAGTGCAGCAGTGGCCATAGTAGCAGCAGGAAGCTCCCGAGGCTGCCTCCAGAGCGACAGCATCAGGGGCTTCCCAAGTCCCTGGCTCACACTGGTGGGAGGAATCTAGCAGCAGATCAGAGCGGAAGTGCAGGAACGCTTTGTGGGCACAAAGGCAGATTCTCTTGCTGTACCCTGCTCGGATCTGTATTGCTGTTCTGGTTGGTGGTTCTTGGGGGAGGAGGAGCGCTGCGGTGACAGAGCCTGGGGTAACGGTAGAATAAGAGTAGCTCTGAAAACATCAGTGCTTGGACCCTAAAGCTTGGAACAAAGTACTCTCTA
>CM053625.1:233889560-233973886 GCA_028646595.1 Phalanger gymnotis
AAATATCTCATTGGAAAAACCACTGACCTGGAGAATAGATCCAGGAGAGATAATTTTAAAAGTATTGGACTACCTGAAAGCCATGATCAAAAAAAGAGCCTAAATATAATCTTTCAAGAAATTATCAAGGAAAACTGCCCTGATATTCTAGAGCCAGAGGGTAAAATAGAAATTGAAAGAATCTACCAATCACCTCTTGAAAAAGATCCCAAAAAGAAAACTCCTAGGAATATTGTCACCAAATTCCAGAGTTTCCAGGTCAAGGAGAAAATACTGCAAGCAGCCAGAAAGGAATCTTAGACACATAGAAACCTTCCAGTTGCTGCTCTTCCTCCATTGGTTCGATGAGGCTAGAACATGCTAATACATTTAGTGTATGTTTATGATGACACCTAAGCGAGCCTTCTTAATAAAATCTAAGATGCCTGGTTGAGATAATAGCAGCTCCCTGGGCTTTGTCAGGAGTTAGTATTTGTTTTGTCCAGCCCTCTGATTTCACTGGTATAGCATACTCCCAGTCTGGAAATTCCCTCCACCAATACAAAACAGCAACTTATCTATAATTTATAGTGTTATGGAGTTGCATAGAGCCCTGAGAGATTCAGTGATTTGCTCAAGGTCACATATTTAGTATGGGTCAGACGCAGGACTTAACCAAGTTTTTCTTGGTTTTATGGCTGGACTGCTAGCCAATATACCATTGATTCTCAAAGTGTGGTCCAGGGGCCACTGGGGTCCCTGACACCCTTTCAGGGGAATCCAAAAGGTCAAAATGGTTTTCATTACAATGCAAAACTATTTTAATTTCTAATATGGCAAATATGAATATATGTACACATGCATACATATACTATGTATACATATACATACATATGTATGTGCATAACACGAACACAACCCACATGAACAAAAGTTCTTTTGGGGGATCTTTAGTAATTATTAAGAGTATAAAATGGAGTAGAGCCAAAGTCCTACAAAAAGAACCAGAAAAGACACCAGACCACTAATGATTGAGGCCAAGCCAGCATAGTGATAGAGAGAAGTGTGGTGAGCTCCCTCACAAAAACCTCCTCCCAAACAGATCTAGAAAACACACCAGACTTTATCCTGATGGGGAAATCCAGAAAAAAAAATCACAATGAGTCCTTTGTCCAGTGGGCTGTAAATAGAAAGCCAGAGAGAGAGGTCTGTGGACACTGGGTACTGGGCTGGGCTAGAAGCATGCTACTCTTGAGTACTCTGGTACTCAGAGAAAAGCTATACAACAGGACAAGATGTAGCCCCAGACCTGAACCAGGACATTCCCATGACCATCCCAAGGCACTGTGATGTGGACAGGTGCCAACTGGTAGCTTTGCAGCCCCCTACCCAGTTCTGGGTCATAGATCTAGGGCAAAGTGAGAAGGGGAATGCCATCACTAAGGATGTCCTGAATGGTCCTCTGGTGCATTGAGAAAGGAGGAAGTTCAGAATCCAGCTGTAGACGGAGAAGTGTAGCTCAGACCCCAGGCAGAGAGCTCAATCTCATTTCTAGCATCCATCCCAGCCTGCCTATGAATAACCAGGACAGGAATTCCTGACCAAAGGGGCACCTATGATTTTGCCACTCTGAGCCTACAGAACTTTCCAGTTGGCTCATAAGGGCTGAGTCCAGCAGTTCAGGCCCAAACCCAGATAAAAACACTTGTAGAGATCAGACCAGGGGGCAGCAATCAGACTTTGCCCTGGATCAGACCACTTTGGGATCCCTGAAAGCTTGCAGGTCCCTAGTCTATCTCTGAGATCCTGGAATAACAACCCTACTCCAAATCCCAAGAAAGCAACAACAGGACCAGCCCAGATTTTCTGTCCAGAAGCACCACAAAGCCTAGCCCTGGTATCATATCTAAAGTCAGGAAATAAACCAGAAGAATGGGCAAACAAAAAAAGAACCCTACTTTAATGAGCTATTTTATGGTGGTAGGGACACTCAAGACATAAAAAGTGAAGAGAATAACTCTAAAACATCTACAAACATCACCTAAGAGAATAGCCCAGCTTGGGCACAAACTCAGCTAAACTTCTTGGAAGCAATGAAGCAAGAGTTATAAAAAGAGTTTAAAATGTTTTTTTTTAAAATGGAACGAGAGCACTTAAGGAAAAAAAATAAAAGAAGTGAGAGATATAGAAGAATGAATTAGAAAGGGAAGTAACAGCCTGACACAAGAGGTGCAAAACCTTGCCCAAGCATTAAATGCTCTGAAAATTAGAATGGACCAAATGGAAGCCAATAACTTCATGAGGCGACAAGAAATATTAAAGCAAAGCCAAAAGACTGGAAAAAATAGTAGAAAAAATGTAAGGCATTTTATAGCAAAAACAACCGAGTTGGAAAACAGATTGAGGAGAAAAAAATTTAAGAATAATTGGACTATCTCAATTCCATAACTAAAAAAAGAGCCTAGATATCCTATTTCAAGAAATCTTAAATGCCCGGATTTCTTAGAACCAGAGGGCAAAGTAGAAATAGAAGGAATCCATTGGTTACCTCCAGAAAGAAATTCCCAAATTAAGAACTCCCGGGAACATCATAGCCAAAATCCAGAACTTCTAGGTCAAAGAAAAAATACTATAAGGAACCAGAAAGAAAGAATTCAAGTACTGAGGAGGGATGGTCAGGATCATACACCATTATTAGCTACTACTATAAAGGAGAGAAGAACATGGAATACAACATTCTAGAAGGCAAAGAATACAGGCTTACAATCAAGAATAACTTACCCAGCAAAATTGAGGCTACAGGGAGAAAAATGGATTCTTAAGGAAATAGAGGACTTCTAAACATTATTGATGAAAAGACCAGAAACTTTGAAACTCAAACACAGGAATGAAGAAGTGTATAGAAAGGTAGTTATGAATAAACTGCTTATATCCAAATACAGAGAGATGATACATGTGTTCCCTCTCATCACTATCGTCATCAAGGTTTATCATGGGAGTCTAATTAGACAAGGCCTGGGCATGTGATGTCTTTATGATCTGAAAAAAAGAATGGAAAGAGAGGGGCAGAGGAATGTGCTGGTAGGGGAGAAAGAGGGAAAATTAGGGAAAATTATTTCATTTAATCGGGGTGCCCCCAGGAGACATCTATACAGACAAAGAGGAGGGGGTAAAGGGTAGCGGCTCTCACTTGAATGTCGCTCTCATCTGAACTGATCAAAAGAAGGAAGGACACATATATACAGAGAGGGGTACAGAAATACATTTCACTCAACCAGGAAATAAGAGGGAAAGGGGAATTGGAAGGAAGATAGATTAAGGGAAGAATGAGTCCTAAGCAAAATAAACTCTATGGATGTACAAAAATATCTGTATCTCTTTTGAGGTGGCAAAGAATGGGAATTTGAAGAGGATGCATAAATTGGAGAATGGTTGAATAAATTATGCTGTTATGATATATCAGTGTTATGGAATTGTGCTAAATATTGTGCTGAAGTCATCATCATAAAGACCGACCAAGATTCCAGAGGACTAACGAAGAAGCATGCTTCCTACCTCCTGATAAAGAGGTGAAGGACCCAGAATGCAGAATGAGCCAACTTGTTTTGGGGCATAGCCAATGTGGAAATTTGTTTTAATTGACTATACATGTTTGTAATGAGTTTTGTTTTTCTTATATTCTCAATGAGGAGGGGGGATTAGGGGATTAGTAGGAAGCCAGATTTTGGCTATTTAAAACAAATACAAATTTTTTTTAAAAAGAGTCTAAATGAGCTAGCGAAGGAAATGGTAAACTACTTTGGTATTTTTGCCAAGAAAACCCCAAATGGGGTCATAACGAGTCGGACACCACTGAAATGACCGAACAACAACAACAAAAATGAGAGTTATCCAAAAGTTGAGAGGGTTGCCTGAGCATGAATAGATTTCCCCTTACTGGAGGTGTTCAAGCAAAGGCTAGATGACCAAACAACAGGACTAGAAGCAGTGAGGTACCTCAAATTTTTCATTTATGCCAAGATTTTTTCCCTAATAGAAGATAGAAGTCAGAGGAAAGGGCTGAGCTTGTGAGAATTAATTTAGTTTCGATTGGGAAGCTGAAAAAAGCAGAGGCAGAGATAAGCCTGCAGCTTTGACACTTGTAATGAGTGAGAACAGATCATTTTAGAAAACCTAAGTACTTAATTAGCTAAATGAAAAGCAAGAGACTCCCTGACTCAGCAGGCTTCATACTTCGCTCTGATGATCCACAGGGCATTTGGAAGCAGAAAGAGACACTCCACCAGAGAGACACTTATAGGAAATCTGACCAAGAGAAGTCACTTAATGTGAACACCCATATCTTTGAAGGAAATGAAAGATCTACCTAGGGAGAATGTAAGGAAATTAACTGTGCTCCTTTAAAGATTTTTTTGGTTTCTTATAAAAATTAAGTTCTATCATCTAGTAAGAACTAGTTTTGTAAATTATAAAGTTGTATTTTGCTAATACATCAATACTGTGATTTCATCAGTGTGGGGACACCCTTCACTGCTGCAGATGACAATCTCTTTAGCAGACAATTGCTAGAACTGAAAAAAAATCTATCACCTCCCAGCTGACCTGTTGATGAGTCACTCCTAACCTGGCTAGGCTCCCCTGGAATATGTCTGCTGGTCAATGAAAGGTACCATGTGCCAGAGATGAAACATATATCATGCATTAAGAGCTAGGGAAGGGACCACAAAGTCTTGAGTAGCTGAGTTGAAAGAGGAAGACAGAAGGAAGTACTGGGCCTTCCATGGGAAGATTTTTCCTTGCATATCCCACTAACTGTGCAGGCAGCTGCAAGAGGGAATGAATGATTTCGATTGTCTGAAAGGAGTATCAGAAAATAGCTTAGCTACTGGTGTATGCTGTTTTGAGAGACTGGAAACTGATGTGGATGCTATGAGAATAGGCACAGGGAAATGTAGTGTGTATTTTGAATGTAGCCTGATAGAAGAAAATAAGAATGGCTGAGTGTGGAGCCCGAGTCCTAAGTGGTACCCTGGCCCAAGAAAGTAGATTTTAAAGTAATGGATGAAAATTGGAAAGAGGCAAATTGAGGGATAGTATCAGGAGAGAGAATGGCTAAAAATGAGAGTTAACCAAAAGTTGAGAGGGTCGCCTGAGCATGAATAAATTTCTCCTTACTGGAAGTGTTCAAGTGAAGGCTAGATGACCAATCATCAGGCATGATGTATGGTCAAGGGGATTCTTGTTCAGGTATAGTTTGGGCTAAATTACTTCTGAGGTCTTTTCCAATATTGAGTTTCTGTAACCTGGTTAGAGTTTTACCTCAAGTGCTGACACAATCTTATTACTAGAAAGACATCAAAACAAGGTCAGTTGTGAGAAGAACACTTGAAAAAGCAGCCCGACCAAGAAATGATACTAAGAGTAAAGATCACCAAAGTGTCCTATCTCCCAAGGAGGACTAGCACCTCTGGTGTAAGGGCTTGCTGAGCCCTTTTCAGGGGTGCTCATCTACCTTTGATGTCCACCTGTCTTCCAACCTGTGGCTCTAAGAAGCTGTAGCACGAGCAACAGTCACACTCTGGTAATTCATCTCAGCAGACTGGGCTATACCAGGTTGAGGGTAACTGAGAGGCCTCAAACCCATTGGGGAGTTAGGGGAATGTCTACCCCAAGAGAGTGAAGACTTGTCCTGGCAGAATGGGCAGATGAGCACAGTTTGTTCCACTGGCCTTGAAAGTGGCCAAAGTAGGTGCTGTGGAGCGCTTAGAGCTTGGTTAGATATTGAAGACACCAAGGTCATCCACCGCATCAGAGGCCACCACCAACCATCCTGACTTTTGTCTTGCTCCTGGACTTAGATGACTTAGGAAGGAAGAGTGAAGCTGACAACTTTGTGCAACTCTGCCTCACTTAAATCCAATTCACAAACAAGTCAAGCTACAATTGGTTATTGATCCTCTTTGAAAATGAAGGGTGACCAACAACAATAACAATTTACACATGATGAAAAGGAGGACTTTAAGATCTGAAACTAGAAAACCTTGATACCTAGAACTATTTGATGACTATGGGACAATGATATATTGCCTATTTGTAGTATAGCTGAAAGATACAGATTTTGATTTCTAATCATAAGACAGTGCTGAGTTAGTTCACACTAAAATACTTTAATTTAGACCAAAGCTAGTCAATAGCAGACCTCCGAGGAACAAAACTAGACATTCTAACAGGTCTGAGAACAGTCCTCAGCATTAGGTCACTGCTAGGCCTCAGAGTCTGAAATGCCATCTGCTAAAGGGAAGAACTAATTGGTGGAAAAGTTTTGCTGCTGGGTAGAACTGATTATAGGAGAAAGGATTACCTTGGTTTGCGATATCAATTTCCAGAGAGGTGGAAAGTCCTCAAAGGCCATCCAAGTGAGCAGAACTAAAAGAGCTCCACAGTCCCCAGGCTAAGGATTCTGTTTTGCTGAAAGAGCTTATTACTGCCTTGGCCACTCAGAAGAGTAGTGGTGCATAGTAACCTAGTAGTGACTCAGCCCACTGGGGGATTAGAGAAGCCTTGTCTATTAGTGAAGTGTTGTATAGACTGTGCTTGAAGGAGACCAGAACATCAAAGCCTGAAGTCAAGAGTTGTGAGTTGCCCCAGGAACAATTATGCCCTACTCATGTGCCTTTATGCTATGGTTATGTAAATCTATGACCACTTTCACCCATGGACTCTGTGTCCATTAGTGGGAGAATATGTCCCAGGTTTATGGGTCGAATGCTATGTTTGAATTATTCTTGCCTTGCTTTCTATTTGGTGTTTCTGATTTCGAGGGGTATCATCTTGTCTGATTTGCTAAATGTGAAGTACACAAATGGGGGTCTAGGAGCTATAGCTGTGAGGAGTAGGAATGTATTCCCCCCACACCAGGGTTACTTCTAGGACCCTGAGAGTGAGCTGTAGCAGCATGGCCATTCCCTCTGGGAACCCTCAATCTGTTGGCATGAGTGGTTTTGGATGAATGAGCCAGACCACAAAGTAGAAAAAGAGAAGAGTGGAGATCAGGTACCATGGCCCACATACCATGCCACATCCTCATGCTACAATGTGCAAAAAAGAGGGGATTCTTTTTCAGGTGAGTATTAGATTGGTGGCTTCTGAGATCTCTTTCAATTCTGAGATTTTTGCCCCATGTGTAAAGGAGTAGGGTTGATTGCTGAAATGGGATGTTTTTCACCACTTACCCCACAGTCCTAAGCCAGCATGTGTCCCTAAGGGGTGGGACAGAAGGGAGCCTAGGAGAACACTGTACTTGTAGTGGAGACTGTCCTTTGCATTGCTGTCATCCCCACAATTCTTTTGCACCTCCATGCCTCACCTCCCCTGCACTTCCTTGCCCATTCCAACAAACTATTTTTTGCCCCAGATAAAAAAAGATCCCAATTTTGCCTTTGCATTTGGGATGTAGCTTGAGAGTTCAGAAGGGCAAGTTGGACACTGAGGGCTTGAGGCTCTGGTCATAGCTTAGGAGTGGTCTAACAAGTGAAAGTGAAAGCAGGTAAAATTGAGTCCTAGAACCCACTCCTGAAAGTGCCTTTTGGAAGAACGTCTCCCTGTTTATGGGAAGAAGTATGTGCTTTAAAGAAGGTCTTGTAGTCATTACTATATCTTTTCTCTTCACCCTCTATGCCATTGGCAGTATATATTAGTGTAGAAAGATGACAAAAGGCTAAAAGATTCGATTTTTCTAATAAAGGATGTCTAAATCATTGGCAGCTGATCCTGCCTTCATGTTTAGATTTCTGAAGAAGAGTCCTGAGGCAGAAGGGAAACTGAATCCATTCATTCAACAAACCTGCTGGACTGGAAAGAATATTAGACCAGATGTTAGGGGATTTAGGTTCTAGCCTGTCAGAAGACACTGAATCCCTTAACCACCAGCATTGATGCACGTTTAGAATGTTCCTCAAGGCACAGCATGTTGTCTCTGGGAACATCTTGTCATCCTAGACCTTACACTGGGTGCAGACACATTGACTAGCGGGCAGTAGTCAGCATGGCCCAAAACATGAACAGTGCCTCAGGGACACAAACACAAGTCCTTTGACATAGGTCCCCGAGAGGGCAACCAGGAGAATACATTAAATGCCACATATGCACATACATACTGTTCTGCTTAGTCCCCAGTTTCTCCGGGTACCCGCCTCTCTCTCCACAGCTTCACTGCTGCTTGAAGAATTTCACGGCCAATTTTCCCAAACTATCACAAGAGGTCTTCCTTCCCCAAGTTGTAGTGGAGGCCATACACACATGATGAATGTCAGGCCACTGGACCCAGATGTCTCTGGAGGAGGAAGTGAGACTGGTGACCTTGAACAGCCCTCCCTCACTCAAATCAAAGTCAACTGCCAGTCATGTCATCATTTCCCTGATGCCATGGTCCTCTTCAAAAACAAAGGACAAACACAGCAACAACAACCTGCAGCAGTTATCACAGAACTGGGACGGCCTCTCAGGACGTCCTGTCTATTAGTGACTTCTCTGTACTTTCTTCCACCTTCAGCCGCATAGTGCTTCTTTCTTCCTTCACGAGATTTATCAGTTCATGAAATTCTTCTCAGGTATCATTTTGATCATTTCTTCCAGCACAATAGCACTAGTTGATATTCATGTACCATAATTTGTTTAGTCATTCCCCAGTTGATAGGCACTCCCTTAGTTTCCAGTTCTCTGCTACCACAAAAAGAGCTGCTATAAATATTTTTGTCCACATGGGTCTTTTTCTTCTTTCTTTGGTGTCTGAGGTATAAGCCTGGTGATGTATTTTTCTACTTATCATTAGCTAGCCATAGGTTAGTCTTTTAACTTCTCGGGACTCCTTCTTTCTGTGTAAAAATAAAGGGACTGAATTAAATTATCTCTGAGGTCCATCTCACTCTTTAAGTGAGACTTTTTAAGTGGGAAGCACTATACTTAAGTGCTGAGAGATGTACAAAGACAAATACGGAGGGGGCCCTGATTTCAAGGCGCTTATTAGAAAAGGTAAGACATGCTTAACAAAAAATATAGGAGTACTCTGTTTAATATGAGGCAGCTGGTAGTGCAGTGGAGAGAGTGCCAGGCCTAGATTCAGTAAGATCTGAGATCAAATCTGGCTTCAGATACTTACTAGCCTTGTCACCCTGGGCAAATCACTTAACCTCTATTTGCCCCAATCCCCTCAACTATAAAATGAGAATGATAATAGTGCCTACTTTTCAGGGTTGTCATGAGGTTCAAAAGAGATAATAGTTGTAAAAAGTGCTTAGCACAGTGCCTGGCACATAGTAGGTACTATACAAAGGCTTATTGCCTTCCATAATATCATTCATTTTTTGTGTGAGAAAGAAAGCTGTTAGATGAAAGAATGGTTACAGGAGGCAGTTAGTCTCATAGGAACGATATTAGAAATGAGTGTCTGACTAAATGATGTTAGAGTGGAGTTTTATTACTTTATGGTGGGGTTTGGTTATAATATATGGACGACATTGTTGTGAAATGGCATTAGTTGGGGCAACATTTTGCAGGCTATATCTTATGATAAATGCATAGTGATACAAACAAGCAGCAGAAAACACATAAAGTAGAACAGAATTACAGTGGATGACTTCTAAGGTTTCTTCCAGCTCTAAATTTATGATCCTGTGACCCTATGGGAATATCCAGGATGCATTCTGAGAAAGTCCAGCACTTTTGTTTAAGTACTGGGTACATAAACTCATCAGTAAAAAAAGACTGCGGTGGCTTATGGACCATTGATTGCCTTGTCAGATAAGATCCCAAGGACTGGCTGATGCTAGAATGTAAGACCATGTCTAAATCTGGTTAAATTTCCCAAACTCTCTCTATACTGGTAGTAGAAAGTAGGTTTTGGTCCCTAGGCAGTGTCCACCTTTGGAGGTTTGGACAGGAAACTAGATTTAAGCAGAAACCAGGGATACAGACTAAAGAGAAAAGAGCGGCCTCTTGTGGCCTTTCTGACTAATAGCAGAAAATAAAGAACAGAAAAGGGAGCCAAATGGAAGCCTGTTTCTTCTGGTGACGTCATTATTTACATCAAAACATGATGTATGACCTCTTATTAGACAGAGAGAGAGAGAGAGACAGAAAGACATACAGACACATATACACACACACACACACAGACGATGACAGAGACAGACAGAGAGAGACAGAGACACAGAAACAGAGAAAGACTGAGAGAGATAAAAACACAAAGAGAGACTGAGAAAGAGAGGGAGAAGAGAATATGAATCATGGAATCTCAACGTTAGATGTGACCTCTGGAAAAAACAAACGGGATAATAAACGTTGTGTAATCATAATGACTGTCTTGTCCTAGAAGGAGAGATGTATTTCTGTCCCTCCTTTGCATAGGTAAGAGATTACAAGGATGAAATATTGTATATACAATCAGTTACTTGAGAATAGGAATTGTTTCTTTCTTTGTATTTGTATACCTAATGCCTAGTACAGTGTTAATAATTGTTTACTGATTGGTTGATAGATAGATCTGTTGGTTAGTTTTGCTAAACTGCTTTCCCCCATCTTTTCTTATAAGGGTTGGCCCTCTGGGGAGAGGAGGGATATATTTGGAAATGAAGATGATATAAAAACAAAATATCTTGATAATTTTTTAAAAAGGGACCTCTGATACTCTGTGGTCTGACCTGAATAAGGCAATCCCCTCTACAAAAACCTGACAAGTGGTCTTCACTTGAAGATTTTCTGCAAGGAGAAAGCTGCTCTCTCTAGTGGCAGATCATTATCATTTTGGACAACTCCATTAGGAAGTTTTTCCTTACAGCAACCCTACATTTATCTTTTTGCAGTTTCTCCCCATTGTTCCTAGTTCGGCTCTGGGGACAAGCAGGACAACTTCAATCTCTTTCTCATGTGATAGCATGTGATAGCCTTTCAAACACTCGAAGATAACTGTCCTGTTCTATATCTCCTCAGTTTCCTTTCCAACTTCACACTCCTAGTTTTCTCACCTCCACACTAACCTCAATTCTTTCAAATGTACCTCACGTGACATTATCTCCAGTTCTTTTACCATTCTGGTCCATCTTGCTCTGGATGTAACCCAGCTTGTGAATGTCTTTCTGAAAATCAGGCCCTCAATCATTAACTTTTGAAAAACTGTTACATGGGGCTGTTTTCCAACATTAATAAGATTCTTTTGGATCATTTAAATCATTTTCTATCTTTATTCCTTTGCTCTTTCGATCATTAAGCATTTGTTAAATACCTACTATGTGTCTAGCATGGTGCTAAACTCTGGGAATGCAAACAGGAAGGTCTCTGCCTTTCGAGGTGCTCATAGTCTAATGGGAGGTAGGGGTGAGGGAAGGAAGACAATACGCAAACCATTATGTACAAATTTGATCTTGGAGGTTATCAGACGTGATGGGTCTTCACTCATTTTAAGTACAGACACATATATGTATATATGTGGTTGGTTGTTTATCCTTCATTCTTAAAGAGGACTACAATGACATCACTATGCTAGAGTCAAGTTTCAGTGTGTCCGACTGTGGCTGATCAGACCAATATGAGCTTGGAATGTTCTACCACAGGTCGGGCACAAATAGTCCATGTGAACATTTGGGGTGGCTTCTATAAATTTGCACATCTTGCATCTCATGACCTCATCTCTATGACTGAGAATATTCAAAAGACGATACATACCACAGACTCTGAAGGTTGTTCCCAAAGATGCCTTCTAGAAATGCTTGGAGAAAATGAAGTCATGACAAGATCATTGGTATAAGTGTATAACCTCACAATGACACTACCCTGAAGGAGGCAAAACTCATTCTGATGTATCTGCTATTTTTCAGATATAAGTATGTATGTATATATGTGTACATATATGTATGTGTGTACATGTATATACACAGGAGCTATACATATATATGATTATACAAGATAAGAGATAACTGAAGGAAAACACTAGCATTAGGGAATATCAGGAAGGGTTTCTTGCAGAAGGTAGGATTTTAACTGAGACTTGAATGAAGCCGGGAGGCAGAGGTGAGGAGGGAGAGCATTCCAGGTATAGGGAATAGCTAGTGGAAGAGAGGTTCATTGAAATGAAATATAATTTTGACTGTATGACATTGAAAATTTTGCACAAAATAAATCAGTGCAGTTACAATTAAAAGAAATTACAGTTAACTGGGGAAAAATCTTTGTTGCAAGTTTCTCAATTAAAAGACTGATATCCAAGATTCAATTATATAAGAATGACAACCATTTCTCAATAGATAGTCAAAGGATATAAAGAAGAAATCCAGACTATCAACAGATGTGTGAAAAAAATCCTCGAAATCACTAATAATTAGAGAAATACAAAATAAAACAATTCTTCACACCTATCAGTTTGGTGAAAAAGACTATTACTAGAGGGACCATAGAAAGAAACTCACACATCAATTGAATAGTAGTGAAGCTATTAATTTGATCCCACCATTTGGGTAAGCAAATTTGGAGCTAAACCCCAAAAGTCAATCAGATAATAAATATTTATTAAGCGTCTACTATGTGCTAGGCACTGTACTAAGCACTAGGGATACAAAGAAAGGCAAAAGAACACAACCGAATATGGCAATGACCATCAACAAGAAGATATTCAACCCTAATTAGAGATTAAGCTTGTTGGTAGAAATGGGGTCACCTCCCAAAGATTTCTATACCCCATTCTTCGAACTTCTACATCCCATCGAACACTTTATATAGTCAAATGTGTTTTTTATTTTCATGTCATACTTTTTCTTAGACAACTTGTTTACTTAAGCACTGAGAAGCAGAGCATTTACCAAGTAATTAAAGATGGAGATGGGTGGGAGACAGTAGTCAATATTGGGTGGAAAACTTCATTAACATGAAGACAATATCTTGGTATTCAAATTGCTTATATTTTGATTTTTTTTTCCTGCGCCACTACTTTTGACTATAAAGTAATGGGACTGTTTTGTGGCAGTGACTTTTTTTTTTTAACCCAACACACCAGAACTCGCACATCACTAAATGAATGCTATCCTTCCAAAGTAATCATCTCTGTAGACATCTATATACTTCCTTTACTATGCTGATTTTGTTTATCACATTTTCAAAACTAACACACCCCTTTTAGAATTACCTTTGGAGTCAGTAGCCAAAGCCAGGAAAGATAAACTTCTCCTCCCATATTGAAGGTATCACCAGCAGGATCACCCATATCACTCACCCAATCTGCCTTCTGGCTTTAAACTGTTCAAATCGAATCACCCAAATCAAATTCACCCTCTAAGGATGAAAATTTTCTGTGACTGAGGATATCTAAAAGATGTTACATACCACAGGCTCTAAAGGCTATGCCCAAAGATGCCCTCTAAAAATGCTAGGAGAAAACTGAGTCATGGCAAGATCAGTGGTATAAGTGTATAACCTCACAAGGGCACTGCTTGGAGGAGACAACACTCATTTTGTTGTATCCACTATTCTTCAGATACATTGACCTTTTTGTTATTGATTCCAGCTATCCTCTGCTCTGTAATGCTTTTACATTATTTCTTTTGTCCCATATGCTGCACAAACAGCCTGATGAGTCAAGGTTTAGCATTGGTGTCCCCTGTGTCTATCAGAGGCCTTTGCTATAATAATATAATGTTACAGAATCACAGAAACTGAGATTGGAAAAGACCTCAGGGGCCATCTAATCTAACCTGTATCTGGACAGTAATCTCCTTCACAGCATCCCTAACAAATGGTCATCTAGCCTCTGCTTAAAGATCTTCAATGAGTAAGAACTCATAAAGTTTGATGACTTATTGCCTCCAGGATCAAATATAAAATCTACCTTAATCCCCTCCACTCTGAGATCCAGGGATATTAGCCATCATGCGGTATCTCACATACAACACTCCATCTTCTGACTCCATGCATTTTTCCTGGCTGTTCTTCATGTCTGGAATGCTTTCTTTCCTCATCTCCATCTCCTGGTTTCCTTGGCTTCCTTCAAGTCTCAGCTAAAGTTTCATTTCCTATAAGAAGCCATTCTCCTAAGAAGCTTTGTAACTATGCCCAAAGGGCCATAAAACTGCGCATACCCTTTGATCCCACAATACCACTGCTAGATCTACATACCAAACACATCAAAAGAAAAAAAGGGAAAATCTGTACAAAAATATGTATAGCAGCTCTTTTTGTGGTGGCTAAGAATTGGAAATCAAGAGATTTCCCATCAACTGGGTAATGGCTAACCAGGTTGTGGTATATAACTGTAATGGAATATTAATTACTATGCTATAAGAAATGACAGGCAGCATGGTTTTAGAAAAACCTGGACTTATGAACTGATGCAAAGTGAAGTGAGTAGAACTGGGAGAACATCGTACACAGTAACAGCAACATTGTATGACGATCAACTGTGAATGACTTAGTTATTCTCAGCAATGTAATGATCCAAGACAATCCCAAAGGATTAATGATCAAGTATGCTATCCACCTCCAGAGAAAGAACTGATACTGTCTGAAAACAGACTGAAGCTTTCTATTTTTCATTTTCTTTCATTCTTTTTTATTCAAGTCAACTTGTACAAAATGACTAATAGGGAAATGTTTTACATGATTGCACACGTATGAATGCACATATATAAACTAAATCGAATTGCTTATTGTCTCAGGTAAGAGGAGATATGGAGAGAGGGATAAAACTCAAAACTTTTTTTAAAATGTTAAAAATAGTCTTAACACATAATTAGGGGAAAAAATAAAATATTAAGTGGAAACTAAGGCAAATGGAGGTTAAGTGACTTGCCCAAGGTCACACAGCAAATAAGTATCTGAGGCTGGATTTTAATTCAAGTCTTCTAGACTCCAAGCTTAGTGCTCTATCTACTGTCCTACCTAGTGGTTAACATATGGTCCTTTCCCCATTCTTTTCCTTCTAGGAATATTGGCAAAGACTTTCCTGGACAGAGTGGGGCAGAGCCAAGGGTGGCAACTCAAGAATGGTTCCTGCCCATTGGACCACGAAAGGGAGTGTCTGGAAAAGTCTGATGATGATGCATGCTTTCCAAGGATAGGGGCCACCCAAGAGGAAGTAATATGCTTTTCTCTTCACCTTCTACAGTCAACCCTCAGGCAAACATCTGGATACAAACTAGATGGTCTCTAAGAGTCCTTCCTTCTAACACCCCATGAACTGCCCATTAATTCTTTACACAGAATCTACCAGAAATTCAGAACATTCCCTGGCCATTTCTACACCATACCACCCACACCCTGGGATCATCCTCATCTTTCCCTCCTCCCATTCCTTCAAACTTAGACTCTCCCTCTGGGATGCTAGGTTCTGATAGGTGAGCTTCGGCCTCATCTTGCTCAAAACCAGGCCACCATGACATCCTCTGGCTATTTCCATATCATGATGCTGCCCTTATAAAGATTCTATCAGGTTGTTTCACTGTTTGTGCAGTATATGGAATTGAGGGTAGGAATAATGAGTATTTATGGAGCACCTAAGTGTCAGGTACTGTGCTAAACACTTTTTGCAAATATTATCTCGTTTGGTCCTCACAACGATCCCTCAAGGCTGGTGTTATTATCCCCATTTTTAATTGAGGAAACTGAGGCAAACAGAAATTAAGTAACTTGCCTAGGGTCACATAGCTAGTAAGGTCTAAGGCTAGATTAGAATTCAAGTCTACCTGACTCTAGACAGGTAAGTGGCACAGTGGATAGAGTTGCTAGACCTGGTGTCAAGAAGATTCACCTTCCTGAGTTCAAATCTGGTCTCAGACACTTATTAGCTGTGTGAGCCTGGACAAGTCACTTAACCCTATGCTTCTTAGTTCCTCATTTGCAAAAATGAGCAGGAGAAATAAGTGGCAAACCAATTGCTTAAGAAAAAAACAAACAAAACCCAAATGGGGTCAGAGTCAGAGTCAACTAAATAATAACGAAATAAACACAAAATAGTTTGGGGAGAACAAGAAAGAAAAGGGAAGAAGCATTTATGAAGTACCCACTATGTGCCAAGCACTGCATTAAGTACATTACAAATATTCGGTCTCAGTACCATCTCGCAACTATCAGATTAACTAATATGACAAAAAAGGAAAATGATGAATGTTGGAGAAGATGTGGGAAAATTGGGACACTGATGCATTGCTTGGGAAGTTGTGAATGGATCCACTCTGGAGAGCAATTTGGAACTATGCCCAAAGAGCTATAAAATTTTGCATACCAGCAATACCACTAGTAGCTCTGTATCGCAAAGAGATTAAAAAAAAAAAAAGAAAAGGACCTATTTGCACAAAAATATTTATAGCAGCTCCTTTTGTGGTGGCAAAAAATTGGAAATTGAGGGGATGCCCGTCAATTGGAGAATGGCTGAACAAGTTGTGGTATGTGAATGCAATGGAATATTATTGTGCTATAAGAAAGGATGAGCAGAATGATTTCAGAAAAACTTGGAAAGGCTTACGTGAACTGATGCCAAGTGAAATGAACAGAACCAGGAGAACATTGTATACAATAATAGCAATATTGTACAATGATCAACTGTGAATGACTTAGCTATTCTCCTCAATATAAAGATCCAGGACAATTCCAAAGGACTCATGGTGAAAAATGCTATCCACATCCAGAGAAAGAACTGATGGAATCTGAATGCAGATCAAAGCATACTATTTTCCACTTTCTTGTGGGTTTTTTTTGGTCTGTGTTTTCTCTTACAATATGACTAATATGAAGATATGTTTTGCATGATTGCACATGTACAACCTATATCAAATTACTTACCGTTCTGGGGAGGGAGAAGGGAAGGGAGGGAAGGAGAGAATTTGGAACTGAAATTTAAAAAAAAAACAAATGTTAAAAATTGTTTTTACATGCAATTGGGAAAAAATAAAATGTTATTAAAATATTCTGTCTTATTTGAGGGCACTAGCAGCTGTGGGAAGTACGAAAGACTTCATGTGGAAGGTGGTGCTTGAGTTGAATCTTGAAGGAAGTAAGGGACTCTAATAGATAGAGGTAGAGAGAGAGAGTCTTCTGAATATGAGGAACAGCAAGAAGGTTTCTTTAGTTAGACCACAGAGTGTAGATAAGGAAATCGTGTATAAAGGAGATTAGCGAGATAGGTTGAGGCCAGGCTGTGAGGGAGTTTAAAACCCAAATAGAGCAGGTTATCATTTATCCTAGAGGCAATAATGAGTCACTGGAGTTCATTAAGTAGGTTCAGACCTACAGTTGAAGAAAAACACTTTGGTAGGTATGGGGAAGAAGGATTGAAGGGGAGAAAGACTTGAAGCAGGGAGAGCAATCTGGGAGGCTATTGCAATAATTTAGGCCAGAAGTGATGAGAGCCTGAACTAAGGTGATAGCTGGGTGAGAAGGGGCTGATAAGAGAGATGCTGGGGAAGTCAAGATAAGATTTAGCAATGCACTGGATATGTGGAGTAAAGGAGAGTTGTGGATAATGCTGAGATCATAAACCTGGAAGACTATTCAGTTCTGGGCCTGGTTCATTGTCCAATTGCAATGCCTATCCAAGACACATATAATGATGAAATAACTTTCTGGGCTGCTTATCCAACTTCATATTAACAAGAAATATATTTGGTTTTTTTTCTCTCTTTGAGGACTGTTAGACTAGTCTCTTTTGAATTGGTTCTTAATCTCAAGACCTTCTAGTATTCTGGGGCTTGATGCAATCAGTATGTCGCCCATAAACAGGTAGCTGCTTGGTGAGATACGGTGATATTTATAGGAAATTTTCTTGCGTTTGAATCCTGCACAGACTATCATGACAAATGCCTTCGGTGAGCATAATATCATAATCCCACTGTTTAATGCTTCAATATATATTGATGTTCATGGTATCGTGGAACAAGATTATGTCTGTGGTTTCATCTATCAAGGAATCTGCACAATTTTAACATATACATTGGAGATATTTTATTGGAGGGCAGCCTTTCAGTGTATATTTTCCTCTAAAAACAAAAAAACGAAGTCAAAGGAACCTAGGAACTCATGCTACATAGAAAACTATCCTATCTAAGAGAAGTGGCCGCCTGGCCAATTGGGGAATGGAGGAGTGGCAGGTTGCCACACATCACCAAGCAGCTACTAGGTGCTGAAGTCACAGGGCAAGAGGAATGAAGAGAGGATGGTCACCAGTAACAGAAACCAATGGGTTTATGGGCAGAAGCCAGTCAGTCAGTCAATAAGTATTTATTAGTATGCTCTGGGAACTGTGCTAAGCACTAAGAATGCAAAAAAACAAGCAAAAATAGTCCTTGACCTGAAGATAACGTGTAGATAAACAAGTACTTACAAGACAGATATTTAGCAGATGAAAAGTAATCCTAGAGAAAGCACTAGCAGTGGAGGGAACCAGGAATGGCTTCCTTGAATGAAGGGGCACTTGACCTGGGTCTTGAAGGAAGCTACGGAAACTGAAGAAGGGGCAGTGAGGGGTCAGAGCAGTCCAGGCATGGGAGACAGTCAGCACAAAGATGGGGAGATGGAGTATTGTGTGCAAGGAATAGCAAAGAGGCTAGTGTAGTTAATGATACATCCAAAGGCTGCTCTCTTCCCTCTCCTCTTTACTGAGACCTCAGTCCATGGAGGCCAACAACTACTTTTTATTGGTCATCCACCTGTTTCCTTTTCATTATCCTTCTGAGAATGTGAGGAAGGGTAGGGGGTAGAGAATAAAGGTAAAAGAGATTCTTGTGCCACTACAGCCTACAGTTGAAAACCCGCTCTTATTTATCTAAAAGTCTAGCTTATTTTTATTTAGTGAAGGAAACCATTGATTTGGTATCAACTTCTTGACTATGCAGTGACAGTGAAAGATGGGAAGTCATCCCTTAGAGGCACAAAGAGACTTTTTTTTTCTTCAGCACAACCTGAAAGGGAAAGGGAGTGGGGGAGAGAGACAGAGACAGAGAGACAGAGACAGTGACAGAGAGAAGTGATAATCTTAGAGAGTGGATATGCTTGCTTTCTCTCTCTGTCTCTGTCTCTCTTCTCTTTCTCTCTGCCCCTCCCCCATTCACACACATACATTTGTAACTTTTTCTTTTGAATTCAGTATAAGGAAAGTTTAGAGCAGCTAGGAGGCAGGGTAGATAGAACACTGGACTTTGAATTAGAAAGACTCATTTTCATGAGTTCCAATCTGTCTCCAGACATTTGCAAAGTTATCCCTTCCACACCATGGGGATTAGGGTCATGGTGCCCCCACAATCTAAAAAGATCTACATGCAATTTTTGGCCCTCCTTTCTGAATTATTATGGTTTTAAAAGATAAACTATGTTGCTATATGCAATATTATATTTCATGCATTTCTGAGTTTCTAAACTTTTTCTGTGTCATCTGCTGGCCTTCACTTGTCATCTGTGGCTTCTGCAAAACTCCCCAAAAGTTCCCATTTAATTTCTTATGCCAACCTGCAATATAGCAAAACCACAATGTGGAAGGGATAGCTATACTAGCTGTGTGACCCTGGGCAAATCACTTAATCCTGTTTGCCTTAGTTCCTTATCTGTAAAATGAGCTGGAGGAGGAAATGGCAAACCACTCCATTATCTCTACCAAGGAAACTCCAAATGGGGTCGTGAAGAGTTGGGCACAATTGAAACGACCAAACAACAACAACATAAGAAAAGTTGGTAACAGTAGAGTGTATGGGAAGGTTAGTGCCATTTAGGTGAGCCTGCCTGCTGGTGCCATGTGCTTAGGTGCCTAGCCCTACCACTGGAAATCTTCTAGTACATCTATGTTCAAGGTTCCTTAAGCTAGTAGAAGCCCTATTGGAGATAATAGAGCAGCTAGGAGGCAGGGTAGATAGAACACTGGACTTGGAATTAGAAAGACTCATTTTCATGAGTTCCAATCTGTCTTCAGACACTTACAAAGTTATCCCTTCCACACCATGAGGATTAGGGTCATGGTGCCCCCACAATCTAAAAAATTTACATGCGATTTTTTGGCCCTCCTTTCTGAATTATTATGGCATTAAAAGATAAACTATGTTGCTATATGCAATATTATATTTTATGCATTTCTGAGTTTCTAGGCTTTTTCTGAGTCATCTGCTGGCTTTCACTTGTCATCTGTGGCTTCTGCAAAACTCCCCAAAAGTTCCCATTTAATTTCTTATGCCATGCATTTCTAAACTGAGTGCCCAGGGTCACATAGCTACTAAGTGTTTGAGGACAGATTTGAACTCAGACAAATGAGTCTCTCTGATTCTATCTACTGTGCTACCTAGCTACCCACTATTTAGTTGCAACATCTTTAACTCTTCTGGGCAGTATTTATACCCATGGATTTTTTTTTGTTGTTGCTGTTTAAAATATGTTTAATGGTACTCTAATGGGAGGAAAAAAAATCAACCAACAGTTCTGAAAAGCTTGAATGATTATTTTCATCAATTCATGATTAACTACATGATCCTGAGTATGTGAGCTTTAACTAGACATTAAAGTACAGTCACAGCGATCCACAGTCACTCCGTGGTACTTAGACTGATTATAGATGAATTGTCCCCCTGTGGTTCATCCGGCTGAGGAGAGAGAAGGATTCGCGGCTGGTGCCATATTCAAGAGTTCAGAGGAATAACTCCTGCAGAGGAAAGGATTGCGTCCATGGCTGCCGAGCCCAGCAAACTCTATCGTTGCATCTTGCTCTGTTTGTTTACTGCCGAGTGATCTGACTGCCTGCTGGTCTAATCGAAAAGCTCCTTGACACAAATGGTTGGTTCCTGGTGTCTGGACCTGTGTATCTACACATCTTTTGGCTCTGTTCTTCTAGTACTGTTGAAACACGATCACTCATCCCTTTATACTTGTGAGCCTGACCCCACCCTGAAAGGCATCTGCCCAATCTAACCACCTCCTGCAAACCCCGTCTCTGGGGAAGGCCTGACACTGGTTTGCTCCCACTCATGAGTGAAAGTAATTGGTGTTTTTTCCTTTCAGAAAAACCTGAAAAGTTTTACATGAACTGATGCTGAGTGAAGTGAGCAGAACTAGGAGAACATTGTACACAGTAACAGCCACATTGTTCGATGACCAGCTTTGATAGACTTAGCTCTTCTCAGCAATGCCAGTGATCTAAGACAGTTCCAAAAGACTCGTGATGGAAAATGCTATCCACATCCAGAGAAAGAATCATGGAGTCTGAATGCAGATTGAAGCAGACTTTTTCTCTCTCTTTTTTCTTCTTTCTCATGGTTTCCCCCTCTGGTCCTGATTCTTCTTTACAACATGACTAATGTGGAAATATGTTTAATCCGATTGTACATGTATAGCCTGTATCAGATTGCTTGATGTCTTGGGGGAGGGGGAAGGGAGGGAGGGGGAAAAATTTAGAACTCAAAATCTTATGGAAGTGAATGTTGAAAACTAAAAATAAATTAATTAAAGCAAAAAAAAAGATTAAAAAAAAAGAAAGTAACTGGTGGTGATACAGTAGAACATGGAAAAGACATTTGTAACAAGGTCAAGAGAACACAAATACTGCTTGATCCCCTGACTCACAGGCTTTTCAAGGACTGTAATATCAGTCAGTTGTCTCAGTCAAGGGCCCACAGCCATTCAGAGACCATTGTTGTCATGAACAATGATTAAGCAGTGTGCAGTTAGGTGGTGCAGTGGGTAGTGTGCCAGGCCTCGGGCTCATCTTCCTGAATTCAAATCTGGTCTCCAAACTTAATAGCTGTGTGAACCTGGGCAAGTCGCTTAACCCTGTTTGCCTGTTTCTTTATCTGTAAAATGAGCTGGAGAAGGAAATGGCAAACCACTCCAGTATCTTTGCCAAGAAAACCCCCAAATGGGGCCACAAAGAGTCAGACACAACTGAAAAACCACTGCACAACAAAGTAAGAACAATACAGGAGAGTCAAATTCAGAAGAAACTGGAGAGCAGGGCCAGCCAGGCAGATTAAAGAGGACAGGAGATTAAAAACAACAACTTGCAAGATGTTGAATACAGAAGTCTTTGCCAAACCCAGGGTTATTTATTTATTTTTACTAAAATGCCTTGACCTGACCCTAGACCTAATGGCCTGGGGGGCCTCCTTGGACTATGTCTATCTTGCTTCCTATCTGTACATCATTTGTTGCTTTTAGCCTTTCAGCTTGGTGATCCATATACCATTTTCCAACCTTGGCTTCCTTGCAGGACATTTCTAGCCCCTCCCTGTGCAGAAACTTCCTGGCCGTGCCTGTCTTCTGTTCTCCTAAACCAGGAAGTCTTCATCCAGTGCTGTAGAACCCACCCAGCCATAGCCCATTAGAAGCCTTGACCCTGGTCCTTTTCAGACTGGTCTGGGAAAAAGGAAACAGAACAGCATCCAAAGATGTACATGGAACATTTTTAGTAAAATGGATAGATACTTTTATCATGGATGTATTTACTTGTAAGGAAAATTATGTTAAAATATTACATCATATAATTCTTGGAAGCAAATACTCAAAAATCCACCATCCATCCCTATGCATTTTTGAAAATGACATATAAAAGACAGACATACGCCTATGTTTGTTTCCATATTACTTCTTTGCCTCTTTCAGGTAAATGAGCATCCAGTTAACCTCCAGCTCAGATGTGTCACATAGCCAGCTTTATCATGAGATACATCTATCAAGCATCACAGTTATACATGTTTACAGAATGTCAAAGATGGCTCAAGTTAGAATTCATGCCCCTAGTGACCCTGCGCTGCTAATATTTTCTTAAAATATGCTAATGTTCTTGGAATATTGGTTCCAACTCTTCAATTCTGAACTTTTCTTTAAAAGAAAAATCTAGATTATAGCAAATGCAAACATGTCAGTGTTCATCTGAGACTTGCTGGCAGATGACTGCTATCAAAATAAAACAACTCGAAGAGTTGACTGCTCATAGTACTCCGTGGGCATTGAAAGTCTCTTTCTGGTTGCAGCTCCAAGACCCGTCAAGTTTCTGTGTTCCTGAACCCATTGCTGACTTAATTGGTTATGGCCCTGGATTCTCTTGCTTGAGAATTCTTCCCTGTGCTCCCTCCCTTGGATCACTATAGATAGAAATCCTAACGAATGGTTAATGTCTAGGCATTGTGAGAGTTCTGGTTACCTCTTCCTTTGAACATCTCTACCGAGTCTTGGAACTAGGAAGACTTGGGTTCAACTATCCTCTGTCACTTACTAGCCCTGAGACCATGGACAAGTCACTTAACTTCTCTGAGACTCAGTTAGCTCATCTAAAAATAGAATTAATAATACCTGCAGTACTTACCCCAAATGAGATGCTGCAGATTTTCTTTAATGCATGCTATAAATGTCCATTATTATTATCTTTCCTCACAGCTGTAGGATAAGTCCCTAGCAAAACTGTGCTGAGGCATCATCCCATTTTTTTTACTCTGACGATGACTGTTGATAACCTTAATTAGTTGTCTTAACACACAAAAGTGTGAATAACCACATTTCTCTCAATGTTTGTGAATGTCTTATAAACATACAAATTGAATATACCACAGAGAATCATACCTTCAGAGATGAAAGGGACCTTAGAGTTCATATTATCCAACAGATAAGAAAAAAAAAATGAGAACTAGAAATAAGTGACTTGATCAAGGTCACACAGCTAATAAAGGGCAAAGCCAGGGAACTGGACTTGGGTTTTCTGACTCCAAATCAGAGCTCAGAACACTTCGAAGGATTATTTTGGGGAAACATGACACTTCAGCAACATAGGTCTCCATCACAGCAGGTGGGTAAAAGCCAGGTGTTCATTAAATGTAGTCAGATCTTCTTGTGCCAGTAAAAGCACTCTAATGCTTTAATTCAGTTTCAGCTCTGGAGCTTGAATGGGTGAGTATAGAATTCTATGATGTTCCTCAAAGTGAGGTGTGACCATTTGAGCTCTGGCTTTTGTACATCTTAGTGATTCGTGAGAAGCCCAGTCGAGGTGAGTTGGCACTTTCAGAGGAGAGCTGCAGTCTGCCTCTAATGATATCTGCTAGGGGGAAGGAGAAAGAAATCAGAAATGAAGTTCATATTTTAAGTTTTGAAAGAATGAAAACGTCCAAAGAAATATTTGTTTTGATGATTTGAAAGAGTAAAAAAAAATGCAGAGCTGGAAAAATTCTTCAGAGTCTTTTCCTCCTTACATTTATTTCTCTTTTATCTTCAGACAACATTGGTAGAATTGTTTGCAGTTCACAGAATGTTTCCACCTACATTTGCCTTTAATTTTCCCAATAGCTCTAGGAGGCCCAGGATGGTCTTAAGATCATGTCATACAAGGATCAGTTCCCTTTCTTCCTGCTCCCTCCCTACACCCAGGCTGCTCAGACCCCATGGGACAGCTGGGTATGAACAGATGAACATGATCCATGCACATCTCAGCTGTTCATAGTGGAGTGGGAAAGAAAGGGTGAATCCTTTCCCTTTCCTTTCCTCCCCTTCTTCCTAGGCCAAGGCCACTCAGTCCCCATCTAGCCACTGGGTGACAACAGCTGTCAGCTGAGGTACCCTTTTCCCTTACTCATCCCTATGGGCACTGGGTGAGTCTCCTTCCCCCTGACTTTCCTGCCAATGTCCCCCTTCCCTTCCTTTTATGATAGGATGCTAACCTTTTCTATTCGATCTATAGTCATTTGAGAGGGAATCTAGAATCCCCTTTCCACTCAGACCCTTAGGGCTCCTCCCTGTTTCCCAGGAGTGGAGGATGAGCCAAGCCCCTCAAAGCCTCCTTACCCTACAGAATTGATATAGTTGCACACACCCCTCAGGTGAACAAAGAATCATCAACTACAATCTTTGCACTGAGATAGAGGACCACTAGGCTTTAACATCTGCCCTTCCACTGTATATCCCAAGGTCCTCTAGTAAGACCATCTACCCCAGGAGAGGGGTCTGGAGGCCACACTTGGCCTTCTAGATCCTCAAGTGCAGCCCTTTGACTGAATCCAAATGTCACAGAACAAATCTCTTTAATAAAGGATTTGTTTTGTAAAACTTGGACTCAGTCAAAAGGCTACACCCAAGGACCTAGAAGGCCATAGTTTCCCCACCCCTGATCTACCCTATTGCTATGCCCTTCAGACCCCCTGGGCACTGCCATCTTACCTGCTGACACACCATAAACACCCCTTGTCCTTGCTGTCCACTCCATCCTTAGGATTTCTGGGCTTTTCCATCTGCCCTGAAACTGAACTCTCATATATAAATTCTCTCCTCCAATTAGAGTGTGAGCTCCTTGAAAGAAGGAAATGGCAAACCAGTCCAGTATCTTTGCCAAGAAAACTCCAAATGGGGTCATGAAGGGTTGGACATGACTGAAAAAACGACTGAATGACTGGAGAGCAGGAATTGTCTTGCTTTTTCTATTTGTATCCCCAGTGCTTAGCACACAGTAAGCACGTAATAAATACTTTTTCCTTCACTCATATTCATTCATTTATTAATTCATGTTTAGACAGAACATGATAGCTAACTTTAAAGTATTTGAAAGATAGTCTTGTGGAAGAGAGATCAGACTTGTTAGGCGTGGCCCTAAAGGTAGAAACAGGGCAATGATTAGAAAGAAGTAGCAGAGAGGCTGATTTCTGCTTGAGGTGAGGAAAAACTACCTAACAATTAGGGTCATAGAATTCACTAGGGTGGGGCAACCAGAGCTTTGCCCTAGGATACCAAAATTTACTGGGCCTTCTGAGTATTCCTCATATACTACATCTTCTGTTTCTGTCTTTTTATCAGCTGCTCTTACTTCTCTTACTCTTACTAATCTCTTACTTCCTTTTAAAAGAGTAAAAAAATACAGAGCTGAAAAAATTCTTCAGAGTCTTTTCCTCCTTACATTTATTTCTCTTTTATCTTCAGACAATAATGATACTGGTATAGCATTTTACAACTCACGGAGTGTTTCCATCTATATTTGCCTTTAGTCTTCCCAATAGCTATAGGAAGCCCAGGATGGCCTCAAGATCACTCCATGCAAGGATCAGTTCCCTCTCTCCCGGCTCCCTCCCTACACCCAGGCTGCTCAGACCCGATGGGACAGCTGGGTATGAACAGCTGATGGCAATAGTGGAGTGAGGAAGAAGGGGTGAATCCTTTCCCTTTCCTTCCCTCTCCTTCTCAAAATCTCTTACTTCCTTCAAGACTCAGCCTAGATTCTACCTTCTATGTGAAGCCTTTCTTGAACCCTCCTATCCCTAATATCATCCCTCCCTAGACTTTGTGTTTAGTTCTTATTTATTCTGAGGATATGTATATACATACATATTATATGTCACAACAGAAGGTAAGAATTGTTTTATTTTTGTCTTTGTAGCTCCTGAGCCTATTGCAGGTGCTTGGCACGTAGGGGATGCTTAACAAGTACTTATTTGTTTGACTCGACAGCACTCATATTTATTTATTTAACAGAGGAGAAACAACTGGGTTTAGTGTCTACTTTAGCAGGAAGAGTTAAAACAGGAACTACCAGGTGCATGCTCCTTCCCCTTCCAGGTCTGCCTTTGTCCCATCACCCTCCACCAGGGAAAAATGTGCCCCAGCAGCAGTTTCTATCCAGAGACTCTGATGTCCTCGTGTCTCTTCCCACCCTCCATGAAATTTGTCTTAAAAGGTTCATTGGAGGCCATGTTTCCTGCTGCCTTCCCAGGGCATATTTTGTGAAGTTTGCCAAGGGTACCTACTTGTACCTAGTACCTAGTACTAACTGTTGCTCTGATTTAGTCTATCCAAAGAGTAGGATGGTCTGCCCCGGGGCATCCAAAGGATGGATGACTAGTTTTTAAGGATGTTGTAGGATTTTTTTTTCCAGCTACGGGTTTATAGGATCATAGATTCAGAGCTGAACGGAACCTCAAAGGTGACACAGTATAGCCCCTTCATTTTACAGAGAAGCAAACACCCCCTGCGAATTTAAGTGACTTGTCAAAGGTCACATAAGTATTAAGGAAGGATTTGAATCTATGTCCTCCGAGTTCAAAGCCAGTGGCTTTGAATTGTACCACACCTTTTGTACCATTGTACCACACTAATTCTGCAGCTCTGATGGCCCCTGAATTCTCATCTTACTTTTAGATTCTATGAGGCAAATGGGGGGCTAATAATGCCAACCCCATTTTCTAGATATGGAAACTCAAGCTAAAACAAGTTAAACGACTTTAGCAAGGTCACCCAGCTAGTAAGTAATGAAACCAGGGTAAGAACTCACATCTTCCAACCCTTATTCCAGTATACTTTCTAATATGCCGTACTTCACAGTAAAATGACAACCTATTTTATTTTTAAAGATCTACAGGGAAGGAGGATATACCAATTTCATTAATCTACACATTCTATGTTTTCCCTATAATATCAAGAAGTCAAGTATCATAGCTGATGTTTGATTTAAAACTCATAATGAGGAAGAATTCCTCCTTCACACAGGCATCCCTCCTTACCAAAGTGATTCTGTAATAACATTGTTAAAATATTATAACCAAACCCCATTGTAAAGTCGCAAGTTCCTGCTATATTGATTCAGTTGATCATTCACCGATAAGCACCATTGCTAGGGAACTAACTAATTGCCCCCATCACCTCATCTCACCCAACACTGCCTTCTTTACCGATTAGTGGCATTAGATGGGCTACGCCAGTACCTGGCCATAAAAAGGAATAAGAGAAAAGAATGAAAAGAAGAAGAGGGGAAGAGCAGAGCAGGAGCGAGGAGAGATGGACTGAGTGCCATGAATATTTACAAGTTCACCCCTCAAGTGCCTCCTGCCTTAGAATGACTGATCTAAGAAGAAACTCCCGACACCAACCCTCCCCAAAGATGCAAGCACATTCATGAGGATTCATGCAACGTCAAGTCACACCAGTTCAAATGGAGTTTATTTCTTGACATATCCACAGATACAAGATCTCACTGATATGAGTAACTCCTCCCACTGATTCAGATAGTAATCCATCCATGCCGTCTCATCTTGGGCAATTCTTGTCTACATCCTTACAAAAATTTTCCATAGAAGGTTTTTTCGATGTACTGGCAGCCTTCCTCTGGTACAAGTGCAATAATACTTGGGCTATCCATCTGTTATTCTTCATTTGTGATGCATAACAACAACATAGTCCCAGAAGTTTATGTAGCACTTAAGGTTTGCAAAGTGTCTCATGTACATTATTCCATTTTATGTTCATAGCCACCTTGTGAAATAGGTACCTCAGGTATTATTATTCCCATGTGACCGGTGAGGTTTAATGAGTTTTG
The DNA here is from genome assembly GCA_028646595.1 of Phalanger gymnotis. Taxonomy (NCBI): domain Eukaryota; kingdom Metazoa; phylum Chordata; class Mammalia; order Diprotodontia; family Phalangeridae; genus Phalanger; species Phalanger gymnotis. The sequence continues at coordinate 233,917,825 of CM053625.1, forward strand.
GATTGTCCATGGCCACACAGTTAAATATGTTAGAGGTGGGATTCACTTCCTTTTCTGGTTATCCGAGTCTCACTGTTGTCTTTTATGTCACTTCTTGAACCCTCCTCACACCTCTCTAGGTCATCTGAAATACTGGTCCTTTTTAGATCATCATGCCCTGGGATTTGCAACTATAGAGAATTACCAGGAGAATATGTTAAAGATGGCCTTTGGTGGCAGAGAGCATCTTGGGATTGCTGCAAGCATTGCACAGTTTCCCAAATATGCTCCAGCCTCCTTTCCTTCAAGTCCCTTCCAGGCTCAGGTCACGCTCTGTCTGTAATGCCTGTCCAAGATATGAGCATGTCAAAGTCTGGACCATAAGCGATCTTTGTCCGTGTGATTTTTTCCATGCAGATTACGAGGCCAGCCTTTATGGTAGCTCTTAGCAAAAGGTCCAGAGATGACTGTGGGTTCTTTAAGACTAGCAAGGGAATGTAAGCTCTGGCAGATTTTACTAAGTTGGAAAGGAGCAGGACTTAATGAATGTTTGTTGATGTTAATGAGGAGGAGGAGGAGGAGGATGTTGCTATCTAAATGCTAGCAAAGCTCAGTTTGTTCTGAGAAAGGGAGAGTCCTCAGGTAGAGCCAGAGCCAGCTACAGCAATTGGCTGGAAAAAAATATGACTAAACACACTCCCCACATTTTAAGTGTTTTGTTTTTCACATCAGACTGAGGCAAGAGGGACAGATGGAAAGATTCCTCTGTGTTCCTGGTGGTTCTTGGAAGAAATTCATTTTTTCTCTTTTCTGCAAGAATGAAGATAAAATAATACTTGTTGAATGAATAAAAAACCTAGCTAACTCTGAGACAAGAATAGGCTAGCAACTACCTAAACACCTTGGTCATAGCAGTTGAGTGGCTATCACTCTTAATTTTCTGAGCAGCACAGGCTGACAGCCATGCAGCCAACCAGAGGAAAATGATATTCCTAATCCAGTGGGTGAAAGAGTTCATGATATGAAAATAATATTACCTACTTCTCATGATTGGACTCTTTATAAAAAAACAAATTTATAGAAAGTTCTAGTAATTATTCTCAAAGATAGGCTGTAATGGGGTTTATAACCTCTAATTATTCATAATAACATATTCACGTCCCACACGAAAGTCATACTCTGATGTCTCATTATGGCCCCAAATTGATTTCTGTTAGGGAAGGCTAGTCCAGCAAGTTACACACTCTGACAGATCCTAATTACCAAGCTAAAGAAACTTTAAATATGGGCTCAGTGGCAAGCTGTGGGTCTGTTACCCAAGAACTGTCTTACAGACGCTCATCACCAGAAGGCTGCTCATCAGGTGATGAATTTTGGGAGGATGCCACTGCAACTCATGATGACCGTCTGAGAGGTGGAGGTGTTGCTAGCTGCTCTGGCAGAGGGAGTGCCCTTGCTAATAAAACCATCAATCTTTTAAAACAATATGTTTATTTAGCCTTTTAAGGATAGAGGATATGGACTAGAACTGTGATTTCATTGATATAGTGAATTCCCATGTGAGACAACTCCTTTTACCAATGCAAGTCAGCATCCTCTCCATGACTCATGGTCTTACAAAGTTGCTCAGAGCACTCAGACACTAACTTGCCCAAGGCCACGCAACCAATATGTCAGAGGGGAAAATGGAACCCAGGTCATCAAGACAAGTTCTTTATTCAATATGCCATACTGCATCTCCATCTTTTAAAAAAAATTTTATAAGTAGGTCACTATGGACTATCCAGGGGTGGGGAGCCTGCAGCCTTGAGGTCATAAGTGACCTTCTAGGTCCCTGGGTGTGGCCTTTTGACTGAGTCCAAGTTTTACAGAATGATTCTTTTTATTAAGAGGGTCTGTTCTGAGAAGTTTGGATTTAGTAAAATACACTAGCACTTGAGGACCTAGAGGACCACATGTGGCCTCCAGGCCACAGGTTCCCCATCCCTGGTCACTAACTCTGGTCATTCTGTTACTCATATTTTCAACGTTTAATTTCAAAGACAATGTTCGACTACTAAAGAAACATTCACTGTGATGTAGGTGTTCAGGAGCCACTCTTCCATAATATGGAACTCAGTGAAAAAACAAAAAGAAATGATGAGCAGGTGGACTTCAGCAAAACCTGGAAAGACTTATATGAACTGATGCTGAGTGAAGTGAGCAGAACCAGGAGAACACTGTACATAGTAACAGCCACATTATGCGATGACCAACTCTGATAGACTTATCTCTGCCTAGCAATGCAAGGATCTAAAGACTCATGGTGGAAAATACTGTCCACATCCAGAAAAAAAAAAACAAAGCTATGGAGTCTGAATGGAGATCAAAGCATGTCATTTGCTCTCTCTCCCTCTTTTTTTGTGTTTCTTCTTTCTCATCATTTCTCCCATTGGTTCTAAATCTTTACAACATGACTAATGTGAAAGTAGGTTTAATATGAATGTATATGTTGAGCCTATATCAATTTGTATGCCATCTTGGGGCGGGGAGGAGGGGGGAGATGGGGAGAAAATTTGGAACTCATAATCTTATGGAAGTGATTGTTGAAAACTAAAAATAAATAAATTTATTTTTTAAAAAAACATGGAACTCAGTGCAATTTATGTAAGGGCTAAGGAAGAAATTTGTTTGTAGCTGGAGATTCAATTATGGATAAAGGACCTGTTTTTTACAGGTCAAATCTAGCTTATGTCCAACAGCATCGGTGACCAAAACACAATAAAACAATAAAATGATATCACACATGTTTAATGATATAACACTAACAACAATAAACATTAACTGCTGACATAAAAGTGGGGCCAAGAACAGTACAAGGTTCAAAATGTGAGCCCTTTGTCCTGGGACCTTTTAATTAAAAACACAACACCAGAGAGATGTAGTATAAAAAGAAAAAGCAGAAATCATCATGTCAGCCCACTGAGGCAGACATTTTTTGAATAGTTCAACAAAAACAGCTCTTGTCCCTAAACGAAAGCTCAAAAATCTGAGGCAGTTCCCAAAACTGGCAGGCAAAAATCCCATTCGTAACTTGTATTTTTATAGCAGGTATACAGTTCATTAAGTACTTTCCTTACAAGTTTGTGAGAAAGTTAGAACAAATCTTTTCATCCCCATTTTAAAGATGAGGAAACTGAGGACCAGAGAAGTTCCACCATTCTACCTCACTGCTTTCTCAATTCCAAGTGATTTTCTTGTGATTTTATAGAGACACTTCAGTTCAGGCTCAGATTTGTCTAGATTGATTGATTCTGCAAATATTTACTGAATGCCAACTATATAAAAAAGAGACTGTGTGAAATACAAAGAAGATCTGGCCCCCACTCTTCTTCCAATTATTCCTTTCAAAGGCATGTGAAACATTTCCACTATGATGATGAGAAGAAATGCATATATCCAAAGGCACAATTTACGTCCAATATTTAATGTTTAGCCCTTAAATGAAAAGATACAGTCACTCAGTAACTGTCAAAATATTAGTCTAAACAGAAACAGGACTATCTGCTTGAGCTCGAAATGTCAGGGTGATTTATTTTGTGGGGCAAGATCAAACAAAAAGGGGCATGATACAGCAGGTACAACAAGCTCTCCTGGAGAGAAAGGAGAAGCAAGAATTTAAGTAGTGGGGCTCAGGGGGAGATCATTGTGCCTCTTGGGGTTCTTAGAAGAGTTCCCTCTTCTAGTATGGAAAATTAAAGATATTAACAATAACAAATGCTGAACTGCATTCTGTAAGCAGTAACATTCACATGGCATTGAGTGCAGGACAAAGTTCACCTACTACAACTCTTTTTTTTTCTGGAGGTTTATCTATAATAAAATAGATAACCCTATAATTAGTCATTGAATAACAAGGATGTAGAGGCTGAAGGCTATGCATATGAAGCAGGGAGACAGACTAGGCAGTTTGTGTTATGTGGCAGTATGAGGACAAGCATTTTTTAAGTAGAAATTACATAGGAGAAAAGGTAAAGGAAAAGGAAAGGGTGAAAGAGGAGGGGAAAAGAGAAGAAAAGGGGGAAGATAAAGAAAAGAGGAACAGAGACAAAGAGTAAAGAGGAGACAAATGAAAAGGCAAAGAGTAAAGAAGGAGGAGGAGATATTCAATCAATCAATGAACATTTATTAAGCACTTACTATATATCAGGCACTGTGCTAAGCACTGAGGATATAAAGAGGCAAAAGATAGTGCCTTTACCCTCAAGGAGCTTACATTTTAATTGGGGAATCGTTAGAAAAAAATCATGGTTACATGAATGTAACGTAATAATATTATACCTTAAGAAACAAGGAATATGGAGAATTCAGAGAAGCATGGGATGATTTCTATGAACTGTTACCAAATGAAAAAAACAGAACAAGGAACACACTATACCCAATGACTATGACAGTATAAATGGGAAGAACAAGAAACCCCACACTGAACAATGGCTGCGTAACTCTTATGACCAAGCTTGTCCCCAATGATAAGATAAAAAAAAGTACCTCTCTCTTTTCTTTGCAGTTGTGGGGGGGATGGGACTGCAGGTCTGAAACACTAAATATACTGTCAGACTTGGTTAATTTTGTTGAATTTCTTTTCATTCTTTTTCTTTCTTTTAATTTTTTCTTATTACAAAGGATGGTTCATTGGGTATAGTTAGGAGTATAGAGATATTCAGAAGTCAAGATGATGTAAAAACAAAATGTCAGTGAAAAACTATCCCACAATTGCCTCATTTTGTGGATGTTCTTTAAAGAATAGGACTTTATTTGAAAACAGAACTTAGAAAAAAAAAAGAGATAAGTGACGGTGCTGAAGAGAATCCAGGGAAATTTCAATGTACAGGAATGTCCATGCTTCCCTAGCTTGTTAAGTGGTCTTTTTAACCGTAGATGAAACATTACAACAGACAGTAACCAACCAACTTTATCATGAATGAATGAAGAAACATTTACTAGGCCTTTGCTTGGTGCCAGGCAAGTACAGGTTAAGTACAGGAGATAAAACACCAGCAAGCCTGCATTGTATTGCAATTGTAATTGTAATAGGAAACAACAAAATATGTGAGGAGTGGTGGCCAAGAGAGGAGTGTTTTGGATAGGGAAGTCAGAAGGAATGGTGAGTGGAGTCATTAAACAATTGATTTATGATGGTGTCTGATTATAATTTTTTTCTGTCTGAACCTGTGAATTGATTGTTGTAGGGAATTCTTGTAATGCAGTAATGCAGTAATTAGTAATGCAGATTAGTAACTCCTCTAAGATCTGTAGACTGAGTGAGCTGCCGGAGGCCTCAAGAGGCTGAAGAGACTTACCCAGGGTCACAAGGCCAGCATGTGTCAGAGGCGGCTAGCTTTCGGTCAACTGTACTTTGATGCTGCATCTCTCAGCTTGGTTGCAAAATAACATTGTTGGGACAGTGTTATGTGAACCATATGAAATTTCTAAAGATCTTACCCTAGGTTCATTCATTCAATAAACATTTTAAGTGCCTACTATGTGTCAGGCATTATGGTAAGTGCTGGGGAATACAAAAAGATGCAAAAGACAGTGCCTGCCCTCAAGAAGCTTACAGTCTAACGGAGGAGACAACATGCAAACAATATTTACAAAGCAAGCTACAGCCAGGATAAATAGGAAATAATTAAAAGAAGGAAAGCAGGGCAGTTAAGAGGGGTTCAGTATAAGGAAGCTGTGTTTTGTTGTCCTGCACCGTATTTGAGTACAATAGCACAAACAAGTTTCATTCTCTCAGGCAGAAAATTCTGTCAAAAAACAAAGACAAAGCAAAACTGACAGTTCTGAATACTGGCAGGGTTGATCATTTCAGGCCAATGGCAGGCAAACTGATCTCGAAGCTTTCAATGAATTCCAACAGGGCCAAACTCATTGCTTTCTAAGTGTAGTACAAATCCTTTAGATTCTATGGGAATGTAAAGTTTGCTTGGAAAATAATTTTTTAAAGTTCTATAGTTATTTTGAAGGATTAGAACAATTCTTTTCACAGTTCTTTTCAAAGTTAAAAGGGCCTTTGGAACTTATCTAGTCCAACCTTCTCATTTTACAGACTCAGGAAACTAAGGGCCAAAGTTTAAATAACTTGCCTGGGGTCACACAGCTAATAAATGTACAAGGCAGGTCTGCCTGACTCCAAGTCCAGTGTACTCTACTACTCTGCTTCATTATTATTGCTTTTTTACAGATGTGGAAACTGTGAAGACCAAATGAAATAATATTTGTAAAGCACTTAGCACACAGTAGGCACTTAATAAACGGTACACAGTAGGTACTTAATAAATGCTTGTTCCTTTCCCTTGTTGCTTTCATCTTTTGGCCTCAGTTTCCTTATCTATAAAATGAGGAGGGTTGGACTAGAATCATAAGCGTCAAACTTATCATGGAGGTATGTAGCCTGCAAAATTCCCAAGTGGGCCCAAACCAGATTAAAATGTAGTGGGGAAATGTTTAATGGAAAAAAAAAAATATATATATATGTATACATGTAAACACACACACACACACATAACCACTCCAGTGGTTTGTAAATTAACATGCAGCTGGCAAGGATGCAGTTTCTATTTGAGTTTGACATCACTGGCCTAGATAATCTCCAAAATCCCTTCCAGCACAAATCTATGATTCTATGAATATGAAACACTCAGAGAAGCTCTTATACAAACTGAAAGGAACCCACAAGGTCCCTAGATCGCATTGGGAACCTCTTTATTTACTTTCCATGTCAGTAATTATTGAATTTGTTAGAAATGCGATTATCTGGTTTTTTTCTTAGTGAAAGCAATGTTCTTGATTTAGTTGTTTCTACATTTTTTGTGTGTATGTATACATATGTATATATACATATACATACACACATATATGCATATATATATATATATATATATATATACATATTCAGGATATCAATCAATCAGGGGCAGATAATGTAGTGAGAATGGGAAGCAACAGAACATATCTGAATTATAAGATGGTATCCTGAGAGTTCTCCAGTGTTTTGGGGAGGTCCTTTATGGAAGATTTATGGAAAAATCTGGACAAAAATCAGATAGTCTGAGGTATAAATTTTCACAACAGTGAAATTATAGATCTGTCAAAGTAGGTGAAAGGCGTCCTCGAGGTAATAAACGCCCACCATGCTCTTCTCTTACTTAGGGGCAACATGTTGCAGTGGAAAGAGCATTGAATTGAAAACCTGGGGTGGAATCCTAATTCTACCACTTATGAGCTATACAGCTTTGGGCAAAGTACTTAAGTTTTCTAAGTCAATCATTGCCTTCTAGTAAAATGAGTATAATCATACTTGTCTTATCTACCTGACCAGGTTGTAGAGATCAAAGGCACAGTGGAGAACACTGGGCCTGGAGTCAAGATGAGCCTCAGATATTTACTTCTGTGTGACCTTGGGCAAGTCACGTAAGCCTGTATGTTTCAGTTTCCTTGTCTGTAAAATGAGCTGGAGAAGGAAATGGCAAACCACTCCAGCATCTTTGGCAAAGAAACCTCCCCACCCCCCAAAAAAGGGGTCCCTGGGAGTCAGACACAAATGAAAGCAACTAAACAACATGTGTAGAGTGTTTTATGATTATAAAGCATAACATAGAAAGGTTTTTTGTTTTGTTTTGTTTCACCATTATTACCATATGCAAAATGGGCATATGATTTAGATATAAAGGGCAATAGCATAAGCAAATTAGGAGAGTTTGGAATAGTTTATCTGCTGGATCTAAGGAGAAGAGAAGAATTTATTCCTCTGATCAAGTCACTTAATCTGAGTCTCCATTTCCTTATGTATAAAAAGTAAAAACATCAAGGAACTCTCTCACTGGCCATGCAGCTAGTCGAGTGTTAAGAGACAGGATCAGGAAACAAGCTATTCTGACTCCACGCCCAGCACTTTATCCCGTTTTCTGTACTGATTCTTATTTTGCCTGCTATAGAGAGTTTGGATTTGAGAAAGGGCGAACTAGAAAGACGGAGGGCAGTTATGAGGTTGCTGAAATTATTAAGGACGCTGATCCCTGTCCTGCCCACCTCACAGGGCTGTGGTGAAGGTCAGGTGTAAGTACGGATGCCATACAAATACATGTCAAATATGTCAACGGTAATAGTAATTATAAACTCTAATAATAGTGAATAGCAAAGAAATGTGAATAATGACAATAGCCTTATATAGAGCTTTAAGGTTTGCAAAGTGCTATATCCCTATCGCAGAAAAGAAAATAGTTTGGCATTAGAAAAATTGAACAGTTCTATTTCTCAAAGAGATGACAGAGGTACCGCAGTACTTGTGAGACAAAACATTGATATTTGAAAATACTTGCCAGTGATTGTGCTTTTCTCAGCCTGGATCTGTCTTGAAATTTATTTTTCTTGCTATGTGATTGTCGGCTGAAATCTGAGGCCTGTTCGTTTCCTTTCTTCTTTCTATAAATTGAGAAAAGAAGCACTAGCAAAAAATTAAAAATGAAGAAGCGAGTACCATTTTTTCATAAATGATATGGGGACATTCATCACTGGATTCAACAAATTCGATACCATTCAATTTAACACGCATTAAGCACCTACTACGTGCAAAGTCTAAGCTAGGGAATGAGGATAAAAACAACAACAAACTCAAGGAGCTTCTATTCTACTGGGGGTAGATGTGAAATGTGATGTCTGGGAGAGAGCACTAACGAGAGATCAGGAAAGGCTTCCTGGAGGAGGAGGTACCTAGAGCTGAGGCTTGAAGGAAGCTAGGAATCCTAAGACATCAAGGGGAGGTAGGAGTACATCAGGCATAGGAAAAAGCCCGTGCAAAGCCCTGGAGACTAGAGACGGGCGTGCTGCATTTGGGGAGCAGCTAGGAGGGCAGTTTGGCTGAAACCAAGCATGCCAGACTGTCGAAGGCTGCAAATGACCCAAAGAAGAGTTGGTATTTCATCTTAAAGGCAATAGGGAACCACTGACTATTTTAAAGCATAGGAGTGACATGCAACGGCTCTATGGAAAATTACTTTGGCAGCTGCCTGGAAGACGGATTGGAGAAGGAAGAGATTAGAAGCTGGGGAACCAATTAGCAGACTACTGCAATAATCCAAAGGCAGCTAGGTGGCGCCATAGTGCATAGAGTGCTGGGTCTGAAGTCAGGAATACTCATTTTTATGAGTTCAAATCTGGCCTCAGACACTTACTAACTGTGTGACCTCAACTGTAAAATGAGCTGGAGAAGGCAATGGCAAACTACTCCAGTGTCTTTGCCAAGAAAACCCCAAATGGTGTCATGAAGAGTCAGACACAACTGAAGTGACAACAAAGCAATAATCCAAGCAAGACATGATAAGGGCCTAAACTAGTGTAGAGGCTGTGTGAGAAAAGAGAAGGGAATGGACACGAGAGATGTGGAGGTCAGATCAGCAAGACTTGTCAAATGGCTGAGCATGACACAGATGGCACACACCTGGAATCTCTGCCAAGAGCGGGGAGGGGAGAAGAGGCTGAGGCTGGTGGATCACTTGAGCTCTGGAGTTCTGAGCTGCAGCATGGCTAAAGCCAACAGGCGTCCTCACTAAATCTGGCACCTATGGGATGAGCCCCCAAGAGCAGGCTGCCTAAGGAGGGGTAAATCTGTCCAGGTCAGAAACAGAACAAAGCTTCAGCTCAGATCAGCAGTGGGGTTAGGTCCCTGAGTGGCTGCTGTACTTCCAGCCTGGATGAAATAGGGAAACCCAATCTAAAAAAGAAAGAAAGGACGAAAGGACGAAAGGACGAAAGAAAGAAAGAAAGAAAGAAAGAAAGAAAGAAAGAAAGAAAGAAAGAAAGAAAGAAAGAAAGAAAGAAAAGAAAGAAAGAAAGAAAGAAAGAAAAAGAAAGAAAGAAAGAAAGAAAGAAAAAGAAAGAAAGAAAAAGGAAAAAGAGGAAGAAAAGAAGAGGCTTGGCAAATGATTGGATGCGAGATATGAGAGAAAGCAAAATATCAAGGATTCAAGGATGATTCTAAAGTTGTAAATCTATTTGATTAAAATCTTTATATCTTAATGAATGGTCACCTAAAGCATCAGAGGATCAACTGACAACTGCTAAGACCAAAGGCTTTCCATAATAGACGCAGAATAGGTTCGTGGGAAGGGCAGAAATTCAAACTGAAAAGAAAGGGAAGATGAAGACAACGAAGGCAAATTTCATGATTTTGCTTGGGCCCTGCCTTTAGGTGATAGTGGCAGTCTTGTTGGAGGAGATATCTCAGCGTCTCAGCATTAGAAGAGACCTCAGAGTCCATCTAGTCCAACACTATATCTGAAAAATAGTATCTTCTGCAACATTGCCATGGAGTGGTCACCCAGCTTTTGCTTGAAGATCTCAAGAGAAGGAGAGCCCACAAAGCTCCCAAGGCAGCCCATTCAGCTCTATTAGATTGAGCTGAAGATTAGAAAGTTCTTCCTTAAATCAAATACAAATTTGTCTCCTTGTAACTTCCATTAATTGCTCCATGTTCTGCCTCCTGGGTTCAAGCAAGACAAGTCTATTCCTCCTTTTATGTGAGAGTCTCAAATAATGCTATCGGTCCTCCCATCAAGTATTTTCTTCTCTAGATTCCACAGTCCCTTCGATAGATCTGCATATTCAAAATTTTCCAGTCCTCTTACTAGCCTCATAACTCTCCTCTGGACACATTACAGCTAGTGTATGTCCTTGCTAAAATGTGGCACCCAAAACTGAATATATCAACTATATTTTGACCAATTGAGAATATAGCAGTACAATCATCTTTTCATTCTGGACACTACACCTAAGATTGCATTAGACTTTTTGGCCACCATATAACACAGCTGACTTATTCTGAGCTATCAGTCCACTAAAATCTCAGATCTTTTTTCAGTGAACTGCCACCCAGCTATACTTTCTCCATATTGCATTTATGAAGTTGATTTTTTGAAATTATGTATGATTATATTTATCACTATTAAATATAATCTTATTCGACTCAGTCCAGCATTCTGATTTGCTGGGATCTTCTGTTTTGTGTCATCTGCAATTGACAAACGTATTATTTATAGCTTCATCTAAATCACTGAAAAAATGTTGAATAGTTCATAGCTAAAGATAGATCCCTTGAGTACTCAACCAAAGACCTCCCTGCAAGTCGACATCAAACCATTAACAACTACTCTTTGGTTCTAGCCATTCAACCAGTTCTGAATTTACGCAACTATAGTATCATTTATTCCTGACTCTTTCTACATCTTTTCTGTCTTGCCACCATGCTTCAGCTGCCTTCTTACCCTGGAACATCCCTCCATCCTTGTGGCCCCTTTCACTCATTAATGAATTCCTTCTCGAAGTTCCATTTTGTGGAAGGGCCCAGGGTGACACTATTTCACTTCGTCTTTTGACTCTGCTGACTCTCAGGACTTTGCAACCACGCCCCTACACAGATACCTCACCCCACACCCTCCCTTTCCAACTCCCTTTTGTTTGTCTTCTGCCATTAGAATGTAAACTCCTTAGCACTGGCCCTGGAGTCAGGAGGACCTGAGTTCGAATTTGGTCTCAGACACATGACGCACTTAATAGCTGTGTGACCTTGGGCAAGTCACTTAACTCCAATTGCCCTGCCTTCCCCTCTCCAAAAAAAATTAAAAAAATTTTTTTTAAAGAATGTAAGTTCCTTGAAGGCAGGGACTGTTTTTTTCTTTTTGCTTGCATTTGTATCTCTAACACTTATCTCAGGGCTTAGCATATAGGAAATGTTTAATAAATGCTTGTTGACTTTGACCTTTATAAAAATTTTTGCTAAAATCTAAAAAAATCTACACATTTATTACATTCTCTTAATCTACAAGTTGAATTATCCCATGAAAAATGGAGGAAAAAAAGAAAGAAAATGAAGTAAGTTTGCCATCTCCTGTTCTTGGTGGAAACCATTCTGGCTTGTAGTAATCATTGTTCTTCTCTTTAAATGCTCACAAACTATATTCTTAATAAATCTATTCTGGAATTTTCCCAAAAATCAAAATTAAGTTTACTCATCCATAGTCTGTACTCTCTTCTCTTTTTTTAAAGTTGGGATGTTTCCCTTTTTTCAGTTCCTCTTCCTTTCTCTACAAGCTTTTAAAACTCATTGACAGTAAGTATGCTCAGCAATCCCACCTGCAAGTTATTTCAGTATCCATAGAATAAGGAGCCTGAAAGCTTCACTTTGACCCAAGACCTAGAAATATTATTGTCCTCATTGTGCTTCCCCTTTTCTGACCTGCCAGTCTACCTCCTCTATTAATTATGATTTACTGAGTTTTTCTTTAAATCAAATACAAATTTGCCTTTCTAAAATTTCCATTAATTCCTCCAAGTTCTCCCTTCTGGGTTTGAGCAAGACAAGTCTATTCCTCCTTCTATGTGAGAGACCTTCAAATGATGCTAGCATTCCTCCCACTAAGTCTTTTCTTCTCTTCACTAATCTGGGCCTCAAACCCCCAGTCAAAAGGTAGGCTGTTGTAGTGGACAGAAAGACAAAGACAAAAGACAAGCTGTTGCAGTGGACAGAAGGAATCCTATGTGAGGAACCAGAACACCTGGATTCTAGTCCTAGCTCTGATGCTCATCAGCTTTGTGACTTTGGCTAAGTCACTTCACCTCATCTGAAAAATGGTGATGGTGGTACTCACTTCAAAGGGATGAGGGTAAAATGAATAACAGATGAGGAAGTGCTTTGAAAACTCTAAATATACCAATGTTGAGATTGTTGTTGACTACTTTACTGGGTAGTTAGGGATCCCAAAGAGGGTTCTTGTGCCATGGCAGATTCTTGCCTATATTATTAGAGATGAAATAGCAGGAGGCTCCCCTGCATCCCCAGGACTACTCTAGAATGGGCTTTAATCTTGGATCCAGAATAAGTATCATGATCCTCAAATCTAACTTCCTTAGAATCACAGGGCCATAGATCTCAATCATAGAAGAGATCCTAGATGCTGTCTGGTCCAACCTGCTCATTTTACAGATAAGGAAACTGAAGCCCGGGGAGGTTAAATGGCCTCTACAATTAATAAGCATCAGAGACAGGAATCAGGCCCAGGTCTTCTGAATTCAGAGTCAGTGTTCTATCCCTTGTACTATGCTGCCTCCACCTTGGATCCCTTCATTAACTACTGCATTTCTATCTATAATTAATCATTTGTTTTATTATTAATGGATTATTAACAAACATTTGTTAAGGTCCCATCAGAGATGTCATAGAGAAGATTCCTCCATGATGGGGATAGTGGGACTAGATGACTCCTAAAGGTCCCTTCCAATGCTGAACCCTGAAGCTAAGGATGGAAGGAGCACTGCGTATGTATGCCCTTACGTGTCGTAGGCTGAAAGATTGGTCAGTTTGGATGAACTACTATTTTTCTTCGTTGTAAAGCAAGGCTGAACTCAGAGGTGGGAAGGAAGAGTTGTTTATTCAAAAGTGACAGTAATTTAAAAACAAAAAAAATCATATAAATAAAATAAATATAAAATAGAAATACACAGTATGTATGTATTTATATAAATTATGTATGATGTAAATATAAAAATAAATTAATTGAACTAAAACTAAAGAGATTAAGTCAATAAAATACAAGCAAATTAAAGGAAGAGTGAAATGGCCAGAAAATATGTTGACAGGCACTATGCTAAGCGCTTTACAAATACTGTATCATTTGAGAAGTCTAAGTAGAAGAAAAGGGAGATTCTTGGGCATTCACCACAAAGACTGGATTGAAGGTCTTCTACAATCTGGCTTCGACAGTCGTATTTCACACTAGCCTCCATATATACTCTACGTTCCAAGCTGACTAGGTCACAAGCTGTTTCCTAATCTTACTCTGCTTCCCTACATTACCATTACTCCCGTCTCAAATGCACTCCTGTCCCAGAGAGGTTGCATTTTTTTCGGTTCCTTTAAGGCGCAGCTCTTCCAGAAAGCTTTGCTTGATCCACACCCCACCTTGTTTTCCCCATCACTTTCTTCATTCTAGACGATCAACAAAACAATAAGTAAGCCTCTCTGTAGCATTTTGCTGATTTCCAAGGTGTAAATGCTCACATGAAAAATTTAACAATTGGGTTCTCAGGAGTTGTAGGAGTTGGCTCCAGCACACACCTGTGTCTCCCCTTCCTCAGACTTTCTGATAGTAATTTGCCTTGATCTTTTCTTTGGCCTTACCGCATTCTACAATCGTGTTGTTCTTTCAACTGTGTCCGATTCTTCATGACCCCATTTGGGATACTGGCAAAGATAATGGAGTGGTTTGCCATTTCTTTCTCTAGCCCATTTTACATATGAGGAAACTGAGGCAAACAGGGTTAAGTGACTTGCCTAGGGTCACACAACTAGTAAGTGTCTTGAGGCTAATTTGAACTCAGGTCTTCCTGACTCTGGGGGCCAGGCCCTCTATCTGTTACACCACTTCGTTGCACCTACAATCATACTTCGATGCATATAGGTTCATGCCTTTATTCCTCACTCCCACCTTTCGCCAGCAAACTGTTACCTGTCTTAGAGCTACATAATTTTTCATCTCCCCCAGGACCACACACATCCTCATACAATATCTATTAGTTTCAACTTATTGTTTCCAAGAGCGTATGAGATAAGAAGGATGCTAGCTTCTTACACCTGCCGGGCTTGTTCAATGACGTCACAGTTGTCTAGGTAATTGAACCGAACGATGTCAGTGGGATGTTTATCAGAAGAGCGCCACGGTGGGAGGTCCTTGGTCTTCTTCCTAAACGAGCAGGAGGAATGAAGGGCGGATGAAGGAGATTGCTTCCCCCCTCTAGGGTCACCTGACGCTGTCTGAATGTCCGTAGCCATAAAACCATGTTTTGGTGGAGTCTAGGAGAAGAAATGATGTGATACCTGACTACTGAGCCGTCATCCACAATATTAATATTACATCGATGTACACTCTGTCACTGCTATGGCTGACTAATTCATTCGAGAAAACTCACCCATTCCCAACACTGAGGAACTCCTGTATAACACACATAATTCTAATTTATAGTAATTTAATTAGGTTAATTTAAATTAAACTTGATTTTTATGACATATATAGAATACTCAGGGGCTAAATTAAAGCCCTTTGAGGATAAAATACCCAGACTTCTATAGCTTTTCCCCCTATTTTCTGGTCTTTTAGAGAGAGAAGAACCTATTTGCGGCTCTGATATTAAGTTTAGTTGTTCAAATGTCCTTCTACAGCTGTGTGACTAGAAGTGAGTCACTTAACCTGTCTGAGCCTTGAGGGATGGGGACTAGGTTGAGAAAAGAGGAGTGAATAAACATTTGTAGAGTGTCTACTGTGTGCCAGACACTGCGCAAAGTGCTTTACAAATATTATCTCATTTGATCCTTACAACATTTCAAGGTAAGTAGGTATTACTATGACCTTCACTTCGTTGTCATTATTGTTCAGTTGTTTCCATCGGGTCTCACTCTCTGGGACCCCTTTTGGGGTTTTCTTGGCAAAGATCCTCGAGTGGTTTGCCATTTCCTTCTCCAGCTCATTTGATAGAGGAGGAAACTGAGGCAAACAGGGTCAAGTGACTTGCCCAGGGTCACACATCTAGTAAGTGTCTGAGGCTAATTTGCACTCAGGTCTTCCAGACTCCCTCTATTGTAGCTGCCTTAGTTTCCTCATCTGTAAAAAGAGATATAATAAGACCCCTTAGTACCTATCTTATGGGGCTGTAGTGAGGTTCCAATGAGATACAGGTAAATTGATTGCAATTTTAAAAGTATCATAAAAATATGCATAATAATACAATAATTGTTAGAACACCCTTGGGAAGAGCACCCACCCAACATCAGCTGCATCTAAGCATTTCACTGATCTCACTAGGTAACAATTGTTACCAACTGTCACAAGCAACAGAATCTCAAACCACTTTTGTTCTTTAGTCCATCCCCAGAAACATTCTCTGCAATTTGATGGGAGATGTTTCTGTAGGGTATTTCTGATATTCTCGGGTACATAATAGAAAGACTTTCTCTCTTCCTCTTTGTGATAAAAATGAAAGACTTGGTGGTAAAATAAAATGTTCAAGACTCCTACAGTGGCCTCTGATGGGAGTCTCTATTAGTCTAAATTAAACTGCTCCCAATCCTGTCCCAACCTGCTGCTGACCTCAGCTTTGAGGAATCTGGCAGAGTAATTCTCATTTGCATTTTATCAGGCAGTGTGGTCTGGAGTTAAAGGCATTAGATTTGCAGTCAGTAAACCTGGCTTTGAATCTTGGCAAGGCTACTTATTTAGAGGCAGTTTGAGCCAAGAACAAATCACATTTATATAGCATTTATAAATTTTACAAAATACTTTCCTCACAATATAACTCCAGTTCATCTTTAATGCTCTAAGAATCTATTAAGTGTTTGTTATTGTAATAAATATAGGTGTGTCCTGCTTTGAGAAGATCCCAATACAATCAGAATCTACAAAACAGATAGCTGGGGCGGGGAGAAGGCACTTTCTCATAATTAGCTCCAAGGTTTCTCCAACCAGCAAGCTCCCTTTGAGCTTTGCAAATGTTATCTGATTTTTAAAACTTTGATTTGCATATTGCGATGAGGACACAGCTACTTTGTGAAAAGCTTTTTGTGCTTGTGTATCTAAATGGGGTCATGACTGAAATGACTCAACAACAACAAAATAGATAATATCCTCAGGGAAGATGCTTAGAGTTTTCCTACTGGTTATCCAAGGGACTGGCTGATAACCACAAAACACTGGGAGGCTACTGGGGGATTAGGCCAAAGTTATCCCCTGAAAGAGAAGTACAAAAGTAGATACTTGGTGCAGTAGATAGAGCACTGGGCCTGGGGTCAGGAAGACCTGAGTTCAAATCCAACCATAGCACTCATTAGCTGGGTGACTCTGGGCAAGTCATTTAACCTCTGTGTGCCTGTTTCTTTAACTGTAAGATGGGGATTATAACAGCACCCACCTTCCAGGGTTATTGTGAGGATTAAATGAGACACTATTTGTAAATGGCTTAGCACAGTGCTTGGCATATAGTAGGCACTACTTAAGTGCTTATTCCCCTTTCCTAAAAGCAGAATATACACACACACACATATATATATGTAGGAATATATATGTGTATATTCTACTTTTATATATATATGTATATATATACATATATATAAAATACACTGTTGAGATTCTACAGTAATATAGACATAAATGCAGTAATTATTATATAGCAAATGGTGAGAGTGGTTCAGAACTGGATTTCATCTATGAGGAATCTCCCTCTACTATTGCAGCTCTGCACCTGCCTGGCAATTTATGTCTTAGAGAATTCAATTCAGTTGTTTTTAAGTTGTGTCTGACTCTCCGTGACCCCCTTGGTGTTTTCTTGGCAGAGATACTGGAGTGGTTTGCCATTTCCTTTTCTAGCTCATTTTACAGATGAGGAAGCTGAGGCAAACAGGGCTAAATGACTTGCTCAGGGTCACGCAGCTAGCATCTGAGGCCAGATTTGAACTCAGGGAAGCGAGTCTTCCTGACTCCAGGCCCAGCACTCTATCTACTGTGCCATCTATTGTTGCTTCTTGTTGTTGTTGTCAGTGGTGGTGGTCCTTGTCACCTAGCTGCCCTGGAAGAGGATGGGATATGCCAAACACAACAGAGAATTGTTTTGGGCGATTAGGGACCAACAGAGACTTGCCCACAGTCACAAAGCTAGTATATGCTAGAAGTAGGATTTGACCCCTGGGCCTTCCTGAGACCTCTTTATTTATCTACTTTGCCAAGCTATGGCTCAACAGAGTAATACAGTATTATAAATATGATAAACTTCACTGACTCAGACTAAATGGGGGAACTAGCTGTGTGACCTTGGGGAAAGTCACTTGACTGCTGTCTGCCTCAGCTTCCTCAACTGCAAAATGGGGATAATAATAGCGCCTACCTCCCAGGGTTGTTGTAAGAAACAAATTAGATAAATTTGTGAAGCATTTAGCATAGTACCTGGCACATAGTAGGTGCTTAAAAAAAATGTTTCCTTCCTGCATTAGTGGAAGTTGGAGTGTAGAAGAGTTCTTAGAGAAATGATGCTATAGGACTTTCAAGAACACAGAGTAATGCCAGCTATTCACAATATAATTCTTCCTGCTGGTTTTATGATTAAACATTTGTGATTAGAAGTATGTGTTTACATAAAAAATACTGATGTGAATACAGCAGCAGAACCTAACACAGTTAATGTTAATTGAATTGATGAATATGCTAAATAAAGTCTTCTCTCTCTACTTTATGAATGTGTTCAGCAAACATTTTCTTCACAAATAGCACAATCTTAAAAGATCAAGCCTATGTAGGTAGATACTATGTAGGTAGATACTATGTAGGTAGATAATTCAAAAGCTCTGAATTTTGTTGTTGAGTCATTTCAGTCATATCTGACTCTTCTGTGACCCAATTTGGGGTTTTCTTAAAAGATACTAGAGCAGTTTACCATTTCCTTCTCCAGCTCATTTTACAGAAGCGGAACTGAAACAAACAGGGCTAAGTGACTTGCCCAGGGTCATTCAGCTAGTAAGTTGTCTGAACTCATGAAGATGAGTCCTCCTGATCCCAGGCCCAGCACTTTATCCACTGTGCCATCATAAGTGCAGCTGACTTTAGATTATTTCTCTTTTATTAGTAGAGGCAGCATTGGGTACTAGTTAAGAGTACTAGGTTAAAATCAAGAAAGACAAGGGTTTGAATTTTGCCTCTGATACTTAATTGTAGAACCCTGAACAATTTACTTAACCCATCTAGAGTTAGTCATGGTTTAGTCAGGGATGGGGAACCTGGGGCCTTGAAATCACATATGGCCTTCTAGGTCCTTAAGTGCAGCCCTTCGACTGAATCCAAACTTTACAGAACAAATCCCCTTAATAAAAAAATTTGTTTGGTAAAACTTGGACTCAGTCAAAAAGACCCAGAAAGCCACATGTGGCCTTGAGGCCACAGGTTTCCCACCCTCGGTTTCATCACATTGTAATCTGCCTTGATGGAGGGAGTTCTCACACTAGGAATCCCCTTGCAAATTATCCACAGTTCCAATCCACAATTGCCCGGTGCCCAGCTGACTCTAGCTCCTGGATCTTGTTGCTGGGACAAGTGCATAGTGCTGTGCTATGGGGATCTAGGAAAGTCTTGATCGCTGAGAACTGACAGGTGGCTGAATTTCGATGAATGGTTCTAACTGGTCAGAAGCTATAAACCACTGGGTTTTAATCACCAAAATACTGAAAATCAACAACTTTCAGCTTGATTCATTTTTAGTTCCAGACCTCTTGAATGATATGTGGAGTCTTATTTTTGCTGCTTTTTCTTCCTATCTACCTTGGGCTTAGTGATATGAAGTTCTTTCACCATCTCGATATAGTGCTTCTTCCACACCCCCTGTTCAAACGGGGTTGGAGAGAAACTAAGGCACCAGTTAAAACGCAAACACTTGCGCATCCAGAGCTGATCCAATTCAGTCAAGTTCTTCCAATGCCAGCTCACCTGAAAAAAGCAAGGACAATGTCAGTCCCTAGCCCCCTTCTCAGGGATGAGCCCTTCACCTAAGCTCTCACCAACCTGGAACAGCCTTTCCCAAATGCCCTTGCCTTCTTCAGAATGAAGTCTCCCGGCTACGTCTGGACGTTCTTAACCTTTTGGAGGGTCATGGCAGTGTAGTGAAGCTCATGGGCCTACTCTCCGAAAAGCATTTTATTAATTACATTCAAGATTGGAGAAAATGCTAAATTTCAATTAGATGTAATAAAGATATAATTTTTTTTTCCTCATCCAAGTTCATCGACTCCTTGAAATCTACCCATGGACCAGATTAAATAGCACTGTAGCATACTGCCTTGACTTGACTGGCCTATTGTTACCATATAGGTATACATTTTTGTATCATTAGCTCTATAGCATAGATCCTATCTCATCTGGTAGGGATAGTATCTTTTATTTTCTAGCCTCTCTTCCCAACCCCCATCTTCTGGCCAAAGCCCTGTAGCACAGTCCCTGCTAGCCGTGGGTACTAAACAAACACTGACGGAGACTGGCCTGTGTGTGGGAGTATTTACAGTAAAGACAATAGACTGCAGGTTTTGAATGGGTCTATTGACAAGTAGAGGGCAGATCCAAAGATCATATAGCCTGTTTGTTCTTGCAGAGACCTAAGAGTTTTGGTAATTCTCTCCTCCTCTCCCCAGAAATTTATAGACTCACTCTAGCTGCAGGAAAACACCACCTCTCCTCCACTTTTTAAAAAGCCCTCCCCATTTCAAGATGAGCTAAATAAAAATTACCAAAATTCCAATCAGTCAGCATTTAAAAAAAAAAATACAGTGTTCAGAGCACGACCTGAGGCAGTGGAGGGAAATATCAGGCATTAAGGGAGGATTAGACAGAACTCAATACTTCAAAAAGAGAAAGTAGGAAAAAAAGTGATCCAAGAGCCCGAAGGAGAAAAGGGGAGATAGGAGACGGGGAGTATTGGGGTGGGGAATGGGGGTGGGGAAGGATTCTAACAGGGAGGGCCAGGCAAGGGAGAAGAGAAACCACATTCCAAGCCTGTTTGACCTGGAGATGAAATGGAGCCCAGCCCCTCCTCCCTAGCCTCTCAGCAGTGAAGCAAGAAGCTTTGAGGGAAGAGGAGGCAGGCCAACCGCACCAACCTCTCCTCCTACTTATTTCTGGACTTTCTGAGAGTTTGGAACCTAAGCTGTTGTTTTTTTCTTTTGGCCTCAGAGACAATGGGATTTTTGTAGGTAAAGGAGCAAGGGTGATGGTAGAAACTCAGCTTGCCTCTCCCCTCCTTTCCACTCACAGTGCAAACACTCCAGAACGGATTCTGAGTTGGGTCTGCAACCTGACTCCAGGCACCAGTGAGGGGAGGGGTTGAGGAAGGCAAATATCTAAAATTAGATCTCTGCCTACAAAACATAAGTTTCTCAGCCTTGGTTGGTGAGGTTACTTTAAAAGCTAAATCCTATTGCCACATAAAAGTAGGTTCTATGAAAGCTGTTCACGAGATGATTTGTTTGTGGGTTTTTTTTTTAAACAAAGTAGTCCTTACAAGCATAAATGACTCAATTAATCAATGCATCTGCTTCACATCCAGCTAGACTGTCTATCTGTGGTTTATCAACTTTCGCCGAAAGAGTCAGTATGAAGTTGATATTTGGAAGAGGTTGAATATGTTGAGTATGTAAGCATTAACATGAATTTTTTGGCTTAAAAATTTATACAGCAGGCCTATAACTAAGTTTCAAGTTCTGTAAGCTTATGCAGGTTGCTAAAGATGACCACTTCTCATTTTACTAGAGACTAAATAAATGTTAGATTATTGACTTAAAAATTTTTTGTATCTTAAATGTTTTACTTCAGAGAGTAAACAACTTCAACCTATTTTATTGAAAAGAGCTGTCAATACCAAAAGAATGAAGCAGGGATGAGCAGAGAAGGAAAAATATTGACTCCAATTATCACATTTCCATAAAAGTTTAACTTAGCAAAGCTTACATGATAGGTACTTAATAAATATTTACTTACTGGTTGATTGGTTAATTAATTAACTGATATAAAAATGTCACTACAAGGAATGGATCAGAAGAAAGTGCTTTAGCCAACAAACAGCTGATCTCCTTACCAGGTAGAAAGACACAACCACCAAAAACCCCATAGATTTAGAATACAAACTTGTCTGTAAAATACCATGGAGGAAAATGGCAGAATAGTGTGCATAATACTGCCTCACAAAACATCCGAAAATAGTGGAAGCAAAACCAAGTCCACAAAAAGCTTGGTGTGAGACCCAAATGAGTCATCCTAAGAGTATTTACACAAATGAAAATGGCAGGAAAATAACAAATAGATAGAAACTGGAACAGATTTGTTAAGGTTTCATGAAGAAACACTAAATATCAAACATGGTAGATTCTATGAAGAAATATTAAATATTAAACACAGTGGAATTACTATATTTGAACCCTGATGCCTCAAGCCCTAGAATGCCATGCAAGGAAGTAGAAACAGCATTGAAGATGATGAAACTAGGAGAAACAGCCAGATCAGTCCAAATACACACAGAGGAAATCTGTTTCTCTGTTGGAAGCAACATAATCTTTAATTCCATTCCATTAAATTCAATAAGAGCTTATTAAGCACCTACCACTCAGAAAGTAACTGCTAAGCAGTCGTATCTCAGGGAAGGTAAGATACCAAGATAATGTAACAAAAAATCACAGATGATATTACTACCCCCCAAAATGCCATCCAGAAATCATTCGTTTTGACTGACTCACAGGCCTACTTTATATAATCTTTATGAGAATGATCAAGGATATTATTGATGAAAATATGAGAAGGAAACAGCTGTGCTTTCACAATGATTTTCTATAGGAAATGGTATCTATATAATCATGAAACATATATAGACTATAAAATCCTGCTATATTTATTGTTTGCTGATTTTCAAAAGATACCACATTTGACTTTGCACCAATTAATGAATCAATCAAGCAAGTACTTATTAAGCATCTATTATGTACCAGGCACTGTACAAGGCACAGGTGATACAAAGACAAAAAAAATTAACCAGCTACAGAGCACAAAGCACTCACATTCTTTGGGAGAGATGATATTTACACATATATGTTTAGATAAGATGTAAATAAAATAAATACAAGGGAATTTCTGGTGGCGGGGACACCAGAAACTGGGGAGATTAGTAAAGACCTCATGCATAAGATAACTTATGAGTTGAACTTTGAAATAGGTGGAGGTGAGGAGGGAGGCATTCTAGGCATGCCTAACAGCCTGGAAAAAGTCATGGAGGCAGGAGATATAATGTGTGTGAGGAGTGGCAGGTTAGTCTGGCTGGAGGGTAGAGTGTGTGAAGGAAAGGAAATAATACATAGTAAGTCTGGAAAAGTAGGCTAGGGCCATATTGTGAAAGACTTTCAGTGCTAAACAGAGTGGTTGGTGTTTGATTCTGGAGGTAATGGGGTTCCACTCTACCTTTCTAGGTTTATTGGACATTATTGCCCTTTACATACTCAATGCTCCAACCTAACTAGCCTTGCTGTTTCTCACATGTGATAGTCATCTGCCATCTCCAGGCATTCGCACTGGCCTGGAATGCCTTTCCTCTTACTTCTACCTCCCAGATTCCCTCGTTTCCTTCAAAATTCAGTTTAAACGTCATCCACTACATGAAGCTGTTCCCATGCCTACCATTTATTCAGTTGTTTTTCAGCTGTGTCTGACTCTTTGTGACCCCATTTGGGGTTTTCTTGGCAAAGATACTGGAATGGCTTGCTATTCCCTTCTCCAGTTCATTTTACAGATGAGGAAACTGAGGCAAACAGAGTTAAGGGACTTGCCCAGGGTCATACAGATTTGAACTCAAGAAGATGAGTCTTCCTGACTCCAGGCCCAATGCTCTATCCACTGTGCCACCTCACTGTCCCAACTATCAATTTACTAGTGCTTCCCCACAAAAAATTGCCTTGCATTTATTTTATTCATAATTATGTGTGTCACCTCCCTGATTGAATATAAGTTCTTTGAAGACAGAGATTGTTTCATTTTTTTGTATTGTACCTCAGTACCTAGCATATACTAGGTACTTAATAAATGTATGATGTTCAGTCATGTCCAACCCTCTATGACCTCATTTTGGGGTTTTCTTGGCAAAGATACTGAAGTGGTTTGTTCTTTCCTTCTCCAAATCATTTTTACAGATGAGGAACTGAGGCAAACAGGGTGAAGTTACTTGTCCAGGGTCACACAGCTAATAAATGTCTGAGGCCATATTTGAACTCATGAAGATGAATCTTCCTGATTCCAAGCCCATTGCTCTACCCGCTGGGCTACCTAGCTAGCTGCTTAATAAATGCTTGTTGGTTAACTGGCTGATTGATAAAGAGTTGCTGGAGTTTAATGAGTAAAATGCACCTTTAAATTTCTCTTCCATCAAGGTATCTCCCATGTATATGTCTCTCTTACAACCTCAGATATAACTTAACTGTTCAATGATCCTCTGATTATTGTTAAGTGAGTCATAAAATGGGACTTTATCCTTGCTAAAGATGCTTGTCAATCAGAATATACAGATCTTACTATTATCAACATAGAGACATGGTGGTGATAAGGTATCAAGTGCGATAGTACACAGAGAAAAAGAGGACCTAGGATGAAGTCTTGGGAGATGGTTTTATGTTGTGAGGGAGGATCCAAATGAAAGACAGCCATCTCATAGATCTGGTGTTCTTAGCCTTTAATGTGTCATCGATCCTTTTAGCAATCTGGTCAAGCTTACTTGCCCCTTCTTAGAATAAATGTTACATTTCATTTAGAGGTTAGTAAAAATAAAGATGTCACTTTTTCCCATCTAAGTTCATAGACCCCCTGAAATCTATCCACAGATTTCATCCATGGACCCCACATTAAGAAGTCCTGCCAGAAATTATGAGGTCTTATAGATGTTTATGTTTACAGATAATATTGTGTTGGTTGCATCAAGCAATATTACAGGGCTTCCTCAGCGAGATCCATGATTACTTACAGGATATTGAACAATAAAAAAAAAAAAACCAAGTGAGGAATGTCTGTTGTCCAGTCTATGACTATGGACTAAATGGTGATGTTATGATAAAACAGAAACCTATGGTTACTTATATCAGAAATGTTCATAAATACAGCTCCTATGGACACCAAGATATTGAAATCTATTACTAAAAGCAGTGCCACATAGCAGGGCAGCAGCAAAAGAAGATCTAGACCAGGAGTTCTTAACCTGGAGTCTGTAAATCTGCTTTTTTAAAGAAATATTTTGATAACAGCATTTCAACATAATTGGCTTCCTTTGTAACCCTATGTATTTTATTTTATGCACTTAAAATTATTGTTCTGAGAAGGGGGCTATAGACTACCAGAAGGTCCATGACATATACAAAAGGTTAAGAATCCCTGCTTTCCAGACAAAAGAATCTTAGAACTTTGGACTAGAGATCCTAATTTATAGATGAGGAAATTATTTTTATAAATTATAGATGAGGAAAATGAGGCCTAGATAAGAGAAGTGACTTGCTCAAGTTCAGATAAGAATTACTGATCCTTTTGCACTTCTGTGAAATCTTTACGCCTATTTTCTTTGTGAAAATCATCCATATAAACATTGAAAGTATCTTTGATGAAAACATGAGAACAGAACAAGTGATATTTCACAGAAGTGTACAAGAGTAGGCCATGTCTTTAGGTATACAACTAACTAAGAGGTACAGAATATAAACTACTTTTAAATAAGAATTATTTCATTCATTGTATTTGAATCCCTAGTACCTAGCAAAGGGCTTAGCATACAGTGGGTTAATAAATACTTGTTGATAGAGAAG
The DNA here is from genome assembly GCA_028646595.1 of Phalanger gymnotis. Lineage (NCBI taxonomy): Eukaryota > Metazoa > Chordata > Mammalia > Diprotodontia > Phalangeridae > Phalanger > Phalanger gymnotis. Next base: position 233,943,242 of record CM053625.1, read on the forward strand.
ACAAGATCCCATTCTATCACTTGTTCCTTACTAAAAGCATTTGATTCAGTATGGCAAAATTCAGTCTTAAAGACTTTGCTTCCACTAAACTTCTCCCATGCATATCTTAAGATTGTACAATAAGAGCCCCCCAACAAATGTAACCACGGAGATAACTTTGCTCAATAATCCTCTGATTATCAACATTAAGGTGTAAAACATGGAAAGGTATGCTCGCTAAAGACATTTGTCATTGTCACAGAAGACATTCTGCTCAAAGTCTAAAGAGAAGGATTCCCAAAACACAGTAAGGTACTTTGAAAGCTCCTGGTTCTAGATGATACTGTGATTATAGTATTGTGTCCTGGAATACTACAGAGCCTCCTCAGTGGGGCCTATAGCTATTCCCCCAAAATATCTGTAGAACAATTCACAAAAGATCTTTGTCTGTGTCATGCCCAATCTCCCAAGGCCTCATCCTAGGCCCTCTTTTCTCTGTGTACTATCTCACTTGATATCTTATCACCACCACATCTCTATGTTGATAATAGTAAGATCTATATATCCTGTCCTAAACTGTCTCCTGAACTCTAGTCACATATTATTAAGTACTTGTTGGACATTTCAAACTGGATTTCTCTAACCCAAAGATACCTCAAACTCAACATGTCCAAAACAGAACTCACTATCTTCCTCCACCCCCCGCCCCAATCCAAACCTCTTCTGAATTTCCCTGTTATTAACAAAGATACCACTATTCTTCCAGTTTTCCAGGTTCAAAGTCTTAGAGTCATTCTTGGTTCTTCACTTAATCCATATATCCAATCAGCTGCCAATCTTTCTATCTCCACAAAATCTCTCACATACATTTCCTTCTTACCCCTAACACAGCCCGCAGGCCTTCACTGCCTCACACCTGGACTATTACAATGCCTTTTCATTGGATTCCTTGTCCCAATTTCTTACCCCATTCCGCACAGATCTACACAGCATAGATTCACATCATCCCCTTACTCAATAAACTCCAGTGGCTTCCTAATACCTTTAGGATCAAACACAAACTCCTTTGTTTAGCATTTAAAGCTCATCATAACCTGACCCCCCTTCCTGCCTTTTCCAGTCTTCTTACACTTTTTTCATTCTGACAATACCAAGTTCTAGTCATCTTGGCCTATTTGCTGTTCCTTGCCCACAGTGCTCTATTTCTCAATTCTCTTCCTTTGCAATGGTTGCCTCTCAAGCCTGGAATGCCTCCCTCCTCATCTATGCCTCTTAAAATCTCTGGCTTCTTTTAAGACTCATCTCAAAAGCTAAGTCCTAGGGGAGGCCCTTCCCTGGTCCCTCAGCAGCTAATATTTCCACCTTCTCTGTACATCTCTCACATATACCTATCTACATAAGTGGCTTCCCTCATTAGGAGATAAATTCCTTGAGAGCAGAAGCTATTTTGCCTTTTTTTTTTCTGGTATCCCTAGGGCTTAGGGCAGTGCCTGGCGCATAAAAAACATTGAATAAGTTCTTGTTGACTGGAGAGGTGGCCCAGTATGGCATAGACTGCTAGAACTGGAATCAGAAAGATCTAGGGATACAACGCCATCTCAGGCAGTTAATATCTGTGTGATTCTGGGAAAATTACAACCTTTGGGTTTCAGTTTCCTCAGCTATAAAATACAGGGGCTGGATTTGATAATTTCTGAGGTCCCTTTCAGCTCTAAATCTATGATCCTGTGAACTGATTGGATTAATATTGTCTAGTTATGAAATGCAGTTAGAGGGACAATGAACTGGGCCCACAATATTCAATTCAGAAGATTAGGTTGGATGACATTCAGGAAATTACACAGTTTTTTCAATAAACCCAAGGTACTCTGTGCTACAAAAGCCCATCTTTTTCACATTAATATTCTCCCAGGGTTGCTACGTAGCTGTGAAGCATGGTACGTTAAGATCTAAGAAGGGTCAAAATTTCAGGGGCCTGAAGGACAATGGAAAAATGCATAATGGGTATAAATAAACTATACATCATAGCGTCAATGGCAGGCACACAAGAAATGATATACAAATCACTGAGGACATGAATAACAAGGAGAGGGGTGAATCAGTCACATCCTGAGAATAAGAGGTAACAGATGGACAAGTACTTCACTGGTACTCCACAGAAACATTAAAAGCTCTAAAGAATTAGGAAGGTCTAAAGTTTATGGAGTGACTCCTTTTTGGAGTATTTAAGGAAAGGCATAGAGAAGAAAAATACAGAATGATAAGGCATGGATAGGACGTTATCTACTCCAATAGAAGGACTATATGATGAAATCATGGATCCATCCAACATAGTATCAAAGTAAGCCCTTTTCACATCAAATAGGAGTATTGCATAAGGAAAGAAGCTCAAAGTTTCCACTGGCCTGTCCTGAGAGTGTCTGATATGTGGCCTTGGAGACACTTAGGGAGAGGCAAGCCGGGTCTATTGTGAAGATCCCTCCATTTTGTATCATGGTGAGAAGACTAAGTCAAAGACAACATAAAGGGAAGAAATATAGAGTAGAAATCATAGGGACTGAGAAACTTTTGGGGTGGGAAGGTGGATCTTTAGTGGTTGTATATGCAGTTGAATATTTACTTTTATTTAGTTAGATCATATTGGAAAGGCAATGTGATGTAGTGAATAAAGGGCTGGTCTTAGAGTCAAGATGATCTGGGTTAGTATCTTGTCTCTGACACATATATAGGCATCAGTAGGAAGGAGTTTCTACCCCAGATTAAATAATAGATTGAGATTTTTAAAAAGTTAGGTGACTAGATTGGCTTCCACTTCAAATAATATGAACTACTGTTTAGATGTTTAGGGAATAGGCAGATGAAAGACTGTAGAATTTATAAAAATTATAAAATTAGAGATAGTAAGTGTTTTGGTTTTTCAGTTCATTCTCAGGCTCCCTCTGCTATTTTAAAAATGCTTTACCCAGTCTAATATCTTAAGGTATTTTAGGGTGCAATTCTTGCCCATAAAAGAACAAGTCCCAGGCTGAAGAATTTGAGAATTAATGGGAATTACATAGATAATAACTAGCATTTTATAGCATGCTAAGCTTTGCAAAATGATTTACAAATATTATATCATTTTACCTTCACAACAACCCTAGGAGGTAGGTACTATTATTGTTGCTTTTCATTTGTTTTGTTGTTGTTCATTTGTTTCTGTTGTGTCCTCCAATGCTCTGTAACCCGTTTGAGGTTTTCCTTGACAAGGATACTGGTTTGGTTTGTCATTTCTTTCTCTAGCTAGTTTTACAGAGGAGAAAACTTAGGCAGATAGGGTTAAATGACTGCCCAGGATCATACAGCTTCTAAGTGTCTGAGGTGAGATTTGAACTCAGGAAGATGAGTCTTCCTGACTTCAAGCCCAGCACTCTATCCATTGTGCCACTTAGCTGCCCCATTTTTAAAGTGAAAAAAGACTTGCCCAGGGTCATACAACTAAAAAGTATCTACAGGCAAATTTGAATTCAGGTCTTCCTGACTTCAAATCTACAGGTCTAACTACTGTGCCACCTAGCTACAGCTAGATGAATCAGAATACTGCTATGCCAATGGCTTTACAACTTGATTTTTATTAAAATATCTTTCATTTATGAGGTTTTTATAGGGCCCTTCTCCCAAAGTGCTCAGTATTGCTTATTTGCTTTACCTGCGCACATCGACAGAGACTTCGGGGGTCTAGGAAAGAAAAGATGTACAAAGACAACACCCTGGGGAGCTTGGTCGTGAAATCCACTGCTTCTGCTGGAATTCTTTCCTGAAGTTGTCGACTGCAGAACTTTTGCTGGGACAGAGAGCATTGCTCAAACAAGCCTGTCAAGATTCTTCTCCTCTGAGCATCTGTCCATTTGTCAAACTGAAAGAGAAAAAAACGCACCAACAAAGAAAAGCAAATCACCTACAGATTTAATATGACTCTAGAGATTCATTAATGGGGAAGAGAAGCAAGAGTCTGAAGCAGAAAAATTCCATTTGCTAAATGACCTTCCCATTAGCATCTTGTGTTCTCTTCACTCTTTTCACTTACCCACTTAGCCCCACCTATTATTTGTATGAATTTGGGTAAATGAATGTCTGAGTAGGAATGGCTTCTTCTCTTGAGCTCACAGCTGGCAGTTGACCAAGATCTGCCAGTTGGGGCCAGCCTTACACAGCAAATATGGCATAAACTTATGAGGGACGATTTCAAGAGAAGGGTCTTTTACAATGAAACACACACACACACGCACACACACACTCCTGATATGGAAAAAAAAATCAACAAACCTCTTCTCCAGCTGCTCGTAGACTAAAAAAAAATCTTGAATGGGGGACAAAGCCTTTGATGTGACATTTAAAAGATAAAGCTTTTAAGTATAATTATATCAAGGAGTAACATAATGAGTTGGATTCATAGGAAAATATAAACAACTGCTATTCGTTCCTTTTAGGGAGAGCAGGTTCCAGAGAGAGGAGAGCAAAAGTACCTAATGGGTACTAGGCACCTACTGGAGAGGAAGAGGGGAGAAGAGGTGAAGGAAGATGAAAAGGATAAAGCTTGGCTATTTCACAGTTTTGCCTAGAGAAGACCCTATTGTCAACCTTGCTCATCAAAGATGCCTGTCTGTTCTTCTTTTTGGCATTCCTTTTGCTCTCTTAAAAAAAAAAAAGATACTTCCTGTTTTGGATTGTGAGTGCCCTTGGAGAATGCTCCGAAATGGAAATGGGGTGGGGTGTTAAAGAAAGGGGCTCCAGGGAAAGGGCAACAAGCAATGTCATAGGCAGCAATAGCAGCATTTTTGCTGTTTTTTAAAAATTTGTTTGTTCACTAGAGCAATGAGCATCTGCAAATTGTGCAACCTCTTTGCCACTCTCAAGAAGCATTATTGAGCACTTTCCATGTGCAAGGTGAAAGGTACTATTGCTTAGGTAGAGAGCAAGTCTCTGTCAGAAAAATTTGGGTTCAAGTCTAGCTTTTGATATTCAATGGCTGAGTGACCCTAGGGAAGTAACTTTACCTCTCAGTACCCTTAGGCAACCCACTGAGACTATAAAATGCAGAGGAGTTGACCATATGCTTTGGTAGAGGGAGTACTTCACTGGGAATTGTCCACACCAATGAAATCACAGGTCTAGACCTTTCTCTACCACCAACCCCTGCCCCCCCCCAAAGAATGGGCAAGACATTGTGCCGGGTGCTGGAGTTAGGGGGCACAAAAAAAAAAACCAAACCAAAAAACAATCCTTGCCCTCTAGGAATTTGTGTTCTACTGGGATGAGGTGTGGGATGGGGGATACAACATGTAGATAGAGAAGTGTATACTTGATCATTTGAGGAGAAAGCACCCAGTGAGGAAAGTGCATTCTGGGCTTTGCAAAGGGGGGACATGAAATTGGCCAGTTTGACTGGACAACAAAATGTATGAACAGAAGTAATATAAAATAAGCCTGGAAATGCAGTCAGGAACCAGAGTATGAGGGGCTTTAAAAGCTGCCCTTCTGCCTTTCTCCTCCATCATTCTCCCTCCCTTCTGTCTTGGTCACTAGTGCTGCTAGTGTTCTCATTAAGGCAGTGAAGCAGCAGATTAGTCCATGACCACAGAGAATGACAGAGATGAGTCAAAGCTGGACCTGTAAGCCTCTTTCATTACCACCCACAGAACAAAGATGAGAAGATTCTAGAAATTTAGAATCTCAGAGCTGGAAGGGACCTTTATAAAAGGCTTCAATTATACTCTTACCTCTTTTCCCTTCCCCCATAGAAGGAATTCTCTCTATAGCCACATTAATAGGGTAGAGGATATTTTTCAGATTTCCCAGTGGCTGGGTCAAATCTAGGAAAGTAGGGTAATCTCCAGAAAGGAAACCAAGACTTTATTGCTTTTAGTGCCACAGACAGAAGAGCACACTGCATTTGGAATCGGAGGGACTAAGTTAGAATCCTGACTTGACTACTTACTACCTGCATGACCTTGTGCTTCCTCTCTCTAGGCCTGTCTCATTGTATGTAAAAAGGATCAAAATTAATAATATTTAAAGTTCTTTTCAGCTCTAAATTCTAGGACTGTGATAGACAGGGGGCCAGAAGTTCACTTTATTTTTAAATCTCTGAGCTGACCTAAAATAAACTTTAGACAGGTAAAGTAGGCAGCCAGCCACACATTGTGATTAGGGATACATGAGAAGACTCTGCCTGTCCTCAGATTTTCTCCCCCCTCTAGTACCTCCTACTGATATCAGAGCCAGCTAGGTAGTACAATGGATAGAATATTGGGCTTAGGGTTAACAAGATCTGTCTCACACACCAGCTGGGAGACCTTGAGAAAGTTAATTTTTGTCAACCTGTTTCCTCATCTATACAATGGGATAATAATGGCACCTATCTCATAGGTTGTGAAGATCAAATGGAAAGCCCTTAAAATGCTAGCTATTATTTCTTGGTCGTGCCATAAGTATATTCAACAGAGAAGTAAGGATTATCTCTGGAAGAGTGGTGTTAAACTATCACCTGGGGGAAGCACATATGCTATAAGCCTATTCCTTCTCCATTTAGCGTGGAGAACTTGGTTCATATGTGATAGAGCAGATATGCTTCAAATCAAAGTGGCAGACACCTCAGACAATTCGACGAAGGGGCAGTGGGAAGGATCTTGGAGACACTGGTGGACATGCTGGGCTGGGGAGGCTAGAGAATAATGCAAGGCCCAGGGGAAGGCAGGCTCAGGCAGATGGGAATACAGGGTGAGCACCCAGCCAGTGGAGAGTGGACCTTCTATCACCCCAAAGATAAACATGGTCTACTTGTACTTAGCTAAGGCTGGCCTGTAACAAGGACTACTTTCTCTTATTTTTGTCTCTACCTTCTTAGAATCTGTCTTAATTCTTCCCTCTTTAGGTATGCTATTACGAGAGGAGAAGCCATCTGTAAAGTGCAGGTGTCAACCAGGAAATAGTCATCAGGATAAAATATTGACACTCTTCCTAATCCCTCACTTTGCTTATCTAAAGGTGTATTTTGAATTCCCTTATCAGGAATTCTTAGCATACAAAACAAGTGCTTAAAATAATTAGCTTTGGGAATAAAAAGTAAATAAGTGTGGTTATCACTTTCCCTGGCTCAAAAACTGTTTTGACTTGCTAATAATCTTTAAGAAAATAGCAGCTATTAATAAATTAAACAAATCATTTGTTGAAAACAGATTAGGATCACAGAGTTCTCTTTGTTGTGGCTCAGTCCAGTCCAACTCTCCAACTCTTTGTTGACCCTATCTGGGGTTTTCTTGGCAAAGATACTTGGAATGGTTTGCCATTTCCTTCTCCAGTTCATTTTATAGATGAGGAACCAAGGCAAACAGGGTTAAGTGACTTGCTTAGGGTCACACAGCTAGCAAGTGTCTGAAGCCAGATTCGAACTCAGGAAGAGGAGTCTCCCTGACTTCGGGCCCAGTGCTCTAACCACTGTACCATCTCTAATAACATTTTATGGATGAATGGTCCAAGAGTATCAACAACTTGCCCAAGGCCACACAGCAAGTTAACGGCTGAACTAGGACTCAGATGTCCTGACTTCTACTATCCTACTATACATTTTCCTGTGCTACAATTAATTAAATAAGATAGATTAAATAGGATAAACTCTGAATAAATTATGTTAAATAGAATTATATTAACTATGATAGATATTAACTATTATATAAAACATGATAGATATTAAATATTAACTATTATAGATTAAACTGATATATTAAATAGGATAGGTATGATAGATCATGAATGTTGAATAAATCAATAATGAATGGATGTTGAATGAAACCATGATCTATAATTGATGTCTTCTAACCTAAATTACTCTCAAGGTCAGAGGATCATAGTTCTAGAACTAGAAGGGTCTTTAAAAGTCTTCTGATCCAGCCCTATCATTTTATAGAAACTGAGAGCTAGAAACTTGTTCAACGTCCTGTAGGCAGTAAGCATCAAAATTAGCATTTGAACCCACACTCCCTGAATCCAAGTTGAACCTTCTTGCTGCTGTACCACATTGAATATAAACACCATATATGATTAAAACTAAAATCTTACTCTTTGTGGTAGTGAGGTTAAGCTGAGCTCTTGAAGGCTAAACAAAAATGATGTCATTTGGAAGAGCTTCAAATATGGGATGGGGAATGGACTCTATCTCCGTCTAAAGATTAGCCTACCTAAACCCAGCCTAGCTAAGTTTAGAGGCTCATCACTAAATTAGTTGCAAGGAGACAAAATTTCAACCCTGGCAACCCTGGAAGTCTATTAAGCTATAGAGGAGCTGCAATCTGTATTGGTGGAGGAAGAACCCACAAGATAGATTCATTGATTCTTGAAGTATTGAAGAATAGACACACTCTTGAAAACAAAAGAAAAAGTATAGCACAAAGTGAATAGAAAACATCTTTAAAAACAATCTATACATGTTATCGCATGTATATAAATGTATATAACATTTATATACATGTATATAAAAACAATCTATATATGTTATCATATGTATATATACATATATATTTGCGTGTGTATATACATACACATGTATGTATGCATAAATGAATGGGAATGAATTGATGTGGGTATAAAAGAAAATAAATAGACGAGCAGGTAACCAGTGTATAAACATCAGATACTAGTTAAAGAAAATTGATCATCATGACATGAAAGAGTATTAATAAGATCTGTCTGACCAGCTGGAGGACACAAAGTCCTTGCTCTTTATCAATTTAGGGCTCTCCTTGAAAATTAAAACTAACAGAATGGGTATTTAACCCAAGTGCCTCATTCTAGATAAGTCAGCTTATATAGTAAGCTTTTGGAAACTAGAGTCAAGGTAATTTGAGGTCCAAAAGAGGGGAAAAACAACTTAGTTAAAAATAACAATCAATAATATAACAATAAAACCCAAATAATCAATACAAATATTCTTATCTTGGGATCTGAGTATCAACAGATTCATTCATGCATCAAACATTTATCATTCACCTGCTATGTGTATTAATTGAGCTGGGTACCAGGAGTGCAAAGATAAAAAGTAAGCAATCTCTGTTCACAAAGTTTATATTCTTGGGGGGGATAGGGGCAACATATACAAAGGTAAGGAACTACAAAATAGATACAAAGTAATTTGAGAGGACAAGGTAGAGAACTAGCAACTGAGTATCAGGATGGGCCTTGCAGCAATTAAGCCACAGATTTTAAAGGAGCTTCTAAGGAAGCCTGGGATTCTAAGTGGGAGCAGTAGGGAGGGAGGGCATTTGAGGTGAAGGACAGCCTGTGCAAAAGCTCAGAGATGGGAAACGGAGCAGTTGTGCACTAGAAACAAGCAGATCAGTTTAGTTGAATTGTAGAGTATATGAAGGCTAGTAATGGATAATAAACCTGGAAAGGTAAACTAGACCCAGATTGTGAAGGGCTTTAAAGTGTCAAATAAAAGTGCTTGTACTTTATCCTAAAGGTAGTTAGGAGCCATTGGAGTTTATTAAGCAGCAGAATGGTATGGTCAGGCCTATGCTTTAGGAATCTTAACTGAGCAACAAAATGTGCCACTCACTGGAGTGCCCCAGCCATAGCATATGTTTCCCCTGAGAGGAAGTATATGATATGGTTGGGGCACTCCAATGAGCAATTACTTACTGTTTCTCAGCAATAAGCATTGACAAAAAGGATATGCCTTTTGCTTTTATGTGAATAGGTAAAAATGGTCCCATAAGCCAAGGCTATTTCAAAGTATTAAAGATGGAAAATTTGAGCTCATCATCAGCATTACTGATTGCCAGAGAGAAGCTAGTGCACAAGGTGATCCACTCCTTTAAAAATGCCCTCATTTTTACCCTTTTTTCATCCTTACTTTGAGTCACTGCTGAAGCACTGGATTCCATTGCTGAAAGATAATTAATTACATATTTACTTAAACTCTAGAAATATGTATATTTTACAGGGTTACCCATTTTCCAAGCAGGATTCTTCTTTCTTCAAATATCTAGGATAAGCAAATAAAGAGTGTGATTTAGTATGCCACGCAATAAAAACAATTTTTAAAAGCCCTTTTTTTAAAAAAAAAAGTCTCGGCGCGATGGTCCTCTCTCAGTCTCTTCATCTACCAAACGAGGAGGCTGGGCTGGATGATCAATCCTGTTCTAACCATCTATTACTCCATACTTTTCACTGCCATCATGGGAATTAAAAGATTCAATCATGTATATGAATATAGATTCTACCCTTAGCTGTTCTGGGGATGGATAGCAGCTGCTATCAAAGATCAGTCTTTCCAGCAGAGCTTGGATGATGGATGACCACCTGTCATTGTAGATAGGATTTCTAGGAGGGAAAAAAGGAGGTTAGCCTAGCTATGGGTGGGGAACCTGCAGCCTCAAGGCTACATGTGGCCCTCTAGGTCCTCAGGTGCCACAGGTTCTCCTAAAGAAAAGGAAAGAAACTATAGTTGGCCTTTATAATCTCTTCTGGCTTTAAATCAAAGATCTTTGACCTTATATGAAATAGTGAAGAGAGAATAATTGAGGAACTTGAAAGGAGAAAAACCAGTAACAGAAGAAATAAGAATAACTGAAATGATATCTGAAAACATTTTAAAAAATCAGTGATGATGAAAATATATGAAGGTCATGAGATATAGTGCCTTGCATAAAACAGGTATTAAATAAATATTTTTCAATTGATTCATATTTTAAAGGGTATGAAAAGATCCAATATTGTCAATTATTGATTATTCAAGGAATGTCATCCAACTTTCAAATATTCAGGTCTTTTGCTTTTATCCAGGTGGCAAGGTGGTGCAGTAGATACAGTACTGGATCTGGAATAAAGAAAATCTGAGTTCAAATCCTGTCTCAGACATTTACCAGCTGTATGACTTTAGGTAAATGACTTAACCTCTATATGCCTCAGTTTCCTTATTGGTAAAAGGAGACAAAAATAGAACCAGCCTCGCAAGGTTGTTGTTGTGAGGATAAAGCAAGGTAATATTTGTAAAGCCTTTTAAAAACCTATAAAAATGCCAGCCTTGTTGTTTTCCTCATTCCTTCTCTTTTGGCTATTTTTCACTACTCAATACCAATTCTAGTAAACACATATAGGAAAATGAAGCCATGGCAACCCATGGCTGTTTTGTTGGTTATTTTACTGCTTCTTTTTCTTTCTACTTTTTTCCTTTACATCTTTATTATAACCCCAATAACCATCAATAAAGACAATGAAGTACATCTATAAGGTCTAGGACAACATTCCACATAAACTCCTAACATTTAAAAAAGTTAAACCAAATGAATAAACAAACAGAAGATATACTCTGTCGGTCCATTTCCATGTCCACCCACCCCTTGCCACGCTTTCTGCTCTTTATACAGCTGCAATCAGTGAATGTAGTTGTCTCTGTGATTCTTGCTTCATATTATTCTATACAGGTCTTTGAAAATTCTTTATATGCTTTGTAGTTGTTTTTATGGCACTACAATATCCAATTATGCTGCTATATCATAATTTATTCATTTATTCCCTAATATTATGACAGAGATTTTAAAAGATTTTTACTATAACAAAAAGCAGTTATAAATATTCCTATATAAATAGGTTTCTTTTTTTTCTTTTCTATCTATACACACCAGTCAAAGGTATGATTAATTTTCTGATTGTTATTGTAAAAGGCCATAGTGCCTTCCAAAGTGCATGCACCAGTTCTCAGTACCACCAATGACACAAGTGCCCATTTCCAGCACCAAATTTTATCCCCCTTTTGTGGGTGTGCTATTTCTGCCATTCTAATGGGTATGATATTTGTACTACTTACCTTAAGTTGTTATGAGCAATGTGATTTTTAAACTATAAAGTTCTTTTTAAATGTGATTATTTTATTGGCACTGTATTTTTGAAATAACTGGCAAGGTTTACGAAGTATTTTACAAATATCTAATTTTGAAATTTCTGAGTCATATGAGCAAGAAGATAGAAAACTAGATATTTTCTTACATCTCCATGACCTCTTAAACCTCTCTAAAAAATAAATTATGAGACAAAGAAAAAACAATTTCAGCAATTTGCATGGTCTAGGATACCCAGAATTCAAAAGAAGATTAAAAAAAAACCCATGAACTGATTAAGCTTATTTATAAACTTTTTTTCCCCCTCCCATGCTAAGGTCAGTAAGACTGCCCTAGCAGACACAAAGACCTGATACACGAACCTAAAATGAAACCCATCCCAACACTATGGTCCCCCTTCCCTCTTTCTAGTGCTATTGAGAGCCTGGATTTGGGCTACAGAAGTTTGCCAAGGCCATGACAGACAGACAGAGCAGCTGCAGCCCTTTTGGAGCAAAAACTTGTCAGGGCTGCAACTTCTGTGGCATTAGCACTCCAAAACTCTGAACTGCTGGTGTGGGGGGTGGGCAATCCTGTCTAGCAAGACAGCTCTCTGAACTGTTGGTGCTGGGCCAGAGAACTGAGTAACTGAGAAAGTAGAACAGGTCAACAGTACAGGACGATATTTATGGGAGGGCGGTAGTGTTGCATGCAGCACTCCACTAAGGTCGAGGGAAACAGCACAGCATCTAGCTGGGGCCAGTTCTGAGCACTCGAAAGTCACTTGGGGCAGAGACGTAGGCTGGTAAACTGCGAATTGCCCAGCATGAGAAGAAGTTGAAATGCTTTGAAATCTAGCTCCCAAGGAAACCATCATCAGAGGGGAGAGAGTCAGAAAGTGAATAGAGGAAGGGGGGGGTATACAAAGATATAATTGAAGATCTCAAACACCTTTAATATAAAGAACATAAATTAACAGGGAAAACATTAACAACAGAAGGAAATATGGTCTTTGGATCTAGTAAATGAGTTCGGGCATCTATAAATAAATACTGCAAAACAAAGGAAAATGATCCAACACGATAGAATGTCTGGAGAATGTGGAATAACACATTGTTCCTGAGTGGCTCAAAAGAGAGATGAGAGTTATGAGAGCAAAATTCATGGTCTGAAGAGCAATAATAATGGGCGGAATAGGAAAACTGGATCTGCCATGGCAAGTTTCACCAAATAAACAAAAGAAAGAACAATAGATTGTGAATGCAAATATACAGAAGTGGAGGTCAACCTAGAAGAGAAACAACAATAAAAAAAATTAAAAGAAAATGTGCTTACTATGCAAGCAAAACACACTGATCTAGAAGATAGGATTTGTAAAGAAAATGTAAGGATCACAGATCTCCCAGAAGAGAACAAGAAGACAAAAAACTTATAATGAAGGAAAGGACAGAAGAGAATTGCCCAGAACTTTTGAGCATAGCAAATGAAATACCAATTGAAAGAATTCATACATCATCCCCAGAAAAAAAGGCTCCAAACTCCAAGACACATAGTGGTTAAATTTAACAATTCAATTCAGAAACAACAAGTTCTGTAAGTAGTCAAGAGAAGAACTTTCAAATATAAAAGAATGGAAATTTGAACAACATAAACTATTCTGGATCTATCAAAAGACGTAGGAGGAAATGGAATAATGTGTTCTGAAGAGTACTGGAGCTCAGGATGCAGTCCAGGATGATCTACCCTACAAATCGGAGTTTCATAAATGAAAAAAGATAGATGTTCAATAACTAAAAGGCATTTGAAACATTTCAAGAAAGAAAACCAGAGCTGAAGAGATTCTCAAACAACAGAAATGCAGGAAGAGTAAATAAATGCAGCAGTTGAGAACAGCAACAATAGCAGCAGCATAATTATAGCAGAGAGACCACTAAGAAACTTCTTTCTAAATGTATACAAGGAGATGGAGTGAAGATGGCAATCTGGTAGAGGTCACATGGAAGAAGCAGGCAGGGGGCATTATGGACAGAGCATGGTGACACCCTGCATACAGGTGGATCAATGTCTTTTGTGGTAATACATTGCAACATGAAAGGACACACAAAAGGTAGAGAAGGGAACAGGTGGATAGAGAGGAATGTTTGACATGCTGGGGTAAAAACTAGAGCTAGCAATGAGGGGGTGGGTGACCCCATGGCCTTAGAAAGAGAACAACCTATAGAAGTATAGATAAGTACAAGGAAGGAAGGATTGAAAAGGGAAAGAAAGGAAGGATGTATTGTTCTGGTGGTGGGTGTTCCACTGATGAATGCGCCTATGGGTGAAGAGAGATGGTCTATGAAGGGAGATGGAGACCTAGTGCTAACTGTGGCCTGGGGGATTTGGCTATTGAAAAGTCTACTTATCCTACCTTAGGCAGGAGGTGTTGGAATTCCTGGGGGCAACTGCCATCTGGGAAGCTGGAGACTGTGGACCCAGGGAGAAGATTTTGAGGCAAATGGGCAAAAAAAAGGTAACCAGGGGAAGGTATAGATGATAGGCTAGAAATCAGGGTGGTTGAGTGGGGAGAGGCCCTACCATAGATTAGTGTCTTCTCTGACACCTGTAATGATTGGCTTGCTCTGGGAATGGAAAAGGGGAATACGTGAGGCAAGCTCTATAGGGCAATGACAAGAAAGGAGAGCCTAGAAGGGATACTTTGAAAGCTTTGATTGCATAAGGAATACAGAGAAAAGAAAGATATCAGATAATTAAAGGAGTCATGAATTAGAGAGTGAGGGTCTAGAATAGAAAGAGAAAGAAAGGACAGATAATGAAGAGAGTGAGAGAAATCTTTTTTGGAAAGGGGTGCAAACATGAAATTTAGATATTAATGGGCTAGACTAATTGGAAGGGAGGAGAACAAAGAACCTACTTGATTAACTGAGAGGAAAAAAAGGGAGGATAGATAAAAGCAGGAGAGAAAAAGGAACTAATAAGCAAAAACCCCCCAAAGAAAGGCAAAACAAACAAGAGAAGATGAAGGAAAAGGGGAAAAGAGCCAGTGGGAACAGGGCCATCCTAAAAAAAAGATTAAGGTAAAGTAACTGAAGGAGCATATTATTATGTTTACAGCAGAGGAGGGGAAAAATCATAACCTGGAAAACATAAACATATGGAGGAAAATATAAACTTAATTCTTGTAACCTCAAATGTAAATGGATTAAACAATCCAATAAGAGGAAAAAGAGTGAAAGATCGGATGAAAAAAAATATTATCTCATTTTATACTCACAAAAACCCTGGGAAGAAAGTGCTATTATAATTCTCATTTTGCAGATGAGGAAACTGAAGCATAAAGAGGTTAAATGACTTGGCTGGAGTCATACAGCTAGTTAGTGCATAAGTCTGGATCTGAACTCAGATCTTCCTAATTTTAGGTCAAGTGCTCTATCTACTGCACTGCCCAGTTGCTGCTAAATTCCATAGATGTGTGTGTGTACATGTACAATTACAGATATGTGTATATTTCCTTATTTCATGTATAGATATGGCTATGTTTGTGATCTGCATCCTGAGAAAGAATAATACCCATAGCTCAATTAGAACATTTGTGAATCAGACATATGCACATTTGTGTATTTATGAGTAGATATTTCTCTAAGTATCTATTGGAATGTATGGATATGTTATACATATTAATGAGAGTAAATATGAGAGAATATGCTAATATATTTGTGCATATTAGGAAAGAGAGAGAATACAATGAACATATGTCAGTATTCACGTCTCTGTCTCTACCATATGTTGTTTTCCTTTTCTTTTTTTTAACCAGACCTGCAATTTCATTGGTATAGGGAACACTCAGAACTTCCTTTGCCAATGTAGATTGGCACCTGCTCTACAATTAATAGTCTTAGAAAGTTGCCTGAGGTCCTGAGAGGTTAAATGATATCCCTAGTTACTATATGTCGGGGACTAGACTTGAACCCATTAATTTCAATCTATCATCTCATATATCCAAATAGAAAGAAATAGTCCCTGCCCTGAAGGAGCTTACAATCAATCAGAGGAGATAAGCATGAACATATATAATGCAAAATAGATATTATTCCTATTACTATTTTTTTAATGAAGAGTAGTTTCTACTTCTACAACATCTCCTGAGTATGAGTACCTGAGTTCTCTCCTGATTCATCCTCCACAGAGCTGCCAAAGTGACTTTCTTAAAGCCTAAATTTGATTATATCTGACACTCTGCTTAATAAATGTTAGTGGTTCCCTATCACTTTTAGGATCAAATATAAACTTCTCTCTTTGGCATTCAAAGCTCTTCAGAACCTAGCCCCAACTTACCTACTAGCTTCCACAAACACATTATTCCCCTCCACACACTTTATGATCCAGCCAGTTCCACAAGCATGATGTGCTATCTCTCATCTGTGTCTCTGCCTGTTCCCCTTGCCTGAAATGCTCTCATCTCCTGCACTCCTTGTTTCTTTCAAGACTCAATTCAAGCCCCATTTTATTATTCTACATGAGGCCTTTCCTGATCTCCTAAGCTGCTAGTGTCTCCCTCAGACCCTCAAAATACTTTGTATTTATTTGGTGTGTGTATATACATATGTAAACATACACCTCTACATATATGCATATACGTATAGGTATACACACATATGTATATATGTATAAACATTATGTATGTGTATGTATATATGTATATACTTCTCTCATCTCTATATCCTTAGCACCTAGCACAGAACCTGGCACATAGTAGGTATTTAATAAATACTAATTGATTAATTAGGAAACTGAGGCCTAGAAAAGTTAACTGATTTCCCCAAGATCACAAAAAATTACTGAGGGAACAAGGAATGAAACTCACATTTCCTGACTCACAGTTCAATGTTCTTCCCATTATATTACTTCCAAAGACAAAGAGAATAGCATAGTGGATTAAGAGCTGAGGTTGGAGTTGGGAGGATGTAGGATTGATTTCCACCTCCCACACAACCAATGTGATCATAGATAAGTGACTTAAACTCTAGAGCCACAGTTTCCTCATTTGAATGTCAATGGTAACTGTTTGTCTTTGGAACAGCAACCCTGAAGGTCTTCCCCTCCCAGCTGGATTTTTTTTTTCTTTTTTCTAATTAAAGGGGCCATCTCTTGACTCACTTCTTAAAGAGACCTACTCACTGAATGGGTTTTACATCACTCTAATTGAATACATGAAAAGGCCTTAGCCTAAAAGGGCCAATGTCTCCCTTTGCATCCTGGGTCATCTCCAGTCATCCTGATGAATATCAAGTCACTGGACCTAGATGGCTCTGGAGGAGAAAGTGAGGCTGGTGACCTTGGATAGCCCTCCCTCACTCAAATCAAAGTCAACTGCAAGTCATGTCATCATTTCCCTGATGTCATGGTCCTCTTCAAAAACAAAGGACAAACACAAGAAGAAGATGGGGACAGTAACTTCCTAGTACTGACTACCAACTTCATTTGTGTTGTAAAGCTCAAATATGTTAAAGTGCTTTGTAAACTTCAAAATGCTATACAAAAGTCAATTACTATAATTCCAACAACTCCAAACACAATCCTACTAAGGAATTTTAAGAAGTTTCAAAAAGGAGTTAATGCCAGAGAAAAGTTCAGTTATAAATCAGTTTTACTTTGTACTTCAAAGGCATCACCTTTCACCTGGAAGCACCTTTTTTAAATTGCAGTAATTGTACCTAAAAGGAGGAAAAAAATAGCCTGGGGGTATGTGTTTAGCCTCACAAACATAAACTTACAAAATGACAATGATCCCAACTGTACAGCTAGATCCTGAATTCCTTTCCGATTAAGTTATATCCAGTATAATTTTAGAGTTAGATATATTTTACTGTATTTAAATTTATTTAAATTGACAATTGATATAGCAGCTCTCCATTAACCAGAATATCTACCATTCTAGATAACAAAGAATTCATTTTAGCTGGAATTGATTTTTAATGGGATCTGATTTTTTTTCAGGTTTCTTGCCTCTACAAAGACCTTCAAAACAAGAAATCCTGAGGTGGGAAGGATTTGCTTTTTATCTTTGTTCCCCCAACACCAAGCACAGTGCCTTGTGTATAATAGGCACTTAATAAATGACTGTGGAACTGTTGCTGAATTGGTATAATCATAATGACATAAAATCAGTTTTTATTCTACTGAAGAATTATGCTTCTTTACTTCCCGTATTTCTATGTTATGTGTTTCCTATACCTGTAAGCCTTAGTTGATTTCAAAGAGATATTGATCACTTTCAATACAGTTCTCTCACTATGGATTACAAACAAAACTTAGAACTGTTTTCATTCTGTATTTATAATCCCACAAATTTAGAATCTAAACAATCTTGCAAAGTACCATTCTGAAAAAGAAAAATCATGTTATGATTTTACACGGTACCTATGCTGCTGCTACTACTTTCAACAAGTCTGTGTTTGAACTCAAGTTTTCTGTTTATATCACAGTTTGCTTTCAGCCTGCTGTTAAATCAAAATCTATGCTAATTAGTTTAGTCTGTTGATAATTCAGTTATATATTTCACCGCGTGACAATCTCTACAGACTAGAAGGAGGAGGACAAAGTTTAAGTAAACAGGATTCCAAAATTACAATGATCATTAATGACTGGATATCCCCCTCATCTTACTTTTATCTGTTAAAAAAATAACAGGGATTATAACGTCTACCATATCTACCCCACAGGTTTCTGTGAGGATTAACTGAAATCATGAGATCACCGATTTAGAAATGAAAGCCTCAGAGGTCATCTAGTGTAGTGATCCCCTCATTTTACTGCAACCAAAGTCGAGAGAGGTTAAGTGATTTATCCAAGATCACACAGATAGTTAAGTAGCAAAGCTAGTCTTTAAATACACACACACACACACACACACACACCACACAGGAGTTCTCTGACTCCAAACTGAATACTCTTTCCACTGTGCTACACTGCCTCCCTAAGTACTTTGTAAAATTGTATATATCATATACACACATATTACAATACTATACACACAGACACACAGACGTGCATATATAGCACTATAAATTATTATAGAAATGTAAGGTGGTGGTATTAGTAGCAGTAGTACCAGTAGTAGTAAAATAATGGTTGTAGCAGTAACAGTTAAAAAAACCACACGGGGCTCATTTTTTGCTCTACTCTAGTAATATAGTGGCCCAGTAGATACAGAACTGGACTTGGAATCAGGAAGATTCATCTTCCTTTCTGGCCTCAGACACTTACTAGCTGTATGACTCTAGGAAAGTCACTTCACCCTATTTGCCTCAGCTTCCTCATCTATAAAATGGGCTGGAGAAGGAAATAGCAAACCACTCCAGTATCTTTGCCGAGAAAACCCAAGTGGGAACATGAAGAGTCTGAAGCGACTGAAAGAAATGAACAACAGTGATATGGATATCACCACAATGACACCTGCTGGTCAGCTGCAGCCTCACAGGGAGGTAGCAATAACAGTAAATTTTGCAACTGACCCATTTACTTCCTGTAAAGTTTTTCACTGAGTAATTTGTTTTATTTTTCAATATGTAGCAAATTAGGGCCTAAAGAGAACATAATGTTATTTTATTTAGAAGAGAAATGAATGTAACCTAGGTCAATGCATTGCCATATCTCTGAATTATTATTTTTCACTGGGTCCAGGGTTGTTCTGGGATAGAGAGACTTTCGGAGAATTTCTGATGATCCTTACAAACCTAAGATGCTGACTACTCTTCCCTAATCACCGGGCATCTCATGGAGCATGGGGCAGAGAGACAGCAAGGGCGAGAGTGAGAGAAAGCGAGACCAAGAGCGAGAGAGAGCGAGCGAGATACCTGTATATTGGTATTTAAGACTGACTTTCTTTCCTTTTCTTTCTTTCGTTTCTTTCCTCAGACTCACTGTTCAACAAGTTAAGTATCTACAGGAAGCTGCCACCGATTGGGACTGTAGGATATACCCTGGGAACAGCCGGGACTGCGGCTGTGGTGGCCACTATTTCCATGGCCCAAGACTCTATTAGTCAGTGACTGAGACTGATGGAGCACAGAGAAAGAAAGTCTAAGCCTGGAACCAGATGGCGGTGAGAACCACAAAGGCAAACTTCAGAAGTGACTATGAGCTATCACAAATACAGTTGGAATGCTGAGTGAGAAGGGGAGACTGATTTCCAATGCTCTTTCCACTTTCTTTGCCTATGATCTGTGAACAAGAAAAGGAACCCTGAACACAAATATCCACATCCCTTCTCTCCTCCTTTCTAAGCTGTAGAAATGGAGGGATTTGGGAACTATTTGCTATCACCATTGAAGATTTGAGACAGGAAGGAAGAAAGAAAGGAAAGAAGGAAAGGAACAATAATTTATTAAAGCCCCTACTATGTGCCAGGCACTGTACTAAGCGTTTTACAAATATTATCTCACATGATCCTCACAACAACCCTGAGAGGTAGGTGCTTTTATTATTCCCATTTACAGGTGAGAAAATTGAAGCAAACAGGATAAATGACTTGCTGCTTCCCTTCCCCCCATATTTCCCTGTCATAGAGCTAGAAGAGCTCACAGAACTAGCTGTTTGAATTCAGGTCTTTCTATATATTAATATGCTTAAAATACTACATTTATAGCCAAATGCACTTTGCTCTGGCTCCCTTGTCTGGTAGGACCTCCCGCAAAACTCAGTCACCCACCCCTTTGTGGAAAGGAGACTATTCTTCTACAGAGATCATTTAAAAGTAGTGGTTAAAACCCAACAAGATGATTAACAAGGAATAGTCAAATTCATGCTTGATCTGATCACCATTACACAAGCTATACTGCATGGATTTACACTTTAACAGTATTAGCTTTAGCACTTAAAAAACAAACCTTTTGATGACTTTATGGAAATAGATATACACATAGACACACTTACCTTTTCATTCAAAAGCTGATGGTTTAGGGGTGTCCAGCTACTCATTTTTGTCTGCATTTTGGGACCATCTAAGTTTTTGGGAGGTGCAAATGCCATCTCAATATAGGAGGATATTTTTCCACAAGGAAAACTAAACCTGTTAAAAATGAATCCTGTTATATTTATAATATGGAATTACTATTATGAAATCTATATAGCACTTAAAAAGTTTTGAATCAAGTTTTGTGCTAGGCAATGGCATATCATACTGACCAAAATAGAAGACACCTTCAAATACATGGTACTCTTACTTTTCATTAAAGAGAATTTTACGAAAATTACAAAAATAGAATAGATCTCATAAAACACTCTATCTGTTATTCCCCCATGTTAGAAGAGTAAGGGGATCACCCATATACTGGAGCAATGGGTGGAAGTTGCTAAGAGGCAGTTTAGGCTTAGGGTTAGGGATAATTTTCCTAATGATTAAAGCAACTCAAAAGGCAAATGGACTACTTCAAGT
This sequence comes from Phalanger gymnotis, assembly GCA_028646595.1. Lineage (NCBI taxonomy): Eukaryota > Metazoa > Chordata > Mammalia > Diprotodontia > Phalangeridae > Phalanger > Phalanger gymnotis. Next base: position 233,964,512 of record CM053625.1, read on the forward strand.
AGTTCACCTTCATTAGAGGTCTGCAAACAGAGGCTGGATGGTTACTAGGTGAGTATCTTCTAGTGGTGATTCCTTTCTGTCATAGTAAAGTTAGATTAGATAGCTTCTGAGGTTCCTTCTGACTCTAAAATTCTGTCATTTCAAGCTTAGTTACTAATACTAATAAAGTTGTTTCTCAAAAATTTTCCAGCAATCTGCCTTTAAAATGTGTGCATATGTATATGCATATACATGCAAATTAATTGTCCTTGACTTTTTCTCTTATGGGGTCACCGTTATTGTGTATTCTATTCTTTTGGTTTTGCTTTTTTTTTTTCCTTCCCATTACTTCATAAAGCTCTCTCCAGATATCTTTGTATTCCTCATACTTCTGGGTCTTAATAACATTATAAGATCCTAGTATGGCAATGTGTCATAATTTGTATATCATAAGGATGAGTTTTTGATAACTCTTTCGGGTACACTTGCACCAGTAGAATGATAGGGATAAATGTAACTTTTATTGTCCCATACTTGGGCAGCTATGAGGTGCAACAGATAGAGTGCAGGGCCTGGAGTTAAGAAGACTCATCTTCCTGAGTTCAGATCTGGCCTCAGATATTTACTAGCTGTGTGACCTTGGGCAAGTCACTTAACCCTGTTTGCCTCAGCTTCCTCATCTGTAAAATGAGCTGGAAAAGGAAATGGCCAACCACTCCAGGATCTTTGCCAAGAAAACCCCAAATAGGGTCATAAAGAGTCTGAAACGACAGAACAACAAAATTGTGCCCTCACAGATTACTCTCCAAAAAAGATTCTAAAAATATGCAATTCTACCTTTTGCTCTCAAACACCTACCCTGTCAGCCTCAAGTTTAAATGTTTTAATTTTTGCCAGTTTGATGGGTATGAGGCAGTACCTTAAAGTTGTCTTAATTTGTATCTCCTTGATTGTTGGTAAGGTTGAGCATTTTCCCCCAGGTCAATATTAACAATTTTGGTTTTCCCTTTTGAAAATTACCTATTTATATATCCTTTCAAGATTCACCCATTGTGAGACAGAATTAATACTATAATTTTTAAAACAGAAAGCTTAATGATGTTTTAAAAGAGAAATTTAAAGCAGCTTTATCATGTGACATCCCATCCTTCCTTCTACCTGCTCTAACCCTCAAGTCCCTCCCCTCCCCCCAACTTGTTTTTAAGTGATCTCCAACAGTCTGGGCATTGAAAGTAGTGACAATTGCTGCTCCCCAGCGACTACTGCAAACTGACAAGGCCTTAGCATGGTTGCTTCAATGTGGTTGGGAGGGTGCCAAGAGTTTGAGACAAGGCCAAGTTATACCAAAGCGATGTCTCCAAGGAAAAGAAGAGGAGTAAGTACAGGAAAACATTACCAGGAAACTGGAGCTGGGGTCAGGTGCAGAGAGATTAATTATACCGGAACTAGGTATAATAGTGAACCTGGAGTGGTAGGCTGAATTGACATGCTTTGTTTTCTATGGCTTGTAGGCTGTTCTTACGAGAAGACTCTAGCCTTTCCTTACATATTTCCCCTGCCCCCTCCTGCCATCTCCTAATCTTCTCTAGATGTGTGCTGGTGATGGGGCTTAAACAAAGGTGACCAAGGTAAGAGCCTGTATCTACCTGCTAAAGACTGGGCTCAGTGAAAGAGCGCCTAGTCCCCATGCTCTGTGAATGAATAAAAATACATTTATTAAGTGTTTGCTGTGTGCCAAGGATACAAATAGAAAAGTATGATAATCCCTGCTCCCAAGGAGCTCATATTCTAAAGGGAGAGGTAACACAGGTGTCCACGAATATAGAAGTAGGACTTAAATTTTTTGTTTCCTTTAAAAAAGTCTAATCTTATATATTTACCAATGAAATACCAGATCTCGAATACAGAGTGGGGTTTCCAAATAGCTTAAAGCCTAGATAAAAATCAAAGAATCCTAGAGTTGGAGGAAATCTTCCCTGAAGCTTAAGTTCATAGCTTGGAAACTGTGAGGAGCCTTAGGGCTAATCTAGCCTCATTTTATAGACAAGATTCAGGGAAATTAAATGACTTGCCCCAGGTTTAACATGATAATCATTTTATATTAAATTTGAAGCCCCAATAAGAACCAGAGCCTGACCTAATCAAAGAGAAGAAGAGTTTAGACCTAACGGCTTCTTTGTTTTCTGAGTAACTCAGAAAATGCCTCTTCATATGTCAACAAGCCCAGATGGGGCTGATTTAAGAGCATTCTTTCCTCTGTCCATGGCCATTAAGGGGGAGAACCTTGACCCCAGACACTATCTTGAATAATGTGACTTTTTCTTATCTTAGGATTTTATGGGCATATACTATGTTATGGAATGTTAATGGTAAATTAAACGCAGAGATGCTGGGTTGTAATTCCAATTGACACTCTGTCAACTATCCTGACTTATTGTATTTACAAACTATTCCATTAAGGAAAATCCTTTTCTTGTATCATGGTTAAACATACATGGGGATCATAAAAGTGAAGTAATGCAGGCATGCTAAGTCTGCTAAAAATAGTGTATATAAACTTTCTCATTCCTTTGTTTAGAGAGTCCGACTTTGTCTGGCTCCACACATGTATGTAACCGCTGGCTTAAGGGAAAAAATGAATAAGTAATTGTGTTGGCAATCAAAATGGACCTAGTTTACATGGGTTTGAGTGATATGTTTGTGACATTGGAGGCTTTTAGACCATGTGGGTTTAAGTCGCCTCTCTGTGATAATTTTAGGTCACATGGGTGAGTTGCATGTGTGACTTATCCTTGACCCTGAAAAAGATATAAAACCAGGGGTTGGCTTTCTCTTTTTCGGAGCTCTGACCCACAGCAGTGGTGGCACACGTGACTCTTGGCCAGCCCTTGTTATGAGCTCCTGGGCTGGACTTAGATGTTGGTAACTATAAATCGTATTTGGCCTGTCTGTCGATGTTTGTAATTTGTTTGTATTTGTTCTGGAGTTGAGGGTGCTAGCTTTTTCCCCTGAACTAAGTGAATGGTATTTGTATGCTGAATTAAAGTAAACTTGTTAACCCTTTAACGTTGCTTTCCTTAGTAAAGGAACCTGGGCTTCTGCAGCATTCTGTGAGCTGGCTGTTGTTGATTTTACACCCTCACAGAAGCTGCTAGCCGGAGTGCCGAAACAGTAATACAAATTTTTCTATCACCTAGCTTGTTTGTCTTCTTTAACCAAACTTTTAGGTCAACAAACACAATTAGTAAAGTGCAGGATCAAGAGGCAAATGCAAGATTTTGGCCAAGTGGTCCATTATTAGAATATAGTGACAAAGAACTCATTCTGGATAAGAGATCAATGTTGTGTTTGAATGCTGGCTAATGCCATGGTGAAATGTCAAGGACACTAGAGTAAGAAGATTCTCTGCAAGAGAGTTTTGTTTTGTCTGTTGTTGCTACTACCCCATGATATTAAAGACAGGCTCCAGTTTCAGGTTGGGCATTCGGCTTTGTTCTTAGCATTTCCTCTTGATAAAAAAATTTTCTGAATTATCAAAAACTTACTCCACAATTGAAAAAAAGCATACCACTCTTCCACTTGCTGTTCTGGTATACTGGAAAGAATAGTGGATTTAGACTCATTAGAACTAAGTTCAAGTACCTATTTTGTGAGGTAGTAAGGTGGCAGTGGGAAGGAGGGAGTGCTAGAAATGGCAGTAAGACCTGAGTTCAAATTCTGCCTCGGTCACTTACTATCTTTGTGACCCTCTAAATCACATAGCTTCACTCAGCCTCATTTTCCTCATCTTCTAAGAAGGAATAATAATAACACCTTTACAGGACTGTCGTAAGGATTAAAAGACATAATATATGCAAACCTTCAAGCATTATATAAATACTAGCTTTCATCATCATTATTACCTGAATCATCCTGGGTAGAACACAATCTCTTTGACACTGTTTATTCATCTGTAAAACGGGAATGATAATACTTGCACTATTTATAGTACAGAGCTGTCATGAGGCTCATATGAGATCATGGGATCACAGATCAAGAGCTGGAAAGGACCTTCCAGTTCATCTGGTCCAATCCCCTCATTTAACAGACCAGGGAACTGAAACCTAGAGACGTTTCGTAACTTAAGGCCTTGGGTCATGTAGCAAGTAGCCAAGCTGGAATTTTAACTCAGTTCTTGTGATTCCAAGTTTAGCATTCTACTAGCTATTATGAATTAATTAGTCAGTACCAAACTGACAATTATTTTCAGGACGATAAGATTAAACAAAGGCAATTGCTTAATTTTTAACATTAGCAACAGGCTTTAGCCAAGAGAAAAAATAGGAAAATTACTGTCACATGCATTGGTAGAGGGCGCTTCTTCAATGACAGGTCTAGTCCTTATCCATATTTTTACCCTTATTTCACGTACACAGGAGCATATGGCTTAATTTTTTCCATTCCTAATTTTTCTATTTGTGTATCATTAGATTGGGATGACAGACCTGTGATTTCATTGCTATAGGAATCTTGAGTGAGGAAACTCCCTCTATCAATACATATTGACATTGATGACTTAAAGTCTTAGAGAGTTGCCTAGAGTCCTGAGAGACTAAATGACTTACCTGTATCCCACAGCCAATAGCTATAGAGGTAAGACTTGAGTGAACACAGGTCTTTCTGGCTTCAAGGCCAGCTGACTCTCTATTACACCACTCTCCTTCTGTGTGTACATATGGAGAATTAAGAAATGATTCCAGGAATTAAGAACGTTTGGAAATAGCAATATTTTGTAGTTTTAAAAAAGGCTTTATTCAATTCCTCAATACTTATTTCATTAAAGAAGGTAGGAAATGATAAATATGAAAATAGACTGAAAAGGATTTTCAGATCTTTATTTTTTATTTTATTTTTAAAGAGGAATAACTAGTTACTAATATTTCTCCCGTTATCTCAGGGGAATCCTTAGTTATCCTTCCTATAACCACCAACAGAGATTATGTATCTGAGGAATTGCCTAATTTAATTACTAGATTTTCTATGGGTCAATGTTGTTGTTCAATCATTTCAATTATGTGCAACACTTTGTGACCCCATTTGAGTTTTGGGATATTTTTTGATAAAGATACTAGAATGGTTTGCCATTTTCTTCTCCGGCTCATTTAAAGGAAACTGAGGCAAACAAGGTTAAGTGACTTGTCCAGGGTCACACAGCTAGTAAGTGTCTGAGGCCAGATTTGAACTCGGGTGTTCCTGACTCATCTACAAAATGAGCTGGAGAAGAAAATGGCAAGCCACTCCAGTGTCTTTGCCAAGAAAACCCCAAATGGGTCACAAAGAGTTAAACACAGCAGAAATGACTGAACAACAACAACTTCCTGACTTCAGACCCAGTGCTCTATCCACTGAGCCACCTTTATGGGTCAAAGTACAATTTAATTTTTTCAAATGGGACAATTGGGGGGGGGACAGGGAAGGAATGTTCTCCTTACATATTTTTGAACTACTTTTTTCTTAATCTTTGAAACAAAACTATAGCAATTCTCAGAGGGCTGTCTAACAAGAAAGCTTTCTGCTTGTCTTGTCAGAAAAAGAGTTAAAAGAAAGATGAAATTAGCACTTTTGCCCCTGGCTAAAGTGGTGGTGGAGAGAGAGCTGGGAAAAGAGAAGAAAGAAATGATTATTATCTATTTCTCTACCCAAGTGTGAGGTAATCAGTTAAAAAAGTGTCTTTAGAAATTTTCCTCACCAGACTGCAGAGGATGAAGAGTTGCCTCGGCTTATTCTTGAGAGTAAAATACTAGAAGTTATACTTGAGGTCTTGTGGTTCTCCAAATATCAGGGTGTTATATTTTCCTTCCCTGTGTTTTTTGTTTTGTTTTGAGGATACAAATACAGAGCTGAACAAATGCAGAGGGAGTGAGGAGAAGGGTAAATGGAGGAAAAGTGAGGCTAGTTGAAGAGACTTCTGAAGAAAGATATAGGAAACTGCTAGCTAATAAGAAAGCCAGAGTTAGAAGAAAGATTATGCTTTAAGAAGAAAATTCCAAAGGAATGAGATAAATTTAGAAAAGCTGCTTATAGAAAGAGGAAAAGAACAGCTTTTCTTTAATGCATAGTTTAAAATTATTTTTATTGACATTGTATTTTTTAATCTCACTTGCATTTCTAAATACACTCCTCCCTCCTTACCCAGAGAGACATGTCTTGTAACAAAGAATAAAACAAAGGAGAAAAAACTGTTTAGTAAAATTTACTAATGTATCAATTGGATATGATAGTAGGTACAATGCTCAATACCCATAGTTCCCTACTTTTGCAAAAAAAAAAAAGAGGAGGAAGAGGCACAATGCATAGATTTTTTTTAAGGAAACTTTTTTTTTTGTAGTAGCAAAGAACTGTGAATAAAATAGATGTCCATCAAGTGAGTAATAATTAAAACAAATTGTGTTACATGAATGTAATACAGTATTACCACACTGTAAGAAATGAGGAATATTAAGAATACAAAGAAACTTGGGAAGACCTTTATGAATTGATGCAATGTAGGCAGAACCAGGAAAACTATACACACACAGACACACAAACACACACACACACACACACACACACACACACACACACACACAGTGACTGTGCCAATGTAAAAGGAAAGAACAAAAAAGCAAAATTGAACAACATGTATTATAATGATTAAGCTGGTGAAAATATACTTTCTTCTCTTCTTAGCAAAAATGTGGGACTGTGGGTATTTAACACTATATATACTGTCAGATAACAGTTGATATGTTTGGTTACTTCTCTTTCTCTTGTTCTTTGTTACAAGGCATGGCTTTGTAAAGGGTAAGAGGAGATTTGGAAATGAAGGTGATATAACAACAAAATGTAGCAAAAAAAACTTTTTAAAAGGTAAAGAGAGAAATAAATAGTTAAGAACTACTACTTCACAAGTATACCTAAATGTCTCAGAAACCTCCTGGCTTTATTAAGTTGTTCTTGAATCATAAAATTTATAAGTTTTAAAAGATTAGAGCTGACTTGAAGTCAAACGACCTAAGTTCGAGTCCTAGTTCTGCAAGTTAATTAGCCTACCTGGGGCTCAGTTTTTTCATTTGTAAAATCAATGTGTTGAACTAGATGATATCTAAAGCCCCTTCCATCCCTAACAGTCCATCAGGTTCTTTTATTCCAATATGAATCTTCTTTCCACTGTCTCTAACAAGTGGTTTCCCAACTTCTATGATATTCAATAATATCCAAGGCTAGGTATTTCTATCCTAGTTTGCTTATATTTTACATTTTTATTATAGATTAAAATTTTTTAAAGGTTTAAAAATTTAAAATTAAAATATATATGTATATATTTTATATATTTAAAAAGGATGTAGTTCTCCTCAGGAAACAAAATTGAGAAGTTTACAGAATTTCAGGGTTGGAAGGGACCTCAGCAGCTATCTAGTCCATATGACACAAAAAGATGAATTCCTTCCTACAATCTACCCAACAAGCGGTCGTGCAGCCCGTGACTGAAGATTTTCTATTCACTACCTCATGAGGCAGGCCATTCTACTTGGTTTTATTGGTTGTCTAATGGCAATAAGTAACATCACTTCATGGGACATTTATTTATGTCATATTGCAATGCTCATGGAAAGCACGTATAAGAAGACCATCATAAAAATAATTGCAGTTCACTACCAGTATCTGTTGCAGAGGATGAAGAAGTAGTAAAATTCTATGAAGAACTTGATAAGATCTAAATTAAATCAATACCTACTTTAATACTCGGCACCTTCAAAGCATAGGAAAAGATGACCAAAAATGTTAGAAGACATGGCTCAGGAGACAGAAGTCCAAGCTTTCTCATTATACATTATGAATAGTTTCTTTAAGAAGACAGTTAGTGTTGAGTTGTACCAGACATAGAGGGCATCATAAAATTCAAGTTGATTATATGTTAACATACAGGAAATAACTAGTTACTGAGGTGGTATTCATTTCTGAATCAGCATTCTGTACATAGTCATACTACTAACCACCACAACAGCAAAGACCGAAACCAATATCAAAGTAGAATACAGGAGGCAGAGCCAAGACGGACAAGTAAAGGTATGAACTTACCTGAACTCTACCAAATTCTCCTCCAAACAACTTTGAAATAATGCTTCAAATCAAATTTGGGAGTGGCAGAACCAACAAAAAGTCAAGGAGGAACAATTTTCCAGGCCAAGATAACTGAGGAGCTCAGCAGAAAGATCTGTCTCCCTGGGGTGGTGGTTAGGCCTGGAGTGAAGGCTGCACCTTGGCAAGAAAGCAGCAGTTTTGGGAGCTCTCAACCCATAGACAGTAAGAGGAGTGTACCTGCCAAGACAAACCCAGGAACTATATGAACACAACTATAAAACACTTTTTCAACTTACTGGGGGTGGAGCCAAGATGGCAGCTGGAAATCAGGGATTTGCCTAAAGCTCTCCTCCAGGATCCTCCGAACACCTATAAAAATGGCTCTGAACAAATTCTAGAACTGCAGAACACAAGAAATAGCAGAGGGAAGCAGGGTTCCAGCCCAGGACAGCCTGGATGGTCACTGGGTAAGGTCTATTGCACCATGCTGGGAATGGAGCACAGCAGAGCCCAGCATAGGCTGCACCTGGATCAACCAGACCAGGCACCGGGCGGAACAGGCCCTAGCACCCTGAATCAGTGAGCTGTGGCAGTTACCAGACTTCTCAACCCACAAACACCATAGACAAAAGAGAAGGTTAGTGGGAAAAACTGCAGGAACAGAGTGAAAGGAGTTCACGATGGAGGTGGTGCAGCTCTGAGGCTACCTACAGAACTACAGCTGCAGTTGCTGCCGGCCCCAGGCCCCCCTGGTGGGAGGAATTAAGTGGCAGATCAGAGCTGGAGTGCAGAGCCTGCTTAGATCTGAGTCTTGGTCCGGGTTGGCGGTTCTTGGGGGAGGAAAAATGCTAGTGTGGCAGAGCTTGCTGTGTAGAAATAGCTCTGAAAACAACAGCGCAGACCCTCATGCTTGGGACAAAATACTCTCTACTCTACAAGCAGTCATACCCCAACGAAAAACTCAAGGGTCAAGTAGTTGGCTGAGAACATGGCCAAGCAGCAAAAATGGACTTAGATTCAGACTCAGACTTTGGAATCTTTTTCTGGTGACAAAGAAGACAAAAACATACAGCCAGAAGAAGTCAATAAAGTCAAAGAGCCTACATCAAAAGCTTCTAAAAAAAACCATGAACTGGTCTCAGGCCATGGAAGAGCTCAAAAAGGATTTGGAAAAGCAAGTTAGACAAGTAGAGGAAAAATTGGGAAGAGAAATAAGAGTGATGTGAGAAAACCATGAAAAACAAGTCAATGACTTGCTAAAGGAGACCCAAAAAAATACTGAAGAAAATAACA